>OW240914.1:310893214-311285431 GCA_933207985.1 Pelobates cultripes
ACGCCAGCAGCTTTGCTTAGTTAAAAAACAAAAAAAAATTATTACGCAAACTCTGGGTTATATAAGGCACGACCAATGTGTAGTGGTCTGTGTCAGATTTGACACCAGAATGTAGCGTGACTCTGGGTGGCTACAATGTGTAGATGGCACACAGATGCTGTTACGGTGAGGCAGTTGGCATAATAAACGTCTGTTATACACCAAATACATATACCTTTATAAAATAAAGTTTATTCATTAAATATTGAACTTTATAAGTGAAAATAAATTCTAAAACTGAGATAGAAATGCTGATTTTAGGCCAAATGTTGTTGAAGATGGACAGTTGTCCACATGGTTACTGTAATCCCATACTGGTGCTGCTATATAAGAATAATCTCTTACTGTTATACAGAGTGTCATTTTATACCGGAGATGTCATACAGGCAGGGCCGGATTAACATAGGGGCTGATGGAGCTGCAGCTCCAGGCCCAGGCCCATGGAATAGGCCCATTGATTTAAAAAATAAAAAATAAAAAAAAAATTTTTTTTTTTACATTTTTTTTTTTTTCACACACTACTCTTAGGGATTCCACCTGGCTTTTATATTATTAGCACAGCCAGTATTTGAGGCTGTCTGGCTGGTGCCAATATTGCAGTGATACTGGCAAAACAAATGCTGGTATTTTTCTCAGTATAAACAAGAGATTACTCTGCAATACCAGCACTGGCCAGTAGGGGTCGCTGTGTGTGGAGACAGGCAGGGATAGGAAGTTCCAGCATATCCCTCCCTGCCTATCTATACTCACTGATCTGCAGGGGTGCAGCTACAGAGAGTCCAGACAGCAAGTCCCACCCTGCAGAGACAGCCTACAGCTCAGGGAAGTAAGGGATGGGGGGAAAGGCTGCAAGGAGACATGGGGACACTGAGACACTAAGGGACATTGGGAGACACAGTGTCCCCATGTCTCCCAGTGTCCCCATGTCTCCCAACCAGTGCCCCCTAGTCTCCCAGTGCCCCCAGTCTGCCAGTGTCTCACTGTCCCCATGTCTCCTAGTGCCTCCATGTCTCTCAGTGCCTCAAGTGTCACAATGTCTCCAAGCTAGTGTCCCTAGTGTCTGTGGCCCTGATGTCTCAGTGTCCCCATGTCTCCTAGTCCCCCCATGTCTCAATGTCCCCATGTCCCGCAGCCAGTGTCTCTAGTGTCTGTGTCCCTGGTGTCTGTGTCCCCATGTCTTCAAGTGTCCCCTATTTTCCCATTGTCCCCATGTGTCCCAGCCAGAGTCCCCTAGTCTCCCAGTGTCACTGGTGTCTCCGTGTCCCTAGGTCTCCCTGTGTCCCCAGGTCTCCCCGTCTTCCTAGTGTCCTAATGACATGAGGACCCTAGGATACATGGGGACTCAGGGAGACATGGGGCATTCAGACACTGTGATACATAGGATCACTGGGAGACCTGGGGACATGACACTAGGGGACACTGGGAGACATGAGGCACTGAGACACTGATACATAGGAACACTTAGACCTGGAGTAATCGACACATGGGGGCACTGAGTCATGAGGGCACTGGGAGGAATCCATCTATACAGTAGAATCAAACTAAGTAGTTTTTTGGTGATTTTACAGCATTTTCTCTTATGTCACTTCTTGTGATTTACATCATTTGATGTCACCCATACATATTTAATTATGCAAATTAGTAAGGTTGGTATGTTTTTCCAAGAAAGGTGGCAACCCTAACTACTTTTCACATACTCTTATTTAAGTATGGAAACTTAAGAGGGATGTATGGGAACAAAACTTATGTGGACTGGCTGACAATGAATATAGTTAAAGGGACACTATAGTCACCAGAACAACTACAGCTTATGGAATTTGTTCTGGTGAGTGGAATCATTACTGTCAGGCTTTTTGCTGTAAACACTGTCTTTTCAGAGAAAATGCAGTATTTACATTACAGCCTAGTGATAACTTCACTGGCTACTCCTTAGATGGCTGTTAGAGATCCTTCCTGGGTCATGGCTGCCTAAAATGCATCCAAACATTCAGTGTCTCCTCCCTCTGCATGCAGACACTGAACTTTCCTCATAGAGATTCATTAATTAAATTCATCTCTATAAGGAGATGCTGATTGGCCAGGGCTGTGTTTAAATCATGCTGGCTCTCACCCTGATCTGCCTCTTTGTCAGTGTAAGCCAATCCTATGGTGAAGCACTGTGATTGGATCAGGCCACCACTTCTAATGATGTCAGCAGACTGCTTGTTTTTATGAGTCTAACAGCATGCAGAGTTACAGCTTCAGGCTTGAATATAGTAAGATTTTACTATATTTATGGAGGCATGAGGGGGCCAGAAGGGCTAGATGGTGGTGTTAACACTATAGGGTCATGAATTCATGTTTGTGTTCCTGACCCTATAGTGATCCTTTAAGGTAATGATGACTTTGGTCTCTCTAACACTGTGGCATGTTCCCTTTCTTCTACACTCACTATATACAGCTTTTCTCTGTCCCAGACTATATACCAGGAGCTTCTGCCTTCTACTAAGAAGGTAAGGAGACAAGTGGACTAGCGAGTGCTAGGGGACAGTCCTTAGAATGTGTTGAGTGAGCCCATCATTAGATGCATTTATGCCAAGCTCAGGGTGTTGTCTGCATAGTATGCCCTTAGTTGGCCAGCTGCATGATTGGCAGGCAGCCTGACATGCATTCATGCCAGGTTGACCTTCTAATTCTTTGGGCAGACATATCCTCTTTTTGGGCATGTTCGCCCCATTTGGCAGGTTACGTGATTTGTGTCAATGGCACAACCTTTTACCTTCCTGCTTGACTGGACACTGCTGTTAGGGGTTATGGATTTACTTGAAAGATGAAAACATAAATTAGAGAGAGATTAGCCTAGGGTATGTGTTTTCTTATAGCTGCTGTTTTCTATCTCTCCAGCACCATCTTTATCAGATACATGACGCTTGGGAATGTTTTAGTGTTTTTGGTCGATATGATTCTGTAATTAGGCCCGTCATAATTGTCAGCACCAGGCCCACTGGGCTCTTAATCTGGCCCTGTCTCTAACTCCAATGAACTCCATCCGGTTGTTAGCTGAACCTGATAAGAATTTCAGTCTAGCAAGCCATCATTTTAGTAGACACATACAAATTAATACGTAAACACAGAATCTACACGAATACAGTCTTAACCTATGTATTCTGTTTTTTTTTGTTTTTTTTAATGAAAGCTTTGGACTGGAGATTTGTCTTCAATATTTTTCTCTAAGAGAATCATTTGATTGGACAATGTCCAGCACAAACAAGGAGTTAAATGTAGTGCAAAATGAGGGTGAGACTTCAATGGCTGCAGAAGCAAGTTGTGATGCTAAAGATACGTTTTTAGTTCTAAGTAGATAATTCCGCAAATGTTTTAGTAAATGCACATTTTTTAAATTATTACATATTTTAAAAATGTATAATCTTTTGAGGACAGAGTCATGACATGTGCATAGTCATCCCTCATGGCATATTTTTGATATTACCCCTATAACTTCATTAAAGAACTACAGACACAATAGTTTTGGTAAAATTTCCCATGGCTTTATTAAGATAAAAATTAACTTAAATAAGGTCACTGTCAACAAACACTTAGTATGACATCACCCCCAGACACCATTTAACATGACTATACCCCCAGACAATGACCCAATCATAATTAACAGTAATACATCAATACAACCATATAACATTAATGTAAATCATATAAAACATTATCACAGCCACCAAGGGCATCCATTTCCAACTGTAGGGTCATACCAAGATACCCATACACCCTCAGGTTCTGAGCTACCAACGAGCTCGAACCTACCAAACCAAATCCAAACATAAGTACTATCCCACCTACCAAAGCTGACCTACCCCCCAATTATCCTATCTTTCCCCTGCCGCCGTGACCAAACAAGAGAACAAGTCCAAATATTCCACTTAAACCCCAATCCCATAGGGAGGGTGGGACAGACACAAGAAGGTAAGAATGTAAAATGGTTTCACACCTAGAATGTCCGCTATTTATAGCTAACCCCCTAGGCCCCGCCCCCTCTTTTAAATCCTCCACTCACATTCCACCTTCTCTATATGCCTGCCTCCTAGTTCTGTCAGGGCCCATTCCAACTAGCATTGCTGCTCCATGGACTTCATTATTGTAACCACTCTTCCTCTGATGAAGCTATCAGTTTTGATCCTTTTTGCCCAATCCACAGCTTCTCATACAGAGGCATTTGGGGCTACAAGCAGGTACATAGCAATCACTGTGCACCAATCCAATGCTTCTGCATGAGAAAGTGCCTTTTGGTGTCTGTTAGTCTGACAGCCACTGGAGACATGCTTTAGGCAAAATGCAAATATTTCAATTTCATTATGACAAAAAAATAAATACTACATGGTACAAAATACACCAATAGTTAAATATGTGGAGTACTCAAACATTTATAAACTGACCCCTACTTACCCCTACACTTACCCCTACTTATACACTTACCACTTAATAGTTTATTTGTTATTTAACAGACCTTCAGTAAATCTGATTGAGCACATATAAGTTGACAAATGGATCATTCCCTGCTGCAGTAGCCTAAAGAAGGGCTCTGTCTCCCTTAAAGGCACATCTACCTATAAACAAGGTGGGAATCAAACTGCACTTGTATCCAGTGCTTAATGCACTAGAAGCATTTTTGCTTCCATATCTCTTTTCTTCTCTTTCTTTGTATATGAAAACATCACTACTAAAGAAACAAGGGTTTTGTGCCACCAATTTGAGCCTGTCCTTATTGGCTCTCCTCCATTGGGAATATTTCCATCCCACTATACCATACTGTATTACACTATATGTGTTCTGTTTTTCTTTATAGCACTACATTGCTGTTTAAAACCCTTAGGGGTAAGTGTATACATTTTTGAACGCTCCACATATTTAACTATTGGTGTATTTTGTACCGTATAGTATATATTTTTTGTCATACTGTGATAGGGTTTAGAGTCACTATTATGATGTGGTAGCTGCTATTATGTTATTATAAAAATTTAATTGCACTTTAATTTATAAGAAGCGCCTTGAAGCACAGAGTACATTTGGCTTTGTGATTTCCATTTCATTGAAATGGCAATATTTTGCATTGCCAGAAATTTTTAACAAGGTCTCTGGGTCAGCCATTTAATTAGAATGAAGTGGTTTTGGTGCTTGCAGTGTCTCTCTCAGCTGTGTGGAAAGCACAATGACACATGCAGCTCACAAACATCTGGGTGCTAAAGTTAGCTGTTATGGAAGAATAGAATAAGTGTATTCACTAAATAGCAGCTGACACAGAATTGCAAAGTTTAGTCAATAGTAACTGATTTGAGAAAAAAGTCCATCTCTGCTGTAATCATAGGATTGTTATTTTTGCTGGAATTTTGACATTACATTGTTTTTAGTTCACCACATTTTCTTTTTCACTGTATTTTTTGTTGTTGCGTTTATTGTATAAAATAAAGAATATATTGGTAATACAAATCAACAATAATCAGGTAAATGGTGAAAGCAACACATGCCACTATGTAACACTTTTTACATTTATCAGCTAAGGGTTAATAAATACCTTATTAATTGAATAAGAATCCATACCAACTATTGCTAGCAATTAAACTGGCTTTCATCCACGTACAGTCAAAAATAGTGTATACGAAAAACATGATCAAAACTGAAGATGGGGGGCAAAATGTGTGACAGAAGACTAAACCAGTCCTTAAGAAGGAAGTATATGAACACTTTTGGACCACTGCTGGTGCACACCTAGAAGCAGTGAACATTTACACACAAATATGTGGCATTTTTGTAGAAAGCCTCCTTATTTTAATTTTTTTTTAATTCTTTATTTAGAATGACAATCAGTACTCAGACAATGCATAAACGTACATTATAGGAGTCATACAGTTGTGCTCAAAAGGTTACATACCCTGGCAGAAATTGTGAAATTTTGGCATTGATTTTGATAAATAGTCAATGGGTTTGTTAGCTCTCACGTGAAAGCACTGAGCAGGCTAGATACAGAGCCATGTGGGGCAGAAAACAACTGTCAAAAGACCTGTGTAACAAGTTAATGGAACTTTATAGGGATGGAAAAGGATATAAAAATATATCGAAAGCCTTGAAAATGCCAGTCAGCACTGTTCAAACACTTGTTAAGAAGTGGCTCTTGATACTAAGCCAAGGTCAGGTAGACCAAGAAAGATTCCAGCAACAACTGCCAGAACAAATGTTCAGGATACAAGGAAAGACCCACAGGTAACCTCAGGAGAAATACAGGCTGCTCTGGAAAAATACAGTGTTATTGTTTCAAGGAGCACAATACGACAATACTTGAACAAAAATGAGCTTCATGGTTGAGTTGCCAGAAAGAAGTCTTTACTATGCCAATGCCACAAAAAAGTTAGGTTACAATATGCCAAATAACACATTGACGTTCCTCAAAGCTTTTGGCATACTCTCATTTGGAGTGACGAGACCAAAATAGAGCTTTATGGTCACAACCAAAGGCATTATGTTTGGAGAGGGGTAAAGAAATCCTATAGCAAAAGAATAGTATCCCCCTGGGAAAGATGGTGGTGGCTCACTGATGTTTGGGGGGAGGGGGTGAGGGAGGTGAGCTCTAAAGGCACGAGGAATCTTGTGAAAATTGATGGCAAGATGAATGCAGTATGTTATCAGAAAATACTGGCAGACAATTTGCATTCTTCTGTGTCATTCTGCATTTAACTACATATTATATGACATCCAATAGTTTGTGGTTACCTAGGTAGAGAAATATTGTGGGTGATAGGTTAAGATCTAACTCCTGGCTACTTTCATCCACTTCAAAACGTAAGCGCTATATATTTACTTTGTTACTGATCTGATATATAATATCCATAAAGGTTGTGGGTTTCATATATGTACATGCAGTGAATATAGAGTATAAGTTTGTGTCTTCTATAGAGTATAAGGTTGTGTGTCGTGAGGGAGTACAGCATTGTTATCTACAACCGCTTTACCATTTAAAGTTGTCTATCATACTTTGCAAGGGATTTACAGTGAGGGAAAAAATTATTTGATCCCCTGCTGATTTTGAATGTTTGCCCACTGACAAAGAAATGATCAGTCTATAATTTTAATGGTAGGTATCTCTTAACAGTGAGACACAGAATAACAAAAAAAAGAATCCACAAAAACGCCTATCCAAAAAGTTATAAATTGATTTGCATGTCAATGTGGGAAATAAGTATTTGATCCCCTATCAATCAGCAAGATTTCTGGCTCCCAGGTGTCTTTTATACAGGTAACAAGCTGAGATTAGGAGCACTCTCTTAAAGGGAGTGCTCCTAATATCAGCTTGTTACCTGTATAAAAGACACGTGTCCACAGAAGCAATCAATCAATCAGATTCCAAACTCACCACAATGGACATGATCAAAGAGCTGTCCAGAGATATCAGGGACAAGATTGTAGATGTACACAAGGCTGGAATGGGCTAAAAACCATCACCAAGCAGCTTGGTGAGAAGGTCACAACAGTTGGTGCGATTATTCTCAAATGGAAGAAACACAAAATAACTGTCCGTCTCCATCGGTCTGGTGCTCCATGCAAGATCTCACCTCGTGGAGTTTCAATGATCATGAGAATGGTGAGGAATCAGCCCAGAACTACACGGGAGGATCTTGTTAATGATCTCAAGGCAGCTGGGACGATAGCCACCAAGAAAACACACTATGCCGTGAAGGACTGAAATCCTGCAGCACCCACAAGGTGCCCCTGCTCAAGAAAGCACATGTACGGGCCCGTCTGAAGTTTGCCAATGAACATCTGAATGATTGAGATTAGAACTGGGTGAAAGTGTTGTGGTCAGATGAGACCAAAATCAAGCTCTTTGGCATCAACTTAACTTGCCGTGTTTGGAGGAGGAGGAATGCTGTCTCTGACCCCAAGAACACCATCCCCACCATCAAACATGGAGGTAGAAACATTGTGTTTTAGGGGTGTTTTTCTGCTAGGGTGACAGGACAACTGCACCGCATCAAAGGGATGATGGATGAGGACATGTACTGGCAAATCTTGGGTGAGAACCTCAGCAATGGCATAGAAAATGGGCCGTTGATGGGTATTCCAGCATGACAGTGACCCAAAACACACAGCCAAGGCAACAAAGGAGTGGCTCAAGAAATTTGTTTTGTTATTCTGTCTCGCACTATTAAAAGACCATTAAAATTAAAGACTGATCATTTCTTTGTCAGTGGGCAAACGTTCAAAATCAGCAGGGGATCAAATACCTTATTACACCATGAAGAATAGTGTAATAAGTAATGCATGAGTGGTGAGGTGGGTAGGATGACATGAACTGGACTGGCCCAGGTAAGAGAGAGAGTGTGATTTATAGAAGACCATACTCCTCCCACAAATATACGCCTTTGGCCTTAAAACTTGTGGTTAAAAACATAATCATAATATGCGTAATTTGTATTTGAGCAAAGTTTAAATATACTAAATATGCCTCTAAAGAAAAAATGTATGTACTTTTTCCTGCATGTTTTCTTTGGGGTATATGGAAAACAGCTTATACAAGCTGGAGCCTTTGCAAGCCATCCCCTTTCTGTGAAGCCTCTGTGCTGAAGCTGCAAGTGCCCAGGCATTTGCAAACATGGTTTTCCACTGCTTCTCCATGAACTGTAGTACAGCTCATTGAGAAAGGGGGAAGCTAGGCTCACGCTAGCCCAGTGCACCTCCCATTTTAGCTACGTAGAGAACAAAAAAGTTGCAGTTTGATTGACAGTTGGGGGGAGGTGTTTCTGCCAACAGTTATAACAGTGCCAATGTCAACTAAAATCAGTAATTTATAAACTGTCACAAATATGAAAGACTCCAGACACATAAAGAAAGGGCAATCTAAAGTGCATCATGTGTGTGGAGTGCTCGTTTAGATGCTCTTATTCAATATGCAGCAACCTATTTGGAATATGTATGAAAGAAAAACAATACAGAAGTAGAAATTGAAATAAAAATGACAACATTTAGGAAACAATATCTTTTATGAAAAAAATTAAAATTCTAATTCAGCCTTAGCTAATTTTAAGAATTTTTTGCCAGCTAGCAATTTGAGGGCTAAATAAGTGTTGCTTCCTACACTTGTTAGCCTGCCACGGCATTAAAAAAGTTTTTAAAAATCATTTAAAAAAACAGTTTGAAATTAATTAGATAGCCTATGGGAGTTAGTAAAAAAACAAACATTTTACCAAATTGTTGCTCAGCCACTACAAAGTCTACATTACATGGGGACAGGTCTGCAAAAACACAGGGGGTGGGGGCATTCCTACTTATCCGCATTGTGCAGGAACGTTAAAAAAATAATAATGTAGGGTGGTCAGATTATCGTTGACCTTAATGCCTCCACTTGTGGCCAGTAGGTTGGGGCTATTATAATATAAGGGGATGGGATCTAGTGTCTAGTGTTGCAAGCTGCAGATTTTCTAAATCCAGGACCGCATTTAAAGCATTCAGGTCTGGATTTAAAACATCAAGCAGCATTTGGTGTAGCTGAAATCCAGACCAAATTCAGGCCTAGATTTTGCAGTCCGAGTGGCCACATTTGCAGGAGGATGGTTTTGCCGCATTCGGTATGGGGCCATTTGGGTTATAGTGAATAACCATGTAAATTATTCAATTTGAGATTACTATAATTAGAAAATACATATTAATAAAAGTATTGAATGGATTCCATTATTTTAACGTTCTGTATAGTATGTGTGTAAGATATATAATTTAGGCTGGGTCTCCCCTCTTTGCTGGGTTGATATGAGCCACAATTGGTAGTGCTTTATACCAGAACCCCTGCTGCAAAAGTGTCTACAGTCTGTTCACTAAGAGTTGGGGTGAGTTTCAATCAATTGGAAAAATATAGACGAATATAGTTAAGTTCTGAATAGTCTACAGCCCGGTGGAGTTGGAGTCAGTTGAAGTCTGCTATTTTAACCTAAATTGTGCAAGTGAAACTTTATCACTCTATGTGAATAACATTCACTTACTAACATTGTCCAGCACTGTGCTTTTAGTGATCCTTACCTTTCTCTTTGCTAGTTTGTTGCAGCTTGATTCCCAAGCTGGCTTTGTTGCTCGGTTACATATAGCTATTTCTAGGCCGTTTACCTCCTCTATTCATCTATGCATCCTCCCATTCACTACTCATCTGTCTTTATGATTCTGTGTATATTTATTCTTGTTGTCATGATAGAAGTCTTGAAGCAAGGAACAGAGTATTTATCTGCTTGTTGAAATTGCATCCTGTGGTGTGTTTAGAGGTGTAAGCACTCACCCTAGTCATACCAACCCCCATTCCTCGCTTGCATCATTATTCAGGATAGTGTATAACACACAAATATAGGATTTATTAGATTGGCACAATAGCCAGGAAGAATAAGGGTGCCTGGGCTTCTCATTTATTATATAAACTTTCCCCAGTAACAACATGCATCATGGCCATGCACTGTGTGTGCCCCCTTTAATATTACTATTAGGGCTCTACCCCTGCCAATAGGTGACGGCCGGGGGAAGGATACTAGGTTCTTCTTTTTTTAAATACTATAATTAGGGCCCACATTTGCTGGCCACGGGTGGGGGCATGGGGTTGGACAGTGATCTGTCCAACCCAATTATTTGTTTAAAGTCCCAGCCCCATGCCGTGGTATAGCATTCATAACTCAATGCATAAATATTGAAAAACTACAATGTGTTTTATCTAGTGAAATACTTTTTTTTTTTTAATCATTCATCTTTTGTTCAATGTCAACAAAATCTCAACGTAAAGCATATAAAAATGCAGTTGTGCACATTTTGAAAGAGTTTAAACACTTTATTTCTGTTCCATAGAAATTAAAGGGATTCTATAGTGCCACTGAACTCTTCAGTGCCCACTCCCTCGCGCCCCCCTTCCCGCAGGGCTGAAGGGGTTAAATCCCCTTTAGTCACTTACCTGAATCCAGCACCGCTGTCCCTCGGCGCTGGGTCAGACTCCGCCCATGCTCATCTCCCGCCAGCATCAACTGGCAGGGGAGACCTAATGCGCACGTGCGGCAATGGCCACATTTACATTATGATTTCCCCATAGGAAATCATTGAATTAATGCTTTCCTATGGGGAAAAATCTGACGCTAGAGGTCCTCATGCATAGCGTGAGGTACGTGTCAAACCAGGAAGTCCTCTAGTGGCTGACTGGTAGACAGCCACTAGAGGTGTACTTAACCATGGATAGTAATTATTGAAGTTTCTCAATAACTGCAATAATTACTATTGCAGGGTAAAGGAACATGTGACATTGCACCCAGATGACTTCAATGAGCTGAAGTTGTGTGGGTGCCTATAGTGTCCCTTTAACATTAGTTAACATAAGTAAATCAAATACAAGAAATGCTTTCTTTTATATTTATATTTTTATATTTATTATTACTCAGCCTGAATGGATCACCCAACAGTTGATTTTTTCTTCTTTGACTGTAGGCATATAGGCTACATAGGCTATATTGGTTAATGAATAATGCCTGGTTTGACATGGTTATTTTAATTGATAGGTAAAACATCCGGGTCCAAGCATTTTGCTGTGGGAGTGGATAGAAACGTTAACACAGCCAAGACAGCGAAGAAATAATGGGAGCATGGTGCTCACATAAGGCTGCTTTCTGACCAAAAGTCACAAGTACAAAATAGAGGGTCGAATCTGTCCAGAATCTGTTATCAGGGAGCGGAACTGCAGAACAAAGTTATAGGAGCAAAAAGATAACTTCTGCTGTTTCTTATTCTATCCT
Source organism: Pelobates cultripes (assembly GCA_933207985.1). Taxonomy (NCBI): domain Eukaryota; kingdom Metazoa; phylum Chordata; class Amphibia; order Anura; family Pelobatidae; genus Pelobates; species Pelobates cultripes. The sequence continues at coordinate 310,905,040 of OW240914.1, forward strand.
AGCAGAAGAAAAACCTGAGGCCATTTGGGATTATATTATATGGAGATAAAGAAAGAGCAGTTGTGTTAGCTCCTGAGTGCAAGTCAACAACAATGTAAATTGTTCAGAATTCCAAGTGAATTTCAAATTTCGTGTCCGAACTCTTAAATCTAAAATTCACTTAAAATGTCTAACTATTTAAACTTAAGTGAATAACTCTGTGTGTGAGCATTTTAGAAATGATTTTTTTTAGTATACATAGATGAATAGTTTAATAAAGTTTATCAAATTATTATTATGAAATATTAAAATATATATCAGCATACACGCAGATTCAGAACAATATGAGAGAGGCACCATGTTTAATTTTATTAAGGGAACCACTTCCTCATGCATGCATTTAATTCCATAAATACCTCATATCAACTTCGATGTTCTGCTTCTGTAGCGTTAGCACCTCCATTCATTCCTGCCATAGCTGATCGAGTGGGCCATTCCATTTGGGAATATAATCTTCAAAGAGATTCTGACCAAGTTTGTGACCATGTTATGACAACATAAGGGATTGTTTACACTAAATTCATGAACTGGAAAATTTTTCCAACCGAGTTATGATACAAAAATACATCTTTAACTTTCTACAATTTGGAGTATTTGGTAATGAATAACGTAGATCAGGGGTGGGCAATCTGCGGACCTCCAGATGTTTTGGACTACATCTTCCATAATGCTCTTAGGGCCATAATGCTAGCAAAGCATCAAGGGAGATGTAGTCCAAAACATCTGGAGGGCCGCAGATTGCCCACCCCTGACCTAGATAGACTACTATTGGTCCAGAAGGGTTAAATGTATAAACATAAATGTTTGTTGGTTTACATGTTGCCAAGGTTGGGCACGTTACTCTCTAACTTGAGGCGAAAGGGGGACCTCTCTTACTGGCAGGTATGTAAAATGAAAAATTATACTTAAACAGGCACTCTAAGCACCAAAACCACTACAGCAGTGGTTATACTACCTGGGTCCCTCCAGTGCCCACAGTCCTGTTCATTTGACATTGAGTCAGTTAATGAACAAAACTATAATCAACATGTATATAGTTTTTGCGAGATGGTACTGTGGCTGTGCTTAATGCTACTTTTTTTTTTTTTTTAGATGGTTTAACATTTTAAATAAAAAATCTGCTTAATAAATCTTGAAAAATAATATAAATGTAAGTTTGTTTAATTATATAAGTTAGAATTATTTTTTTACTTTCCTTTTTACTCATTGAAACATAAATTATAATCATTCCTTATTTGTTATTTTGTTCCTGATGTTTTACTCCTCCAACAGCCATGGTTCATATATGTATCTTTTAAGTGAAACTTTGTGATGTTACCTTGTATCTGCTGAGGAGCAAATCAGTATATAAATAAGGTATGGGCTCTAGGATAAGGTTAGGGCACACAGAATTTTAAGAACAAAAATATTTTTACTGTCAAGCTGCCATTAGGATTAATGTCAAAACAGAGTCCAAATTCTGTCACAATAAATATGTTAAACTGGTTGTTTAAAAAGGAAGTTCTCTTACATCCTTATTTATCTTGTATGCCTGAAAGCATGACAATGTTCTACTATAGCATGAACTAGAAAATTGCCGGGGGCCAATATGTAAATACATTTTTGGCACTTTATAGAGCGATGTGCAATTTATGAGCTGGTATCATGTTCTAGTCAATCCTAAATCTTCAAATATGCATGCACCTTATTTAAATGGTGATCTGTTCATGCAACTCCAACCACCATTGTAAAGGTTTCCTTGTACAAGCAGTGTATAACAGATACAGCATCATATCCCAGCATTCTCTTCCTCAATGCAAACTTTGCGCAAGGCCAGATTGTAGGAAAGTAATAAAGAGATATGAATTCATTCAATCCCGTTGACAAATTACATTAGTAATAGCAGAGTGACACCACATTACTAACTGTAAGTATTTTTTCGAATGCTCGTTGGAGATGGTTAGACCGGGAGGGGCCGCAGTATAGGAAAATAAATATGGGTCAAAGAGAATAAGTAGCTTACTGTGTGTTTGGGGATAGATTCTGTAGTGGCAGGACAAAACAAGAAAGAATTACAAGGTGCCTAGAATTTTTTTTTAATGCATTAAAATGGTGTATGAAACCTGGCACCAAAATATTAAAAAAAGATACACACATTTAAAGTCCCATCAATTTTTCTAGGAATTGTAGCCTCATCCCAGACCAGGAAGTAGCTTCCAATGTCCGATTCATTCTTTTAAATTCAAAGGGAATGCTGAGCATATCTCATAATCCCTGTTAAGCAGGTATATATGGGTATGTATTTCAGCTTCAGTATCTTAATTCCTCGATAACTGTGAATTAAATGAAATTACTGGTCAAACCAAAGCTGGTAATGTACACAAAATGACTGCTATCAAGCAGTCCATGCATACGCAATGATTATGTGATGTCTTAAGGATATGTATACCTCTACCAGAAAAGGATTAAAATCTAGGCAACATCGTAACAATCAAGAGAAAGTCGTAACTAAATCATAAGTAAAACAAAGTAAGTTAGAAATGTAAAACTATCATTTGTACTTTTCCATTAAAAATACACAGAATTTTTAGTTATGATGATACCCGGGACAAACTATATTAATTAAAATTAAAAATGTACCATGCTCGTTTTTTAAGATAGTGGTATGTGTTTATTTTTATTTCCATGGAGAATTGTTTGTGTTTGTCCTTAAATTTAAATAACTAAACTCTAAACGTTTTGTATTGTATTGACAAACAGGATACAAAGTATATAATAGATTCTTAAATTATACTTATCTTTCCTCATGGAATATCAGTGATAAGAAAAGGATCTAAATAATAAAGAAAGATAAGGACTGTAAAGCCTATATAATTATATAATAAAGACTAGATATGAATTCTTTCTTACTACTTCAAGGTTCCTAAGTAAGAAGTTTTTTATATATATAGTAAGATGGAGAGATTGTTAATCTTCAATGTGTCTTTTACTGACACTCCCCTGTCCAGGACGGGAAAATGAAATTGCTACCGCTATAATTTCCCAATTTCTATACACCCATATTGAAATTGCTAGTTAGGTCAGCTTTCACTTACCTAAGTGTGTGTGTGTCTGGAAGTGTGTATGTGTGTGTGTCTGTAAGTGAATGTGTGTGTGTGTGTCTGTAAGTGTGTGTGTGTGTTTGTAAGTGTGTGTGTCTGTGAGTGAATGTGTGTGTGTGTCGGTCAGTGAGTGCGTGTGTCTGTCAGTGAGTGCGTGCATCTGACAGTGAGTGCGTGCGTCTGTCAGTGAGAGTGTTCGTCTGTCAGTGTGTGTGCGTTTGTCAGTGTGTGTCCAAGTAATAGTGTGTATATATGTCATTGTTTGTCAGTGTATATGAGAGTGTGTGTCTGTCAATGAGTGTATGCGTCTGTCAATAAGTGTATGCGTCTGTCAGTGAGTGTGCGTCTGCCAGTGAGTGTGCATCTGTCAGTGAGTGTGCGTCTGTCAGTGTATGTGTGCGTCTGAACCTGATCACTTCTGACTGATAATCTAAACTTGGAAAGTCTATAATGTCTCCATATAGCCCTAAAGGTGTAAAAATGATGTGCTAAAGGAACTTGCCATGTCTTGTCTTTCCTAGGCCTACCAAGAAAAGCCAAGAGAAAGCATAGCTTTGTGATGATGTATCCGAGTGAAAGAGTGAGACTCTTTCCGAGTGAAAGAGTGAGAGCCAGGGAACCCACTTACTCTCTATACAACATTGTGCCTTTAATAGATGTTTCCTTGATAACAATCATAACGATTTAATTGCGCCACTGTGCTAATAACATTTTGTAGCCAATGGTCAAACTAGTACTCGAAGCACACTAAGCACTGTAGTGGTTAGGGTACCAGAAGTGCCCTAGCAACATCCCACAATAACTCTTTTAGCACAATTTGACAATATGCCCAGGACCAAATTTGCTGCCCCAAGGCTAGTTTCGTACTGCACCAAGGCCAGTTTCTGCCCCAAGGCCAGTTTCCTTAATGCACCCTTGCTGCCCCAAGTTTATGCAATTTATATAGCATATCTTTACATGATTAAACAAATTTGTGTTATATTTGTTATGTAAATGTTGTGGCTGTTTTCCATCAAGACATCTGTTATTCTAGATACAAATACATGTTATGGAATGCTACAGACGGTGTTCCCTCAAGACATACCAGATGAATGATGTTCACATGCACACACATTAAATAGTATAGTGCATCATCATTCTATAAAGTAAATGCTGTCTGCAACAGCCTGGAATGATAATAAATAATCCATAAAAAAATTAAGAAAAAAAAGATTCTTATTATTAAAATTCCTTAAAGGGTCACTTTATACCATTAGGGCGCTACAGCTTGAGAGTGTGTCCTCTTTTTTCATTTGACAAAAAAGCAGATGTCAATAGAAATTGTCACATTGATAAGTTATCCTTGTTAAATCAATCAGACAACCGGTCATGTCACTTCTTGGTTGTTTATCACATTGGAGGTAAACTCAAAAGGCTGGTAGTTGCTCAGATCATCTGCCTTGCAAAGACTTCTCATTGAGGTGCATTGGAAAGTCTGTAATTTGACAGCCAAGAAAAGTCTGGGCGGGGTTAGAATGGGAGGGACTGCAAAGGCTTCAGGCAACAGGTCTGCAGATCTTGCAAGTTGTTTTTAGATATACCCGAATTAAAATTGCATGTTTTGGTGAGTCTGGTACCATTCACCAGATTGTGCACAGTGTTACACTGTGCTGATAACTTTGCATGCAAACATTTGTGGTTCAAGGATATGTAGGAGCACAAACAGTGAATGAACACCATATGCACGACTGGGACACATTTTTAACAAATAAGTCCATTAATAAGGCAATTAATCATTCCCTTTTAGACACATTAGGGACAGTCCTATAGCTGCTGAGATTTTTGTAAAGCTCTGAACCCCAGTGTGTGCAGTGACATGGTGACAGGGGACCTGTGGCACTATTACCTATTCAATAAGCATAGGATGTCATAGTGCTTAAGGTGTCCCTTCAGGGTACTTCTCATTGGTGGATTTACCCATTCTGTAAATCTGAAATCATAATAACATATTCTATTAGTATTAAGGTTATTTAATTAATTTCTATATTGTATGCACTATTATAAAACAATATGAAAGCAATATGCACCACACATAGAGTCACCTCAGTAGAGAATAAGGAAATTTACAAGCAATGGATATGAGGATATTATAATGAGGTAAAGGAGCAAACATTCTCATAATGCCAATATACACAAAAGGTAGACACCCACTAATATAATAAATATTGTCTATCAAGGGCTGCCATCATAATTCTTGTGGCCTCATACAACCCACACTGAGACACACACTCACCAAGGTATTCCAGCACACACTCCCAGAGAGATACACACTCACACACACATACATATATGCATTTCCGACACTCTCATGGGATACACACACATGTACACACATTTAAATTGTTTAATTTAGCCACCCCCTTTTTTTAAATTATTATTTAGCAGCTAGAGGGTGGTTTCCCTATGGTCCAGTGCTGATCTGGGTAGCACAGAGCTCTGGATTGTGGGCTGAAGGCTTGTCTTCCCCTATTCGGCATGGCTTCCACAAGTGCTGAGAGGAAGGGATCTGACATCACTTCCTCCATATATTGCCTTTCAGGAGAGAAGAGGGGCAGTTATTGAGGTCTAAGTAGTACTGGCAGCCATGTCCGGCTGGCGGCCCAAAAAGAAGACAGGAAGACACCAATGCTTTCTTCTGCGTAGTCAGCACTTGTTGGTTGGGTCATGGGCCCCTTACATGTTTAGATGACAACCATGCTCCTAGCACAGGCAACTATGGGTTTCCATGTTTTGACTCAATAATTAATTAAGGCAAAATATAAACATTAAATATAAATGAGATACATACAGAAAAAAACAACTGATTTATTGAGAGGATTTATTCACACTTAACCAATTCCACTCTACATATTCTTATATATTTCTCTAGCAGTATTCATTTTCTGGCATCTCTGCTGGAAGGATACATATATATATATATATATATATATATATATATATATATATATAAGCATATCCACGGAATGTTCTTCTAAAATGCCCCCATCAGGTTCAGGAAAGATAAATTTCTACATTAATATCTGTTTTCTGTTTTCTTCTTTTGACTTTGTATCTCGTGTTTTTCCAGACTCATACCATGACCTATTAAAATTAAAAAAAAACCTTCTGTTCAATGTAATGCTTCTATGGTTACAATGATTGTTAACCTCATATAAAATGCTAAATGGTTCATTCAGGGTTTCAGGAAGATAGACTACATTTCCTTTAACATTATGTAAATCTATTGCCAAGATTGTTTTACTGTGATAGCATTTCCTTCTAGTATTGGCCTCTTCTGTTACAGCAGCACGTACTCATAGGCTAGAGTTCATTCTGCCTTACAAACCAATACAAAACTAAATTTTACCTATAAAACCACACTTACCAACCCGCTTGCTCCAGCACTGGTGTTCACCCTGCAGAAAAACAAATTACTCTTCAGAGCTTTATTCTGGCCATCTAAATTTCTGCTTTGGTCCACTAAATGTCACTATCCTCACTCATATTCAGCAGCTTGAGTAGGTCAAACTTCCTGAGTGCATTTTTAGCAAGCAAGGTAATGGAACAAATGGTGCAGAGTATGATGAGTTTGCATTAAAGATTCTGCACATTCATCCTACATTGCTCTATATAGTAGATATGTGTGATGTAACTCACTTATTTTCTGGCTCTAGAGTATGAGAATAACATTCATACTCTCTTGGTGAAGACCTTTGTATTTTGAAAAACAAAAAAACAACTACAACAACAAAAACTTGGCCATGCACATGTAAGAAAGGTCACAGATACTAAAATACTCTACGCACAGTGGTGCTCCGAAGGACCCCCTGAAATGCAAAATACTTTAAGCATCCAGTTGTATACCAATGTATCGAAGAACACTTAAAAGAACACTCCAAGCACCATGACAACAACAGAGTTGTCATGACAGGAGTGTCCATGCACTGGCTCTCTGAAGGCTGCAGTGGAAGTGGGGGCAACAGCAGAGAACATGTAAGAAGTCAAATAATTCTAAAATGTTTAATTACTTATACTAGTCTGGGGGTCAATGCACTCTTGGCACCATAATCACTACAACCGTATTCCATTAATGATGGCCCTAGAACTCTGCAAATTTCTGCCATTTGTATCTATTTTGGCCTTCTTTGTCCAGACATTAGCTCATGCGGGGACCCCAGATATAGTTGATTGACTGTTTATCCCTGCTTCATAGAATACAGGAGCCTCAGACATAGCAGGGTGCTAGGGCAAAGAACCATTAGCCTTGGGTCACCTTGTCCCAAAATTTACTTTTGTCTGCTCATAAGTCTTATACTGTAATATCAGCTCAGGTGCATGAACACATACGTATGTGCTAAAAACAGAAGAAAAAAAAAACACCCCACCAATAAAAAATAAACCAAAAAAGATTTTATTTTAAACCAAACATGTAAATATGTATACACTTATTCTGTAAGGCTCAAAAGCAATGAGCAACTATAATACTTGTGTATTGATTCTTATATATTTTTAACATTCTTGATTTTTGATTAAACAGGTATTTGTGTATAACCTGTGATGATTTTACAAGCACAGTCTTCCAAGGTAAACTGTAAAAACAGAACTTTAAATGTTGAGAGTATTTATTAAAAACGTAATTATACTCTAAGTATAGTCATTAAATTCAAATTAATCCACACGGTGTGGTTTTTCCAAATTCTTTTACAGGTTGTCACATGTTGTGTACAATATGAAATTGTAAACCATGTACAAATGTTTTATTTAAAAGGTGTATAAATACCTCCTTAAAAGCATGTAATGTAGTCTAGTGAAGGAATGGTTTATTTGGTTTCTTCTGTATTTCAAGTAAATTGCTTACAGGGTTTTTAAATAATGTGAGCATTTTTGGTTATTCAACATGAATTTAAACATTATTTGAAATTTAAGGTCAAAGCAGTCAAATTGGAAAAATTATCTACTAAATTAACTTTGCATTTACTTTGAATTCCTAACAATTCTCACTTTAGTAAATAACCTTGTCAGTAGCTCTGTTTATATACATTTTGTGGCGAAACCGACCTCGCCACTGGGCATTGGAGAAGACTGATTGCCAGCCTCCTGCCATGTGACTATGGCCCCTGGGATGTATTGCCCTTTAAAGACATGATTTGGGCATAATGGATTTGTGTTGTGCTGCTGCTGGCCCTTTAAGAACCATCTGGGGACATACTGTGGAGTTACTGGGTGGCTACCATTTCATGTATCAGATTGCACATGGTGAGAACAATGGATGATGCACATGGTGAGAACAATGGATGGCGGCCATTTTAACTCACAGACACTGTTTGGACTTTTCTACACGGTGCCATCTCGCCAGTATTTGGTGTACAGAGACATCATGCAGTGATTTTGGACTATACAACAAGGGACACATTACACAGTAATTGTTTTTCATATAGCCTGCATATGTTCTGTGGAATCTGCATTAAAGTATATCTTCAAAAGTACTGAACGGATCTGGGTGAATTTTGGATATGTGGTTCACCCAGATCCCCCGGTTCCAATGATATACTTTTTTATGGGGTCATTGCATGTTTTGGGATCCCTGTGATGTGTTTTATGAAACAGTATTTCTCTGTCTGTGATAATTATATTACCCATTGTGTAAGGTAATTCTATCACAGGCAGAGGGGAGGATTTTGTGTGGGAGTGTCTGAGTGTATTGTATGTGTTTATTGGTTGTTTTCCAAAACCCTGTCGGTGGTACTAATGTGTATATAAGAACAATAAACCCACAGCTCAGTCAGTTCTGCTTGACCTCAAAATGAAGGGTCGTCTCATTATTGAGGGAATTTGATTGTATGCTGATTGCCAGGAGTGTAGGCTGATTGTATGCTTTTCCTGTTCAGCTGTTTACAGCATTCATATGTTTCTACGGTTCGGTGGTTGTGGTGTCTGCTAGAGTGCTTGGAGCCCTCAGGAAGCGGTAGGAGCATCCTTCAACCGAGGTACCCAGTCGGGGTGCCAGGTGATCCGTTACACATTGTTATTAAAGTTAGAATTTAAAGTGAATTCAAAGAAAATGTTAAAGGGACAATACAGTCACCAAAACCACTTTGGCTTAATGAAGCAGTTTTAGTGTATATATCATGCCCCTGCAGTCTCATTGCTCAATTATCTGTCATTTAGGAGTTAAATCCTTTTTGTTTCTGCTTATGCAGCCCTAGCCACACCTCCCCTGGAAAAATTGTTTCATTTTCAATAAGATGTAACTTACATTCAAAGTTTTAATATCCTGCTCTGTAAATTGAACTTTAATCACACACAGGAGTCTCGTGTATGGTCTAGAAAGGTATTAACAGGGCAGGAGATAAGTATTTCTAAATTAGACAGAATTTGCAATAAAGTATGAACATTAGATGACTCTTTACAGGAAGTGCTTAGGAAGACTGTGTAAGTCACCTGCAGGGAGGTGTGACCAGGGCTGTATAAAAAAAGTGATTTAACTGCTAAATGGCAGAGAACTGAGCACTAAGACTGCAGGGGCATGATCTAGGCACCAAAACTGCTTCATTAAGCTAACATTGTTTTTGCGACTATAGTGTCCCTTTAAATTTAAGGTCAAAATAGCCTAACAATTCTATTTAACTACTCTGGCCTTAAATTTTAAATTCACTTTAAATTCTCGCCTTAGTGAATAACACTGATAGAATTACTCGCTAAGCTAGTAAAAGTGGAGAATTGCAAAAGAAAATGCATTTTTTAAGCCACAGTATCTGAAATGTGCAAATGTATTTTTCGAGATGGGCTACTTTGGCATGAAATTTCACATTTCAAAACCAATTCCTTACAAATTCTGGTTTAGTAAATAGCTTGACTTTTTTTTTTTTTTTTGAGAATTTATCGGCTGTTAAATATTCTTTGATATTTCCCACAAACTACTTATTTGATTAATGTAACTCTAGAACATGTTCATAACCCTGCATAGCCAAACAATTACACGCAATTTAATTGTTATGGTGCGTGTCTGAGATATTGTGCGTAGCTGGATTTTAATTCACTTTATCTTGCCCTAGGTTACAGCTAATAACTCACTTACTGCTATTGGGAATGATACAGAGCAGATGTTAGATATAAAGCTGGCAAGCATTGGGCATGAACATTATGCTCAAAAACAATGGATTATACTAAGGTAATCTTTTGTTCACCCATACATTGTATGCCACAGGTCAAGAAAATAAACAGTAAGAAAATAACTTTGACAGTTAGTGTTCACATTATTGGGTGTATTTCAAATAAAGAGCTGGGCAATTTTTTTTACTTTTTTTTTTTTTAATATAGAGAAATATTTTGCAGTCAACCAGTAGTCATGTGAATGAAAGATGGAATATTTTCCTTGACCAAGCAAAGTTTTTCCCCATCATAATGTAATATTTTACAATAACCATCAAAATTCTTCATTATGGTGGTATGAAGAATGACACGTTTCAACAAAATAGTTTTCCTGACACTATAGATTTCCCCTCTTTCAAGGCCCCCCCCCCCATGGTTTCAAAGGTGGTCCAATGCCAATGTGCCTCGGAGCTGGCTTGGGTCTGCTTTCTCTCCTCCCCTACAGACATCAGCCGGTGGAGGAGAAGTAATGTGCTATCGCAGCAATGGCCATACTCGCATTAGGATTTCTTCATAGAAAGCATTATTCAATGCTTTACTATATGAATTCCGGTGATGCTGAATATCCTTATGCATAGCTTGAAGACATCCAGCATCAGTTAGGCGTAACGATCCAGAAGTCCCTCTAGTGGCTTCCACTAGAGGTGGAGTTAACCCATAAAGGTAAAAATTGCAGATAATAAAAAAAGAAAAACTGCAATAATTACCTTTGCAGGGTTAAGGGTGCTGGGACACTGCACTCAGACCACTTCAATGCGCTGAAGTGGTCTGGGTGCCTATAATGTCCCTTTCAGGATCCTTTCTGAAAGAAGTATTTGCTAGCAAAAAAAACCAAAAAAACAACCATTAAAGCATAAACTCAAATATAGAAAAGAATTTGGAAACGATTCATAAAAGAGCATTGTATGTATAATTGTGAATTATTCAAAAAGTCTACATAGTGTGATAATGTTTTAATACAATTCGAGCAAAAAATTATTCTCACAGATTCCAAAAAGGATAAGAGCCAAGAAAGCATTTGAACATCAGAACAAAATAAAATAACAAAAAAGAAACAACCATTTTTTTTTCCATTTGTGACTGTTCTTAATTGTATCATTATTTTGATGATACATAACGTCTTTTAATTTATATCCTATTTAATTGGAACAACATGATAACTAGTTTGTACTGTTTGACAATAATGAATAACTTTCAGATTGTTGAACTTTTTAGTTATTTCGTTTTAGAGCTTACTGAGAGATTGCTAACTAGATTTTTGTTTTAATTCTATTCTTTTTTTACTTTTGTTTATGGGAATATGGCCCTACCCTTCAATAGTACTGATAGAGTATACATAATATCAGAAGTTGAGCCATCATCTTGTTTCATCTTTTAAATGGCACATTCTAGTTAACAGTTGTCAACTCTTTCTTCTGCAAGTAAATTATTGGGTCAAGAATCTGTGCATCTCTTTGCCCACTCTTTATTTTCCAATCTCGCAGCCCATACAGCAAGGAGGAAGAAGGGTTCTCTGCATTGCTTCTTTGCTGTAATATTAACCTTGCAGTCTTGCACAAGATAAGAATAAGACCATTCAACAGCTTCTTCAAAACTCAGCTGACATCTCAATGTTTATTGAAGATTTAATAGCAGTTACAATACATTATTGCAATGGTTTGCCATATATATACATTTCCTTCCTCCCTTTATACTGATTCGCATGCAAGATTTTAAAGGATCCAAAAGTGCAGGTTATTAAGGTTTATCTAACTGTAGCTATGTTGATCACTCAACGTCAATCAATCTGACAGGTGAAAACCTTAAAAAAAGTACGATCAAAAGTATTTGGTGAGACTGTAAGAATATATAATCCCATATATTTAACAGTGAACTTTCAAATGATGTCACATTTTAAGGGCTTGAAATAGTCAATGACTATTCTGTTTTGTTTCATTTAGCTGTTAAGGACTATAAATGTGTCTCCCTGCTGTCTATAATCACTTACACTGTCTATATCTCTGTATGTTAAATTCTTTATTTCTCTATATGTGTCTATTCTCTCACTGCCCATGCTTATATTTATTAATCTTACCAAGGATGTGTTTTAAGATTGCTCTACCTTCTGGGAAACCAGGGACATTTCTGTTGACATTGACATAGAATTCTAATTGGCCCTAGGCTGATTTTTACTGGATAGCAGGTACCAATGTGTGTTTACAGTGTGTATACAGCTGTGTGTATCAGAGTACTAAATGGCAATTTCTATCAACAGAATGAAACCTGTTCTGATGTAAACAAATTGCAGTTTCACAAACAGATGTTTTTATTTTATATTCACAAGCGTTTCAATATTTAAAAAAAGTATATTTTAAGCTACTCCAAAAAATTAATATAAATTTTATTAATCAAGTGGAACTCTTCCGTCTTAGTAAAAAAAATTTTTTTTTTAAATGCCCGATTCATGGATACAGTTCTGTTTCTGGAGAGTGAATTCTTTTTTTTTTATATATTAAAGCCAACCATTAATGTATTTTAATGGAGGTTTCTTCAGTCATCCTTTGAATAAACAGTTAGATAATCTGGCAGACGATGAACATACAAAACATATGTTTCTTTTCAATTTCAGTTGCAATAATAACAGAGGTTTATTGGACTTCACTGATTGTGATATCTTGACAATACAGTCGCATAAATACTCATCACATCCACTGTTCCAATAAATTCATGAGGCTTATTTATTAAGGCAGAATACCAATATCTATCTGTATGCATGCATCAAATATAATTTGCTATTGCACAGAACTTATTCCAAGTGGTTACTGAGCAGATTTTCATGTTATGATTTCCTTTTTTCAAAATAAGAATTCATATGCAAAAGAAATGATCACAATGAACACAAGAGGTCCAATACAAATGTTAAAGTATAAAGGACAACGGAAGGGTAATCAGCACTATTAACAAAAAAAAAAAGTATGAGCAAATTGGAGTAGAGCTATATACCAATTGAAAAAAAATACAATCAGCACAAATTTTGTTTTACGACAAATTGGCAATTCCACAATGCTCTATATGGCACTAGACACTTTGCTGATGTCCGATATATGATACATTTTAGCCGGTGGTGCTTTTTGTAATTATCCCGCAGTCATCCCCTGTTCGCATGTTATATAAGTTGAATGCAATATTTGTGATGAAAGTTGCGAGGTGAATTGTTAGTGTAGGACTAACCTAAGAAGATTTACTTACTATTGGCAGGTGACCCTTAATCTTTAATGGCAAAAAAATTAATTAAGGTGCTATAAGGATACCAATTTATCGCCTGGACTATATCATCTACCTATCACTTTCTTTCACCAAAATAACATTACTCTAACAAAAACGATTTTGATAGCAAAATATGTACCTTATCATTTTGATCATAAAAAGGCCAAAACCGTCATCATAATTAAGATACATCATTTGGCCTAAAATGCCCGTTGGAACTTGATCAATCTTTAGGTACTACTGCGGTCAAAGTCAATGGAACCTTTCATTCTAAAGTGAGTCAAGAGGATTATCATTGGATTTAATCTTGTTATCTAACACAGTACATACAAGAAATTCTAAAAGTTTCCATATGTTGTTGCTGTTAAACCTATCCGACTATTTTTAGATTATTACTAGATATTCTTAATATTGAAGTTATATTTTTAACAAGGTGGATCATTTTGTTACATTGTGGAAGATTTATTAAAATCTCACTGAATAATACATCTTTTCTGGTATTTTTTTTTTTTTCGGCCCAAATGAAATTCTGAAGGTCTTTTCCACTAGTTGTTGCTTTTGCATTTTTTCTATCATTTTTTTTCTTTTACGATATGTTTTGTATAAAACTTCCCAATTATTAATATTTTCACCTCTTTTGCATGATAAAAGTATTCTATTTTCTGATGTTCTCTTACACCACTTTTGTCTTGGAATAGAAAACAAGACAAAATACACATCCATTTTGTCTAGTTAGTTGGAAATAATTGTGTGGGCCTAAAATCTGCCAGAATATAGAAAGAATAAAGATGATGCTTTTCAGACTACTTTTAAAGCACTAATAAATTGGAACAGACTTTTTAATTCCCTGAAAAAGACACTTTTCAAAACACCTTGATAAATCATTCCCAATGTTTTTGCTTTGTGGAACAGATGCTTTGCAGACATACATAGGTCATTTAGATTTACACTTCATCACTGTAGTTCACTCACAACAATCTTGTATCCCTTTACAGATAATTGTTGCAATTAATCACTTAGAATGTTAGAGAAATACCTGAATATATCTCATCATTGCAAACGTCACCTAGATGCTATTAATGCATACTTCCTTACTGTCCAGGATTTGGTGGGAGAGTCGCAGTATCGGGGTTCTGTCCTGCAATCCAGGGATAGCTCCATGGAATCTCCAATCTGGTGACAGCAAGGAAATGTCTGTAATCACGACAGTGGGAGTGCATCAAAAGATGTGCTTGTGTAACATACAGTGCCTCGTAAGTGGCTAGAGAAACTGCTATGTTTATGAATGGGTTAAGCCTTCCCCCTAATCCTCTAGTGGCTGTCTCATTGACAGCCACTAGAGGCGCTTGCGTGATTCTCACTGTGATTTTCACAGTGAGAGCACGCAAGCGTCCATAGGAAAGCATTGTAAATGCTTTCCTATGCGACGGGCTGAATGCGCGCGCAGCTCTTGCCGCGCGTGCGCATTCACCCCAGGAGGCGGAACGGAGGAGGAGAGAAGGAAGAGAGCTCCCCGCCCAGCGCTGGAAAAAGGTAAGTTTTTACCCCTTTCCCCTTTCCAGAGCCGGGATGAAGGGGGTCCCTGAGGGTGGGGGCACCCTCAGGGCACTATAGTGCCAGGAAAACGAGTATGTTTTCCTGGCACTATAGTGGTCCTTTAACGCAGCAGTAATTTAAAGTACATTCCCGTGCTAACACTATATATTGAATATTAATGCATTCATCATGAACTACTGCAGAATCCTTGTATTAAGACTTTATAACTTGATGTATAAAGAAAGACAGGAGACATCTAATTACAAGTCCTCTGTGGAAAGTCCCAGGAGGAACACAGATTTGAAATTGATATAATCACCAATTTGTATCATACTATACTTTATAAACACTTACACAAAAATAAAAAACATGGTAAAATGCAAAAAATAATTAGCAGATAATACAGTTAAAATTGCAACATATTACATTTAGGCAACTCGAAACAGCAAATATATTTGCTCAGATATTTTCTTGAACACATTTAACATTTTAGAATATAATACTGTTGTATTTACTTCCAATAAACATGTGGGTATCTTTATTTAGTTATTTTTTCTTTTACATTTTCAGCCAATAATAATTTTGCAAAGCCACAAGAGATGTATTAAATGTCTAAGACTATATGCCATACTTTTACAGTATATGCCAAGCATCTGCATGAGAAACATATGTCTGAAAACTGTTTTATTTCCAGTGACTTCATCACTGAAAAGGCTAAATGCAAACAAAGATTTTTTAGCTTACACACAAACACGTACATACACACATATGCACACACACATATGCACACACGCACGCACACACACTCACACACAAGCATACTTGTTATATGACAGCCATCATCTGGCAAAAAAGTAATTGCTTGACCACCAGAAACTAGAGGGCTAAGGCTGAACCCATATAGCTTGGTTTAATGTAATTCAAAGCTACTTAATATTTATTTCCTGTCTGTGCATGAAGTGTTTAGTTTGAAAGGGCATTGTTCATATTACTCAACACCTATCTGCATCCAGTATGTTGTGTAACTCTGATCTCATAACTCACATTATTGCCTGGCTAAGAAACTATGGATGTTACAGTCCACAACCTCTCCAGTGCCCGCAAGTGTTATTTGGTACCCTGTCCATACCCTCTGAGTATGTAAAGTTACAACTAAGGATACACAGTGCAGGTTACAACCTAGAGGTCCAAATACAGAGAGCAAGTCTTCAGATCGGATTTTGTAAAATTCTCATGCAACAATTTTCAAAGCACAATTATATGCACCTCAAAACATCCCACAATAAAAGATGTTTACCTAATTTTCGGATACAGAGCAAGGCAGGTGATCACACTTTGATGATTCTGGTCCTTTGTCTTTAATGCATATACAGTTCTTAAGGGCTTCAAGCCTTATTTATAAATCTATTCATTAGGCTGTTACCCTTTGAAGACCTCAAAGGACAAATATACTTTTTTTTTGTTATTGTTTTTTTGTTCACAGCCTCTGTGTTTGGTATGTTATATTTGTCTTTGAAATAGCTTTAATGCTTAGCGGCGCCATTGTTTTTCACATGTTTCAGGTTCTTGGTCTCTATATCAGGCATGTAACGTTTGAGTAATGTTGCACGCAAAGTGTATTTCAGATTTTATTAGGTAATCTACACTACCAGTCGATGCAGTAAAAAAAACTTAACTAACAGCATAATAGTTTCAGATTGACATTTTAAGGCTCATTTCTCAAAGTCTGAAAGCCACATGCACATGCTTTGTTTTGCACCTGTGTGTATGAAACCCTTGGTAAAACAGATTTAAATATTCCCTCAATGGTGGCCTTTACCTTTAAAAGTTGCCTCTATAATTTCCTTTATTTTAACTTTCAAAGAATCAAATCCACCACATATAATATTACAACACCTGGACTTAAATTGAATCCATGAGTTAAAAAGAACTGTTTTCGGCCATTGAACTGATCTGATTTATTTCTTTAATCAGACCAGGTTTCCTGTATTACCCAATCTACGTTTTCTCTTAGGAAGAACATCCAAGTAAATCTATTTATTTTTTTCAGCCTCCCAGATTAATGGTTGAATAAGTGAACAGAGTGTAGAGCGATCAGTTACCACGACAATGAAAACAAGGTTTGGACTCTGCTGCAATTCTTTATACCATTATTCTTATAATATAATGCTTTTAATGTGCCATTTACTTTGTATTTATTTACTTATTTTTTTTTTTTTTTAGCTTTGCCTCACATTAAGGAAAAAGGCACTTTTATAGTGTTTGCTCTATCATTATTTTCCTTTTTTATTTAATAGTTCTATACATACGTTATTTTAGTACATGTTTCTTTTCTTAGCCGACAAACATAACATAACAAACCACTAAAGTCTATTCACTAAAACTGAATTTGCTTTTGCAAAGTCACATGATTTAATTTTGCTCAATTTAGTTATTAAATTCAAGACCTACCAACTTTGGCAGGAATGGGCGGGTGGAGCCAGTGGTGGGTTTGTCATCGATAAAATTATTGTGATGGACAAAGTACCCACCCATGACAAAGTGGGTGTGTCATTCCTATAATTATGGGCCAGGATGGCTAGGATAGTCATCCTGGCCCATAATTGCGACACTCGATGCATGCACCTACCTCAAGTGTGGCTGTAGAGCACTTGTATGGACTTCAAATGCCCTGAATTGAACTATGTGGTTCATAGGGTGCTTTTGGTCTCCTTATCATCAGTCCTCCAAGCATCGGGTTCCAGCTCTGGATGTCGCAGCTAATTCTTAGGTGCATCGAGTGTGGCTGTATACTGTATACAGCCACACTTGATGCCCCTACCTCAAGTGTGGCTGTAGAGCACTTGTATGGACTTAAAATGCCCTAAATTGAACTCTGTGGTTCATTGGATGCTTTTGGTCTCCTTATCATCAGTCCTCCCAGCATCGGGTGCAAGCTCCGGATGTCGCAGATAATTCTTTGGAAAAACCATATGCCACACAAGGGGACTGTGAGACATGACAAATTTGAAATTCCTATGTAGTTTACTGTAAACTTGTGCTGTAGATTTGTTTTGGATGAATAATTTGTCCAAAAAATCCCCCCCCAAAAAAAACTTATTACAGCCATATGGTGGTCCTAATTTTAGAAATAAACAAAAATCAGGAAAACAAATCTAAAGAAACAAAAGTTGCGAAAATGGGTCAATTAGTTTACTGCTAAATGTGTACATAATATATACATAAAACAATTATGTATATATTTTGCAGTACACACTTTGCTTTGTGATTCAGGCTACATTTCCAATAACCGAATGCTAAAAGATCTCTGCCATGTTCTAATGGATCTCATTGCTAAAAATTCTATTCAATATAGTTCAACTGAATTGAAACTGGAATGCAGCCAAAATTGTAACTGAATAAATTCAAATTGAAGATTTTTAAGTCAATTTGTAGTTTTATTCAGCTTTGCTATTCTGCTATTTTAGCCTGTGTTTTGTTTTTCAATTCTCCAACCACCACAATGGATCTTCAAATGTTCAACATATACTGAATATACACTTAATATACACATTACTATATTATTTAACAAAGGAAAACTGTCATTGATGTAAAAGAGAAATTCAAAAAGCAGTCACAATGTGGCCTGTGGCTATTAGAATTGTGTTAGAGATGTGTTAGAGATGTTATGCCTGCCTTCAGTGCTGACACTTAATTTGCCCATAGGCTTTTAATAGAAACTCTATTGATGTATATTTTTGCCCACAGGTTTTAATAGTGTCTCCGGTGCAGCTCTAAGAAGAACAATATAGATTTTACCACAGTTTTTACCACAACTTTAAGAAAATCTCCAGGGATGGGATTTTCTTTTTGCTCATAAAACTCGGAAATGTGAATTTTTTTTAAAGGTCTTTATTAAGAAATTTAGTCCTGGGGCATGATTTATGCTCACTGATTTTTATTAATAACTAGAAATGTGATTTTGTTGCTTACATGGATACTTCAGTGCCAGGAATACAAAGCTGTATTCCTGGCACTATTGCTCCCACTATTGTCTCTTCCCTCGAGCCCCTCTCCCAAAAGTGCTAAATAAAGGGTTAAGAAACATTTATTTGTTTACCTTATCCCAGCGCTGACGCCCCTCGGCGCTGGGTCGATGCTCCGCCCCCTCCAACGTCCCACAACGAGCAGATACTAATTTTCATGCATTGCAACTGCTGCGCGCGCATTAGACCTCCCCATAGAAAAGCACACTCATGCAGAGTGTGAGGACATCCAGCATCAGATACCCAACCAAAAGTCATTTCGATGCATGAAGCACCCTTAGTAGCTGTCTAGTAGGCAGCCAATGTGGGCAAACTTAGAGCTGCAATTTAAACATTGCATTTTCTCTGGAACTACGTTTTTTACATTGCAGCACTAAGTGCAAAAGGGACACTGCACACAGGCCACTCCAATGAGCTGAAGTTGTTTGGGTGCCTATAGTATCCCTTTAGCCCCTTAAGGACACAGCTTCATAAGTAAAAGGCCAACAAGACAAAAAATTTCCATCATGTGTTCTTAATGCATTTGGTAAGAACAAAAGCCGTGTGATTTTTTTTTTCTTCTTACTAATCTCTACTGATAACTATAGTGATGTGAAATTTCTTCTGAAGTTTAGTAGGACATTACATATGATTTCATTCATATACGGTATAATAGAAAATTTCCCACATTTGTTCCACATTCTGACATTTGTTCCGTAGTCCTACTATGTAGTAATTAATGAACTAAACAAAAAAGAAAGTAATCTCTAATGGTGACTTGCAAAAATTTCACAGGAGCACTTGTTATGGATTAAACAAATTCACATATTTTCTCAGTAAACGTGTCAGATGATCTACCAGTCAACAGTTCATTAGGTTACAGTTTATCTTTCACCTGTATAAGGTCAAGTAAAAGGGAAATCCTCACCTTGGCTTCAAACATGGAAAAAAAGACTGACAGATTTATAGCTTTTTAATGGAACCACTAAGTGAAATAACATGATTCATTTGTTTTATTCTAATCATTAACGTCGAAAACTTAAAAAAAATATAAAAAAGGTGCCTAATAAATTCCTTACTCTATACTTATACAACTTTTGACGCAGTGAACCAAAACCTTTTTTTCTTTTGGCAAACTTGGTAACATGGCAATTGTTGTTAGTGTACAATTATATGGAGCACCTAAAACTAAGTTCGTAAAACTTATATTACAAAATATGTGTGTAACACCAGAAACTCACCAGTGAAATAAAAAAACAAAAAACATTTATTTTACTCTTTATTTTTGTTTACTTGTCCTTTGAAATAGCCTCGTCTTAAGTGACCAATAAAATACTTTAAAACTAAAATCTACAGACAAAGAGGTAAAACATAAGAGCACATGGAGTAATGTAACCCATCTAAAAATGAAATATTTATTGCATTCACAAGAATAAATAGAATCTGTGTCTATTTCCCCTTGGAGGCATGTCCACTGAGTGGTACTCTTTTTCCACTTAACTTCTACTTTAGAGGACACTGGGTGATATGCCCATATTCTATTTATTCTCATGAGTGTGATATATATTTTATTTTTAGGATAGCCAATCAGAGATGCACCTACCTCGAGTGTGGCCGTAGAGCACTTGTATGGACTTCAAATGCCCTGAATTGAATTGAGTGGTGTAATGGGTGCCTTTGGTGCACATACCATCAGTCCTTCCAGCATCGGGTTCAAGCTCTGGATTTATAAAAATATTTGTCTGTAGACCTTTGTTGTGAGTAAATTCATAAGATCTTTTTAACTCCTTAGGAACTAATACCAGTCCTTGCCTTCATCACAGTCTGGTCAAAACAAATGAGACTATGGAATCAGCATGGAATGTTGTAGTCTGGTCACAAGCCTGGTCACAAGCCTTATACCCACATGCAATCAGCATGGAATTTCTTATATTTTTTACAACCAGCATCTCTATAAAACATTGTTAAAGCAAATGAGTAGAAAATTTTGCGTCATGGAAGCTTTTCAAATGCCTATATTGTTATGTCAACAAATTTATCGACCTGTATCAGATTGACAGTTGAGAGATTATTTCACCCATTGACTGAAATATGCTGAATCAATAGTAAATAGGAAGGCATTTTTGACTATGCAAAAGGTAGTAATTATTGTAGTAAAAGTGAATTTAAATATATCTGAAGTATATATATATATGTATGTTGTTTCACTCACATTTTTCAAAGAAAAACAATTATGTAAATATCTTTAGATTATAAAAACTACAATACAAATTTTCTAAATAACATCTCCAAATGTAACTTTGATTTCTTAGAACCGCATACATCATGGGTGTCCAATCTTTTGACTTCCTTGGGCTGCATTGAGCGCAGAGGAATTGCCTTGGGCCACACATAAAATCTAAAACGTAAATGATGTATATACTAAAACTCCAAAAGCCCTTTTCTTAAATTTTTTAGTAGATAACTCTCTTATTTGTTATTGTTACGTTGGATTTCCATATTTAAGGATACCAACTGTGGCAAAACTAGTCACTTAAGAAATGTATGTGGGTAAAATGTTTCATTATTCATTTATTTTCCCTTTTATTACATGTATATGTATAGGGCATTTGTGTGCTTGCAGCATACGAATGCCGCCAGTGTCCCGCTTGGAGTTCCACGAACAGGGATTTTCAAACACTGTTCGTGAAAGGAACAAACTGCCGAATGGGAGACCACACAATGGGGGTCATGTGTCTCCCATTAACTATTGCAACAATGTATCTTCAGTTTATTAATGGGTTTTGTGGGTGGTCGCCGTTCGAATATCGAACACGTGGCAGCGGCCATCTTTGTTCAGGAAAGCACAGCGGTGTTTGGTTGTCAAGTGCCTGGAACTAAAATCAGTTACTCGACTTACTGAACACCGCTGGACTTCTAGGCCGTTCCTGCAAATAATTATTTTGGTAGATTAAAGGTTTTCGTATATTCTCCAGGTAAAATATCTCTTCACCTAAAGTTGTATTTCGCATGGCGTTCGTTTATTTCTGCTGGGATCTGAGCGGTAATTCACCAGATGGTGCGCTCAGATCCCAGCTATAAAATAAAGGGTCATTCGACTAATTCCGCTCACTATTTTACAAGTTATGGATTTTAATGTACAATGGTATGTTTTACTGTACGGAGAGATAATGTGATTATCAGTACATTCTTACACAATTATCTCTCCTGTACAGCATGGCCTGATGGGAAAAGACCTTGCAGGGTCAGTTTCCCACACAGTCCCCTTGATTAAACCCCCTGTAATACCAGTTTGTAAACCCCTTGCATGGGGAACTGCATAAATACCGTGACCTGTGAATAAAAGTTCAGTTGACCTCCAAGCTATGTGTCGTCTAGTTCTTGGGAGGAAGGCCTTGTTATTACGCTACCTGTGTTTTACCTGCTTATCCTGACTACCACTGGAGATATCGTGGATTTACCCCTACTACTCCGCTACACCAACTTAGGGAGCTATCTACTAAACACATACACATATATATGCATATGCACACATAACCACACACACAATCATAGACCTATACACACATACTTACAGATACACAGACCTATACACACAATCACAAATACACACACACGATCACAGACCCCCCCACACACACATATATGATCACAGACCTATACACACAGTCACATACATACACACACAATCACAAATGTATACACAATCACAGACCCACTCACACATACAATCACAGACCTATACACGATATCACATACATACACACTCACAATCACAGACCCACATATGCACATAGTCACTGATCTATACACATAATCCAAAATATACACACAGTTACAGATGTACACACAAGGTGTTGTGTGTATGTGAGGGGTGTTGTGTGTGTGTGTGAGGGGGTGCTCTGAGTGTGTGAGGGGTTCAGTGTGCGAAGGGTTCAGTGTGTGTATGTGAGAGATGCTCTGTGTGTATATGAGAGGTGAATAAAAGTTCAGTTGACCTCCAAGCTATGTGTCGTCTAGTTCTTGGGAGGAAGGCCTTGTTATTACGCTACCTGTGTTTTACCTGCTTATCCTGACTACCAGTGGAGATATCGTGCATTAACCCCTACTACTCTGCTACACCAACTTAGGGAGCTATCTACTAAACACATACACATATATACGCATATGCACACATAACCACACACACAATCATAGACCTATACACACATATTTACAGATACACAGACCTATACACACAATCACAAATACACACACACGATCACAGACCCCCACACACACACATATATGATCACAGACCTATACACACAGTCACATACATACACACACAATCACAAATGTATACACAATCACAGACCCACTCACACATACAATCACAGACCTATACACGATATCACATACATACACACTCACAATCACAGACCCACACATGCACATAGTCACTGATCTATACACATAATCCCAAATAAACACACAGTTACAGATGTACACACAAGGTGTTGTGTGTGTATGTGAGGGGTGTTGTGTGTGTGTGAGGGGGTGCTCTGAGTGTGTGATGGGTTCAGTGTACGAAGGGTTCAGTGTGTATGTGAGAGATGCTCTGTGTGTATATGAGAGGTACTGTGTGTCTACGTGAGGGGTGCTGTGTGTGTATGTGAGGGGGGTGCATAGGGATAAGGGATTTATTTTTTTAAATACATTTTTTAAAAAGCTTCATGTTCTCCCCTCCCCCCCTTCTTCCTACCTTTGGTAAAGTAGGGGAGGGGGACACTTCCAGCCCTGGTTATCTGGTGGTGAGTAGTGATGAATAGGCCCTTCGTTAGTGAGAGGTCGGACCTGGGAGGCAGTTCCCCCTTTGAGCATGCTGGTCAGAGTGTTGCCATGGCAACGCTCCAACAGCATTCTGCTCACGGGAGAAGTGAAGACAGCCTGCAGACAGAGGAGCTGCAGGCTGCCTTCACTTCTCTCGCGTGCAGAATGCTGTGTCGGAGCATTGCCGTGGCAACACTTCTACCAGCATGCTCGCGGGAGGAACTGCCTCCCAAGTCCTACCTCTCACTAACGAAGGGCCTCTGGGCAGATGAGGGAGATTTTTTAATCTCCCCACCGACCCAGAGAGACCTCAAAGCAAGTGAGCATAGACGGTTCTCCGTGGGAAAGCAGTAGAGATCAAATGATCTCCCCTGTCGGCCCACACTGCGAGCAGACCCGGGCCACATACGGCCTGCGGATTGGACAACGTTGGTATACATCTTCCTAAAAAAGTAGACCTCTTAAAATACTAAACATTTTGTGTCAAGAATCATGTTTTAGCATGTTTTTATTTCTTTTACCCAATTGAATATTTGCCAACAATTTGAAACAAGAATGTCTGATATACAAAATGATACATTAGTTGAACTGTCAGAAGAAATTTCATGTATCGTTTAAGTGAATCAGTCTTCCTTTATATTGAACTTCTTTATTGTTCTGTTTCATCTGTAAATATTGCTCAATGTGCTATGGCCTTGATGAGTTAATTTCAATAGACATCTGTGAATGATATATGTTAGAGATTCATTTTTCAGCTTAGAGAAGCTTTCAAACTCCAGTATAATTATCTTTCTCTTTTTAATTATTGCTTATACAAGAATGACATATGGTCTTGTAATATTTTATTTGATTTGCCAATATAAATAGAAATCAACTCAACATCGCTTGATAGTATGAAATATTGGTTTGTTTTACAATGTTTCATTTTACAATGCTTTTCACATGATATTGTCTTCTCGACTTTTACTTACCTTGGCATTAAGATTGCACTAAATAACTAGATTGACAGATAATTCTTTGTGTGAATACAGCATGTTTTTTCATGAAGAATTGTATGATAATATGTGCTGCGTTTATGTAGATTTTTTTTTTACAGTGGATCGATTTTTTTTTTAAATGTATACAGGGTTTTTTCTAAATTGACTGACTCACATCACATCTGCAATCAGAACAGCTGGGAGATATCTGGATACCAGTAGAAATATACTTAAGATGTTCAATTGTGTTAAATCAAATTAAATTTGGTACCAAATCTCTATAAAAACACATCATTATTATTATTTGCTGGTTTTGTAGTAAACTAGAGTCTTTAAGTTGAAAAATAAAAATATTTAAAGGTTTCTGTAGCAGGAGTGCCGCTAAACTGTTAATTTCCCTGGTTTCCCTGTTGTGTGTGTACTGTCTTGGCAGGGGTTCTCCCTCCCTTTTGTGTATTGTCCCTATGGTGCTCCTGTAGTTTACTCTGTGTGTTCGTCTAAACTACCTACCTGCCCGTTCAGGAGGGCTGCCATGACGGGAATCCATTCACCTCCTTCTGAATGGGGACCACCTCGAAACCCCATTTAGAATGTTGTTTTAGAATGTTTGCACCTCGTAAAGAGGTGTCAACACCACAAACCGCAAGGGAAGCCTCGGCGCGTGCCTCCCCTGGGTGGCAGCCTGTTCGTTAGATGAATGCCATCTTGGGGGAGCATTCGTGGGATTGCTTCCCACCTCATTCGGTTCCCAATTGAGGACCTCCCCAGTGCTCCTTAGAGTGTTCGCACCAATCAATTAGAACGTTGGCAACTCGCAACATAAGTGTGAAACCACAAGGGAAGTAATTAATGAGTGCTTCCCTGGGTGGCCGGCCGTTCGTATAGATGGACGTCGGCCAGGGGGAGGATTCGTGTCCCAAATGGAGACGCTTCCATTGCCTGGTTTCACCTAGGGACCCTGCGAACGGAAGCTGTTCCTGGCAGTTACCGTTCTGGGGATACCTGAGATTGGTGGGGACGCTCTTTGGGGACAATGGCGGTTGGGCAGGCTTTCTGTACCTGGGAGCCAAAGAGGTATTGGGGCTCCCAGGTACAGAGGCTCATGGGATGAAGATCCCTTGGCACCAGAAGTGGGAAGCCCTGAGCATGTGTGGCAGGAACAGAGGACAAAGGGACTGGAGTTCCGTTTCCTTCCGGAAATATAGTGTATGAATACAACCTTGTTTCCATGGTTACCAGCCCTCACGAGAGGGTACCATGGAAACCATAGTAAACAATAATAAAGACCGGTACTAGGACAAGATATCAGAAACATAGAACCAATTAATGTGTGATACCATGAATAGATTAATCTAATAGTGCTAATATATATAGGGGAGCAGGAATCATGCCATCAGCTCCTGCAAATAATTCATGCACTATATTTCCGGGTAAGACACCTCCACGCATGCGCACATGCACTAAGCACATAAAATCGTCGGAAACCACGTCCCCGCATAGTACTTCCGGGTTGTTATACCTTCATGCAGCTGCACAGATTTTAAACACACGCCGACCGTCAAATATACATCACCTGTGGGGAGTTTAATTACTTCATTTCCTTTTCTCTTTTTCTCTTACTTATGGGTATATATTGCAGTATTTTAGGCTGACATGTTATTGTTGTTTGTTGCTCCTGAAGAAAGCCCAGGATGTGGGCTGAAACGCCGAGTTTTTATGGAATAACTGAATAAAGATGATTTTTTACTACAAGACCGTGAGTGCTAGCCTATACCTCAATATTAATGTATATATATATGGATATATATATATATATATATATACATATATATATATGCAATTCTGGGCCACCGCTACTTTGTCCTGTGGAGAGGGGACCCAGAAGTCTTATGTTCCCCTCCTGCAGCTTCACATCTGCTCTTCTCGCAAACCACGAGAGCTGTTTGCCACGTGTCGCATGGAGCTTGCCATAGCCAGGGCCACCATCAGAGAGTGACAACCAGTCGCCCGTGCCCCCATGTAGCGTCCGAACTGCCGCCGGTGCAGCTGCATCAGGGCCGCAAGCTGATAGGGCCAATTGCGTGGCCCAAGCATTTAGGGCCACCCGATGGGCCCTGTATCTTCAGGGGCCCGGTCATGCTATTTAAAAAAATTGCAGGTGCAAGTAATGCTGAGAGGAAAAAGGAAACGATGGAACGCAAAACCAGGAAGCAGAAATGCTATACAAACGCACGAACTGGCGGCAACAAACAAGCGCCAATTATGGATTATTTAATAGGATGCTCACAGCCAGCAACATATCAGCAACTGAGGAAGCCTCTGAACTACTACTACTTCATTACTTGAAACCTCCTGGCAGTATAAAGAAGGGAGTGGGAACCTTGATATCTCACAGAGCTGGAAAGTTGAGCCTTATCCATAGGCTCCTTATTTGTGAGTGAAATTTCATCCACTTTTTGCACTTTATAATTGTATACAGACAACATTGCACTATTATGTGTCCTATTTTGTTTTATTTCTAGAAATATTTATTATTGTCAGCTATTCAAATAAGAAGATACTCTACCTTATACTGCATGTATTTATAAGTTTGTTGTGAGGGTAAAGGGAAAACTCACTAAGGTGTTTGAGTATCTATTATTTTTTGTGTGTCTCACTGGGATACTGTTTTTATTTAGTGCTGAGAGGAAGTGACGGCCAGTCACTTCCTCCCAGCTCCCTCCACACGGGAGGGGAGAGAGACAGGCCGCAAGGAGGGGAGAGACTGCCACCCTCCTGCAAAGAAAAGGTAAGAAACAGGAGGGTGGCTGAAAAATTAGATTAGTATGTGTGTGCAGTATTTATGTCAGTATGTATGTATGTGTATGTATGTATGTACAGGGTCGCAATCAGGGCATGACAACCATGATGACTGTCATGGGCCCGGTGGTCCTGGGGGGCCCAGACTGCTACCTATATGCACATATATAGCGATTTACGCTATGTATATGTGTACTTGCAGGCCCCTGGCTCACTTCCATTCCAAGCAGCTCCCCAGTCTAAATCTTGCGCGCCCTGCAGCCATCAGAGCATTGCCACGGGTTACCATGGCAATGCTCCACGTGGCATGCAGGCCATGAGAGTTAGAGACAGGAGCTGCTGGGAAGGGAAGTGAGAGTGTGCTGTAGCCGAGAGCCCGCAGCCATGGGCATCCAAAGAAATTTTTCCAGAGGGGGGCATAATTGTAATGACATCCATGCTTGGCCCCTTTTTGACAGTGCCATGAAGGGGAGGATCATATTCATTATCAAATAAAGCCAGGGTGAAAAGTGTTTTCACAACTATGGTGTCAGGAATACATGTTTGTATTCCTGACACTATAGTGGTCCTTTAAGCAAATTAAAGGAACATTCTGGTCACCATAACAACTTCATCTAAATGAAAATGCTATGATGCCAGAAAGCCCCTGGGTGCTCTCTTTCCTATAAGGGGTCAAACTGCTCTCAAATGGTTTACAAATATATTCAGGGCCAATACAAACCATTGTGTGGAAATCTATTCACAAACCGGACTTTACATAGGACACGAGGTCATGCGTTTAGACTGGAAGTAAGAAGATTTTGTCTAAGGCAAAGGAAAGGTTTTTTTACTGTAAGAACAATAAGGATGTGGAATTTTCTGTTTAAAGAAGTGGTTTTTATCAGAGTCCATTCAGATGTTCAAACAGCTACTAGATGCATACTTGTAAAAACAGAATATTAAAGGATATAATCTTTCAATGTAAGGTAATAACTGCGTGTAACGGCACCCCGGCATAAAAGGGTTAAACCGACGTTTAGAAGATCTTCCCCTTCCAGATACACAGGCAGCTACTGTAGACACCAAACTCCTGAACTGCATACAAAGCAGCACTCCAAACTCCCGAACTGGAACCTCACGAATAGCTGCTAGCAGACGAACAGGAAAAGCACCCAAGCGGCTTACACTCCTGGCAGTCAGTCTCTAACAGCATACAGTAAACCCCCCAAAGACGAGACAGAGCTCCGTGTTGAGGGTCAAGCAGTGGTCTGGTTTAATGAGGGCTACCTGCCCAGTATTTATGCAGGTCTCCCATCTGGTGGACACTCCCCTAGTGGACCAAATGGGAGACTGTGACAAAGGACAGACATGAACCAATGACAGACACACAGAGGTAAAACCTCCCCACAATGCATCCTAACTTCCCTCCCTCTGTCCTGGAGATAATTGGGAAGTAATCCAATTATCTCCCAGGACAGAGGCAAAACTCCATTAAACACATGGCAGTAAAAGACAGTAAAATACATAAAAATGTATAAAGTTACAACTGTTGCACAAAACATATACATTCTACCTATCCCCAGATAGCTTAGATCTGAGCGCGCAAAAGTACCGAATAGCGCTCAGATCCTATGCACACAGTCCAATCGCCGTGGAGTTAAAGTGTTCACAAAGTCTGTTCTCCATACGAATAGACTCCACGGGATGGCTATCTGGGGTAATGCTGTTCATACGGTTTAAACTACCGAATGAACAGGCATCCGGTTAAATGACCGAATGCAGAAGCAAGAAGACTTTTAACATGGGGCCATAGTCCAAAGGCAACAGGCGAGCAACCAGGCTTCTCCAATGCAATGTGGCGAGATTGGTCTCGTCACACTGCTTGATCCAAGGACAAATCTGACTGCCATTCTGGGGTCAAGAAGAATTTTTTTCCTAGCTTGATGAGCTTTTGGATCAACAGCAAAAAAACAAATGTGAGGACGCAAGTCTCTTTTCAGCTATGTAGCTATGTAGCTATGTTTAACCCCAAAGTCTTCCTCCGGTATTCGGCTTCTGAAACGGAGTGTCAAGAAGTGCAGATCGACTATCTCTGCCCCCCCACCATGCCTCACTTACCTGATCTGTACTTACCTGATCTGTAGGCTATCTCTGCCCCCCATGCCTCACTTCCCTGATCTGTAGGCTATCTTTGCCCCCCATGCCTCACTTTCCTGATCTGTAGGCTAGCCCCCCATGCCTATCTATCTGTAGGCTATCTCTGCCCCCCCATGCCTCACTTCCCTGATCTGTATGCTAACTCTGCCCCCCATGCCTCACTTCCCTGATCTGTAGGCTAGCCCTGCCCCCCATGCCTCACTTCCTGATCTGTATGCTAACCTGCCCCCCATGCCTCACTTCCCTGATCTGTAGGCTATCTCTGCCCCCATGCCTCACCTCCCCTGATCTGTTGGCTTCTCTGCCCCCCCATGCCTCACTTCCCTGATCTGTAGGCTGCCTCTGCCCCCCATGCCTCACTTCCCTGATCTGTAGTCCATCTCTGCCCCCATGCCTCACTTCCTGATCTGTAGTCCTCTGCCCCCTGATCTGTAGGCTATCTCTGCCCCCCACACCATGCCTCACTTCCCTGATCTGTAGGCTATCTCTGCCCCCCACCATGCCTCACTTCCCTGATCTGTAGGCTATCTCTGTGCCCCACCATGCCTCACTTACCTGATCTGTAGGCTATTTCTGCCCCCCCATGCCTCACTTACCTGATCTGTAGGCTATCTCTGCGCCCCCATGCCTCATTTACCTGATCTGTTGGTTGTCTCTGGCTGTATGTGTTGCTCCTCTGCGGATTCAGTCAGAGAGAAGCAGGGATTAGATGCAGCTTCCTATCCCTGTCTCTCCCCATACACACCTACTGGCCGGTGCTGGTATTGCACTGTATTTTCAATCTCACACGAAAAATAGCAGAGCAAGCTGAAAAATCCAGAGGGGGGGGGGGCACATGCTACCCCTTACCCCCCCTGTGGACGCCCATGCCCGCAGCACACTCTTGCGATTCCCACGGCCGTCAGAGCGTTGCCACGGGTTACCATGGCAACTCTCTGCGTGGCACGCAGGCAGCGAGATTTAGAGTGTGCTGCAGGCCACTCTGCAGAGTCCAGCGGCTGGCTCAGAGCACCAAGCCACCAGACCACCAGTGAATGCAATCTCCCCTGGCCAGGTAAGAAGCAAGAAAGGGGGAGTAAAATAAAATGTGAAAAAATAAAATATTTAAAAAAAAAGTTAAAAAAAGTAAAATACCCCCCATTTTACACACATTACATACCTACACAAACACACACTACATCCACTACACTAACACACACTACATCCACTACACTAACACACACTAGGTCTACTACAAAAACAAGCACTCTGCATTCACTATACACACCACATGTAATACACACTTTAACGGATCGCCTGGCACCCCGACAGGGAAGCTCCGTTTAACGGATGCTCCTAGTGCTTCCCGAGGCTCCAAGCACTCCACTAGACACCATAACCACCGCAGACCCCACGAACCGTCGCAGCTTGGTTGAGGCCTCGCCATCGGCCACCCACTCTGGTCCCAAGACCAGGATCCAACTTCCAGTAGGTAGACCTCTCTTGTAATCCAGAGAGCAGGAACAGGAACAACTCTTACAAGAGCTAGTGATTATACTCTGGGGAATATAGTGATCATAGCAATCACAGTGTAGTTCTCCAACCCCCCAAACATGAGCCAAGACTTCATGAAGTGTAGAACAAGTCTGAGGCTTTATTGGTACAGGTTTGCTTATATACAATTCCTCAGGCCAGGGGCACACCCCCTGGACCTGATGGAACACAGGCACACAAAGGACACAAACCAATCAGAACAATACAATAATGTCCAACATTCCCACTTACAGCCCACAATCCCTCCCCTCTGCCTGTGATACAATTAACAAAGACAATGGGCTAACTCAATTAACTCTAAACAGAAAAAACACAATTTTTTACAAACCCCAAAAAGTACCCCAAAATACAACATATCCCCACACATCCCCTGATAGCCCCGATCTGGGTGAACAACATATCCAAAAATCACCCAGATCGGTTCAGGGGTTCAGGAATTTCCTGGAAGTCATATTTTTGCTCCACCGTGCACATGGTCCCATGCCCATAACAGTTCCATACACTTGACGACAAAACACTGCTGGACAATTTAAGATGGCCGCCGCCACATGTTTGAATCTGTTCCAGTTAAAAGTCCAAGGGGCAGAAACAGTACTTTTGAACATGGGTTATCACAAGGCCCATAGTCCCAGGGTAGGAGGCTGGCAAACAGGCCCCTCCAAAAACCAGTGGCAAAGTGGATTTCGTAACACACACAAACACTACATCCACTACAGAAACACACATGCTGCATCTAATATACATCTCATACATTACACAAATGTACACTCTGCATCCATTATACACACACCGCATCCACTTTACACACGCACTCTGCATCCACTACACACATTCTACATCCACTATACACACATCACAATAAGTACACACACTGCATCCCTGTGGGCGGACTCGGGGGGGCAGCACTGTGGGCGGACTTGGGGGCAGGCCCAGGGTGGCCCAGACCTCAAGCTGTGTCAGGGGCCCCAAAATCTCTGATGGCAGCCTTGCGTATGTATGTGTATGTATGCATGTATGTCAGTATTTATGTATGTATGTCTATTTGTATGTATGTATGTGTAAATATTTCAGTATGTATGTGTTTGTATGTGTTTGTATGTATGTATGTGTGTGTGTCAGTATGTATGTGTGTCAGTATGTATGTATGTCAGTATGTATGTATGTCTGTCTGTCTGTCAGTATGTATGTGTGTCTATCTGTCAGTATGTATGTATGTCAGTATGTAGTTGTGTATATGTATGTATGTGTGTGTGTATATGTATGTCCTTATGCGTGTGTGTGTATATATTGAAGTATGTGTTTGTGTGTCGCTATGTATGTCTGTGTGTCTGTTTCAGTATGTGTGTGTCAGTATGTATGCCTGTATGTGTGTATGTCTGTTTCAGTATGTGTGTATCTTTTTGTGTGTGTATGTCTGTTTCAGTATGTGTGTCAGTATGTGTGTATCTTTTTGTGTGTGTATGTCTGTTTCAGTATGTGTGTCAGTATGTGTGTATCTTTTTGTGTGTGTATCTGTGTCCTTTTTGTATCAGTGCGTGTGTTTGTGTCTGTGTATTCCTGTTGGCGGAATTTGGAGGCCAACCCTGGGTGGGATTTGGGGCAGGCTTAGAGGCTGGCCCCCAGGGTCAAAATTTCTGATGGCCTGACCATAGTAACCTGCGGCAACGCTCAATTGGCATGCAAGAGGAGAAGACATGAAGCTGCAGGAGGGAAAGAGCATACTTCTGGGCCCCCTCTCCACAGGACACAGCAAAATGTGCAACTGGACCTCCATGGAAACTAGTGTCCACCTCCCTGACCACAGGTAAGAGGCATGGAGGGGGAAATACTATTTTATATATGCATCCACTACATACACAGCACACACTACATGCTCTACCCACAGATACTGAATCCACTACACACACTGCACATACACACATGCACTACACTCAGACACTGCATCCACTACACTTCACACAATACACAAACAGACACTGCACATGCTACACTGCATCAACTACACAGACTCTGCACCAACTACACTGCATCAACTACAAAAACACAGACAATGCACCCACTACATAAACACCATCACTGAACACACTACACAACATCCACTACAAAGACACTGCATCCACACATACACTGCATCCATTGTATAGGTGACCATTTATAGGTAACTTTTTGAGAGTTAACTTACCTTCCTCCCTCCTTGGCTGAGATCATTGAGCTTGATGATCTCATTTAATCCAATGCTTTCCAATAGGAAACGTATGCTTAAATGCTTATGAGACACATATTGGCAATACACAAAAGTAAACATGTGTGCCATAAATATGTTAAACTCAAACAAAGATTACAAATAACTATTATAGCTGATCAAATGTAGATGTCTAAATATCTGAAGGGAAACATACCAAGAATAGCAAAATTAGGTTTTCATGTTCCCAGCAGTAAGCTAAAGATAAGGCTGAAATGAAAAAATTAAAAACTAAATAATGAGTAACATGGGAACTGTGTAGCTATTGTCCAAGCACTGGTATACTAATAAAAAAAAAGTGAAGATTCAAACTGCAGTCCAATCTGCAAAGAGAGGATGGCAAAGGGAGAAAGGCCTACGTGAAGACTCCCTCCGAGCACCGATAGACCAGTTCCTCTATGGGTCTTGTATGAGCATGCACAGCCAGGCGTCACTAGACTCTAAAATGTTTTTTTTTTTTTTAAATATATATATATATGATTGGAGTCTCCCTTTCAATCCAAGAGCCAATTAAGAAAAGTGACATGGGATATATTCAGGTTGACAGTGACATACAAGCGTTGGACCTTTCACAGTGCCGGTCCTCTGCTCGACCCACTCAAATCAGTCCTATCATTCCAGCCGTGTATTCCGTGGTACAGTGGGCATTCAGAAACAGCTGGGTACACCAAGAGTCCATGGCCCAGCCATCTTCTGCACTTCCCATGTGCTAACAGAGCTTCTGTAAAACTAGTGACCCCTTTTGTCTCACCCAGCACCAGTCACACACTTGGCGCAGGTGTGCATCGCTCATGCTCACCGGTATACCGAAGATCCACATAATCCAGCTGCACAGGGTTCACAGTATTAGGGAAAAACTCCCCGGCTCCTCCCCATACCCAGTGATCTGGGTCGCTGCATTTTCAGTAGGTAGGCAGATCGGGAGTTCTAGCAGCCAACTAGCAGTCCCTTCAGGAACAAGAGCGGTGTCATACTGGGGTCCACAGGAAGCAGGCAGTATCCCCCACATAGATTAAGCATTTTTTAGGGCCATGTGTGTTAATTTTGTGTTTTAGCCGAGGAAGATGGCTGTTGATCAACCCGGTGGCCCGGCCCCTGCCAGTAGTGTTCCTATATCTCATAATTGGGACTTGGCTTGTATACTGTTTTATGAAAACTGTAATAATTACACTTGCAGGGTTAAGGGTAGTGGGAGTTGGCACCCAGACCACTCCAATGGGCAGAAGTGGTCTGGGTGCCTGGAGTGTCCCTTTAAACTACAGTAAGTGCTTGGGTGTAAATAAAATAATATATTCTTATATTAATTACCTTTTCAATTACATAAACAGTAGATTACTAAGTCAATGAAATGTTCAAGAACAGTCCAACCCATATGACCAAATATCCAGTCACACCTCCTAAAAAATAATTTGCCCTTTAAGCCATTGTTGGGAGCAGTGAAATGAATTTATGAATTCTAAATCAGAGAGAGTGTACCACTGAATCTATTATTAAAAGAGGGTTTTTATCTCTGACTGTTCCATAGAGGCTCGTTGGAGACACTGAAGTTTCTTGAGGAATCTTCTCTCTAGATGTCAACTTCAGTATATTGTTAAAGCTCTAATGAACATATGGTTTCTCTACAATATGAATTAATGATTGGTATCTTAAGGAATATTTCTGCAGAATATGAGTTGCGAAATAAAGGATTGTTTTTGCTTAGCCGTTTTAATCTCTGTATGTCAATTCTGGCTGTGGATATAATTCAGCATGATCTAATTAAAGAAAAGACTCCATATATGTCAATTCTTTGGCAATATCCCACGATATTGCTAAAACACAGCAATGCAGATATACACATTAAACATGTCTGGAGAGTAAACTGGCAAACATACTTCATCGTTATTAATTCATGTTTTATAGAGTTTAATTGAAACTGCACAGTTCGCAGATGTACAGTAAGATTTAAAAATCATTAACGTCTCATTAGTGAAGTAATCACAGCAAAGTAATGAAAAAAAATCTGAAAAAAAAGAGAGACTAAAATCATTTGTGGAAAGTAGGAAGAATTCTTCCTGCCTTGTCTGCAGTTTTTTTTTTTATGTCTCCCACTAGGTTCAAACACCAGAGGCAAGTGTATGGAGCTGAGCCAATTGAAAATGTTGCTTTCTATGTCAAAACAAATTCTTATTTAGCAAATTCTATTCAGTGAAAAACTTTTACACTTCAATGCTCAGTTACTAATTAATTAATTTAACAGATTGAAAAAGGAAAACAATTTGCATATATACACACTGATGCAGATAGTCACACACATACACTATGTCACATACACTCACATATACTCATACATAGTCCAATACAGTCACACGCAGAGAGTCACTTACAGTCACAGGTACACACAGAGTCACATAGGCACACAGTTACATACAGTAACACACTCAGTGAGCTGCAAACAGTCACATACACTCAGGCAGTGGCACCCAATCCGACGCACAGTCTCATGTATATAGTCACACAGATACACTGTCACATAGAGCCACATACACACAGTCCCACATAGGCACACAGTCCCACACAGTCACAAAATTTGTTATTTGGTCACGGTGCCCACACACCGTTATTTGCATACAACTGTGTCCCTATCTCTCAGACAGATCCCAGGGCACATATTTCTGAGAAAAGAAATTTTAGAGCTGAAACGTTTTTTGTTTTGTTTTTGTATTCAATAAATCTGCATTTACCTACTCCAGTTTGTGCCCAATTCTTTTTTTCCGCAATGCACAGGCACTCTAACTGCCAGCCCTATGTGGCAGGGCTTTGTTCAGGGGATGTAACAGAAGCTTTTTGCGCAGTGGAGTTAACAAATGCTTCTGGTGCCTGACGGACCCCATGTAAATTGCCAAAATATTTTCAAATGGTTTGACTAATTACCCTGGGAGGATGTCTGAGTACTCGTGACACCTTAACCTCTACAGCAATCTGTAGTGGTTATAGTGCATCCAGTATTCCTTTAATTAAGTACCTGTGATCAAGAAGTTATATCCCAAAACACTATACTTGACATTACTATAACAATCACATTTCTTTAAAGGGACACTATAGTCACCAAAACAACTTTGGCTTAATGAAACAGTTTTGGTGTATAGAACATGCCCCTGCAGTCTCACTCAATTCTCTGCCATTTAGGAGTTAAATCACTTTGTACATGCACCCAAGTCACACCGCCCTGACAAAATTAACACTGCAATAGTGTAAATAATAATATTGCCTGCAAAAAAAAAAATGCTGATGATGAAATACATTTTTTAATTTTTAGGTTTTTTTTGTGGCATATTTAAAGAAAATATGATAGCATAAAATTGACTTTGAGAGCCAAATAACAGAAAATCTGTGGAAGATGCTAACTTCGTCACTAGGAATAAAGGATCCGAAAAATGAGTCACAAGATACTGCAAAATAATATGTAAAGTCAAAATCAATCAAAAGATTTGGTATGCAAACTATAAAGAACAGCTTACAGTA
Organism: Pelobates cultripes; assembly: GCA_933207985.1. NCBI lineage: Eukaryota > Metazoa > Chordata > Amphibia > Anura > Pelobatidae > Pelobates > Pelobates cultripes. The sequence goes on from OW240914.1 coordinate 310,942,118, forward strand.
GTTAATTTGACTATAAAATAACTCTTCCTTGAAGAATCAAAAACAAACAATAGATATTCCTTTAAAACTAAAAGCACAAAAAGCCTAGCCACTCAAGACAGGTATATTGTGTTCCACGTTTTCTATAAGATCTTAATTCACTTTTATTTTTGTCTTTTTGTCTTTTTCTATGTCATTCACTTATCATTACAAAGCATTTCTAACTTTTAAACATCTCGCATGCAGCAATTCTGTTTAAGTGCATTCCCCAGAACTATTGGAAATACTATTGTGATTCCTCTCAGAACACCAGATTATTGGCTGTTCTCATGAAGTAGGCATTTGAAGACAAAACAATAAGTGCACAAACACATACATTACTACAGATGTACAATACGCAACACAACACATGGACTGATGTATAGCTGCAGGTACAATTCTGTATAAAGGTCTGAGCATGGGTAATCCCCGGGTATAACAAGTTATTAAATCTATTAAATACTTATATAAATGGAATGAATGACGAGAGTCCTGAAATCGATATAGTAGTGATAACAAAAGGCAATCTTGATAAAGAGGTGTGAAACTATGCAATAACAATAGTATAGTGGAGATCTTTATATGTGATTACATTCTAGATAATCTAAAAGCAGGGTGTGGTGGAAGCCTAAATCACAGGTAAGTACTAAGTATCAAGATGTCATTAATGAGTTAAGTCATTTCTCCAAGGCAATAGCACAATTATTGTTCAAGTGAGTAACAGATAGAGAATGATTCGAGAATGATTCGATTCTTTTGTAGTAATTAATGGAAAATCCAAATGAAACTTGGAATGCAGAAGAGATTAAAGGAACAATTTAGTGATATGATTCAGCTCGGACTAACCATTTTTTCCCAAAATTAGAACACCAAAAGTTCAGCCGAATGTCGTTTTGGCTTGGATGAATTTCAGAACTGGGTCTCTGATTTGGAAATTGAATCAGAAGAACAAAAAAGGAGCTAATCAGTGTGCTGCAAAATACATCCACAATAAAATATCAATTTTGCAATATTCTGATTTTCCCTCCATTTGGTTTCGAGTGAGAAGGAGTAATCAATAGAGGGAAAAAGAAAAAAAAAGTAGCAATAGTAAAAAAAAAAAATTCTATAGTTATATATTTATGAATTGTTTATTTATTAAATATAGAATATATACATATATAATTATGTTGTTTTTTTTTACTATATATGATTTTTTCCACCCTATTGCTCACTTCTCACTTGATCTGTGAATAGATCTAGTTATTAGTGACCATATCCTGGGCATCAGTCATTTAGAATCATAACCTCAACTGTGTACATTCAGAATAAAGCGGTTCGGTTGGTCTGATCCGGGTGCATTAAAATTTTCCAGGGCTGCTTTTTATTCCCAATCCGGCCCTGGTGCAGTGTTAATTTTGTCAGCTTATAATTTTAGTCAAATTTTAGTTGATTAAATTTTTTTAGATGTAGTTGACTAAAACTAGGCTAAAACTAAAACAATTCAGATGACTAAAATACGACTGAAACTAATATGGCGTCGAAAATACTAGGACTAAAAATAAATTAAAATTAGCAGCCAAAATTAACACTTCACAGAGGGGCTATGGAAGGGGCAAAAGATACAGACCAGGGCTTGGGAGAGAGACACCTAGAGTGGCTTGAAGGACACAAAGAGACACAGGGTTGGGGAAGGGGCAAAAGATACAGATAGATGCTTTAACTAAGCCCATTAGATTTTAGTCTTGTTGACTAAAATCTACTGGAGATTTAGTTAACTAAAACAATTCAGATGACTAAAATATGACAAACTAAAATGACTCTTTATTCAAAAGACCATGACTAAAACTAAATTGAAATTTGCTGCCAAAATTAACACTGCAATAGTGTAAATAATAATACTGCCTGCCTCAAAAAGGAAAGGTGATCATGAAATATATTTTTTATTTTTAGTTTTTTTTGTCATATTTAAAGAAAATATATGTACATAAACAAGAAAAAAGATAATGTGCTCAAATCCAATGCAATGCAAGTACAGAAGTAAGTAACTATAACACAAATACAATGAGCCAGTTTGACTCATACCTAAGATTATATCAGTATACCCTTCAATTGGAAAAAAAGAAGTGGTAGAACCAAGATCAAAGATGAGAACTGGTGTTTGCAATTAACAAGAAAAAAACTGGTCATCTCCATTTATATAGGTAGACATCACATATTAAGCAAATCATATGGTTTAAGTAAGAATATGAATCACAGCACATACGTCTACATATGTATATAAGAAGCAACAAATAGCATGGCCAGCCAAGAAAAGAGTCAAAGTATGTCAACCATGATCTTTCTGCCCAAAACTGACCAGTGGATTTGCTCCAGAAACCACACAGATTCCACTCACTGGGTCCACTGATTAAGTGGATAATCCTATCCATTCCTCTAACCCTAAACCAATCCGTCACTCCATCTGTAAACCTAACCCTAACTATATCCCTAATCTTATTCTTCTTCCTAAATCTAACCTGATCACTAACATGCCATAACTGTATTTCTATCCCTATATCTTGCCCTATACCTATCTCTACTTCTAAATCTATTCCTAACCCTATCCATGACCCTAACAATAACCATATACCTAACCGGATGTCAAAATGTCCTAGGAAGAGTTAGCTTAGACATATGGTTTTTGTTGTGAGTTACTCTGTTGCCTTAAAGCCACACTTTGTGTGTACCCAAAGTAATCAGTCTGGTCACCATCATTATATTGGACTGCATTCTAATTGTGTATATTTCTGCCAAGTCTCCACTCACGGTAAAAACACCATTGTTACTTATTTGTATTCCCACTAATTCAAAAAGATTCTGTTCTCTTGAAGACTTTGTACCTATCACCCCTCCACTTGGTTGTCTCATATTCTCTCGTCCTGCCTCTACTGGGTGACCTGAGCAGCTCACTCCTTCTTTGATCCTCCAGACTGCTGAGTCCACCTGCAAGTGTCCTCCTAACATATTGTATATTTCAGGTGTCCTGGTTAAGTCTACTAAGTGGTTGTCCTTCCTAATCTATCTGAACTATGAGGTGGGTGTTATTCCTAAATGACATGCAAAATCAAGTTAAAAAAAGAATGTGTCAACATTTGATTGTGGCAACATATTATGATGCAAGAACACAAATTAGCAACATATTCAACTTGACATTTTACTTGTTGGAATTTTTCCTGCAATATTGTAAGTAGGGGCAAATCAGACATAATAAGATCATATGGCTCACATCTGTTTGTGGTAGATAGCAGAGCAGCCAATCACGACATACCACATTAAAAATATTATTATATACTGTCATACATCTAGTATAATGCCCTTAATAGCTTGGACTGTCATTCTGGTTTATGTAAAAGTCTCTGAAAACACTTGGGAGATGCAAATTGGGGCTATGTCTGGGGGTCCCTTCTGTCTGTTCAGGCCTCAGCTTTTTGATTAGATATATGCAATGCTCAAAGTGAGTACAGAACTTAGCTATGAGACTTAGCATGAATGAAGTATCATAACCTTTTCTATATACAAAGTTGTTATGAAACTTAGACTGACTCTTTAACAGTATATTGGTAATGAATGTGTATGATGCAACACAATATTGTTACCACATACATTGAGAGAAATCAGAGAAAGAATTATCCCAGGATATAGCTCAAAGTACAGTATGGGTGATACCAAGGGTGTAAAATGCTATGAATTTATCGGGTAATTTCAATTTAATAGATTCTAAAATTCTCAAAATATGAAACAGACAAGACATCAATATTCTAAGTTTGAAAAAAAGGAAATAAGAAAATCTTTAACGTGGTCCTTTGAGAGCACAAACCAGTGTCTGTTTCTGAATTCAAGGAGAATCCAGTTTGCTCCACTGAGTTACGCAGCGTCATCCAGGGCCATTGTCCTATATCACCCAAGCACAGCTGCATAGAGACCTCCTGCAGAAGACTGAATGCAATAGGGGTCCCTGGGCTCCCAGGTAAGTTGTCAAACCATTCTAAAATAGTTTGGCAAATCACATTGGAATGATACCAGGGCATTCCTGGCATATAACTACTACAGCAGGCTGTTGTGTTTTGGTGCTTGCAGTATTCCCTTCAATTTGCTTTTATGTCAAGTATTTTTATTAGCTGTGATTTGCCCCTATTTATTTCCAATACCAATAAATTGAGCTAAAAATGGTGAGCCACTAATTGACTTTGATAAATCTATGTCCTTTCTTGCATTGTTGCTGAAGGCTAAGATTAATCACTTTAACCGTTTTACAAGCACATATCTCATATCTGCCATTTTCTATCTACACAGTCATTTTTTTTTTAGAATATAACTAAGCTAAATTGATTAATTGTTATACACTTCACAGACTTGATAATTTATCCCTTAGATAAAGTGACTGAACTTTATTACGAATTTGTAAAAATTAACAATATAAATCAGTTAGAAACGCCACAGTTTATTGCAGTGGTTATAGTACCTGGAAACGATGAATTTCCATGACACCAAAATAGTTAATGGTGATTCAGCCATGTCTAAAGGGTTAATGGCAGTCCTCCTTCACCCTAGGGAGGAAGTTCCCTCAATGGCTTCTAGAGCAATAAGCAGTGAAATCAGTTATTTATCTTCACCAGGCATGAAGATCAGGAGATAGAATCCAAATAATCATGCATTGCTACACCAAATCCATGTACATACCAGCATTTCTCTTTGGAGTGTCCCAATCGTACATAATGCTTTATGCTTGAGTAGCATAAGTTATGTACCACCGTACGTCTGTTGTGTAATACCTACAATGTCTCACTTATAATAATAATAATAAAAATCATAATAATAATTTTGCATTAAATGATGCATGTGCAATTCCTATTAAGTGACTTTGTTGATTGCAACAATAAGATACATTTTCCATTGTATTCCATACAAGCAGCACAACACAAAACCAATTTTTTTGTGTGTTTTTGTATAAATATGTATAAAGACAACAGCATCTGACAAAAAATACTGTATTTTTTTGTGAATTTGTTAATGATTTCAAAGTTCCTTTATTTCTTCTACCATAGGTCAACTGACAAGGCTCCAGATGTCAAGCTCGACAACAATTCAGCTAAAATATTGCCAGATCATTTATGGTTGTTGCAATAAAGGAACTTTGAAAACAATCAAAATTGCTGCGGATATTGTTTATTCATTCATACAAACTTAATCCCTGCATTCAAACTCCCACTATTCCTGGGCAGCAGCAATGACTAAATAGTACTAATCAGTCCCAATACGTAGGATAAAAACAACAGCAGAAGACGTTACCTGTGCACTATCCCACATCCCTATGCACATTTATATAACTGAAGCTCACCTGGTACGAGAAGGCATACCTCTTAGGCTAGTTCTACACTAATGATTCTCCTTACTGTTTTCAGCTAAAACACTGTATCTCTAATGACACAGAACGGGGAATTTTCTGAACCCCTTCACACGTATTAAGGTTTTAACCCTATACCCTTAATAGGATAAACATGGCATGGGCATCAGCACTGTAACATGACTGTGTAATATAAAAGCAAACACAAACACACAAAAGTTTGACCTGCGCTCAAACTCCCACGGCTCATGGGCAGCAGCAATGGTTACAGTATACATCAGCCAAAATACATAGCACAAAAAAAACCAAAAAAACATTACCTGTGCACTATCCCCAATCCCTATGCACATACATTTTTTCGTACTGTAACATGGCTGTTTAATAAGAAGCAAGTACAAAAATTAATCCCTGCGCTCAAACTCCCACATGACTATTTTACTCATCAGCCCAGAAATATAGGTTAAAAAAAGGTATAGCGATTTGTGATAGTGCAAAGGTATTTTTTTTTAATTCTATGTATTGGGTGTAATGAGTACTATAGTCATTGCTTAATTTTGTGTATTTGAATTTACTTTTGCATTACTCAGTCATGTTACAGTGCTGCTGCCTTCCCCATATATTGTAAAAGAAGAGGAATGGGCGCCTGCTATAGTAATGGGCTTGGGATGGGCAGCAGTAATCAATACAAGGATTCCCCATACAGTATAATTAAAAATCGTATAAGTACACAAGTCTTTTGTGGTATTATATATACAATTGACCTCAAAAACAAAAAGACATGAAAGAATAATAGTGCAATATGCTATATTCAGTGAGTGAGTGTTCAAGTACTCTTATATGGTATCACTCACATTTACCAGAGTTAACTCAGACGCTCTGTCTGGGGTGCGGTCTCCTCCTCCTTTCTTCCCCATATATTCCCTATTAATGGTTAATAAGTGTATGGTGTAATACCCCTTCCTGTATCAATAGAGATTTTACATTTTAGCTCAATGTAGAATAATGAATTATTAGCGTAGGTTTGCCTTGACGTGGCGGGTGAACTTGCACTCTAATGGCCATTGGAGACATACATTTATTTAAATGCACATAGGGAGTTAATTTATTGTTTACTCATTGCTGTGGTTATTGATGGTGGATATATGTATGCTTCCTGTAAGTATCAAGTGGAGGCTGAAAGGCACTTGGGCTAAAACATACAGGTATCAGTCACAATTGTAGTCTGACAGACACTAGAGTGGATAGGCAGATATTTGGCGGTACAATATAACATCAGCGCCAAGGTCTGCATTTAGGATTTAAATGCTGTACTCCAAGCCTTCAAAAGCCCTTGTTTATGTGGGCCTCAAAAAAAACCAAACATTTTCATAGAAACGTAGGTTTGTTTTGAAAAGTACAGTATAAAAAAAAACAGCATCCCCCTCTACTAAACCCCAGCCCTCCTCTATACTAAATCTTAGCCCCCCTCTACTAAATCCCAGCACCACTCTCTAATAAACCCCAGCCCTTGTTTAAAAAAACAAACAAAAAAAACAATATTAGCAGACTCCACTGACATTGCCGCTGCCGGCATGCCACTCTGGAGTCCAGACTCCGGTATACCCCCAGTTGCGCCGTCCCCACCCTGTGCCAAAGTGGATCCTTCCGTTACTCCTTGAAAACCTGTGAAGGTGGAGACACACACTCACTCTCTGACACACACACACATGGACAGACACAGACACACACACTGACAGATACACAGACACACACACACTGACAGACACACACTCTAACACTCTGACAGACACACACTCTCACTCTCTGACAGACAGACAGACACACACACACACACACACACACACACTCTCTCTAACAGACAGAAACACACACTCTCTTATTTCTTTTCATTTTAATTCTTAATGGTGCCTAGCCCCATAGGAACATTTTAAGCAGAAGACAAAACACAATATTTCCTCAGGCTGACAATTTTTGGAGCAATATTGAATTTCTCAAATGATTGAGGCAAGTATTTGCTAGAAAGAAAACCATATAGGATTAGTATAAGTTGACACATTACAGAAAAAGAGAAATCTTAAAATTGAACTTTCACCTTTACCAAAACTTTTTTTGTCATACTATTTCACCTTCTCGCCATGTTCTAGTTTAAAAAGATATTTGTATCCTTAACAACTTTATGTGAAGTCTTTGGAGCACTACTATGAATACAATGATGACAGTTGCCTCAAACCTTTTCCATAGGTTGTCTGCTGTCTGTGTTAACTATTCGTTCTACTTTTCTCAAGCAGAATTAACTCACAGTCATTTTTTGGTTGCCTCTGGCTTAAAATTAAGCTGTTTAAGAACAATGTGACACTCAAGAACTGCCCCACCACTCTGCATAGTTAATCGAGTTGCCATATAAGTCTAGTGATGTAGATTCAAAATAATGAAGTATTGCAGTTTCCTTATTGGACTAACATGAATTTGTAATGACAAGCTTTTGGGATTTGCTACCTCTATCAAGTCTAATGGAGAATTGACACGTCCGCATTTATAAATATCAATTTTGTCCAACCTGGAGAATAGAGATTGGACAAGGGTAATAAAAATGTCTATAGGACTGCAATCCCCCCACCTAATACATGATTTCATGATATATGACATGGGAAGACTGCAACAATATCATGTGATTTGTGTAATCCCGTGTTCTGTATGGGTTAATATCACAACGGAACTGACTTGTATAAAATTATTTTGATATTTATAAACCTACAATGTTCTATGCACCATATCACAGTATTTGGTCACCTCAATTTTGTTCTCTACTGTCCTTCTATGGTATTGTTTTAACTGATGAATTGTGGGTAAATTACCTTTGCAACTTAATTGAAATTTGATTAAGCTTTGCCAAAGTACCCCAAAGCCCATGCACTACATTAGAAAAAGGTATCTGATATATAAAAAGAAAACTAAGCTGAATTCCAAAACATTTAAATGAGGGGGACAAAAAAATGTAATTTAGAAAAACAAACACCTTCAAATTGACAATGCTATGTTAAAGATTTTGGAGTAGCAGTATTCTATCAATCTTTTTTATATTCCCACGTCCAACTATTTTTAATCAAATATATATCACTAACTCCATTATGAGAATATGTTTTACACCCTATTTTCTAAGTTAATCTTCGCTCTATGCTTAGGTTTTTTTTTTGTTCAGGTTAAATAAGCATCAGACTAAATTGGTGAATATAAGCAAAATTAGGTAATGGTCCAGCCAGCACTAGAACTGGCACAGGGCTTAAAGGACCACTAAAGTGCCAGGAAAACATACTCGTTTTCCTGGCACTATAGTGCCCTGAGGGTGCCCCCACCCTCAGGGTCCCCCTCCCGCCTGGCTCTGGGGAGAGGAAGGGGTTAAAATCTTACCTTTCTCCAGCGTTGGGTGGGGAGCTTTCCTCCTCCTCTCCTCCTTCCTAGCGACGTCATCGGCAGGAGCCGCGCGCGCATTCAGCCCGTTTATAGGAAAGCATTTACAATGCTTTCCTATGGACGCTGGCGTCTTCTCACTGTGATTTTCACAGTGAGAAGCACGCAAGCGCCTCTAGCGGCTGTCAATGAGACAACCACTAGAGGCTCTAGAGGCTGGATTAACCCTCAGTGTAAACATAGCAGTTTCTATGAAACTGCTATGTTTATTAAAAAAAGGGTTAACCCTAGCTGGACCAGACACCCAGACCACTTCATTAAGCTGAAGTGGTCTGGGTGCCTATAGTGGTCCTTTAACCCTCAATGGATAATGTATATTGCACATCCCAGCCTTGTATCAACAGAGCCTGATGATCTCATGAAAGTTGAATGTTAGATACAAAAAAAGAAGGAAAAAAGAAGGTATTTATCTAGCTCCTGTTGCAGCAAGAGTAAGATAAATTTATTGTAGTATGATAATTCTATAGTTAACCTCATTTAACTCCTACAATACCCAAATACAGGGTCCTATTCCTAAGTACTTGCCACACAGACATATCCCAAACCCCTGAATATTTAAAGGATCACTATAGTGTCAGGAAAACAAACTTGTCCAGCGTTCTGCACATTGGATGTGATTTTCGCATCCAGCGTTGCTGAATCGCCTCTAGCGGATGTCAGGAAGACAGCCACTAGAGGCAGGATTAACCCTGCAATGTAAACATAGCAGTTTCTCTGAAACTGCTATGTTTACATCTGAAGGGTTAAAACCTGGGGGACCTGGCACCCAGATCACTTCATTGAGCTGAAGTGGTCTGGGTGACTATAGCGTCCCTTTAAATAATGTCTATGCAATAGGAAGTCTCTTAGTCACATTAGGAGAAAGGAAGCCTGCAAAGAATTATGCCAATCAAAAGAAAATAATAAATAAAAAAGGAGGTATATACAGTAAGTAGTACTACCTTATCTTATTCCTATGTCCTACCAAGTACACTGACACAGATAATCAACTATAGATAAGGAACTTCTGTTCTAAGTCTCCTTCTGCAATCATACCAAGATTAAATTATCTTGAAGAGACTAAGTAAAAGGAAAGAGGGCAAAGAGACAGAAAGTACCTCAGCCACCAGGAAGTGAAATCTGGTACCTACCTTACCATAGAGTACTGATTTACCGGAGAAAAAGAAGTCTCACTACCAATTTCAGCTTATTAGTAGGTGAAAAAGAAAACAAAAATAATAGATTCATAGATTTTTAAATCTTAGTTTCTATGGTAAGAATGTTTGAACAATGTGTTGCATTTTTATTTTTTTATTTTTACTATTATTTTAGAAATTATATTTGCACACAGCTTCATTTTCTCATATTTAAGTTAAGACTTTTTTATTTGATATTTTTAGTTGTCTTTTTGTTAGACAATTACATTTAAAATCCCCCTTAAGTGTTTTCATTTTGGTTGCTTCCTGTTTTTTGTAAGTTCTGCCAGACATTAGCTCACACAATAGGGAGTTATTCCTGATTATTGGTTTAAGTTGTGGGGATAGCACATCCTTTTTCACCTTTAACTTTATAAACTTTTGCTTGTCAATTAACTAAATTTACAGACTGTAATATGTGATGAATTGTGTTAATATGAGTGTGAAAACTGTTTGCTTTTTGTGATGTTTTATCTGTCTTATTTAGCTTGGCTTCAAAACACTTAATTCTGATTGTGAAATGAAGAAATAGTCACATATTTGGGTTATTGTGGATATAGTATAAATATAAGCATACATTGATGAATTTGTCCTGAGGATTTTATACAGAGTCATCTTCGCTGTTTCAAAATGTTAAACCTTTCCCATTTCCATTTTTCTTTAGGAAGAGGAAATGGAATATCTGTGGCCTTCTGAATCACAATTATTTTCAATAAAAAAAAAATATATAACAAATAGAGCGTATAAAAGAAAAAAAAAATAACAGGCGTAAATCATCAAAATGAATTTACGAAGATTAAACAATTTTCTGAAACATTTGACTTTTCTTCAAGTGAGATCAATCTTCTCAAACAATATTTATTGTCAATATTAAAGCAGTTAATCAAAATTCTTTAATAACCAGTCTGTCCTAATGGAATATAAAGGTATAAAGTGGAAATAAGAAACCTGGCTGTTCCAAAGAAACATTATTGATGGAACATATGAATGGGTACAGGTGATTTGCAGCACAATCACTATGCCCTTGGCTGAAAGTAGCACTATGTTAGTACTGATGAAAAAGTTGATGGAGGAATATAAAAAAAAAGAGAACTCAAATCTGATTATTTTAACCTAGTAAAGAACAGATAGTAACAAAATAAAACGTTGTGACAAAAAGACTAAAACGAACTCCTGTAAGTCAAATTCAAATCAAAACTTCAAACACCTAAGAAAACACACTTTGTAGTCCAAATCCTTTCTTAAGATTTTATCATTATATCATACAGTACCAGTTTAGGGGAAGGCACAGATTTGTGAAGGACATTCAACTGTGTGAATGCACAAGAAAAAAATAAGTTATAAAGCACAAACAAAAACCTAGAGGCTTAAAACAAAGACATAGTTACACCAGGTGGACACATACACAGCTGTACACTTATCATTAGATACAAAATGGTCTTAACATTCAACAAATCCAACAAAACCAGATGGCCAGAGTAAGGATTTTTGGATAACGTTTTAATTTGGGCAATTTTACGATTAATTTTGCAACTTCACCATTTACTGTTGCGTCTATAGAACACTCATGTTTCTAGAAGAATTATTTTAGAAGTATATAAACGAATTGTATTGATGTTGTTGACCAGATCATGATGATTTTAATTTAAACATATCCTTCATTGTCCATTGTCCTAACGGTAATTTATACTAATATCAGTTGTTCTATCTCACAAAAAAGTAAGTCAGTGGTGGGAGGTGATTCCACATGCTTTTATTAAAGAACAATGACAAGTGAGTTAATCTTTGCTGTAACGTGGGTGTAAACTTGGGTGGGATGTTTCAACAGATTTGGTCATTGACCACAGACCAGGAGTTTTGATATGGTGTATATGCTTTAACCCCTTAATGACCCAACTTCTGGAATAAAATGGAATCATGACGGAGTATTTCCGTCCTGTGTCCTTAAGGGGTTAATGAAGTTACATTAATCCCGTCTCAGTAGAGGATTATCAAACATACAGAATGTGCCTTAAGCTCATGTAAGATAGCGGTAGTGTTTGCTGCAGTGGTGGGATTATTTAACATTTCCCTCAAGGCATGAAGGGGAACAACGTAATAAGTCCTGAAGCAAAGAAGCTTTAATATACCTGATATGGAGAGAATTGACCTGGGATTAGTGACCTGTCTCCACCATTTTCATTTAGCTCTGTAATGTTCAAGAAGAAATTCTGCGAGGGCAGCAGGTTGTTAACGTGCTGACTATCCATTTAACCCTTTCATGACAGGTGATATGTTGTGACTTTTATGATTTATAAGGATTTGCCTAGTCTTTTCCATAAATGTTTTAATTATGATCTGTTCAAGAGTTAGAGTAAGCCTGTCGGAATGAGTACTCTATTGTTTCTATTTGTGCGTTTTGAGATATGGTGGGATTCAATTAAGACGCAGAGCTGGGTAGGAAACACCCATGTTTCATTCAGCAGCTCCTGTTTGTTTTTATTCTGAGTAATGACATATATATTAACAATGCTAATGCTATTGGCTTCTGCTTACAAATTGCCATATCATCGCCTAGTTATGCAGCTATCATTCTCATTTCCCTTGTTTTGACTGCTAAGCTTGTATACTGACAAAAATAAAGAAAAATAGTCCTATCAGCTTCCCTAGACTGGAAGGCTTCTTTACTAACAGGTTTATTTACTAAAATCCAAATGGCCGCCTACCAAATAGGGCAAAATCATGCGCTGCTCTATGGGGCTATTCGGGCTGAAAAATACAGACTTTGTTCACAGAATTTAACAATGTCTGGATTTTGAATTTGGTCTGGATCATAACTGGACCAATCACCGGAGGACAGCTGAAATGCTGACTGAATGTTGTAAATCCGGGCCTGGAGACTTCCGAACTATTTGCCTGCTGGCAGAGCTAAAGCTAACAAGCAATTTGTTAAAAACCCTTAGAAGTGGGAGGGTTAATTAAGACGCCAAATTAAAAAGTCTAAAAATGTATTAATAAATAAAAATCCTATGGGGGTCAAAAAATATATTGTATTTAGTTTAGTATTGTATTACTATAATGGAGATATGCCTGTGGTATGTGGCAGGTGGGGTCATGTCTGTTAAAGGTTTAACACTTATGCTGCCCATTTACTGGAAAAGGGGCCTGTGAAATAATGGGGGGTATAGTCCCCCTTGTGCCTCATACGTAGGCATTGATTGTGAGCTATTATAATATTCATGGGGGGGACCTAGTGTCCCCCTCGGTTCCCACCCATTAGCATTCAGTTGGGGCCGAATACTAATAATCAGGGGAGGATCTAGTGTCACCCCTGGCCCCCCACTCGGGAGTGATGGGTTGCACCCCTAAATAATTATAAAATAGAGGGGCTATACATGCCATTTTACACTTTCTCAAATAAAGGTATCCCTCCAGTTAACTTGGGGTTCCAAATCCACTAGCCACCCCTCCAATAAAAATAAGTTATCCTACCTACCCTTTCACCCTAAAAATAGTAAGTGGTTAACAATTAAATTAATACCTGCTAAAACAAAATATATATATGCACAATCTCCCATGGAGGGTTCACTGCAGACTGAGCTCTGATATCAGCTAAAGCTTATATATATTTAGCCAATAACGTTACATCAGCCATCGCAAATTTCCCACGCTTTCAATATAAGTAAGAGTGCTCTGATTTTTTGGCTAGTTCCCCAACCAATCAGATCAGTCTTACAGCCAAGTCTTGAGAGAAGTGACCAATCAGAGCACTCTTACACATGTTTTAAAGCATGGTAAATTGGTAATGGAGTTAAATACCTCCATTATAGCAAAATGAATTCAAAATGGATTTCAAATTTAATACCAAAGCACCCGAAATGCTAGCATAGCTGTGAGAGTCCATATCTTTTGTTTTGTTAAGAATGCTTACAGATATATATGTATATATTGACATACAGGGATATAATTTCTAATTAGTGGGGTAATAACTGCTTGATCCAAGGAGATATCTGACTGCTATTTTGGGGTCAAGAAGGAATTTTTTCTTAGTTTGTTGCAAAAGTGGAAGCTCTTCAGACTAGGATTTTTTACTTCTTTTGGATCAACAGCAAAAACATATGTGAGGAAGGCTGAACTTGATGGACGCAAGTCTCTTTTCAGCTATGTAACTATGTATCTATGACTGGAGTATAATATTTGGATTAAATTCACTTTACTTGACAAGTCCTCGAGTGCTGGTTTTGCTTTTGGAGGTATTATTTGTGCAGCTAAGCACCGTGCTCAAGACACTGGGAAGTAGGAGAGCAAGACCCTTGGATAGTATATGCTTACAGATATATGTATATTTCTATGTAATTAAAAATGCTTGTATGCGCGTGTATATATACTAAATGCTAAATCAGTTGTATTCTGCAATATGTACCTTTTATTACTGTCCGCAGTCAAGGGGGTAGTTCAGTCATGTTGGATATCCATTATCAGACATGCATTTTATTCTTTATAACTCATCAGTCCTTGATGCGGTAATTACATTTAAAGACTCCCTTTTCCCTGCCAGCCTACCCCTGCATTGTGTAATGTACTGCAAATAAACACACACGTAGATTGCAGGAAGGAAGTGAAGCTTTGATTGTTTTAATTTTCTATGAAGTAAAGTAAATCCGGTAGAGCGTCTCACATGTGGAAATTAATATTCTCTTGAGTTTGGCAGCTAAACAATAGACTGATACAGATTACTTAAAATAATTATACAGCTTTTGCGTTTTATTTAGCAGACTGACTCTATGTGTGCTTTATGACTTTAAATGGGTATGATATATGTATATATATTATTACATATTTTGGCAGGTTTCTACAAAAATCTCTCAAAATTAAACAATACAATAAATTCAAGGAAGTAACTTGAATAAATAGTGAACTTACTAACAAGCAATACCAGAAATGGAAGATACAGCAGACATATAAAAATAAATGAAAACAGTGTAATAATGTGGTGAATTTGTGCATATGGTGTGTTAATCGTTAGGCACACAAGCTAAAAGATTATAACAGGCATTTAATACAAACTGAATGCAGGCAGGATAGACTAAAACCTTCATATGATGGATCTCAGCAATTTTCACTCTCAGTTTAATGATTGCACATGGGACAGAATAACAGAAAAAGAATCCAGAAAAACTCATGTCAAAAAAGTTATAAATTGATTTGCATGTCAATGAGTGAAATAAGTCTTTGACCCCTTCGACTTTGGTGGCAAAACCCTTGTTGGCAATCACAGACGTTTCTTGTAGTTGGTCATCAGGTTTGCACACATCTCAGGAGAAATTTAGTCCCACTTCTTTTTGCAGATCCTCTCCAAGTCATTAGGGTTTCGAGGCTGACGTTTGGCAGCTCGAACCTTCAGCTCCCTCCACAGATTTTCTCACCCAAGATTTCATGGTACATGGCCATGTCCATCGTCCCTTTGATGTGGTGCAGTTGTCCTGTCCCCTCAGCAGATAACACCCCCAAAGCATAATGTTTCCACCTCCATGTTCGACGTTGGGGATGATGTTCTTGGGGTCATAGGCAACATTCCTCCTCCTCCAAACATGGCGAGTTGAGTTGATGCCAAAGTGCTCGATTTTGGTCTCATCTGACCATAACACTTTCACCCTGTTCTCCTCTGAATCATTCAGATGTTCATTGGCAAACCTCAGACGGGCCTGTGTGTCCAACTTGTCTGGTTACAACTACATGTCTGTTCGTCCACCCATTGTAAAGCTCTGCGGAATTTGATGGCGCTCTATAAATATCACAATAATAATAATAATAATAATAATAATAATAATGTGCTTTCTTGAGCAGGGAGACATTGTGGGAGATGCAGGATTTCAGTCCTTCACAGCGTAGTGTATTACCAATTGTTTTCTTGCTGACTATGGTCCCAGCTGCCTTGATATCATTAATAAGATCCTCCCGTGTAGTTCTGGGCTGATTCCTCACCGTTCTTATGATCATTGAAACTCCACGAAGGTAAGTTCTTGCATGGAGCACCAGACCAAGGGAGACTGACAGTTATTTTGTGTTTCTTCCATTTGCGAATAATCACACCAACTTTTGTCACCATCTCACCAAGTTGCTTGGCAATTGTCTTGTAGCCCATGCCAGCCTTGTGTAGGTCTACAATCTTGTTCCTGACATCCTTGGACAGCTCTTTGGTCTCGGCCATGGTGGAGAGTTTGGAATCTGATTAATTGATTGCTTCTGTGGACAGGTGTCTTTCATACAGGTAACGAGCTGAGATTAGGAGCACTCACTTAAAGAGAGTGCTCCTAATCTCGGTTTATTACCTGTATAAAAGACACCTGGGAGCCATAAATGCTGCTGATTGATAGGGGATCAAATACTTATTTCACTCATTGACATGCAAATCAATTTATAACTTTTTTGACATGCATTTTTCTGGATTTTTGTTTTGTTATTCTGTCTCTCACTGTTAAAATACACATACCATTAAAATTATAGACTGATCATTTCTTTGTCAGTGTTCAAATGTTTAAAATCAGCAGGGGATCAAATACTTTTTTCCCTCACTGTAGACCCATCTGCAATCACTAAACTGAGAGTGAAAATTGCTGAGATCCATCATATAAAGGATTTAGTCTATCCTGCCTGCATTCAGTGTGTATTAAATGTCTGTTATAATCTTTTGGCATGTGAGCCCAATGATTAACCCTCCATATGCACAAATTCACCACATTATTACACTGTTTTCATTTATTTTTATATGTCTGCTGTATCTTCCATTTCTGGTATTGTTTGTTAGTAAATACACTATTTCAAAATCAGCAGAGGAGCAAATACTTTTTTCCCTCACTGTAGGTGATGACCAGCAACTCGGTGCATCTGTCTTAAGTTTAGGAAGCCTGAGCAGGAAGTCAAGATGACCATCAGAGGTCAGCAAGCTGCACCAGCTCAAGATGTCCATTGGAGATAATCCAGTGGTCTTTTTTTTGATTACCCAGCTAGCTATACTATTAAAGGGGGACTGTATCCCTCCCATTGGTGGAAGGTGAAGGCCCTAATAATAATATTAAGAGGAGGGGACTAGCTAATATTTAGGAAGGGAGAACTAGTGTCCTTCCCTAGCTAACATCCATGGGCGGCAATTTGGGGTTTTAAATAACAAAAGGGATCAAAAGATAATGGTGAATGTATGGTGCTAAAAATAAAAATACAGGCATAAGGCCTTGCTATTAACTGGGTAGCAATGGCTGCCCATTCGCTAGTTTTAGAAGTTTAGCAGAAAAGCCTCTACCTGCATATAGGGAGGTTTATGACCCCCATATAATTTTTATTTATTGTATGTGCTAGCAGGCAAATAATTAACCCTTGCGCCACTAAGGACTGTTAACGCTGCCAGTGGGCAAATAGTTCAGATTTTTTTTTTAAATCAGGGCACAGATTTTTAGCACTCAGGCCCGGATTTGAAACATTGTGTCTAAATTTCAGCTGTCCAGCGGTATTCAGACCGGCTGAAATCCAGACCAAGTGCAGGTCCATTTGAGGGCTTGAATTGCTCCATGGTTTTGCTCCATTTGGACTTTAGTAAATAAACAGGTCAATCTAGTGCCTGCCCCTAGATCACCAGAACAAAGTAGTAAGAGGGGACGAATTGTGAGATGGTAACATAAAGAAGTAAGGAGGTTTTATATGGTAGCATGGAATAAGGAGGAGGAATAAGACTGAATGGGGCTGATACAAGAAGTGGATATAAATTGCTGTGGGATAATGAGGGGACAGGAGAGTAGATGGCATTAAGGGACATACTGGTGAGCGATAGGCACAAATACGGTACAGTGGTATAGGTAGATAGATATTGCTTTATCTTTTTCAACATATAGGTTGATTAAGCTTTCAGCTTTTTTTTTTTTAAATTAGGAAGAATATCTATGCTGGTAGCACTGAAAGACAAAACTGGCATACTGAAGGCACAATATTTTCACATATCTCCATTCATTCTAAAAGTTCAAACTGTTTAGTATGAACAAGTGTATTAGGAAGATGCACTGCAAAAAAAAAAAAAAACTCTCAGTAATGCGAGATGGGCACATGTGTTCAGAGTCCCACTGCAATAAGACTAGAAGCAATGTGTGACATGCATGCAGATATCACATATTTCAACAGCAATGCGTATTTACATTTAATGCTGCGCTTTACCAAAACAATAGGAATAGATGTGAATAGCTGTTCAAATTATGCTGCTTCATCACACGCATGCGGTGAAATAAATGTTCAAATATGTAGAACTTCAGTCACAGCCACAAAACACAAATATACTGATCAGGGTGACTTTAGATTCCCTCTTTCGCAACCATCCGAAGAAACTACTAAAATCAAATGCAAACACACCTGAAGGTTAGTGTCCCCTTTCAAACTCTCTCTCAATACAGCTGTTACAATGTGCATGTTACCAGCAATGAACTGCAGACAAAAGAGCACTACTGTGTTTAAACAAATAAAACGTAAAGATCCCTGCATGGTCCTCTTTAGTCCTTAGAGGCTGAGTCTATGGTAGAGGGAGTGTATGCATTAGATCAGAATACCCATATTTCAATTTCTTTTTTTAAATCTGATGGCTTCAGTGTGGTTGGTTAAGCTCCTAAATTGATATTGCAGTTGCATTCTGTACAAAGAAATTTTTAACATGCCATTAGGAGTTCCTAAAATAATGTCAAACTTGAAATCATTGCCAAGGGTAAATTGTTTTTGGGTATGCCAAACCTGCAGAAGCTCATGTACTTCCCGATGCCCAATACTCTAACTTCACCCACTCCACTTCTGCAGAATCCATAAAACTTCTTGTAGCCCAGTAAAATTATATAATATAAAAATATACATTTTCTTTCCATCCTCAGTACTATCTTATCGTACAAAGAACCACGCTAAGCTAAACTGTTCATTTTACAGTAAAATAAATAAATTATACTTTATCTTATTTTGGAGTGGGAGAGCGCCTTAGACTTTTGTGCCTACAAACGCCTGACATGCAAATCCTGCCTGGGTTGCAGTCTGTCAGCTGTCAGTGTTTCAAATACCTTGACAGGTCAAATTATGTTTTACTCTTATTCTCAAAAACCAAATTAGCTCAGCCTGGTGGGAGCGTAATTAAAGGAACACTTTAGTGTTACGAGTACAAAGATGCATTCCTAACACTAATGTTCCCCCCTGCTCCCACAACTTCCCCTCCATGAAAGGGTTAAAACAACCCTTTCATTTGCTTACCTGATTCCTTCGTAGAGGTCCCTCGCCACTGGGTCACGCTCCTCTTCTGCCAAAGTCACATGATGGGGGAACTAATATGCATGCGCGGCTCACGTCGCACTCGCATTAGGCATTCCCCATAGGAACGCATTGAATCAATGCTGTTCTAATGGGTTTTGATTGATGCTGGATGTCCCCATGGAAAGCTTGAGGATGTCCAGCATCGTTTCGCAGAGTCAAACTCTAGGAAACTGTAGGAAGCACCTCTAGTAGCATATTTTTTTTCATTTATATGTAATATATATAGGATCTTGTAAGTTACTGTTTTTTCAGGGATGCACCTTACAGTAATCATAGTGACATTTTGATAATTAAATTTCTGTCTGACTTGATTTGTAACTAAACTAAGTTGGTAGCACAAATATAACTAAATTAACACCTAGGTCAAGGAACTCAAATTTGGAACAAGAATAGATACTAAAGCCTCTGGACAACACAATAGTGAAGAGAGAAACTCATATGTGCAAAAAGGAATGAGCTGCTTAAAATACATCTACACCTCCTTTCTTAAACTCTGACTTCTATATGGGTGCAGCACATTAGGAAAGACACAAAACCTGGGTTTCAATAAAACCCCCTGTTAGCAGTCCACATTTTGTAAATAACTTAACAATTGCCTTTTATGATTTTAAGCTCTTAAAAAGTTTTTTTTTTAAATTCTTTATTTTAGTAGTATAGAGTACAGTTGATATGTTAAGGTAGTTGCACTTTTTGTAAAATTAAGAGAGAAGTAAAAAATAGTACAATGGGAAACAATCAACACATGTTCAGGCAAGAGAAATCGGCACAATTATGTACTTGGGTAATAGGGTCAGTGATATGTAGTTTAATATACATCTCAATGCTTGGCATATCTTGTTCACGTGAAGGCATTTATGATGTTGTGGGTTATTGACAAGCACCATCCCATAATTCAGTAGGTGGGATCAAAAGGACATCTAATCAAAGCTTAAAAGTAAAGCGTAATAAGGCTTATCTGACAGCTATAGTATAAGTATGGATCTGAGGAACACAAGCAAAATACACGATAAGAGACTAGAGAAGCATGTTGTGCTACTAGACTATCTCTTACCAAAAGGCGTACATAAAATATACTATCTAGTAGGTACTTATCAAGTGTCAAGTTGAGACAACTATACCCAGGTCATTAATCATATTACATACTGCCATCTCGTCAAAAAGGAAAAGGAGTAAGAGTAATGCCCAGCACAGCTCAAATATAGTGGTATGAGAAACAGTGCCCAATATAGAAAGAAAATAAATTGAAGAAAAAAATATGAAAATGAAGACATGAGATCAACAAGTGTCCAAAACTAGTAAGACCACTGGAGTCTCTCAAGGTAAAGCATAGTTTTCCTCCAGGCTCAGCACCAGGAAACCATTGTTGTAGGCCTGCATACAAGACCTGCTGCCATGATGGACTCCGCTTTCTCCCGCCACCAGCTTCAGAGTCCCGACATGAATCCGGTGGATTTCACTCTACCAGCCCTAGGTTCTGTTGGAGCCAACATTCTGTGCTCTCAGTTCCAGCTCAACTGAGGGCCAGCAACAGAGATCTTGGGTAGGTTGGTCCGTCCAGGTTTGGACTGCGATGTGGGGAATGTTCCCGCAAGGCTCGACGCCCAGGAAGGCGGCTGTGGGGACTGGACCTGATTGTCAGGAGATTTGGACAGCCGATGCTGGTGTGGCAATATATTTCAGGTATGGATGCTGCAGCAATCATACAAAAGTGCTGTCAGAGTTGCCCACTGGATTTCAGTTGTTTGTGTGTATTAGATGCAGAGTGTGTATTTGTATAATGAATGTAGAGTGTGTGGGTTTGTGTAGTTGAGATAGTGTGTGTATAGTGACTGCAGAGTGTGTGTTTGTGTAAGGAAGTAGTGTGTGCACAGTGACAGCAGAATGTGTGTTTGTGTATAGATGTAGAGTGTATAGTGAATGCAGAGTGTGTATTTGTGTAAGAATATAGTGTGTGTAGGGAATGCAGAGTGTGTGCTTGTGTAAGGAGGTAGTGTGTGTATTGTGACTGCAGAATGTGTGTTGTGTAAGGATGTAGTGTGTATAGTGAATGCAGAGTGTGTGTTTGTGTAAAGATGTAGTGTGTGTAGTTAATGCAGAGTGTGTGTTTGTGTAAGAATGTACTTTGTGTAGTTAATGCAGAATGTGTGTTTGTGTAAAAATGTAGTGTGTAGTGAGTGCAGAGTGTGTGTAAATGTTAGCTTATAGTGTTTGCAAATGTTAGTGTATAGTGTGTTTAAATGTAAGCTTATAGTGAGTGTAACTGTTAGTGTATGTAAATGTTAGCTTATAGTGTGTGAAAATGTTAGTGTAAAGTGTGTGTAAATGTTAGCTTATAGTGTGTGTAAATGATAGCTTATAGTGTGTACATGTTGTGGGGCTGCATACTCTGTGGGGAAAAAGCATTTGGTTTATTTTTTGTTCATTAATTGTAGTAAATTGTATTTGATTCCCCCCTCCCTGCGTCTAACCTGTGTCCAGGGAGGGGTGAGATCACATTCCCTGGTGGTCTGGTGGCATGGTGCGGGCCACCGGCTACCTGTTGACTGCAGGGGGCCCAGTACAATCGGTCTTCACTTTCCAGAGGCTCTGCTCTGTCTAACTCTCGCGAGCCGCACGGAGTGTTGCCATGGTAACCTGTGGCAACGCTCTGATGGCTGCATGGCTTGCGAGATTTAGACAGAGTAGAGCATCTGTAAAGTGAGTGTGCTGGGCCACCTGCATTTAACAGGTAGCCAGGGGCCTGCAGGTGCACATATATATAGCGATTATATATATGTACACATAGGGAATGTGCGGCCCAAGACTCCCAAACCAGTCCGGGCCCCCAGGACCGCCGGGCTTATGACAACCATCATGGTTGTCATGCCCTGATGGTGCCCTTCAGTGGGGACTGGGATAACCCCCACCGGTCCATAGAGGGTGGAGTGTCACAGAGCGGCTGTGTGGTAGCTAGATGTTAGAACAAGGTGTCGGCCGTCGGCCCTGCTTCTTTCCCGTGTAGACCACAGGCATCGAAGTTTCATAGAGCCCTTTGTGGCCTTAAAACTCCCGATCTTGGAGTCTGCAGTAGCGCCCTCACACATCGCTGTATTTTCATGGCTTAAAAGATAATTGTGTGCTATGGATTTCAGTCGATAGGGTTAGATTCTATATGACCCTCTCCCGCATGCGACCGGTCAGCATGGCGTCCAGGCTTTGCCCCCTCTTAAAAGTTTTTTTAATAATACCATAAAAAGACCCAAGGCTTTTCATTAATGTTTTCAGGAATCCAGCATGGTTAAATCCCCTCTGTTTATTAACACCCTTGAGTTCAATTACTGTTTTATCAGTGCATGACCATCTCTGGACGTTAACATATGATAGGGCTAGAAAGTCCCCAAGCTCCCTGGAGCTAATATTTGGCCTCCACACGTCAGATCAAGAATGAGGTGTTAAACAGTTGCCTGGTGCCAAGTATTGTCTCAGGTGGTAAGAGATATCCAATTGGAAATCCCAGTCAATGTGGTTATTAATGGTTTCTAGGAATGGTTTCTTATTTTCTTTTTTTTTTTGCATGTGACAGTACTATGGCCTACGTCCATGCCTCTGCCGCCTTGTTTTTGCATATTGACAGCATATCCTGCTGTGACAAATTTAGGTAAAATATAATATTGACTATGTCAATTAAAATTTGTTGCTTGATGATCTTGCAACCATGTTTCAAGCTGGCATTGTGCCAAAAAGCCTCAAAAGTTTGTTGTCAGGAGGTAGGTTCTGGTCCATTTACATATATCTAATAAAAACACTGGGAGGCCTCCTAAAGTCCCACCAGCCCTCATCGGCAGATGGGGACTCTATTAGATAATAATTAAGGAACATAGTGGCCAATATACTGTACAATAAAGACCTATATTTCTTATAATGTTCTTTATTGGTCTAGTATCATCTATAAAGACATTCAGCTACATGGATATATGAAACTGAAAGTTCAGCACCCAGGTGTCAGTGACCCTTGACCCTCTATGGTGCACCTCCATACAAATATACTGAAATACATTTGGAAAAAAAAATGAATTGCAATGAGAATTTCAAGTTTCATGATGGCTGAGTTATCAATATTGAGATTTCGAGGAAAAAATTTAAAAAGAGTTTGCAACTACATTCTATTGGTAAATGCTCCACTTTTTTGAATTTTCACCTGTAATTGTTCTTAAGGTAGAGACAGCTATACGATTGAATATGATAATAAGTCACAATCAGAACAAGTCATTTGGTATATTTTCAAGAGGTCTCCATTAACACTTATTATAAGGCGTATTAAATAACTGGCTAAAGAGGGAATCAGAAAGCAGGAATAAATTACAATCAGAATATCCCAAGCCAAACATTATTTATCGGAGTTAAAAAGAAAAAAAATTAGAATTTTATCCAAAAATAATAAATGTAAATTAAAGGAGAAAATCCAAAAGAAAGATATTTGCTTCATCTTTAAACTATGCCAAAATCCATTGTTGACTGTGGGTGGTCTTCTCATAAAATTCTCTTTAAAAACAGACACAAAAAAGCAAATATTTAGAATGCTGATCTCAGTTCTACCAAAAAAAAAAAAAGCTAATACGCCCATAAATACCAAAGCTTGCATATGTTTACAGTCTGGTTTATTTTCTGCCTATAGCTGGTTACTTTTCACTCACTTAACACATAAGAGTTAATTTTCTGGGTAATGGTGTAATGTCCCATGTCCCCTGACCCAAATACTGTGATATTCTCTCAGTAAATGGTCTGAAGAATTATTCATGAAAATACATACCTCAAGCTCATTTCTGGTATTTTTTTTTATTATTTTTTTATTACAAATCCTAATCTCTAATTATTATCATAAACGAGAATCTTTATATTTGCTAAGCTCACCAAGGTAAGCAATATCAGATGCCAAAAAGGAAAAGTGTAACTAGACCTTCCGTGAGGAAATTAGTTCAAGTGACTTCCTCCTAGCTTGCTGAGAGCTGTGCGTGGAGACAGGAGCAGGCACACACACTGTAGAGGGCATCAGCTTTGGCAAGCCAGCTCCCACTGGGCCCCAGGGAAGCCACCCTCCTGCACCAATAACTAACGAAACAGGATTGTGACTGTGTTACTTGTACTTATATGTGTGTTTCTGTGTGTATGTGTACCTTTGTCTCTTTGTGTGTCTTTGTGTACCTGTGTTTGTGGGCATCTGAGTGTGTGCATATCTGTGTCAGTGTGTGTCAGTGAGTGTATCTGTGTGTATCTCTACATGTGCCGGTGTATAAGTGTGTATGTGTACCTGTGTGTCTATGTGTATCTGAGTGTGTGCATATCTGTGTATTTGTGTGTCATTATGTGTAACTGTGGGTGTGGCAGTGCATGCATTCGAGTAATTTAAACACCAACAATGAAAACAAATAGACCCCTGCATTCAAACACCAACAGTAGACACAAGCACACCCCTACATTTAAACAACAACACTGCACATAAATACACCCCTGCATTCAAACACCAACAATGCACACAAACACCCCACTGTATTGGAACACCAACACTGCATACAAAAACACTACATGCAAACACAGCCCTGCACTAATATGCCATTACGACCAACACAACCTTTTATTCAAACACACACACTGCACACAAAAACACAACTGCATTCTCCAATACTATGCACAGATACACCCTTGTATTCCAATGTCAACACTAGACACAAGCACACCCCTGCATTCAAACGGAAGCACTACACACAAATACACATTTTTATTGTAAGAAAGTAATAAATTACATTTATGATATTAAGTTGTTCTTCGTGCCAGTTATTTTTTCCTTGTTGGTGCATGTGTATGTAAATATAAATTTTATGCATTTGGCTTTCCATACCTATTTCAGTGGGCAATTTGGCCCTCCAGAATAAATGAGTTCAACACCTCTGTACTAAGGTAAATGGCTGCAAAAATAAACATTAAGTGTGTCAGCTCATATTTATAGTTGCAACATGTGCCAATTTATTTATTTTCATAGAAAATAATATATATAAAGAACATGACACCAAAATATTTCTGTAATACACAAAACAGTGCTAAACAAATACTTCAAATTAGAGCATTTGGTAATTGTTTACTTATTTTCCTTCAATTATTTCATTTTTTTTCAGACATTCTCGTAAAATATGAGTACAACATTATTTTTTTTTTTTATGAACATGCTTGATGTCAGATGCTTGAATTCCTAATTGAGGTAGATTATTAAATGTAGTATAGACTGTGATGTAAATGTAACTTTGCAAGTATAACCACCTTTATGTACAGAAGTCATTTAAAAAAACGACAATCTTGCAATAAAACAATTCACTTTTAATGGCCTGACATCATGCTCTTTACCAGGAAGTTCAAAGAGAATATATTACAGTACTTTAACAAGACTTAATCACTGTACTGATTACGCATATCCCTTCTTTCCCAACCCATTGCATACACTGGACAAATTTTGTTTACCGTCATCTTTGCTTCAGTTAGTGCTCATGGAGTGAAAAATTGCAATTCCAAAAGAAATGTAAACTAAAAAAAAAATTATAATAATGTGAACGAAAGATCTCGAGAGAGAAAGAGAGAGAGCGAATATAAGGGAGCACTCACAGGTCTTTCAAATCAATCTGATTGTGTTTTAAAAATTCTTTAAACAATCATGTACAACAGTGCAAAAATTGATGTTTGAACCTATTCAGGTCTTTATCAAGATCTATATACAGTATATAGCGCTGGCCAGCAGATATTGATTTCTGACGAGAGTGCCGTAGGTCCCCCAGGCTTGCAGAGGTGACTATTGCCCTACATAAGGCACAGATGCCTATTTTTAGCACTTGTATTGTATATTGTTTAAAAATGCCCTTCCATTTACATAAACTAGGTATTTGACAATTTTTATTTATTTTTTCACGCTCACATTATAATAATTTTATGTAATGTTGTTACATGAAGCTGTGAATGCATTCTACTTACAATCTGTAAGTATCATTCACAGGTTCATTTTTATTACTCTTATAAATAAGAATGTGCTGGATAGGATTATTCAAATAGGATTATAATTTCCCATCTGCTAGCCCCCCTAGATGAAGAGTTTACTAAAATGTTTTGCCATAACTATCTGTGTATAGAGACACTGGCAATCCACCCCTGAACTCATTCAATGCCAGGTTCTTTATGCTACCCTTTATAACCAATGGTTGCTCTAACAACATATTCCTTATCTCATGTGAAGTAGTTTTCTCCTGATCAAATCAATACCCTTAGGCCTTAGGCTATGCTAACCCTCACACCACCCCATACACACCATTTCTTCACTGGTTAAAAGGTAGATACAATTCAAGGGTCCTTCAACTCATATACCCACAAATATTTGAAGGCGAGTTAGAGACTAAACTTGGAGAATTGTTATCATAAGAATCATGATTTGGACTACATATGTATTAATGAGATTTTACACCTCTCCCAATTCCGCTGTGGCCAATTTGTGGGGATTATAAAAAAGTGTATCCCCAGTTTTGACCCATGGGCTATGGGTCTGGATTTAGTATTGATAAATGGGGAGGGCCTAATGTCCCCTCAGCACCCATGGTGGAGAGACCTATTGTGGTTATTGGCTAGCAAGTACTGGCCAGATGTCACATGTTTAATCTTCACAGTGCTGCTGAGGTGTCTGGTTCAGTAAATTTTTGGCTTTCAGAAATAATTTCAGCCAAACCAAACTGATACCAGCTCAGATTGGGCAACCCTAAAACACTTACTGGTGAGGAAGATAAGTGTAATGGCTCCAGATTTAGAGAATGAATAGTGCAAGGGAATTGGGCACTATATCTGAAGAACTGAGGAGAGTGGGAACACTTGGTGCCAAAGGCACTAAGTATACACCTGGTACTATAACAGTGTGGGCAGACAGTTATTGAGGACTTGGAACCTCTCTGGTAGTGTATTTAAGAAGAAAATAGGTTCTCAATAACACAGCTATCAGAATTGAGGATGTCATGGGTCTGTACATGTCAGAGGACTTTGCGTATGCAGCAAACGGTAAGAGATTCATAGGTTCATTTATTAACTATAAGAATTTAAGATTCCATGGCCATTGAGGTGAGGAATCAAGAGTGAGTCCTGGGGACCAGTTCTCATTATTAAAGTGAATGGGTGACTACTACACTGGCAGTGCGGTGGCCGAGGGGTGTAGGGTAACGTGAGTTATTATTACCCGAGCCTGTGTCTGGTGGCTGCAGCCATTTTCTTCCAGCTGGTCCTTTTCAGCTCCGGGCACTTCAGCTGCCCAAAGCAGACGTCACTCCATGCACAACAGCACAACACTTAAATCTATGAAAGATCTCGCAAGACCATCACTGGTGTTAAGCTTTGTCAAGCACAGGTAAAATACTAAAACAAAGTAGTCTCTACTTTGTCTTAGTATATCTTTTGACTTGGTTGGAATTTCAGTGAATCCTTGTATCTTTATTAAATGCTCATTTTGGATGGGTTTGGGGGTGACAGAGCAGCTTTAATATAGATAATCTTCAAGTACAGGTGTTCAATGCAAAGACTAGAGTAAAAAGAGCTCACTTTGCAACATCTGCCTTCATTTTGTTCCCTATAGCTGTGCATGCCATACACGTCATAAGTAACTCTTATGTCATAACAGCCATAGATTTGCATCTATTAGAGGCATACAGTGCATGGAAACAGTTAGTAAGAATGCCACAATGTAGCTTATACTAGTATGCTGAATAATTTCATTCATGTCTTCATTCATAAATGAACTATTTACAATTGTGAAACTTCATATGCTTTAAAATAGAGTACTTCCCTTTTTGCATATTTTCTGTATGCATCATTTAATTCATGCATTATAAAAAGGATGTAGTCAACTCTAGACTTTAGTATCTCTTTAATTGCTCACCATGCCCCCATATATGGAATAAGTAGTGTGAGCAGAGAGGACACATCATTTGTCTCCTGATTATTCGGTACATGGTTATATTATTATTATTATCATCATAATTTACTTAGTGCCAACATATTCTAAAGGGCTTTACAATTATAAAATGGAGATATTTGACAACATGTAATTTACATTTGTAATGTAGCAAAGACAAGAGGTGAAGAAGGCCCTGCTCAAACAATCGTACAATCTATGAGGAATGGGTAGACACACAAGAGAAATAACAACATGTCAGAATGATTATTATTATGTTATTATTATGTTATTATTTATATAGCGCCAACAAATTCCACAGCGCTTTACAGTGGCTGGATGGACAGACAGGTAGTTGTAACCAGACAAGTTGGACACACAGAAACAGAAGGGTTGTGGGCCCTGCTCAAGGAGCTTACATGCTAGAGGGAGTGGGGTAAAGTGATACAAAAGGTAAGGATAGTATTAGACTAATGACAGTTGCAAGAAAGGAATCAGTCAGGAGATAAGGATAAGGATAAGATGCCTGTGTTGAAATAATCTGGTAAATGTGGTGATCAGAAGTACCGCGAAGGCAGTTAGATGAGTTAAGCATCACCCATGAAGATGGCAAGCTTTTCTACAGAGGTGTGTTTTCCGTAATTTCTTAAAGAACTGGAGGCTAAGAGAGAGTATGATGGCACTGGGAAGCAAATTCCAAAGGATAGGGGCAGCCCTTGAAAAATCTTTCAGATGAGAGTTGGCAATCCGAGAAAGAGCAGATGTCAGGAGAAGGTCATTTGCAGAGCAAAGGGAACTAAAAAGGGTATGTTTGTTAAGTAAAGTGGAAATGTGGTGAGGAATGGAGTTAGTGAGGGCTTTTTGGTTACTGTTAGCAGTTTGAACTGGAGTCTGAAGGGTACAGGAAGCCAATGTAACGATTGGCGTGGTGTCGGAGTAGTGGTCAGTCAAGAAAATGAGTCTGATGCTTACATACTAAAGAGGGACAACGCGAGTAGTTCGAAAACCAATGAACAGTAAGTTTTCCACTTACTAGTTAATAGTTAAGATTTTTTTCATAAAAGTACTTCCTTTACCAATTTTCCCTTCCTCAGTACAAATATATGAAAATTCACAAGCGTGCAAAAGGCGTAAAGTATTCTTACTGACTTCACAAAGTAGGATATGTTTGGAAATGCTCCATTACAACTGGCGCTAGATAAATACGTTGATATTACACAACTAACAATTGTATCTTAATGCATATGTTTAACGAAGTGCATTAAAAATTGCATTTGATGGACATTCTCCTTCCAGCAAGCAAATTTGTGGGGAGGTCATGTACTCTCAAGAAATGTAAGGTCATTTGTCTTTGAAGCTACAAGGAGAAGCAAACGTCTTGTCTAAACTTGACTATCCTGCTGTACAGGAAAGTTATGTTCCTTTGAACAGTGAAGCAAATTGAAACTGAATTCTAAACTTTATTTGAATCCTATAATGTAATTGAATGCGTTTAGGTAGGTTTGGATACAATTTCAGATTAATGAAATATTTGAGCTCAGTCTGTGGTATAAATTATAGTTTTTGTACCACTAGTGTAACTAAAACCTTACAAGACATTTCTAGTTGCTTTCTAAAATGTGATCAGTGATAGGTTTATATATATCACATCATGCCTAATAAAAATCAACTATCACTGGTCACATGATGTGCTACGGCGGATGTTTCAAATACTCTTGGTTTCATTTGATTGCCATTGGCATATGACTTCTCTTTGATTTTGTGAGTTGTTAAAAAACAAAGCAAAAACAAACAGACTGAACAAGCGACTATGCTAGTGGTCCTTAACCCCTTAAGGACTGAGCCAAATGTACAAGTTTTTATCAAAATAAAGCGTAAACAAAACTTGGAATTTGACTATATGTCTGTTCAACCGTAATTCACCTCTTTCATATTAAGTGCACACACTCTTATTATATATAATTTTATTCAGGAGTAACAGGGATCTCGTTTAACATCAAATATTTAGCAATGAAACATAATTTAATATGAATAAAATATAAAAAAAAAGTGAGAAATTAAGAAATTGTGTTATTTTTTTAGTTCTGCATGACATTTTAACTGTGAATGTCATACTACTGTTAGCTTTTACAGCAACAAAATACACATATTTGTATTCAGCTATGTCTCACGTGTAAAACAGTACCCCCTATGTACAGGTTTTATGGTGTTTTGGGAAGTTACAGGGTCAAATATAGCATGTTACAGTTTTTATTTTTTTCACATTGAAATTCGCCATATTGGTTAAGTTGCCTTTGAGACCGTATGGTAGCCCAGGAATGAGAACTACCCCCATGATGGCATACCATTTGCAATAGTAGACAACCTAAGGTATTGCAAATGGAGTATGTCCAGCCTCTTTTAGTAGCCACTTAGTCACAAACACTGGACATAGTTAGCATTAATATTTTTTTGTGTTAAAAAAAGAAAAAAACAAATCAAATTTGAACGAAAATTTTGGCCAGTGTTTTTGACTAAGTGGCCACTAAAAAAGACTGCCCGCCGGCATTTAGAGTCAGTTCCCCAAGGTCGGCATAACATGCCCGCCGTCCTTAAGGGGTTTTGACATGACACAAGATCCAAAATGAGTCGTAATGCTAATTTCATGGGTCCCATTAGATTGAATAGGCATATCACATTGAACAGGCCCTATGCAACTGCCCACATTAAATTTTCATTGTTGCAGCACTGCCCCTAGTGGTTCATTGGAAACCACTCTTACACAATAGGGAATATTGAAGAATTAATTTTAATAAATAGCATGACAGAAAAATTAGTCACCGAGATAATTTTACAATTGAAGTAAAAGGGCTAATGCCATGTACATACGTAGGGTCACTGCCAAAAAACGTAAGAAACAGAAAAAAAATAGAGGGTAGTAGACTCATAAAATAGTGTTCTACAAGATAAAATAACTAAATGCTATTGTATTGTATTTAAAAAAAACTGCTGAGTTCTCTTAAAACTTTACTAAATCAAATCAGACAGTATTTTTACTTTGTAAGAAATGTACATAGTAATTTTTACTCTTCAATCTTGATTTATGTGTAGTCAATTTTGCTTCTTCTAGCAGTTAATTTGTCTAAAATTGATGCATTTTTTGCATTCTTTGCATATGTTGTTATCTACGTCCTCATCATTTAGCGCCATTGAGTAAGTGGAAAACAATAGAGGACAGGGAAACATGGCAGGCACATGGATGTTTGGTGCTCGAGGCAAAGTTATGTTTTTCTTTAACTAGAGAAATGTTAATGAGGCTCCCAACCTGTTTCATACTTTTCACGGCACTTAGTGACTCCTTCCTGGTAGAAGAGAGCAATTTACCAATCCCTGACCTTCTTGCACTGTGTAAGGATGTAGGATGTGAAGTGCAAGATTAAAGGGACACTGTAGGCACCCAGACCACTTCAGCTCATTGAAGTGGTCTGGGTGCTTTGTATCTTTTGCACCTTTTGCACCTAGTGCTGCAATGCAAAACATTGCAGTTCTAGGTTTTCCCTCAGTGGCTGTCTCCCAGGCAGCCACTGGGGGCGCTTCCGGAATTGTAACAGATTTTTGGTTATCTGATGCTCTGCATGAGGACCTCCAGCATCAGATTTTTCCCCATAGGAAAGTATTGATTCAATGCTTTCCTATGGGGAGGTCTAATGCGCACGCGCGAGTATCATAAAGGAACATTAAACATATGTCTCAACTGTTTTTTTTATTATTTTATTATTTATCTAGCTTTTGTATATATTTATAGATATTATGCCATTATATTTACAATTTTATTATTTAATGCACATTTGAAGATTTTTTTCTATTTTTAGTTTATAAAGACAACCCTTCGAATTGTATTGCAAGTGCAACTATGAGCAGGTTACGAGGCTTTCTAATTCAGGTTCCTTTATCTGGGTTTCTCTGCCCTTGAGGATCCTGATGGGCTACCTGGCTACATGCATTATGAGTTTGTTGGAACCTACAAGAATCTTTTATATCTTCTCATGCATCTTTCTTTGTTATACTTTTTTTTATTAACTTTTGTTCCCACTTTATACATCTTTTCTCACTCCCCTTCTAACATTTTTTTTATACACCTATGGAAATGGAAACTGTTCTTCATTCTTCACAACAGCTGAGGCACCAACATGTATCACTGCCTTAAAGTGAAATGAGCTTTCCACCCACTTAACATCAGCAACATTCTTTTTTAAAGGGTTCTGTCCTTGTTGTCTAGATTTATTCTGCTTGCTCAAAAGCAGGATTCTCTCCTGAATTTTACCTCCCAAGTACAACCATTTCCAACATAACCCCAATGGTCATGAAAAGGCTACTACACAACAATGTTTCTGTCTGTCTCTTTACTCATCTATATCTACCTTTTTTTTTTTTAAATTATCCATCTTTCATTCTACCAATCTGTCAGTACTGTAGGAGAAATGGCACCTGAATAGCTACTTAAAAACTTAGGTATCCCTATGGCATTGTTTCTCTTTTTTGCTCTTTCTGATTGCACTGTGTACAGTTGACAAATCTATTTCATACTTTCAGTATGAGCGCACATTTGTACAATTTTAATTCTACTGAGCACTTCATGGAAGATAATTAATAATTATAGGCTATGCATCACACTCCCTAACTTATCTGTCCCTGTCTCCAGAAAACCAGTACTTCCACTTACAGGCCTTCAGGAATCAAATAAATCTGTCTCTCCTTTTTCTCTAAGTAAAAATACTTTCACTCTTCCTACCAGAACAAAATAGGCCTTCTACATTCAACAAAAAAATCTGATTACTCTTGAGACAAGAATAATGGCACCTTAAAGGGACACTCCAGGCACCCACACCACTTCTGCCCATTGGGTGCCAACTCCCACTACCCTTAACCCTGCAAGTGTAATTATTGCAGTTTTTTTTATAAACTGCAATAATTACCTTGCAGGGTTAACTCCTCCTCTAGTGGCTGTCCAAAAACAAATGGATAGTATACGGTTCAGACTAAATGAAATCATTTTTTTGCCCAAAACAAAGATTTTGGCTGCGCCCAAGTCTACTTTTGTTTTGGGCAAAAAATTATTTAGTCTGAACCGTATACTGTCCATTTGTTTTTGGATAAACTTCAGCCATTATTTTTGTTTCAAAATTTCATTTGAATGAATGAAATTCTGATCTGTGCTGCAGCTGCATGTTGCAACCGTTTAGTAGATAACTCCCTAAAATGACACCTTTTTGGGATTGCCATATTTGAGGGTATCAAATTAGGGAGCTGTTTAGTAGATAGCTCCTTTTTGGTATCCTTAAGGAAATCCCACAAGGATTAGGGAGCTAACAACTAAGAAGCTGAAAGACCAAAATTAAAAAAAAAAGCTATTTTTTCTCTCGTAATTTTGGTCTTTCAGACAACTATACTAATACAATAGATCCACCCCCTTTATTATTTAGGGTCCTAACCCACCACCAATGGGTAGGGGCTGGAACGATACTGTCCCCCCTTTATTATCTTTATTATCTTTAAAGCCCCCACATGCTGCTCCCCCAGTTAATTATTTTCTTAGGTGCCTCCCCATAAGGACATGGGGGACCCGTGTTAGCTTCCCCTTTATTGGATTTCAATTAGGCAGCAATAGTCGCTAATGTATTTTTATGTTTTGTAGACAGTCATATTGACCCATACAAGATTTAGTGGAGCTTCTATTTTTAAGTATTGCAAGCAGAGAGCAGTGAGCTGGTAGCTGGTGGCTCACTCCTTGCAATAAACTAAAGCGAATGAACGAGAGAAAAAATTGCACAATGAAATTTCATCCAACAAGCATTTCAGTCTACATTTCATTCATTGAAATTTGTATTTGTTCATTTGTTTTTCGGACAAGTGGACGAATAGACAAATAGACGAAAATTGGAACAGACCGCGTTTATCCAAAAATGAATGAATTAATCTTTAAAATATTATTCCTGCATAGTCTCTAAGAACATAAAGTGCTAGAACCGGCAAGACAACATGGAGAAACTCTGAGGAAAATATATTTGGAATTATCAGGAACCTTCAATTATTTTCTGTGGGCTGTAAATTAAGAACTGTAAATATACAATACCAAAACTGATGTCCATGACAAAAGAGTCTGCAGGTTTGGCTTTAACAGCATACCTCCTTCCAGAAAAATAAAAACAATTATATCACCTTCTGTACCAAAACAACTGTCCTATTTCTTCTTTATTAGCAACCAAGGCATCATAACCATTTTCCTTTAAGTATATTGATCCCCCAACTTCAGCACCATAACAGGCTATCTGCCTAACTTTCTTTCCATAAGAGGTACTCATGCATCCTTCGTAATAACGTAATGTAAAACAAAAAAGAAATTGTAATTTGCATGGGATACATATATAGAGATCAAAATGGTAAAATGCAGGCTAGAGAGGTTGATTAAATATCAGACAGGTAGACAGAGAAATTTCCTAAGTGTCCACTAGGACAAAATCAGACTTCCTATTTATTTATTTATTTATTTACTTAATTACTTTTATTTATCTGAGTATTTATTTACTCTAATGGAATTGTTAGGAATTGTTTAGATTTTTTTTTATTTTTTATTATTTGGCGCTATATAAAAAAAATAATAATAATAATACAAGGGTAGGAACTGGATTATCTATTGAGTAGCATGTGTCCAAGGGTCTAGGGTTAAGTGATCTGCGCCAAACAAATGTGCAAACCATATCGCTCCCCAACCGTTTCACCGGAAATCCTGCTCCCCAAAGTGTCCTCCAATTGACTACCAGGGATTATTCTAAATTACTTTCTGACAACAACATAAGGGGTGCAGATGGGCAAATTAAAAAAAAACAAAAAACAGAGACATCCATACTGAATAGCACAGCATGCAGCCATGTGCTATGCCTTTCATAATACCATGCTCAGAATAGTAGGAGTGGGCATCTGATAATAATAACCGGCAAGTAAAGTACAGGTAAGTACTTAATTTAATGTATTTGCTGTCAATTTTGCTAAATTAAATATTACAGATTACTGTATATAGATTTATAATTAATACTTAAAAAACAAACAAGCAATAGAAGGCGCTAAAAGTGCTTAATATTGAATAAATATAAAGATAATAAAGGTAAAGCAGCACCTAAAAGTGTACAAGCTCGTAAAACACGTCATCACGCCATCACGTGACCGGATGGAACTCCGAGTTCCAGGAAGTGAAACCTGCAGTGCCGAAAATTACCAAGGACTGGTAGATATTCGCAATACAGCACTGATAAAAGGTTACTAGACTTCTAAATGGAAACGGGGACTGTGGATTTTAACTTTTAATAAAGGCTGTTTACATTGAGAGCTGGCATCCTGCCTACTTGTACCATCATTGAAGTCCTGGTTTGAGGACTATAAGCTGGATCAGTTAGAGCAGGCTTTTACTGCTCTCACTTTGTGAGTGATATTCCTATTTTATACTGTTGGTTCTTATACTTATTTTTAAACAATATTATGCTATGTTTCTCCATTTTATATCTCCCTTTACATATGTTCTCATTTGATTTGGAGCACCAAAGGAGATATACATTTTTTCTGTAAGTTATTATTCGGATATTGGTCTTTCACTATTTCACTTGCAATTTTCCACATATATTACACTGAGTGTGGTTATACTGTGCACACACTCCTTGTTTTTTTGCACTAATTAATGCACTATTTGCACTTTTAAATATTTAAAGGTACAGCGCACCTATTTTATTTGAATCTTATAATTAATACTTGGCATACATTTTCATGCTCATAATTATGTACAGCAGGCCTTATCTAAATGTAATTGTATAAAATAAAATGTAATTTTAATAAAATGATGAGAAAGGTATAGCATTGCTACCATGCCTGAAGACAGGTGTCTTGCAACTTACTGAAGACGGGTATCCTGCAACTCCTTGTATAACCATTTAAGTAAAGATAGAGGCATGGGTGCAGTAGGAAATTCATTAACATATCTAAACAGATAATAGGTGTAAACAGAATAAATAAAGCATACATTTAAATTGTTGACCCACTTGAATGTAAATGTGTGTAGCTCTAATGAAAAGGTTAGGATGTTTTATTACAATCAGACTATAAATTATTTTAATTTGGGTTTAAATTGAAAAGGTAGATAAAGCCTTGATTTTTAAAAGGCAGTGTCACTGAGATCTATATCACGGAAGGGAAACAAAAGGAATGGGAAGGGATACAAAAGGGATGTAAATAAAGTAAAAGGAATCTTATCTCGGGTTCATTCAACACAAGGACTGTTGAATGGAATACAACTCTGACGTGACTATGGAAGCGGCAATTGAAAAGCAAGCATTTCATGAATGAACAGTAAAATGCAAGCTGACTTTTTCCTATGGGTACAATTAACAGTTTCTGCAAATGTGGTGACATCAGGCTTAAAACTAAGGAAACATTATGTCAGTTTCAGAAAAAAAAAATATATATATATATATATTTTTTTTCTTTAAACTACATCACATGCCAGGCACTCAGTCATGACACAGCCAAATATAATGGCTCTTGAACTTTTTTAGACCATGGCACACTTAAATGAGAGAACATTTTGCAAAGAACACTTACTTTTTTTTATTTTGACATTCATCATCTCTATATGTACATACTTTTAACCAAATTGATGCATTAATTTTTCTTAAAGGGACACTCTGAGCACCATTAGCGCTTAATAGCAATGAAGTATTTAGGCTGCAAGGAGGAGCTGTATAACCTTAAATGGTTAAACCTGGACTGCAGTTTCAGGTATCATTAGTATCCTCTAACATAGATAATTTAATTCAAATGTTCCTTATATTTCTGCTAGTACAGCGTAGTTACAGATAAAAAGGATCTAAGATTTAAAAGTCTTTTTCTTTTCATCTTTATATTTCAATAAAGAACTTCTTGGAAGTTTTTCGACAGCCTCCCGTGCTTTATTGAGTACGTCAAGTTGGTGTCCTTTTTTTTTTTTATTTAAATCTTTTTATTTTATTTATCTGTTCTTCTGGTATTAGACCTTCTGTGCTGTTCCTCTTTATGCATAAAAAATGAATTTTGAGGATGTTATTCAGCCAATTTAGATAATGACAGCTGTTAATTGAAATAAAAATATTAACATTTACCGGTTTAAGAAAGGTTTTTGTTTTGATTTGTGAGCCCTCAATATTAATATACAAATCAAGAAAATTCACCTTGACTAGTCGACTAGTCCTATGTGCTCTTGTCTCCCTCTGGGATAAACCCCCAAAGAATTATAGATATTTTTAAAATGTATATTGTTGTTATCAGAAGGGAGTCCTGCATATATACTTCCAGACTATCCTTGTTCCCTTGTTCTGTGTATTACATTCTCTGTTTACTGACCTCGTCTTGACTCTGGATTCTGTGTATCTGTTATCCTAGACCTCAGCCTTTTTCTTGTTAACTCCCTGTCTGCTTGCAGACAATCTGTTTATCTGTCTTAGGCATTAGCCCAGCCACTGTAAGGACCAGTATGCATTACTTTTTCTTTCTCCATTAGGTGTGTGTGTTATGGTATCTTTAATAAAGACACATCCCTACCACCCATTTACAATGACACTGTCACTTATCTACAAATTATTTACAATCATCCTGCCGCATACCTACTATCAATTTAATCCCACCCTGTCTTATGCCCCCACCACCCCAGCACTCATTTAATCATACCGTCACATACTTTCACACCTACCTCCCATTCACACATACCAAGTCACATACCCCACCTCACCTATCAAACAATTACAACAACTCATACATGTCTTACACACCTTAAGTCTAACTCGTTTAGAGTCATCTGCCATTCCCTTTAGATCTCCATCATATCACATACCCTCCACCATACCTCCCCCCTGTATGAGGGGATGCATAAAGGTACATTTCAGAAAGCTGCTTAGCTATAATATTTACATATATCAGTGAACAAATACTCATTGCTTGGGTTCTTAAGTACATTACTGGTCTTTAATGGTCAGCTTTTGATCTCACCACAACATTAATATTTCCTAGTATTCAGAAAACACAAATAAATTACTCCAGATCTTTCACGATAAGTCCAACGCCAGTAAAAGAAGCATGCACAAACACAACGTACGAAAAAGGCAATTCATCCTCTGAGCCATTGTGTGCCATTGTGTATTTTTATATAAATTGTGGCTCTTCTTAGCTCTTGCACTATCCACGCTTGCCAGACTTCTAATTTGGGGTGATATTATATTGTCCAAGAAATACAACAAGAATCACTAGGATTACTTTTAGTCAATAAATATGGCCCAGGCTGCATTGAATTGATCTCGATAAAATGGAAGTGTAAATTCTGAATTATAAATGTGGCCAAGTTTGGGTGGTCCTTTGCATGGAGAGGTGCAGCGGATTGGTTGCTTTGAGTTTCCTTTAAGAATTGAGTGGATAGTGAATACACTGTTAAACACAGATCTGCACACCGGTCAAGCCATAAGACTTGCTTTTCCCACAGAAATCTCAAACTTGCAGTGATGTTAGTACTGCAAAGG
The DNA here is from genome assembly GCA_933207985.1 of Pelobates cultripes. Lineage (NCBI taxonomy): Eukaryota > Metazoa > Chordata > Amphibia > Anura > Pelobatidae > Pelobates > Pelobates cultripes. The sequence goes on from OW240914.1 coordinate 310,980,962, forward strand.
ATTCTGGTTTGGCAAAATCACAATTTTTCACCACCATAACTTTTTTGGCTTTAAGAATTGAGAAAGGCATGCAGATAAACATAATACTTTGTGACGACAGATAAGAACAAATATTCTATGTACAGGCTATCTATCCATTATGAAATCTCAGACTGGTTTTGTACATGGATTTTTCAGAAAAACTGTAATATGCATATCCAAAAATTATTTTACTGGGCATGCCTTCAGTATATCTATAGAAGGTTATCAACTGTCTGCATATCATTGCTCTTGTGAAATCCAAACATTGTTTCTGTGCGTGGTCCAGCCTCCTTTAAAAGCATCTTCTTCAGAGATACAAAGATTAATGTAATGTGGATATATCATGTTTCAGATAAGAGTATTTTATAATTCAGGAAATAGGCTATATAATCCATATGCGTTTCTTTTAAACATGGTTGTGCTATTATATTCTGAGATTATGACAATTTCATTCGGATACCACAGCAGCTTTCTGAAAAGGAGCGGCAATGGCTTTTTAATGAAATTTCCCATTTTTATCGTGATTATTTTCACATCACACACTCTGAAATGTGTTACCATTGAAGTCAACTACTAAGATGGGTCCCCATTGAATGGAGGAAAAAAGAACAGCATAGTCGAGTGAGCGTTAGAGGAAGACGTGTAGGAACCAAAGAAAATGTGAAGGAATTGCATTTCATAACAAATATGCATCCCTTAGAAAGTATACATCAAACCATGCAGTTTTCCATAGACCAAAGGATAAATCAGTACTGGGGAAGCTAATAAAGTAATGAATAGGGGTAAATAAATGGATACTACAAGCCCCATATCCACACAAATGGGCTGTTGGGGTTATGGTGCCACGATTGCCCTGGTGCCATCCCAGTGTGAAATAAATAACTGTTTTATAACTGTTGAACAACTTACCTTGCTCCTCTCAGCATTCATACATGCTATCAGGTTCCTTGCTTAGATCAATAAAATGGTCATATAAAGACTTGTTTATATGTATATTTTAATGATACCTGTTGTACATCACTAAATTGTGTTTCAGCTTTTGTATATTTCATATTTTTTTTTAAAATATTGCTATCTCCAAAATATGTTACCCATTCAATATTTCTGTTAAGGGTACAGAAAAATAAATAAAAACGTTAATTGTGTAGATTTAAATGTTTTACGTTTTAAATGTTTTATGTATCTCTGATCTGCAATAAGTACACTTGGGTGCTGTTTTACCCTATGGTTAGATGTTTGTTATGTATCAGATATTTGCATAATCCCAAATCCTTGCATTTAAGATTAAGTCCTTGCCCTTAAAATTAAACTTGAGCAATTCGATACCACACTCTTATTGCTTTAAAGAATATTAGCAGAACACATATTTTATATGTGTTATGAATGAACTTCAGTGATTGATTTACCTGGAATTATGCAAAGAGATAGAGATATTATTGCATTCCTAGAGATATGTCCATTCATGATGCGTAGCATTATTCACACAGACTTGGCACGCTAGCTGAGTCACTTAAATGAGACATCAAAAATTAGTCTAAAAATAAAACGAAAATATAACAAAAAAAATCATTATAAGCAATAAAATTGGCACACTGTGTTGTCTGAACAATTGTTCCTTAGCAAGCTGTGCTTTCAAATTTTCTCTCCCATAGCCTGAACTTTGTACATCAAAGACATTCTTCTTCTATTTTTCTGTATTGAACTTCATTCCCAGCAAGTGGCAAACAAAAAAACGGAGGGATTCCCCAAGCTGCACTCCAGATAAAAAGCTTGTGCGTGACTTAATGCAGCCAGTAATCATGTATTTATAATACGCAGAAGTAAACCCACAATAATAATGTTCTTGATGTTTTTGTTTCATTTGTTAAAAATACTTTTTGGTCAAGAGCAAGAATGATTTATTGTCGATATGCTGTTACTACCAAAGCAATGTGTATGTAATAACTGTTTTGTAATGTTTTTGAGTGAAATTCTATAAATTGACCTAAATCATGTTCATTGGGAAATATTAAAGCCACAAAGGTAATTTGAAAATTAAGATTATGCCATAGCCCATAATTCCCAATTCTTAAACCTTAAGTTTTATAAAGGCAAACTATTCCAGAATACTAGAATGATGTCACAGACAAGTTACAAAAATGGGTGTTTCTAACACTAAAAAAATCTCCAGGCCCTGTGGACCCTGTTATTGGTTGGTTACACAAACCCAGAAGCAAAAAAATACCACCGACAGTACCAGCAATGCAGACAACTTGTCCATGTAAAGTGTCTCTGTCATGCAGGATTCGGACCCACTTCCTCTTGTGTTTGGATTCAGCAACCTCTCCCCCAACCTGTGCATAGTCTCTGTAAATTCATATGCGGCAGGAGGTGGCTGGGGGACCATGTAGCACAAAAAGGATATTTGTATTGGCACTGTGCTGAAATCCCCTATGACTTCCACAAATCCCACATCATCCATCATGTTCTTCAAAATAGGTGCAAGTGGTATTCTCCTGACAGGCCTATACTCCTCAATTAGATACTTTTATTCTCATTGGGATGCACAGTACTCCAATATTCTGAGGCCAGTGAGCACCATGATCAGTGATCACAGGTGAGCTGCAAATGTACCTTTTATATTAAAAGAAGAGCCCAGATTGGTCATGTCCTGGGTTATTAATATATATCTCTATCAATCTATCTATCTGTCTGTCTCTGTTTTTAAACGTAAAAGTTGGATGTGCCTAACCATGTTATTTGATGTATTATTAACACGATCTAGATCTTCCTTGAGCTTCTGGCAAAGATCTCTAATGAGAAAATACCCCTTTCTGTCTCATTAGAGATCTTTGTCAGAAGCTCAATGAAGCAAGGTGAATGGTTAGAGTTAGGACCCACCTGGGGGGGGTCTGCCTTGACGTTGGCAGTTGGGCTCACCCTCTCATGGCCATTGGAGGTAACTAAAAAACCTCCATTTGTTTAAAAATACATAGGGATTAAGGAGAGAGAGCAGGTAACATGTTTTTCTGTAGTTTTTAATTGTTTTCTTTTCTTTTTTTTCTGGACCGTAGCAACCTTAAAGGCATCTACTCAGCTGAATGGATTCACTTTGAATGACACCTAACCAAAGTACTATTTTGTTTGCAGCAGTTTGCATAAAGTCCTCCCAAAACTGTATCTTTGAGGAATACTCCACCCTTTATTCTCATTGTTTCTACTCCTGCCCCTTCATCTCTTCCTCATTTTTTCCCCCCACTAGTTTTTAGCTATGATTTAATCTTTTAAGGCTGCACTCAATATGAAGAGTGTACACACCAATGAAAGATTTTATTCCATTATGACCTAGTCCTTTCATGTATTGTAATCCAAAAATGTCTTTTTTCCCTATAATAAAACTAAGTGTAGTCTTTGAATGTTAAATACACAACAATTTGGTTTTATTATATGTGAAACAACTGACAACAGAGGTCTATGGAATATCTTTTGCATCAATTTGAAACATTTCTTTCCTAAACACAGTCTTTTGTGAAAATGAAAATGGACAAGCAGAGCAAGATAGCTATTTCACAGAATAGTTACAATATGGGATATTAACCAACAAATACAGCTTCACTATCAAATATTTGTTTGCAAAAATATTAGGATATTTATGGGGTGTATATCACATAAATGTATGAGAAAAAAGCAATCTTGTTTATAGACAAGCCAAATCTTCAATCTGCGCTCCTGGAGCTTCTGTCCGAAACCTCACCCACTGGAAACAAGAAAGCAAATCAGAAATTATGTTTTGGAAACCAGGCACATGACGAGCATGAAAAACAACATCAAATCGCATGCAACTCAAAACAAAATGTCGAAGCAGTCGCACAACCAGGACTGAAGAAGCCGATAAGTTGTTCACCGAATCCACGACTGTCATGTTGTCGGCAAAGAAAACTAGACATGTGCAATTCATTTCATTCTTCCGAATGTCCGAATAGCTGAATTGTCGAAGTTCCGAAGTGCCGAAGTTGCCGAAGTGTCGAAGTTCCGAAGCACAGTATTGCTGAAGTACTAATATACCTACCCAGTGGAAGAATGAAGAATGTTACACTGTATACAAGTTTAAATAAAAAGTATACAAACATAGCCAGGATTCAGCTGTAAGCATTTGCAACACTTACAACAATCAAGTAACACACATTCATATAAAATGTAAGTTACTTAGCCAGTCAATGGAATGAGCGGGGGGTGGGGGCCCTAAATTAAAATAAGGGGGGATCTATTGTCCTCCCCACCAACCCCCCACCCCTGAGCAGTGGGTGGGGGCCATAAATTAAAATAATGGGGGGGGACCTATTGTCCTCCTACCCAGCCCCCATCCCTGAGCAGTGGGTAGGGGCCCTTAAGTAAAATAATGGGGGGACTTATTGTCTTCCCCCCCGGCCCCCACCCCTGAGTGGCAGCTAGGGGCCCTAAATTAGAATAAGGGGGGGACCTATTGTCCTACCAATCCGGGCCCCACCCCTGAGCGGTGGGTGGGGACCCTAAATACCAATAGGGGGGGAACTATTGTCCTTCCCCCTGGCCCCCACCCCTGAGCGGTGGGTGGGGGCCCTAAATTAGAATAAGGGGGGGACCTATTGTCCTCCCCCCTGGACCCCACCCCTGAGCAACAGATGGGGCCCTAAATAAAAGTATCCCCCCCAGGTGACTCGGGGTCACCAAAACCATAGTCAACCCCCACCCAAAAAAATGACTTAACCCCTACCTACCCCCCACACCCTAAAAATAATGAGGGGGGACCATTAACTAGGTAACTGTAAAAAAAAGAAAGAAACACCATAAATAAAAATCCATAATAACCGTCGCACTTTGAAGAAAAAAAAAATGTCGAAGAATAATGGTCACATACAGTTAAATCATATTTAAGAAACAAAACAAAACAATACAAAATAATTTAACTGTAGTTATGATTTTTTAAACCTGTTTTAGAGTTTGGAAGGAGGGGGTGTCGCTTATATCTAGTTTGCAGATATTAAATGGGGGGAATGTGTTTCTGGTTGAGAAATGAATTCCTCTATAAACTGGTAATCTGTCTTGGAATACAAATAAAGGCAATTGAGCTTCATGGACTAACTTTTTATTTTGAAATGGAAAATAAAATAAAATTTGTATACATATTTTTAGTGGTGGAAATGTCAACACTTATCAGAAGTGATACGGTAGATAAATTTTTTTAAATATGTGTTATAAGATAATTATTTGGAGATGTTAGCATGTTAGCATAGTTGTTCACTAGTGATGTCCCGAACGGTTCGCCGAACGGTTCGCCACGAACGGTTCGCCACGGACTCATCATTGAGTAAACTTTGACCCTGTACCTCACAGTCAGCAGACACATTCCAGCCAATCAGCAGCAGACCCTCCCTCCCAGACCCTCCCATCTCCTGGACAGCTCACTAAGAATGTAGCTTCAAATTGGATGCTGTCCAGGAGGTGGGAGGGTCTGGGAGGGAGGGTCTGCTGCTGATTGGCTGGAATGTGTCTGCTGACTGTGAGGTACAGGGTCAAAGTTTACTCAATGATGAGTCCGTGGCGAACCGTTCGCATTAAGGGATTAAAGGGCACAAGAGACTGGGTATCGCTTAGGCCCTATTTGATTATCCTTTACCCTTTTGCCAGGGTACAGAAGGATAGGACATAAACCAACCATTAAATCCTTACCTAGTTTTATTGGGGTCTAAGGAACAACACTTTTTATTTTAATTTATTTTTGTATTTGTTTGCCATTCAGTGTCAAAGTAAAGATTAGCATTATGTACAGCTCTCTTCTGCATGACTGAATGTGCTAACGTTAATTTATTGTTATATGCACTTTTTAAATTTCACAGATATCATAAAGTGGTGATATCTATCAGCTGTCGGCTGCTGTAAAATAGTAAAAATAAAATATGAAAAACTTGTTTGAAATTTGTTGCCTGTATCATCTAGTATTTGTTCTTATTTATAACAGCTGATATTACAGTTAAGTGATCTGTGATCTAATTTGCAAGTTATAATATAATATAAAATATTATATATGTATTTATTCATGTGAAACATTGATCTCAAACTTTGACTTTCACTGTCAGGAGTTAACTGGACTAGGCAGTCTGCTTAATTTTAAAGGGTCACTTTCAGGGATATTTAATATTATGTTTAATTGTCCCCTATATTTTGCACATCTATAACCATGAGCAGCAAAAAATAATAATTAAAATGTAGAAACCACATCTTCTTCTTATCTACTTCTTATCTACTATAGCACCTTTCAGTCACTATAGAGAAAGCACATGGAGGAGTAGAGAAAAAAACTATGTTTTTAATTCTACTCCTTATTTGAACTTTATGGTGCCTGATCTAAAAGGGATTGTGATGCAATTTGCTAAATTAGCAATACAAAGATAAATGACAATGAATCTTCACATGAAAAAATGATTTACACAAAATGATAAAAGATTTTCCATATGTAATTCAATGATTTGATTTCCAGACCTCATCATTCCATTATAAAACATTGTCCAGCTTATTCTTTTCCCTTCGAAATGTTTCATTCAAAACACATTAATTAGTCCCTTAGAAATGTATAACAGTTTTTCAGTGATTCTGTCTCAGTGTTGCGGTTTTAAAGCTTTGCTCCGTAAACCCATAAGAGGTTGACACGATAAAGTCATGTATTTAGAGGCACAATTTCCAGACCTATCCCTGTGGACCTCTAACCAGAGTAGGATTTAAAAAGAATGATTGCATTGGTAGGCATATAAATACACAAATTTAATATATAGTACCCCTGCTCTATTTATTGCTTTCACTGCAACATGAGCAATACTTATCTTTTCTTTTTAACTTGGTTAGTATGTTTTCCATCTCCCTGGCACCTCAAGTGGTTCCTCAATGAGCAAAACTTGAAGCTAACCATTGGGTTCTATCATCACTTGGCTAGACTCTCTGCTCTCCCACTGCAGAATTGCAATATCCATACTTTGAGGGAGTTAAAGTAGAAGTAAAAGGCGAAGAGCTATGGTATAAAGTCAATAGGAAAGTCAATAGCCTCATTATTCACAAAGATAAGGACACATAAACTAACTTTTGTCAAGCATGAAGCATGCTTTGATCAAGCTATAAATCATTGCGATGTTAGGGGGGTTTGGGTTATACATTATAAGGCAGTTTAATATTTGAAGGCCAGAAAACTGTATATTTATTTAAATATATGTATCCTGAGGATAAATCTTTCTCTTATCTAGATATATTGCGTATAAAACAATATAAACAAAACGCACCAAATACAAATTTGTCATTAAGAGGCCTAAAAAACCTTGCTCATTGGTTTGTCAGCAGTGGGAAGATTACTCAATACAGGCTCTAGTTCCTGTGAAGTAAGTGATACTGAACACAGAATCCTGAAAATATATATTTTATATTTTTAAATTGTGTAATGTTTGTTAGTATTAAAGAACAAACACTGTGCAACAGACACAGTTTTCTGCTATGTAGCACTTAATAATAGTCTAATGATTAAGCTCAGTGTAGAGAAACGATACGGGAGTCATTTTTTACATTGTCTGCTTCCATGTATTGTGTTTTTCAATATGCTGTTTTTACTCTCTCTCTCTATACAGTGAATTATAGAAAATGAAAAAAAGAAATTGCAAAATTGTATAGATTTCACTACTATGGTTTTAGCCACAAGGATTGGAAATTGTGGAGAATTAACAATTTTTTAGCACAAAATAACCAACTTTTCAACATTTTACAATTCGTCCTATTTTCAAATTCAGATATTCTGACTTAATATTTGTAATCCTACACATATTAGTGGTTTATTTTAATAATCTATTAAACTGACACCGAGCTTATAAACATCAGGATCTATTAAATTGCCTGCAGAGCAATCCTTAACATGTTCATGATGAGTAGTGATGACAATCCCTTTCAATGTTTGACAGTTCAGGCAAGAGTAGGTGAAATGGTTAGTTGTAAAGTAACTTAATCCCGTTTCACACTAACCTATCACTGTAGCCAGTACTGCCCCCTGCTGCACATACCTCTTTTAGTCTATTTATATAAAGAGAGAGAGATAGATATATATACTCCTCGTTTGTATCGCATACACTGATTCTGTACCTCTTCAACTTTGTTTCTACTCCCCCTGGTTCAACTTCTCATTTGTAAGTGGCATATTACAAATAGTAACTATTTATTTATAAAATATTTTACCAGGAAGGATATATTGAGATTTCTCTCGTTTTCAAGTATTTCCTGGGTCCACAAAACATTGCATTGTTACAATAGGGTGCAATATTACAGAAAAATACAATATACACACAATATATATTATATATATATAAATTAAACACATACCAGGTAATATGACAGGTAACTATGACAGGTGCATTCTGTATTGAGGTTTATTGCCATAGATCTACAAATTTTAGATTGAATGTAGATTTGACTGTGTCCCTGAGGTTATTCCAGAATTGTGGTGCTCTGTAGAAAAAGGAGGATCGAGACACTTTATTTTTGTATTGCGGTATGCTAAATATCATGCTAGTACTGGATCGGAGGTTATAGGAGGTATGAACAGCTGGGGAGAGACACGGCCGGGCTGGAAATAAAAGCAGCCCTGGAAAAAAGTTATATACCACCCCATCAGTGCATCTCTATGGGGAGCGTTTAGCGTCCCCATGCAGAGCGTGGAAATGCTCAACATAGGTGATGCACACTGTGCAGCACTGTACTAGGAAGCAGCTCTAGTGGCCGTCTGAGTGACTGTCACTAGAGATGTTCCTAAGCAGCAATGTTAACATGGCCTTTTCTCTAAAAAGGTAGGATTTACAGTGCTCAGCATACAGGGACAGACTATAGACACCAGAACCACTACATGAAACTGTAGAAGTTCTGGTGACTATAATGTCCCTTTAATACAAAGTCTTTCTCTCACCAGTTGACTCTAAATTACAGGAAGAGCAGGAGTGAAGATGCATTTTGTTTGTGTCTTTCTCCCCCAAGCCCCTTTCATGTGTCTCTCGGCCCCAGCCCCAGCCCCAGCCCCATTGTCTATTTCTCCCCTTCCCCAGCCCTTCTGTTAGTCTTTTTCCAAGGTCCCAGCACCTCTGTATGTCTCTTTCCCCACAGCTCCTCTGTGTGTCTCATTCTCCCCTTTCCCAGCCCCTCTGTCTCTTTCTCCACTGACCCATCCGTGCCTTTTTTTTCTCCCTAGCCTCTCTGTGTGTCTTTTTACTCCCCTGCCCCTAACTGTGTCTCATTCCAGCCTTACATGTGTATCATTACCCCCCTCACCCCTCCATGCTTCTAAATCCAACCCCCAGACATCCATGTGTCTCAATCCATCCCTCCAGACCTCCATGTGTCTTAATAGCTCCCTCAGCCTCTCCATGTATCTTATTAGACCCCCAACCCTCCATGTGTCTCATTAGCCCCCAATGTGTCCCTATAGCCTCCCTCCCAGCCCTCCATGTGTCTAATTCTACCCCTGCATCCTAACATGTGAATCATTAGCCCCCCCATCCCTCCATGTTTATCAATCCATCCCCCCAGCCCTCCATGTGTCTCATTACCACACCAAACCTCAATATATCTCCCTCAGTCCCTCCATATAGCCCCTCCCAACCCTTCATGTGTCCCTATACCCCCTTCCAGCCCTTCATGTGTCCCTATATTCTTTTTTCCAGCCCTTCGTGTGTCCCTATACTCCCTCCCAGCCCTTCATGTGTCCCTATAGCCCCCACCATCCCCCATGTGTCCCATAAATCCCCCCCAGCCCCCATGTGTCCCATTAGTTCTGCCTGGCCCCCATGTATCCCGTTAGTTTTACCCCCAGCCCCCAGGTGTTCCATTAGTTCTCCCCAAAGCCTAGATGTCCCATTAGTTTCCCCCGGCTCCCATGTGTCCCATTAGTCCCCCCCTGATTTCCCTGTACCTTGCTGTAGCATGGCCAAGCAGGCAAACCGCGAGGAGGAGCTCCTGCTCACTGTACCTGGTCTGACAGGAAGTAATTCTCTGCTCTCTGTGAGCACTTCCTGTCAGACCGGGTAGGGAAACAGAAACTCCTCTACCCACGGTCTGCCTGCTCGGCCACACTACATTCTGTGACCAGCAGGAGGGGAACGTGTCCCCTCCTGACGGTTACTCTGTAATTGCGCCATGCAGCCCGTGGGCCGGTGCACACTATGTGGCCGTGCACAAGCCCGCTAGTGTGCCGGCCCACTGGAAAATTTCCTGGTATCCCAGTGGGCCTGTCCGGCCCTGGGGAGAGCATTCTACTCAGGTAGGGTGGGAGCTTCCCAGAAAAGAGAGAGGAGAGACCACTAAAGGACAGGGGAGGAGAGACACTAAGAGGCAGGGGAGAGCTCTAAGGAATGGAAGGGAGAGCTCTAAAGGACAGGGGGCAGGGGAGAGCTCTAAAGGGTGGGGGTAGGTGAGAGTAGTAAAGGATGAGGGTAGGAGAGAGCTCTAAGGGACAGGAGGGGAGAACTCTAAAAGACAGAGGGGAGAGCACTACAGGAAAGGGGGCAGGGAGATTACTTTGGGGGGGGGAGGCATGAGAGAGAAGAGACCAATAACGGACAGGAGAGAGCTCTAAGGGATGGGAGGGGAGAGCTCTAATGGATTGGGTGTAGAGGAGAGCAAAGAGGGACAGTGGGGCAGGATACAACAGTAAGGGACAGGAGGGGAGAGCACTAAGGGAAAGGGTGCAGGGAGATCACTAAGGGACACCGGAGATAAACCCTTACACACAAAGACAATGCACCCCTTGCGTATATTCACAGAAACACACAATGCATACCGTACACACACCCAGAAACGCAATGCACCCCTTACACACACTCAATGCACCCCTTACAGACACACACACTGCATCCCTTACATACACAGAAACACACCTTGCATCCCTTACAAATACAAACACAGATTCACACAATCCCTTACACACATCCAGAAACACACAATACATCCCTTATACACAAACACACACTGCTTTCTATCCCTTACACAAAAACTCATTGCATCCACTACACATTCATGCTCAATAATTAACTGGACTCCGCAAGGACTCTTTAATCAATAGGATCTCTCTTCAGAAATTGGCTTACTTATTATGTGGTCGCAATTCATGTTCAATTATTAATTGGACTTCCACCTAGTATTCCAATATGATAATGATATTGATTCTATCGAACTCCCGTGGATTCATAAGCCTTCCTAAGTCCTACACTGATTGTACACCCCTCTCATAAATTACTAATATGGCGATGGGTTTCTTTTACCTCAGAATTATCTATGCTGCATGCTACCCAGCAGCAACGTAAGATTGGCACCTACAGGGTTAACGGAGGTATCGTTCAATCAACCCACATTCACCAATCAGAGGCTGGGTTGTCATTGGGGGCGGGGCTGGATCACGTTCGGCCAATTTTGGCGCGAACGCACTGCACACGCCCCCATTATGAACTGAGTGCAAAGGGCTATTTAAGGAGCCACCGATGCTCTGATCACCTGTTTAGCCTCAGAAGAAGGCGCGTTAGCAGCGCCGAAACACGTGTTAGGTAGCAGGCAGGATATTTCTTTACCTGGACGCCGACTAGTTTAGTCTCTCTAGATGATCAGTTAGCTAGAACTCCAATACGATTCACTAGAAGGGGTGGGGTGGATATGGGCGACGGGGCCACTGTTTCTACAAGACCCTGTTAAGCTTATTATGCGATAGCTTTTTCCAGTACTACTGACTTGAATATAGCTGCCTTCTTTTCCCCCATTCCTCCATCCCTCAGTAACAGGCGTACAATATTGCTATGATACTTATCACACTGTATCTATCTAGTTACCGTATTCAGACTAGTGGATGATCACACAGTTAATGGACCTTTTCTACTATTTCTTGCTACAATCTGGTCACAAGGATTTATATAGTTGCTACTTTCTTACCCTATTGGATTTTATTTCAGTTAGTGGTATAAGAGACTTTTGGATAAGAGTCTATCTAGCAAGCATAGAGGAATTGTTTCTCTTTATCTAGGCAAGTTTTAGAGGTACCATTACTAAGAGAAGTACTTTACTGGTTGGGGGGATTTTCAGCTCTATTCAGCTTGAGATCCTTTAGGTGATTCCTTCAGGATTATTATCCCCTTCCAGGCATATATCCTCCCAATTTTAAACATTTACATATATTCTTTCTAAGCTTTTTGCTAGAGTATTTTTATTACAGCAACAATTAAAGGTTATGTTTTACCTCTTTTGTATATATATATAAGTATTCACCAGGGGGCGTCCTGTTTTCCCTGACCTATTAGGTTTGTCTTTCAATCAATACACGTATGTGAGGGTTATCCCCTATTTTGGCCGCCCCTAGACACACACCTAGTTGTTTCCCCGTTTGGGGTATCCAACTTTTTTTGTTTATTCATTTATAAGGTTTTAATACCCTAAGTGTGTCTCATACATTTTAGTTCCTTGTGTATTTTTCTTTTTTCCACTTTAATTAAATGGCCAACTTTTTGAACCAACTCAAAGATCCGAACCAATGGTGTATGGACGCCGAGAAGGTGTTCACAGATAAAGAGAGTGTTTTTCTATCCCAGGACACTAGTATTGATTCTAAATTTAGACTTGTATCCAATGCATGTAAACAACAAATAAGGCTAGGATGGGAAATCTCATCCATTCAAAACTACCTTAGCAAATCAATGATCCCCAGGGGCCTGAGGATACAAGTAATGCCCAATATGCAAATGGAGGATACTGCCCTCCTAAAAGAATGGGAGGAAGCAGCTAATCTATGCTCCCGTACATTTATGGACATTATTTGTAGGTTTGAGAGTCAAAGATTGGAACAAATCAATGCTAATGTCAAAGAAGCAGTGGAGGCTGTACAAAATCATAAAGATGACCCAACCTTTGACTCCCATGAACTTAAACTCCAACACAATCTCAATAAGTATAAAGATACCATAAAAAATCGGAAACATAAAAAGTTCATTAGGGATAATTTGGACTATAAAAATGGAAGGGTATATAGAAGATTTAATAGGAAGAATACACGCATGGATTCTGACCAATACTCCACATCAGAGTATGAGACCTCAGACACAGACACTGAAGGTCCAAATACAGACTCAACACTCTCTAATACTACCCAAACAAGAGGGATCCTGAAAAAAGGGGTGGCTTTTTTAGGCCAAAACCCCCGAGAGGGGGAACCCCAGTCACAACACAGGCAAACAAGATACAGGGGGAGGGCTCGCAAACGGTACTAAATTCCAACAGCAAAGTCATCAACCTCTCCGATAAGGCACTCACTGAATCCCAGATCAAGATCCTTGTGAAAGGGCTATCTTTTGTCCCTGTTCCTTCATTCAATAAATTTGAATGGATAAAGGATATTCATCTTTTTGGGAGAAGATTAGCCTTACACAAGTTCTTTCTCATAGAGAAGGAGAAAAGAGCCAAGGATCTGGGTTTTAGCGTAAGGGAATACCAATGCCTGAATGATCTAGTATCTCTATTGGATGAGAATGATGGTTTAGTCACGTTGCCCTATACCGACCTACGACATAAAAGCAAGTTTACCCCGAACATCAAAGATTTTAAGAACATTGATATGTTCGTGGACTCAACCTGTAACATGTTACATGAGTTGAGGATGGATTCCCTCCAACCCCGACCACACAGTAATCTGTCCAGAAATGAGTGGCAGGCCCTCTGTGACTTACAAAACGATGATGACATTATCATCAAGCCGGCTGACAAGGGGGGGAATATTGTGGTACTAAGCAGAACACAGTATATACGACTAACTCTAAATATACTCAAAGACAGTACCACCTACAAAGTACTACCTACAGACCCTTCAGCCAAATTCTTGTCGGCCCTGAAACATCTTTTAGACAAGGCGTTTGATGATGGAGTCTTGGGCAAAGATGAGTATACATTCATCTATGTCAAAAGTCCGACCGTGTCCACATTCTACTGTCTACCAAAGGTGCATAAGCACTATGACAACTTGACAGCTAGACCCATTGTGTCCGGATCCAATAACATAACATGTAAGGCTAGTATCTACCTAGACAAGATCCTTCGTCCCTTTGTAGAAAAGCTACCTTCTTACCTTAGAGATACGAAGGATACTTTGAAATGCCTAGCCTCCATTAGTCTACCAAGAGATGCCATCTTATGCAGCCTTGATGTGGAGGCCTTGTATTCTTCCATTCCACACTCCCTTGGGCTGAGACACATGAAACATTATTTGGAAACACGGGGATCTGAACATCAACGTCACACTTCATTTGTATTGGATCTGTTGCAATTTGTCTTGACCCACAATTTCTTCTTATTTGATTGCCAATACTACCACCAAGTACAGGGTCCAGCCATGGGTACATCTTGTGCCCCATCATACGCTAACCTGCACCTGGGCTGGTGGGAGGAGAATGTGGTCTTCACTGATACAAACACTGAATACACCAAATACATCTTCATGTGGAAGAGGTACATAGATGACGTCCTTGTGGTATGGACGGGAACAAGGGATTGCTTTATGACCTTTGTAGAGAACTTGAACTCTAATGACCTCAATTTGAAGTTCATGATGGAAATAGGGGGTTCGTCCCTCAATTTCCTCGACTGTACGTTTAGTACCACTTCTAAGCAGACCATTGAGACAACATTATTCAGGAAACCCACCTCAACAAATACCATGCTTAGGTGGGAAAGTCATCACCCAACCACATTAAAGAGAGGCATTCCTGTTGGACAGTACCTCCGGTTGAGGAGGAACTGTTCTAGCATGGATGACTTTATTACTCAAGCCAAGTCACTTAAAACCAGGTTTAAAGAAAGAGGTTATCCCAACCGCTGTTTAAAGCAAGCAGATCAAAGAGCGCTATACAGCGATAGAATGGAACTCCTCAAGGATAAACCGATCCCTAATGAACAAGCACCTATTCGCTGCATTGTTAATTTTGACTCAGGTTGGGATCAGGCGAAAAAGATACTGGGAAGATTCTGGCCACTTATATCCCAAGATCCCCATCTCAAAGGGACTGTGACCCCTTATGTATCCCTTACAGCACGTAGAGGAAGGAATTTAAAGGAGGCACTAGTGCCCAGTCATTTCTCCTCTACTAAGCCAGGTCACAACTGGCTTTCTGTGCAGGGTACTTATAAATGTGGCAAATGTGTGGCGTGCAGGTACATATGTAAAGACTCCAAACACCTCACAGATTCATGTGGTCAAGTGGTCTACAATGTTAAGCAATTTTTTTATTGCAATACCAAAGGTTTAGTCTATCTCTTGATCTGTACATGTGGCCTCAGATACGTGGGTAAAACAATCCGCCCCTTTAAAAGACATATCATGGAGCACATACACTCTGTGAGGAATCAGAGGGACACCCCTGTGGCGAGACATATACGAAATCAACACTGCGGGGATCCCGAAGTGGTTAGATTCGCATGGATTGAAAAAGTGAACCTAGGTCGTAGGGGCGGTGACTTGGATCACACCCTCCTTAAAAGAGAGTGTTACTGGATCTATAGGTTCAAAACTTTGGCCCCCAATGGTTTAAATGAGGGGTTTACCTTCACTCCCTTCATTGAAAAATAGTAACACTAAGGAACTATACTAATATAATTGTATTATATATGTACATAATATTTATTTAGACTGTATATACTTTATTCTTTGTTCTTTATTTATTTTGTTTTATGCATCGGTGATCCACTTGGCCCTATATATACACACTCGTTTATAACTCTATTCACTCATTTTGACATTTAACCCTAATGGCTCTATATGTGCTATTCTGGATATATAAGGATAGTATTATTAATAGGATCTCTCCTTAGAGATCGGCTTATTTGTTATCTAGTCTTAATTCATGCTCAATAATTAACTGGACTCCGCAAGGACTCTTTAATCAATAGGATCTCTCTTCAGAAATTGGCTTACTTATTATGTGGTCGCAATTCATGTTCAATTATTAATTGGACTTCCACCTAGTATTCCAATATGATAATGATATTGATTCTATCGAACTCCCGTGGATTCATAAGCCTTCCTAAGTCCTACACTGATTGTACACCCCTCTCATAAATTACTAATATGGCGATGGGTTTCTTTTACCTCAGAATTATCTATGCTGCATGCTACCCAGCAGCAACGTAAGATTGGCACCTACAGGGTTAACGGAGGTATCGTTCAATCAACCCACATTCACCAATCAGAGGCTGGGTTGTCATTGGGGGCGGGGCTGGATCACGTTCGGCCAATTTTGGCGCGAACGCACTGCACACGCCCCCATTATGAACTGAGTGCAAAGGGCTATTTAAGGAGCCACCGATGCTCTGATCACCTGTTTAGCCTCAGAAGAAGGCGCGTTAGCAGCGCCGAAACACGTGTTAGGTAGCAGGCAAGATATTTCTTTACCTGGACGCCGACTAGTTTAGTCTCTCTAGATGATCAGTTAGCTAGAACTCCAATACGATTCACTAGAAGGGGTGGGGTGGATATGGGCGACGGGGCCACTGTTTCTAAAAGACCCTGTTAAGCTTATTATGCGATAGCTTTTTCCAGTACTACTGACTTGAATATAGCTGCCTTCTTTTCCCCCATTCCTCCATCCCTCAGTAACAGGCGTACAATATTGCTATGATACTTATCACACTGTATCTATCTAGTTACCGTATTTAGACTAGTGGATGATCACACAGTTAATGGACCTTTTCTACTATTTCTTGCTACAATCTGGTCACAAGGATTTATATAGTTGCTACTTTCTTACCCTATTGGATTTTATTTCAGTTAGTGGTATAAGAGACTTTTGGATAAGAGTCTATCTAGCAAGCATTGAGGAATTGATTCTCTTTATCTAGGCAAGTTTTAGAGGTACCATTACTAAGAGAAGTACTTTACTGGTTGGGGGGATTTTCAGCTCTATTCAGCTTGAGATCCTATAGGTGATTCCTTCAGGATTATTATCCCCTTCCAGGCATATATCCTCCCAATTTTAAACATTTACATATATTCTTTCTAAGCTTTTTGCTAGAGTATTTTTATTACAGCAACAATTAAAGGTTATGTTTTACCTCTTTTGTATATATATATAAGTATTCACCAGGGGGCGTCCTGTTTTCCCTGACCTATTAGGTTTGTCTTTCATACTGGTATCCTTATACACTACATTCCATAAGAACACACTTTAGATCCTCTACAATAACACATAACACATACCTTACACACTCCACCCCCTGTAAACGAACTCATGGGTGGAACTTATAGGTGGACTTATGAGTGGGCCTTATAGGCATACTCACCGTCAGGCCCTGGCGGCCAAGACCTTGAGCTGTCTAAAGGACCCCCAAAAATGGAGCTGCTTCCCGTTCTCCCAGAACATTTATTTTTGTAACTACAGTTACAGACAGCCTCCAGAGAGCCTGTTCTACACCAGACCAGTGGAGCCAGACTGCAGCCAGAGTCCATCATCATCCTCATCTGGTTGTAAGTAGGCAATCTAGTATATCATTCGTGGCACTAATCTCTAATTTACCTCACATTAAATGAACACTATAGTCCCCAGAACCACTGCAGCTTAATGTAGTGGTTCCGGTGTCTATAGCCTGTCCCTGCAGGCTTTTTATATGTACACACACACTGTGTGCAGCACTGGCGTTAGTTAATGTGGCAGGTCATATGGGTGGGGCATTGTGATGTCACATGGGGGGGGGGGCAAACTTTTCTTTTGGCAATAATTCATGCACCGGCCCTGTGCTGAAATATAGCAACATTTTCAACATCTTCAATACTGACATCGCAAGAGCAATTGCTTACACACTGGACTTAAATTCACAAAAATATTACCCTCTGATGTATTTTCTGCATCATATAGATTTTTTTTTTTTTTATTGTAGCAGTTATGCTAATTATTATACAAGAGTTCTGAGAATGATTATACAAGGGAATTTATTCACTAATTAGCTACACCTGATCATGTGAAAATCAACATGCAAATATTAGATTAAATTTGCAATGCATCAAATACAGTCTTGGATGGCTGACCATGTGAAAATGACTAGCCCCTCTGTGGTTGACTTACTTTGAGAATTCTTGTTAAGGTCAGACTCCAGTGAAAAAGTCTATTTCTATTATTTATAATTTGTTACAAATTTCCTAAGAAGTCCGCATACTGACATGTATAAAAGCATGGGAAAAAGAGATTGGTAGATATGGTTCCAGCAGCAACCACATTAATTTTCCCCAGACAAAATCCCTGTCTGAAATAAATATTGCTTTTGATAACTGTTAACCCCTTAAGACCGGAGGGCGTACAATTACACCCTATTTTAAGCGTCTCTAAACGCCGCCGGGCGTAATTGTACGCCCTCCGGTCTTTCTTTACTTACCCGGTCGCCGGCGGTCCTACGCCGGCGATCGCGGTGGGGGGGACTCCAAGGGAGCCCCCCCGCAATAGATCCTCCTCCTCCGGTCCCCCCCGGCCATGTGAGAGTGAGGTCCTTGCGACGGTATAGCTGGCTTCTGTATTGCCAGCAGGGGGGCTGCCTGTAATGACAGGTGGTCCCCCTGCTGGCTGGAAATAAAACTAAAATAAATTAATTAAGTGTAAAAAAAATATATATATACTTAGATCATATATTTATATTATATATATATATGATCTAAGTATATATACACATATACATACACACACATACCCTGTCTAGGTGTATTTTACTATTAATATATATATAATTTTATATATATATATATATATATTAATATCAAATTACACGTAGACTGATACTGATTAAATATATATATAATTATTGTTATATATATATTTATATATAATATAAAAAAATTTAATATGTAAATACGTTAAAAAATCAAATTAAAAAAATAATTTAAAAAAATAATTAAAAATATATAGATGTGTGTTATTTCGTTGTAACTGTATTGTGATATTAATATATATATATATTTATATCAAAATACACGTAGAACGAAATAATATATATATCTACATACATAAATATATACGTATATATCACTATATATATAACTATATATAAATAAAAATATTTTAAAAAAATGATATATATATATATATACACATATAGATTCACATACGTATATATATATATACATATATTAATTCTACATATATATTTATGTAATATTTTTACATAATTAGGTATCTTAATTAATTACAATTAGCGGGACCTGCCTTACAACCCATTCCGAAAGTAAAGGGAATTTAATTTGCTAGCACTATATTTAACCCTATAACTTTCCAAGACACTATAAAACCTGTACATGGGGGGATACTGTTCTACTCGGGAGACTTCACTGAACACAAATATTAGTGTTTCAAAACAGTAAAATGTATTACAACGATGATATTGCCAGTAAAAGTGAATTTTTTTTCATTTTTCATGCACAAACAGCACTTACATGGACGATATTATTGCTGTGATACTTTTTACTGTTTTGAAACACAAATATTTGTGTTCAGCGAAGTCTCCCGAGTACAACAGTACCCCTCATGTACAGGTTTTATGGTGTTTTCAAAAGTTACAGCGTCAAATATAAGGCTTGTGTTTCATTTTTTTCACATTAAAATTCGCCAGATTGGTTATGTTGCCTTTGAGACCCTATGGTAGCCCAAGAATGAAAATTACCCCTATGATGGCATACCATTTGCAATAGTAGACAACCCAAGGTATTGCAAACGGGGTATGTCCAGTCTTTTTTAGTAGCCACTTAGTCACAAACACTGGCCAAAATTGGCGTTTTTTGCATTTTTCACACAAACAAATACTAACGCTAGCTTTGGCCAGTGTTTGTGACCAAATGGCTACTAAAAAAGACTGGACATACCCCATTTGCAATACCTTGGGTTGTCTACTATTGCAAATGGTATGCCATTATGGGTGTAAATTTCATTCCTGGGCTACTATAAAGTCCCAAAGGCAACGTAACCAATCTGGCGAATTTCAATTTCAAATGTAACGTGCTATATTTGACCCTGTAACTTCCCAAAACGCCATAAAACCTGTACATAGGGGGTACTGTTTTACACGTGAGACTTTGCTGAATACAAATATGTGTATTTTATTGCAGTAAAAGCAAACAGTATTATGACATTGACAGTTAAAATGTCATGTAGAACTAAAAAAATCTTATTTTCTCCCATTTTTTTTCATATTAAATTATGTTTCACAAGCTAAATATTTGATATTAAATGAAAGCCCTGTTTCCCCTGAATAAAATGATATATAATAAGGGTGGGTGCATTTACTATGAAAGAGGTGAAGAGGTGAATTACGGTTGGACAGACATGTAGCGCAAATGCCAGGTTTTGTTTACATTTTGTTTCGTTCACAACGTGTACATTTGGCTCCGTCCTTAAGGGGTTAAGTTGACCTTATTGGCCTGCTCTCTATGTCATTAATATGCATCAACCAATAAGGAGCCTATGCTATGGTCTGCAGCTACTCCTACTGGACCACCATGAATCATAGTCCCTTCTCTGCAGAATGGTAAGAATGAAGAGGCAAAACATGCAGGACCACCATACACAGCCATCACACACATTAAACATATACCCCTAATCACATACAAACATTAAACACACCCACCACACACAAATCACACATAGACACAAATCAAACACTAATACCACACACATACACTCAGCCATCACATGCACCTCACACACAAAGCCCCAACACACACATCACTTACAGACACACACAGCACATACTGCCTCAACCCTCCTATTTGTGTTTGCATGGGGTGTGGGCGTGGCTGTATAAATGTAGTGTGTACATCTGTTATAAATTCAGTAGGCCTTGAGCATGCAATTATTAGTGACCCCACTACTCATCTTTGGCACCTTATCTATCCCACCTTTTATATGCTTTATGGAGTCATCTCAATCAAAACCACCTGATAAAGTTTGAGGAAGGACATTTTGAAATTGTAAGCCTTCCCTACACCTGAAGTTTGAAAGCCAACAACAAAGTATGACAGCAAAATGTATCCCCTTTTTTGGCATGTGGAGAGGCAACATAGAATCAAACTTTGATTGAAATGTTTCCCCTTGTCTCTTTCAGTTCTGACTGACAGGTGCAAAGGGCTGAAATTACAACAGCGAAGGTCAGGGAGTCAAGATGGTGGTGCTCTCTTCCAGAATGGAGGTAAATACCACAAATTTCAGTTCTACGTTGAATTTTATGTCTCAGATCTCACATTCCAGTGATTATATTAGAACCATTTATTTAACCAAATCAAATGATAATGCTACATTTAAAAAAAAAAACAATAAAAAAAAACCAACATGCTGTAAACCATTCTCGAGTTATTTGTGATACAAAAAAAAAGTCACTAACATCATTGAATGTGACGGTCCAGCACCAGTCAAAGTGACAGTCACCTCCAAATGCTTTTATGTAACTAATTAAGTGCTTTCTCTCAAATTTGAGCTGCAAGGCATTTTAAGATAACCTGTCATAAACTGCATTTAAGGTGTGGTTTTGCATTTCATTCATTGATCTATCTAAGAATAACCTAGCAAGAATTGATAATCCTGGGTTCTTTGTTCTTTGTAGTAACACTTCAGAATAATGCCTTTATCTAAATTTACCTTGTCAATTCCTAAACTGCACTCAGCTATGAGAGAAAACACAGTGTCTCTTTCCCATTCAATTATGTTATTATTACCAAATCCACATTGCCTCCTTGGATTGAAACTTTTATTTTAAATCACTGTAATCTGTTAACAGATAGCTCAGGCCTGCATTTTGCAAAGAAAAGATTATTATTACTGTGACCCTTAAGGCCATGAGACACAGGAAGCTTTTCCCTAGAGGGGTATAGGGAATATTAACCTCTTAAGGACACATGACGGAAATATTCCATCATGATTCCCTTTTATTCCAGAAGTTGTCTCCTTAAGGGGTTTAATGACACTGTTGCAGTTCCAGCTAATAGTTCCATTCATTTTTTGTTTTTAAACAGAAAGCTATGAGACAGCCTGTCAGATTGGTGATATGAACTTATGTATATGGCCAGATGGCAACTTGTATGGCCATAGGAAAGCTTAGCTCCACTTTGTCACTTATATTAGTGTGATGGGGATTTAAATGCTGGATTTATTGCAAATCACTGCAGTTATAATAAACACAGGGAGAAAATAGGGGGGAAAAGGAAGGCTCCTTGCACCACATCCTATGTCATCGACATGTTCAAGGGTTGTGTGCACTGGTACAGGTGAAATCATTTTAATTGAAGCAAAAACAAAGAATATGAGAACTTTGAGAATGGACAGATGCTATGAAAAATGCAATAGCTTTCCCTTGGGTCTCAAAATAATTTTTACTCACTTATGCAATTACAGAGCTATGTGTCATTGAACCTATACCATTTATAAATCAGACTGATCCCACCCACAAGGTCAGTCTAAATCCAAAATGCTGTCAAGTTCTCTCAGCACATCAGACACAACAACCGAAGACGATCATTTTGGCTTTCTTTGGGCCTCGTCAGCGAGGTGTAGCTGATACTCTTCTAGACACAGAGAGCATGGGGTCCACATATGGATTACTCTTTTGACTTAGGGAGAGCCTAAGTAAATGGATTGCAACAAAAACAGAAAATATGAGAACTCTGAGAATGGACAGAATTATAGAGAAACTTAGGAAGCTTATCCCAGAAGGATTATGTGGAATATGAATGAAACTGTTGAAGTTGTAGCTACTAGCTCAATCCATTTAGGCATTCGTTCAAAAGCTATGAGGCAGCCTGTCAATGAGAGGTGATAGTAACTTATGTAGCCAGCACCCACCATGTGAGCAGATATCAGATAACTACTTCAATGACCATATGAATGCGTAGCTCTATGTTGTCACTTATAATAGTGTGGTGGGGATATAAATGCTTGATTTTTTGCATATCATTGCAGTTTTAATTAGCAGGGATAAAATAGGCAGAAAAAGGAAGGTTCCTTGCACTACACCTATGTCATCGACATGCTCAATGGTTGTATATGCATTGATACAGGTGAAATAATTTTGATTGAAGCAAAAATAGAGAATATGAGGAACATGAGAATGGACATGGACTTAGAGAAACTCAATATTTTTCCCTTCAGTAAATCCCTGCTCAGGTCTCAAAATTATTTTTGCTCTCTTGTGCCATTACAGAATGAACCTATTCCATTTCCATATCAGACTGATCCCGCCAACAAGGTCAGTACAAATCCAAAATGCCAGCAAGTTCCCTCTGCACAAGAGATACATCTACCATGGACAATCATTTTGGCCTCCTTTGGGCATCATTAATGAGGTGTAGCTGATGTACGTCTAGGTACAGTTTGCACGGGGTCCACTTCTGAATGTCCCTTTTAGTGTGGATTAGGGTGGTGGTGTTATAAATTAAGCATTTCTTGCAAATTACTGCAGTTATAATTAACAGGGATAAAGGACATAGAAAAAGGAAGGTTCTTTGCACCATATCCTTTGCCGTAGACATGCTCAAGGGTTGTGTGCACGGGTACAGGTGAAATAATTTTCATGCTACATGTGGCAAAGAGCACAGGTCATTATAGTGCATCCTTTTAACTAAGTCTATCCAGGCGAGATAATGCATATTTCCTCCTGTCTGAGCTATTAAAAAAACATTCTTTCTGTAGGCTCCTGGCTAATTTGGGAGATTTAGACAATTTGCGTCTAGTGTATAATTTAGAAGAGAATTTAGAAGAGATAAAACACCAGGCTGTGGTTGTCAGTTGACAGGTATTTATGATAGTAAATAATGTAAAATGCCACTAAATGACTTTAAATTACAGTGAGGCTATATTTGATTATATAGTATTTGCAGTTTTTGAACGTGTGCAATGTTTTCATAGTACGGGAACTGATCACAGTATCAAAGAGAAATAATGAATGAATAAATCAGCTGAGCAAACACAACAAAGAACAACAGTTTCTGGCAATAAAGGAACACAGAAGACATCTGTGTTTAATTCGAAAAGAAACAAATTATGAAGAAATGGGTGGTGGTTCTCACGTTTTTTTATACCATTTCTTCTTTATTGAAAGCATTTTGAATAATAAACAATTCTTTAAGTTCTTCTCATATTTTAAAATTATAAGGCGGGTAGGTACCTGCACAGAGTGGTGGTTTTTTTCTCCACCCTATGCTTGATGCTGTGTGCATGGTGACCATTTTCTACAATGTAGGGATGGAGTCATGGGTTGATGATGCATGTTGTTAAGCAATGAGATTGTAGATGCCTCCATGCACCCATTATAACAGTACTTACCAAGGGAGAACCACGCAATAAAAACAAAAAACAAAGAAAGAACTTACTTGCGCTCTTTCCCAAACCCCTATGAACATTTAAATAACTGTAATCTTTGAGTATCACTCCAATGGCCTTTCAAGTGTAAGCTCACCTGCCACGTCAAGGCAAATCCTCTTAGGTGAGTCCTACACTAACAATTCACTTTGCTGCTTTCAGTTAAAAGTTAAAATCTCTAATGAGACAGAGAGGGGGGGTTTTCTGAAGCCCTACGCACTTATTAACCCTTAAAAGGTGCACATGGGGGGTGGGGGGGAGGGTGCAAATACATACATACAAAATTAAGCCCTGTGCTTAAACTCACCCTATTCCTGGGTGGCAGCAATGACTATATTACACATCAGTCCCAATACATTCAATAAAAACTAGAATAAAAATTAGAGCGATACTAAAAAAATATCCAGTGATATAAATGTGTATAGGGATTTGGGATAGAGTGCACATAACTTTTTTTTTTTGTACTTGGGAGGTCCATGGTCAGGTTGTACTTGGCTATTTGCTACTTCTGCTAGTGGAAATACATTAATCCCCTCACTTTACCTCACTTTTGTTAAGAGTTAGAGCCACAAGCCACTGTAAAACAAACTGCCTGTCAGACTGGAATATGAAAGCTAAACCACATTCTCACCAGATGTGGCTCATCTTTGTTGGCCACAGAGTCTGACAGTGACATTAAAACCAGTTAACTCATTTGCTTGTATAGCCATCGTTTAAAATATGTACCGGAAGGACGGTGGCATTCAGTGGCAAACAAAATGAGTGATTTGATTTTTAAATTAAAGTAGTTCCATACATTTCTGATTTAATGGACGCTTGCAATTTCTGTGCCTACTTGCAGCAGAAATCTTAATCTTCAACAGACCAGGATTTTGTTTTATCCAAAAGACTATGAGGCTTTTTTTCACCAAACATTAAATTGTGATGATAAAAAAACAAATAGGATTCAGTGCTGGAGAAAAGACTGGTGGTATGTAAAAGGCAGCTCAAACACCCAGGCCAGAGTCTCTCTTATCCTAAAGACAATGAGGTAGTAGAAGAAGCAGGGCCGGACTGGGAGAAAAATTCGGCCCGGGCATTTTTTTAACACAGCGGCCCACTAAAAAGGGGGCGGGGCAGAGAGTGTGTGTTTCGTCATCACCAATGACAAACACGCCTCCTCTCAAAGTGAGCATGTTGGATCAATGCTCTTCCAGGGCATACCATGCGCAAAGCTCTGCTGAAGAGCTCTAGCATGAGAAAAAAGTCCTGTATTTGTTCTGCACAGTGCAAGCAAATTTAATAACATGCTTGCACTGTGTTTCCTTGCAACTTGTCTCTGGTGTCTCTATAAATGGATACCAGGAGACAAAAGGGTCAGGAAAGAGTATTGTGCATGTGTTTGGAGCCTGCTTGTGGTATTGCGTGTGTGTAAAGTGAGCTGATTGTGGTGTGGTATTGTGCAATAAGGTAGTATGTGTTTGCTTACAAGGAATCTAGTGTGTGTATAGGGGATCCAGAGTGTGTATGTTAAGAGTGTAGTGTGTGTGTGTGTGTATATTTATATATTTGGAAGTATTGTGTATGTGTGTGGTGCGGTGTGTGTGAGAGTGCCGTGTGTGTGTGATGTGTGTGTGAGTGATGGGTGTGAGAGTGCTATGTGTGAGTGCTGTGTGTGAGAGTGCCGTGTGTGAGTGATGGGTGTGAGAGTGCTGTGTGAAAGTGCTGTGTGTGTGAAAGTGCTGTGTGTGATGGATGTGAGAGTGTTGTGTGTGTGAGAGTGCTCTGTGAGAGAGTGCTGTGATGGATGTGAGAGTGCTGTGTGTAATGGGTGTGAGAGTGCTGTGTGTGATGGGTGTGAAAGTGCTGTGTGTGATGGGTGTGAGAGTGCTGTGTGTGATGGGTGTGAGAGTGTGATGGGTGGGAGAGTGCTGTGTGAGAGAGTGCTGTGAGTGTGAGAGTGATGGGTGTGAGAGTGTTGTGTGAGAGAGTGCTGTGAGTGTGAGAGTGTGATGGGTGTGAGAGTGTGATGGGTGTGAGAGTGATGGGTGTGAGAGTGCTGTGTGAGAGAGTGCTGTGTGAGAGAGTGCTGTGTGTGATGGGTGTGAGAGTGCTGTATAAATGTTATTGTGTGTGTGTATAGGGGGGGTAAATAAACAAAAAACAGGCATTATGTCCCCCCCCTCCCTTCTTACCTTTAGCCTGGGAGGGGGGTCTGGCACATTGGTGACTGGGATGTGGGGTGGCAGTGTTCCCTGGTGGTCCTCGTGGGTGAGTGAACGCTAGCCTGTGGGGCTAGAGTTCACTCTCGCGAGATCCAGCCCGGATCTCGCGAGAGGAACCCGGAGGAGCTGCAAGTTAGAGCTCCGCCGGGTCCTCCTCTCCTGGCGGCTGTCTGTCTCCCTCCCTCCCTGCCGGCGGCCGCATTTGGGCCGGTGGGGAGATCTTTGATCTCCCCACCGGCCCATCGTGGCAAACAGCGGGGCCGGCGCTAGGAGAATGTCGGCCCTGCATAGACCGGCAGGGGAGATCCTGGGACCTCCCCTGCCGGCCTCGGCCCCACGGCCACCGCGGCCACCGCGGCCCACCGGGCATTTGCCCGGTGTGCCCGATGGCCAGTCCGGGCCTGAGAAGAAGGAAGTTGGGAATAGCGCCTTTGTAGCGGAGATGTAGTATAATCCACAGTATCCCTGCTGGTAGACAGGAACAGCATATAATAATCCAGGTAGGCAGGTAAAATATACAATAATCCCGGTAGTGTTATAAGAATCCTTCCCTCCCAAGAACTAGACGACACATAGCCTGGTAGTCAACTGAGCTTTTATTCACAGGTCACAGTATTTATGCAGTTCCCCATGCAAGGGGTTTCCGGAGTGACTTTGCAGGGGTTGTACAGTAGGGGACTACATTGGAAACTGAGCATACAGGACAATTTTCCCACCATGCACTGCTGTACGAGAGGGATACTCCCATAAGAATATCCTGTTAAGTGAATTATCCCTCTGTACAGCAGAACCTGTCTTTTCACTTAAAAATACATAACTGGCACGTTATTCATGCAATTTAACCGAATTACATTTGTATAGATAGCTGGGATCTGAGCGCATACTTCGGGAAACTACCGCTCAGTTCCCAGCCCAATTAGCCGAATGCCACATGAAACATTGTTTAATATGAACACACAGGAAAACATGCGAATGAACGGTTTGTATGAAACTATCGAAGGACCTGTGGTCCTGAACGGTCTGGAAGTCCAGCGGTGTTCATGCCGTTGAGTAGCCGATTTTAGTTCCAGGCACACGATGACCAAACACCGCTGGGCTAAAAGGGGATCCAAGATGGCCACCGATGCGTGGTCGGTATCCAAACGGCGACCAACAGAGTCGATTAACAGAGGGTTGATACAATGTTGAAATCCATAATGGCAGCCATACGACCCCACGTGTGTGGTCTCCCATTCGGTACTTGGTTCGTTTCACGAACAGTGTTGGAAGTCACTGTTCGTGAAACTACCCTAGGAATGCTAGCGGCTCTCTATCACATATTTAACTGAACAACATAAAATAAGCCATATATCTGCAGCCTCTCCAGGGCCACCCTTATACATCACAATAGTCTTAAGTGGCTAGGTTTGCCACAGCCTTGGTATAGTCTCTGGTAAATTATGTAACAGCAAAAATAAAGAGTTGGAAAAGTAATATAGTGCAGTATGTCATACAATTAGAAGTGCAAGAGAAAAAAGATGCACTTACAGGATGAAGAAGCTGTTTAGCTCCTATATGTGGAACTTGAGTAGTATGGTCCCTGCCTATGGATATAAGGTGTGTCGATCTCAACACAAAAGTAGAAATAGAAAAACACAGAGATAGACGCTATATAGTGTACAATGTGGCACTTCTAGTGGGCGTTATAAATGAGTGCAATAGGAAATGCACTCACATTTGTTGGAGCCCAGTGTATGGCTTCTATTGGATAGCGTGGGTGGTATAATCCCCACTCTAAGGATATAGGTGTCCTCTCCATGGTATATATAAAAGCAAAAAACAACAATATAGTGGACACTGTGTCGGCGGGATAGTGACACAAATGGAAATTCTCCTACTAGCTCTGGAGCAAAGTAAGGTTTTGGTACACTCCGTCCTAGGAGCCTGACGTCCAGGTAGATTCATGAAGTATCAAGGATAGGCAGGATGGTCCAAGGTAGTTAGAAAATAATACTCTTTATTAAGGTACAATCTAGCAATAAAAAATAAAATAGTTATAGGGAAATTATAGTGCCTGGAAAACAAACTCGTTTTCCTGACACTGTAGCTTCCCCCTCTGACAAGGCCCTCCCATGTGGTGCAGAAGGGGTTAATAGCCCCTTCTGTCACTTACCTGGGTCCAGCATCATCCCTCGGGGTTGGCTCAGCTCAGCCCACACTGCTTCCCCGGCCGGCGGGGGTGACCTAATGAGCATTCGTGGTAATGGCCGCAAACGAATTAGAATCTCCCCATAGGAATGCATTATTCAGTGCTTTCCTATGGGGATTCCGGCGAAGCTGGAAGTCCTCATGCATAGTGTGAGGACGTCCAGCGTTGTTTAGATGACCAAAAGTTGTCTAAAATCCCAGAAGTCTCTGTATTGGACCACTAAAGGAGAAGTAAACCCTAGCAGGTAATTATTGCAGTTTATAAAAACTGCAATAATTACATGCCTAGGGTTAAGGGTGATGGTTAATGGGCTGAAGTGGTCTCGGTGCCTACAGTGTCCCTTTAAAAGTAACACAAACCATTTGCCACAGCATAGTGTTTTCTCAAGTAACATCAGGACACCGCACCACCTATATCCTTAGAGTGGGGATTATACCACTCCACGCTATCTAATAGGAGCCATACACAGGGCTACAACAAATGTGCATTTCCTATTCTGCTTGTTTAGAACTCCTACTAGAAGTGCCACATACTACACTATATAGTGTCTATTTCTGTGTTTTAGATTCATGGTTTTCTGCTGAGATCAAGAGACACACTTTTATATTCCTACGAGGGGATCATACCACTCAATCGCTACATGTTGGAGCTAAACAGCTCCTTCATCATGTAAGTGCATCTTGTTTTTTTCTCTTGCACCTTCGATTGTAGACATACTGCATTATACTACTTTCCCCGACTCTATTTTTTTTTCTTTTACATATTTCACTGGAGACTATGCCAAGGTGCTACTCCCAACTTCCTTCTTCTACCATGAAATTGTGATTAGTTGAAAATAGAATTATAACATTTTGGATCAAATATACTGATTTGGATCAAGTATAGCTGATACTATAGCTGAATTTTCCAATTCAGCTTTTTTACACAAATGATACAATTCAGTTT
This sequence comes from Pelobates cultripes, assembly GCA_933207985.1. Taxonomy (NCBI): domain Eukaryota; kingdom Metazoa; phylum Chordata; class Amphibia; order Anura; family Pelobatidae; genus Pelobates; species Pelobates cultripes. The sequence goes on from OW240914.1 coordinate 311,010,700, forward strand.
TCAATTAACTACAATTTTTTGTTTGGTGAATAAATCCTTAAATATTTTTGCAAAAATGTAGGCCAAATTAAATAGGAAAAATATTTGAGTTGAAGAATGTTTATTATTAAAATATTTTAGCCTACAATTTGTAATTCTTTTCTCAATTCTCCAAATTTCACAAACCCCACTGCTGCCACAATTAAATGTCTCTGGTCTGAAAAAAAAAAAAAACATTCTAGAATCAACTTAATAGGTTTGTTGAAAGAAAAGTTACTAATCCTTTGGCCTTTGTGAATATTGAATAATCAGTGTAGTGCTCCTCTCTTTTTTGGGGTCTGGGTAAAGCATTTGTAAACAGGACGTGATGGTCTAACAAAGATTGTTATCTTCATTATTATAAGTGGTGTCAAAAATATGTATGTCAGTGGCCTGGGGCTCGTTCCAACATAAACTGGATCTTTCAAGTTCGTCCATGATCATGTTGGCTTTAAATAGTGATACATAAAGGGCTAAGCGATGAAACATAAACATGGTGCAAAACCTTAGAAAAACAATTCCCCTACAGCCACATGTATTACACCTTGGGGATACTGAAGTGTAAATTCTTGGAGTGACTAGGTATTGCATACATGACAAAAGATGCAAAATATTGCTTTATTAACAGGTATGCAAGATATACAGCCTGGAGGGATAGAACCTCTCTTTAAAAAAAAAAAAAAAAAACGCACATAATGGCAAGATACCTTTACCTCTGAATCAGCAGGAATATGTTGGCTAAACATATTATTACATAAACGGCATAATAAAGATTGATTGTTATTCGAGCAGATAAATTAATAAATTGCAAGTATATATGGTAAATTGTAAAACCAAAACTAAGAAAAAAATTCATTCAATTATTTTAGTGTGTATAATGTTAGAAAGTGGTATAGAGGTATATATCTCAAGCCACAGCAGCTAATATGCAGCCAGTAAAAAGATCTAAGGTGCACACAAACAGGGCGGTAAATAGAGAGTGGAACTATAAAGGCGACCATAACTAAAAACAGACATGTGCAGCTTGAAGTTGAGCCCATTGAACTTCAAATAATTCACTGTGACAATCTACTTACTTGTGATTTACTAAGCAAACTTGGCTGTCTTCTCATATGGACTAATTCATTTACTAAAAGTTCATATTACAAAAAAAAGTAGATAGGTTCTGAGATATTAAAGTCCACGTTTTAATGTATGGGTTATTACCAGTGCAAAGAGGTCTTGTAATCTGAGGTTTCATATGGAGATTGATGTTTAAAAGTCAAATTGTTCATTAATGGAGACCTTATCTGGTGGTATACGAGCTGTTTAAACAGTCATTGTGTCTTTGATAAATCTCTTGTTTTTCAATGCATTAGACTAGCATAAAGAGGTTATGACATTGCAACATACTGTGTGAAGTTTTCATATAAGTTTTTAAAATGAGCGATTAATCGATTTGGTTCAGACTGCTTTCTGGAATGCAAGTCACCTCTGCATTTCTCTGTTGTTGATTTACTACTATTTTGACCGTGCAGCAGGCATGAATTAAGACAAGTAATGTATCCTTTGAAGTGTTAAGTTCTCCTGTGGATTCCATTCATTGTCATATTTTTGTATATTCTGCACAAACTCGGTTGATAGTTTTTTTTCATGTTTTAAGTATATTAAACTTTGCAATCTGGTTGTAAGAACAGACAACTACTTGCTCATTTCAACAGGGCCAAACCAGGCAAAATAAAATTATTTTGGGCCAGCCTGGCAGGGACAAAAGTAGGAGAATATCACTTTATCTCCTTGAACACAGTATAATCTGGGTAGTAGTCCACATTGGCCATTAGAATAGATCATATCCAGACAGTCATGGAATGTTACAGATGTCAGTAGACCTTGTTATAGAAGACAGAAAGCTTGTAAAACAGACTGAGGCAAAAGGCTAAGTCACAGGAAATATTAACTACATGGTGGCTTGCAAGTTTTTCTTTTAATGTCATCACTGATTAGAACCAGCAAGTCTAGGTTCAAATCCCAGTCAGACCAACTTAACAGTAAGTGTCATTAGGTATGACACATAACAATAAATACCCACCTACCTTAAATGCTCATATCTTGTTTGTGCAGGTTCTTCTTCACCTCTTCCAATTTCTGTAATTGTAAAGTTCTTTGGAATATGTTGCCACAATACAAATGAAAATAATAATATTATATATAAATATATATGTAGTGGGATCAGGGCTGACTAAGTTTTGGGGGGTGTCCATCATCCAAGCCAACATCTATAAATAAATAAATAAATAAATAAATAAATGGAATAAACTGTCCGAGTGTCTGGACTATGGAAACATCAATGATTTCTTGGTCTTTGTGTCATAATATCCAAATACATAATAAATGTCTATGAGTAGTTCATCCCTTTTCCACAGTTATACAGGAACAATTAAGAATACTTCCTCCCTGCCCCCACACTCTCAGTCTTTATGAATCTGAACATTTTTATTGTGTGGCTTACCTTGTGGTATTCTCCTGGTTACATGGAAGTCTATTGAGTGTCTTACCTTGTGCTATTCTCCTGGTTCCAATGATGTCTATTGTGTGGCTTACCTTGTGGTATTCTCCTGATTCAAAGGAAGTCTATTGTGTGGCTTACCTTGTGCTATTCTCCTGGTTCCAAGTAAGTCTGTTGTGTGGCTTACCTTGGGGTATTCACCTGGTTCCAGGAAAGTCTATTGTGTGGCTTACCTTGAGGTATTTCCCTGGTTCCAAGGAAGTCTATTGTGTGGCTTACCTTGGGGTATTTCCCTGGTTCCATGGACGTCTATTGTGTGGCTTACCTTGTGGTATTCCCCTGGTTCCAAGGAAGTCTATTGTGTGGCTTACCTTAGAGTATTCTCCTGGTTTCAAGGAAGTCTATTGTGTGGCTTACCTTGGGGTATTTCTCTGGTTCCAAAAAAGTTCACAGGATTATTCACTAAAGTCAGAATTCAAAGTCAATTTCAAATTTAAGTTAAAAATAAATGAACTGGAAGAAATTGTTCAATCATCCATGCTTTCAGTTGGCCTTAAATTTGAATTACCTTTGAAGGCTCTGTTTAGTAAATAACCCTGTTAGTTTTGAGGAAATCTAGAACACTGTCCTATACAAAGGTGTTCTACTGGAGAGTACACTCCTTAGTTACCAGAGGAAGCTCATGTACATAGTCATATTGGAATCTGTAACTATATTTATTCCCACATATATTTCAGACTATGGCAGGGATAAAAAAATATTAGATTCATCTAATATTCTCAACATTTCTCTTCATTTTCATTCAAGGTTGGGTTTATTGAGAGAACATTTTGGTTAATCTGAATTTCTAAAATCCAAAATGTGTGGGATTTTATTTAAAGAAATTCAGACCATTTAATATATTCATTTAAGTTCCAGAGTTGTGCACGTCTGGTACTCAAGGCGTTAACGTGGACTCTTCTAAAGATTATTTCTACAATTCTCTCTCACCATGCAGTGTGAGAGTTAAAGAAACACTCTGATGTTATAAATAAAAATACAGACAATACCCTCAAATAACAAAGCCATTTTTCATCTGCCAAAAATAATAAAATATATAAAAGTAAGGATTGTATTACATGAAATACCCAAAAAAGTAATTTACCTGTTAGAATGTCCATGTCGCATCCAATTTGTCAGAATGACTACAAGATTTTTCGCATTGCAGAAGATGGTAGAAACATTGTGAAAGGGTACTCTAATCACACCTTATCTAAACACTTTATAGCACACAATACAAAAGCTTAATTACTTACATTTTGTGGTATTTATAGGTGTTGCAAACCATGGAGAGTTGGTAACATGATTAAGATACTTGGCAAACGAGAAATGAAATGGGTTTATAATTTAAAAACCCTAGTGTGTTTGAATGCAGATTTCACATTTTTTATTAATTTTTTAAAATAAATTATTTTTAATTAAAAAAAATCTTAGACAATCATTTACCTTATAATTACATCCATTTCTAATATTTTGTTATTATTTGTGTTCTATTTATTTCTTCCTCTAAATCTTTTTAAGGCATTTACATTAAGCTTAACTATTTTTACAAACATTTTTTAATGTATATTTGGTTCATAGTTGTTTATACTAAGTGAACAACAATGCATTAATTGACCAAGTGATTGTTAAATAAGTTTCTCTTTTACATATTTACCAACATTGTACTTTTTATTGACATTTTCTGCCCTTTATGGTTTTATATAAACTTAGAGATTTTTGTTCTTGTTTTATTTCTAATCTTTCTGCCTTATAGTATTCACATGACAGTGACTACCCTTGTGCTAACTGCTTTACCCACAATCCCTAGCTATCGCGATCAGTATAAAAGCTTCCCCTATACTGCCTGCCCGACTAGGCATTGTTTCAAAACACCTATACCTTATATGCACCTTTGTAGTACTATTTTAATAGTAGGGGAGTTCATTTCCCATTCTGCATTTGCATAATCATGGGATCATGACTATACAATCTCTATGAAGATATGTGAAGACCTTTCTCCATTCCTATTTTGTATGTCTGCACTGTAATTATTACAATATATGCCAAGTTAGGAGCGCTTTTTAACTTATCAATCTCTAGCTTTTTCTTTTGCCGTCACACTCCATTTTCAGTAATCCTTTGCACGATCACGTGATTGCGATCGATTCATTTTCTATCACATAATTTTTAATTTTTTCAATATATTAAATGAAAAATATATCATATATATATATAATGATATTTTAATTAAGTTTGTATACCCTTTTTGGAGAATTTAAAGAAAACATGAGTGAGCAAGCAAAACACATTTATTTTTTTTCTTATGGGATTCATATTCAACTGTAGGTTATAACAGAATGGCACAATCATAAAACAAAACAACTTAAAATGGCAACAAAGTAAAAAATGAGATAACCCCTGTTCAAAAGTCTGCATACCCTTAGTTCGTAAAACTTTGTATTGCCCCCTTTAGCATCAATGACAGTGTGCAGTCTTTTGTAATAGTTGTCTATGAGGCCCCTAATTCTTGCAGGTGGTATAGCTGATCATCTTAGCAAAATGGCTCCAGGTCATGCAAAGTCTTTGGTCATCTTGCATAAACTGTATGCTTGAGATCTTCCCAGAGTGGCTCGATGATGTCAAGGTCAGGAGACTGTGATGGCCACACTAGAACCTTCACCTTTTTTCTGCTGTAACGATTGGAGGGTAAACTTGGCCTTGTGCTTATGGTCATTGTCATGCTGGAAATTCCAAGAGAATCCCATGCGCAGCCTTTGTGCAGAAGAATGCAAATCGACTGCCAGTATTTTCTGATAACATGCTGCATTCATCCTGCCATTGGGCAGTGGGGATGTTATTCTTTTCAATATAGGCCTTGTTGACCCCTCTCCAAACATAGCACTTATGGTTGTGACTATAATGTTCTAGTTTGGTCTAATCACTCCAAATTACAGTGTGCCAGAATCTGTGAGGTGTTTCAAGGTGTTGTCAGGCATATTGTAACTGGCTTTTTTGTGGCATTGGCACAGTAAAGGCTTCTTTCTGGCAACTTGACCATGCAGCTCATTTTTGTTCAGGCATCATCCTATTATGCTCCTTGAAACATCCACACCATATTTTTCTTTGTATCCTGAACAGTTCTTCTGGCAGTATTGGCGGAAATCTTTCTTGGTCTACCTAACCTTGGCTTGGTATCAAGAGATCCCTGAATTATCCACTTCTTAATAAGTGATTGAACAGTACTGACTGGCATTTTCAAGGCTTTGGATATCTTTTTATATCCTTTTCCATCTTTATCTCGTTCCATTACCTTGTTACGCAGGTCTTTTGACGGTTCTTTTCTGCTCCCCATGGCTCAGTATCTAGCCTGCTCAGTGCATCCACTTGAGAGCTAACAAGTTCATTGACAATTCATACACCAGACACTAATTGCTAATTTAAAAAGCCACATGTGTGTGAAATTAAACTTTAATTGTTATTTTAACCTGTGTGTGTCACCTTGTGTGTCTGTTACAAGGCCAAACATTCAATGATATGTAAACTTTTGATCAGGGCCATTTGGGTGATTTCTGTTATTATGATTTAAAAAGGAGCCAAACAACTATGTGAATAAATGGCATCTTACGATCACTATCCTTCAATAAAAAAAATATCAATGCCAAATCAAAATCAATGCCAAAGTTTCACAATTTCTGCCAGAGTATGCAAACTTTTGAGAACAACTGTATATATTAAAATACATAACAATATATCAAAAATATCAAAATATTAAAATATTTTTCAAAATATCAACTCATTTTAAAATCTTCTCTAAAAAGACTAAATAAAGACCATTATTCTGTTTTTATATATGGTTTTTAATACAAAATTAGCAATATTTATTTATTAAACTGAGATTTTATTTTAGTTTTTTACACATTCCAATATATCAAGCAGATAAATAGAGCTAAATTACATATGATCATTTATTTTTAATGTTTTCAACATTGATCTACTATTCTAATATTTCGGTGAGATAGCTCAGTGACTCAGCCCTTCATCCTTCCGTGGTAGATAAAATTAGTACCATTAAATTGGGTAATAGTAACAACCCTGGATGTTGGGTTTATGGTAACATCCCCAAGACATACTTGAAAACCAGAGTAATCTGAATGTACCTTTCCTGGTTAATTACTTTGCTATTATTATTATTATTATTATTATTTCATTTTAAGTAATCGGTTTACATTTGCAAATTTTTTTTTTTTATTGAATAGTTGTTTTAAAAATTACAGTACTCTGTGGTAGCCAGAAACATTTACATGTGCTTATGGTTTTCTTTCATGAAAACTACCTTCTTATGTCAATACTTTTTTGAAGTAAGAAAATGTTCAGTGGTGCCAGGAATCCTTCGAAAACAAATGGCAGACTGGATTAAATGCCTGTTCCGGATGTCGTGTCTCATTTCTCCAGATGTATTCAGCACAAGATATTATACTATTGGGATCAATAATACAAGCTAGCTAAAGCATTTTGAACTTTTAACAATTTTTCATGCATTGTATTGGATAAAATGAGAATTTAAAATTTTGTTGTAAAATTGTCTCATCCTGTATATATGATAGACATGGCAGGTATGCAGAAACATAATCCTAAATGATGTCCTGGTAATGCTGTACATACTGCAGAACTTACATCTCTGTGGTCAGGGCAGTTAAAGGGACACTCCAGGCACCCTAACCACTTCTGCCCATTGGAGTGGTCTGGGTGCCAACTCCCACTACCCTTAACCCTGCAAGTGTAATTATTGCAGTTTTCATAAACTGCAATAATTACCTTGCAGGGTTAACTCCTCCTCTAGTGGCTGTCTACATGTGTGCTATAACGTCGCTGCATGTCCTCACGCTATGTGAGGACCTCCAGCGTCGCTGAAATCCCCATAGGAAAGCATTAAAAGCAATTTTATAATGCTTTCCTATGGGGAGGTCTAATGCGCATGCACGGCATTGCCACGCATGCGCCTTAGGTCTCCTCCGCCGGCGCCGCGCATGCTCAATAGTTCTGCCCCGCCAGATCCGGCGGGGGAGGAGCGTGGGCGGACCCTGACCCAGTGCCAAAGGAACATCGGCGCTGGATACAGATAAGTCACTGAAGGGGTTTTAACCCCTTCAGCAACTTGGGATAGGGCTGGGATGAAGAGGGGACCTGCAGTGCCAGGAAAACGGTTTGTTTTCCTGGCACTGGAGAGTCCCTTTAATGTGGTTATAGTGCCAGAACTGCACCGGAACCTCCCTCTCCCCCACTGTAAGTAGTCAGGCTATAGTGGTTACACTGCTTGAACTGTTCCTTTAACATTCATTTTCTGTCTGGCCTTTGAAAGGGTTATTCAGTAATGTGTAAATGTAAAATAAATTTCAGAAAAGCAAAATTAGAAATGTGATCTTGAGTGATAAAAATGTCTAAAAGTAAATATAGTAAATAGTATATTTCCCTTTTTCCTTTCATTTAAATTTTATTTTAACCATGAAGGTTTTGCCTTAAACATCATGCACAAGTCTAATATGTCATTGTTTTTCTTTTATGATGTTTTGTCTATTTACCTACCTTGGTTACAGGTGCATCATGGGTTAATCTTTTTTGATAGGCTTTTCACCTCTGTTTTACTTTTCAAGGTGATTGTGTGATTGTGTGTACCTATGATTACGAGCCTGTATACATTTTGGGCCCTCTGTTTACTTGTGAAGCCCTGCACATCTTGTCATTTGTAGATAATAAAGAAATTTACATTTTCTATCAGTGGCTGCAGTGTGGTACATTTGTTGGTTAAGTATTAATACTATCTAAGTCTGGCTTTCATATTCTTTCTTCGTTTTCCTGGTGACCACAGATACTGTATTTGTGGACACTCTACCACATTTACCTGTGGACTCAGTGAAGGATGCCTATGTATAGCAGTTTTTATATGAGAATTGTAAGTAGACAAACAGAAAGAGACATGCAGAGGGTATGGGAAGGGGGGAAAGAGACATACAGAAGGACTGGTAAAGAGGAGAAAGAAACACAGAAAAGCTGCGGAATGGAGAAAGAGACACACAGCTTGGCTAGGAAAGAAGAGAAAGAAACACACAGGGGGGCTGGGGAGAAAAGATATACAGTGGAACTGGGGGTAAAGATACAAGGTGCTGTGGGGAGGCACACAGAGAGGCTGGAGAAGGGGAAAAATACACACAGATGGGGCTGGGGAAGAGGAGAAAGAGGCACACGGAGGGTCTGGGAGGGAGAAAGAGACAAAGAGAGGGTTTAGGAACCCTCTCTAGCACCCAGTTAAGCCATTAAAATGGATACAACTATATGTCAACATGTTGGGAATTTCAGGGGGTGTTACTCTTGTAAAGCCTGTTTTACCATTCAGTTTGATAAAGTGGCCCATTTTGTTAGTTCCAGCACTGGGGAGCATTGTCATGTCAAGTCTGTTATTGGGTGCCGCACGGACTTCGTGGTTTATTCATTGCGGTGTCCGTGCAGCAAGCAATATGTTGGTCACACTAAGGGAGCGTTGAATGTAAGAATTTTAGAGCATATAAATAAGATAAAAAAATGTTTAGCGTCACATTTAAGCCCTGTTCATTGTAACTCCTGACCCTCTTTTACTTTCAGCGGGTTTAACCCCTTAAGGACACATGACATGTGTGACATGTCATGATTCCCTTTTATTCCAGAAGTTTGGTCCTTAAGGGGTTAAATATGTGGGTATAGAGCAAGTGTTGCCACATTGGAGGGGGAGGGTAGATTAAAAAGGTTCGCTCAGCGCAAAACATACTAGATTCATAAGCTCCAAACGCTGGAGCCCAGTGGATTGAATGTAGACATAGACTTGGTTTGTGTCTTGTAGGCAGTTTTTTCTTCTCCTTTTTATATCTATATGAATATTATCATTTTTCAATTAATTTACTTTATTTTTATATTTCATATTTATTTATCATTTTTTCAAGTATTCCATTATTTATTATTTATCATTATTTACATTTGACAAATTTCACATTTTTTATATCTATATTTATATTACAGATTGAATTTTTACGTCTCAATTCCTTCATTTAATGTCTTTTAACATTTTCCTGTAAAAAGTTTTTTTTATAAGTTTTGCATCTTTTGGAGAACCATTAGGTTCGTTATAGGCTGTTCAGTTAGCTAATGATTGTTTCATTGAGCAGATTAAGCTGTTACTAAGCTATATGAGGTTGCTGATCTCGTTTATGAAGACTGTCCCGGATCTTGGGATGATTACCAGGGGCAATCTTCCATTCATTCACCTTCCACATTGACTCACGGTGGAACACACAGTCATCTTTTGGGATGGCACATTGGAGCGCACTTCCGTCTCTCAACGGTCGGACAATGAATGACAGCTGTGAAGATGGAACAGCTTAACTAGAAGCATGGAACAGGTGATGGAGGATTTGAATTGGACGAATGGAACACAGCAGAAACAGGACGCCCACTGGACCACCAAATAACTTTTGGGAGATAGCTCTATAAAAAAGGACTCACAGGTAGAAGGTATTAGGCTGTTTTTGCACAATCATTGTTGTGATTGTTTTTACTTATTGGTCCCTGAGGAAGTCCCTTTATTGTGATAAAATACGTAGGACCTATTGCTATATGTTCTATTTTATTCATATTTTATTAATTTTTATTGCCAAATAAAACTACCTGGTTACTTACTACTCGAAGTCCTGTTGGTTCCTGTTAACAGTGGTGATTACAGATCCTGAAAGGAGAGTTTAACCCCCCACTTCCATCAGAGGAGGCACCCCTAAAGCGCATTTAATTCAAAATTTTGTGAGTGCAACCTTATTATAGTGCAGACTGTTTAGACTCTACTGTATTACACTATGTGTTTTGTATGTTTGTTTGTTTCTAGGTCTCTCAGCAACATCCCTATTTTTTCTGTATATTTTCTTTTGTATAAAGACCACTACCTGGGAGTGATCTGAGGGAGGCTGACTTTACTATTGATAAGTATATGTTGTCACCACACATATTGTTTGGCTAGTAGTGAAGGTTTTGGATATATTGTTAGATCAATTTATATATGCAAAGTATCAGACAAAGTGATGCCTGGCTGGGGAACAGGGCTTTCAATTCCTGCATGGATGAGACTGTAGTGGAATAGTATCACACCTAAGACTAAGGATAACGTCTAACCAGACCTTAGAATGGCCGGACTTAACATACTCAAGAATAGTCAAAATACTTGCTAAGGTCAGGAATACAAAATGAGACACAACGATGAGGGAAAGCCAAAAATGAAGGATACCAGAAATCAGGGAAGTCAAAATGAAGCCAAAGTCAAAAACCAGAAATATATGATCAGGAATACACTCTCAGATAACCAGCAAAGTGAAACCACGACAGGGCAATGAGTAGAAGGAATAAAACGTTTAAATAACCCTCCTGCAGATCTGATTGGCCGTACCTGACTTTTGACCCCAAAACATGTGTGTGCATCTTTTGCGTGACGTCACATGCACGTCGACGTTGTCATTACCGTGGGTGGACGTAGGGCTATAGTATGGCGTGGATCCGCAGCGGCCGGTGTCCACCGACATTTTGCAAAAGCCAGGTATTATGGCGTAGGGCTGCGGAGCGGCACTTCTATTATTCTTGGGAAGGTAATTACTACTGTAATCTTTATATGGAGAGGATGGATATGTGACACTGGAGAGCTTTCATACACTGTTTCTCCACTTTTGACATTGTGCAACCAACACTGTCAGTGGAAAATTGTGATATGAGCATTTTCACACTCATCGCTCTCTGTGATCAAGCAGCATGATTCAACTGTCCCTTCACCACACACACACACGCACACACTGTTCAGTGGCAGTGGAGACTGCACAGTGCAATAAGTGAAGAGAGTGTCTGACAGCTCTCCCACAGGCCTCCTGCTCTCATATTTCTGCAGTGTATTAAACCAAGTTTAAACGATGGTTTATACTGCCCAGGTTTTATAAAATTATTGTTTTAAAATGAACAATATTCCCTGGTAGCCAGAAACACGTAACAGCCACATGTGCATCTGGTTACCTTTCATGAAAACTACCTTCTCATATTAATACATTTTTGAAGTAAGAAAATGTTCAATGGTGCCAGGAATTCATACAAAAGCAATGGATAACTGCATTAAATGCATGTTCCGGATGTCGTGTCTCTGTTCATCAGATGTAGTCAGCACAATATATTATACTATCAGGATCAATAGTTCAAGCTAGCTAAAGCATTTTGAATATTCAACGTTTTTTATGCCTAATATAGGATAACAAAGATTCAGACATGGAATCAAAATGAATGCTGCATGAGTCGAAGTGGAGTTCTGACAACTCCACAACCTGGTACTAGCAGCCTGTAACAACTGAGTAGGCATACCTGTCTTTGAGGGCAGCATATTTGCTCCCCCTAAAGGAGGCATTGGGAACAATAGATGGCTGTCAGGCAGTCAATGAGGGTTATTCACGCAACTTCTCATGTGATTTAATCGGATTTTGGGGCAAACAACCATTAATCTGGTCATGCTTCTTTTTCTCTCCGTATTATCAATAAAGGCATATAATAAGTAGAAAGGGGAATTCATTATTATTAATTAAAAGGACATAGACAACACATGTTTGATTAATCAGACACATATCAAAGATGTAAGTTTACACAAATAAGCTAAAAACACAGGAAAAAATTATTGTATATATTTAATGTATTTATTTATTTTGATTACAACAAAACTGGTGGGGTGGTGTCATGCTTTTTTTTCCTGTACCCAATATAATCTTTTTCTACTTTACATGATTGTAATGCACAACAGAAAAAATCTCTTTCTATCTCTCCCCTGTACCCTTTCTCTCCCCTCTTCCCTTCCCTTCCCCCACCATTAGGACTTCAGGTCAGGGGTATAAATGATTTATGTTTTATAAAGATTAAACTTTAAGAACCCACCAAAACAAGGGTAGAAATGAAACAGGTTAAATCTGGGCCCAGATTTAAAGAAATCAAACTATTTGCCTGCTGACAACACCAGCAGGCAAATAGTGAAATAGCACTCGGCAGTGTGAGCATTATTTATGTGACTTTACAAAGGCTCAGGGGAGCTGAAATGTTGTTGTATATTATTCTGCAGTGCCTATCAAAAAACCTCCAGGTATGCCCAGACCACTTTTTCATGGTTAATTATGTGGCGGACGGCTTAACATATAAAATTTTAAAATTAGCTACTTGGCAGTCATTACTGCCAGCTGCTATAAAGGCCCCATTCCCATGCTAATAATACAAGTGGGCATCGGCTGGGGGCTATTATGAAATAAGTGTGGGGAAACTCGTTTCCCCCGTGCCCCTCCCATTGGCAGCGGATAGGGGTTCTAATTATAATTTCCAAGTGGGAACTAAGTGTTCTCCCCTTTGACACTCCCCCCACAGGAAGTGGCGCTAGACATAATTATTAAGGTGGGGCTAAAGTCCAGGCCCCCAGGCCCAACCAAGGGATGGCTCTAAATATTGAAACAATAGAGAGTAGAAATGCTTAAAGGACCACTATAGTGCCAGGAAAACATACTCGTTTTCCTGGCACTGTAGTGCCCTGAGGGTGCCCCCACCCTCAGGGTCCCCCTCCCACCGGGCTCTGGGGGGAGGAAGGGGTTAAACTTACTTCTTTCTCCAGCGCCGGGCGGGGAGCTGTCCTCCTTCTCTCCGCCTCCTCCTCTTCGGCTGAATGCGCATGCGCGGCAGGAGCTGCGCACACATTCAGCCAGTCCATAGGAAAGCATTCACAATGCTTTCCTATGGACGCTGGCGTCTTCTAAAAAGTGAAAATCACAGTGAAAAGCGCGGAAGCCCTCTAGCGGCTGTCAATGAGACAGCCACTAGAGGCTGGACTAACCCATTTATAAACATAGCAGTTTCTCTGAAACTGCTATGTTTATAGAAAAAAGGGTTAACCCTAGCTGGACCAGGCACCCAGACCACTTCATTAAGCTGAAGTGGTCTGGGTGCCTATAGTGGTCCTTTAAAGTTAAATAATTATTTGTATTATATATCCAAGTATTTTTATCCACATTCATAGCTGTATACCTAGAGACACACACATTAACACACACACATTCACAGATGTATAGTTAAAGACATAGGCACATACATAGACACAGGCACATACTCAGACCCAAGCACATACTGCAAAACAAGCCCACACAGACAGGCACATACAAGCATACACAGACACACTCAGACAGGCACGTACAAGCATACATAGACACTGACACACACAGACAGGTACATGAGGGGTACACATGCACATTCAGACAGTTACATACAGGCATACATACACAGAAACACACAGACAGACACATGTATATAAAAATATATATATTAAAGCAATGTGGTTCACACCTTGATCATTGTGTTACAGAGAGGCCAGCACTGTCTATTGTTCATTTTTATTATTATTATTTTTTGTATTTATATAGCGCCAGATTATCCTGCAGCGCTTACAATATTAGATAGTTAGATATTTTCATATGAAACATAAAACCATATATGTCCTTTAAAATCAATGTGTATGCAAAAAAAGGGAAAATTAGTTAAGTAAATGCAAATAAAAATGCCAATATTGCTTGGGATATCTACTTAAAAATAGTTTTACCATTAAGGGAATAATTGGATGACTGTTGTTTTTTGGGGAAATTGATATGAATAATAAGTAAAAGAAATAGTAAACAAAATGATAAAGAGTAGCAGCACGTTTTGATATTTTTTTAACAAAAGCATTAACATGGAACATGAAATTGTAAGCAGCGTAAAGCAGTAGCTAGCACTACCTTCGCCAATACCATTACCAGAGGCGGCATTCAATAGACACTTACTGGATAGAAATACACAACAAAGGGCTTCTTTTTTGAGCTACAAAGACTTCTCAGCTTTCTTTGGCACTGCCTGTAAGTGTGTGATGTTTGTTAGACTTCGAATCCACAATCAGGCATTCATACAAATTGTTTTGTAGCAATATTCAGAGAGATACATATGTTATTATACCATTAACCCCTTCAGGATGGAGTCAATAGTGCACGTTCTGATCAAAACAAAACGTAAACAAAAACTGGAATTTGCGCTATATGTCCGTTCAACCGTAATTCACCGCTGTCACATTAAGTGCACCCACACTTATTATATATCATTTTGTTCAGAAGAACAGGGCTTTCATTTATCATTAACTATTCATATATGGAACATAATTTATTAAAATTTGAGAAAATTTGATTTTTTTTAAATTTGTATTTCCGTCTGACATTTTAGCTGTGAATGTCATAATACTGTTAGGTTTTACTGCAAAAAAATGCACATATTTGTAATCAGCAATGTCTCACGAGTACAACAGTATCCCCAATTAACAGGTTTTATGGTGTTTTGGAAAGTTACAGGGTCAAATATAGAACGTTCCATTTTCACATTGAAATTTGCCAGATTAGTAATGTTTCCTTTGAGTCGGTGTGGTAACGCAGGAATGAGAATTACCCCCATAATGGCATACCATTTGAAAAAGTAGACAACCCAAAGTATTGAAAGTGGGGTATGTTTAGTCTTTTGGCCAAAGTTAGCGTTCATATTTGTTTTTGTGTGAAAAAAGCAAAAAACTAATATTTGGCCAGTGTTTGTGACTAAGTGGCTACTCAGAAAGACTGGACATACCCCACTTGCAATACCTTGGGTTGTCTACTTTTGCAAATGGTATGCCATCATGGGGGTAATTCTCATTCCTGGGCTACCATATGCTCTCAAAGGCAA
Organism: Pelobates cultripes; assembly: GCA_933207985.1. Classification (NCBI taxonomy): domain Eukaryota; kingdom Metazoa; phylum Chordata; class Amphibia; order Anura; family Pelobatidae; genus Pelobates; species Pelobates cultripes. The sequence goes on from OW240914.1 coordinate 311,026,028, forward strand.
CATAGCCAATCTGGCAAATTTCAATGTCAAAAAAATGAAATGCAAGCCTTATATGTGACTCTCTAACTTTCCAAAACACCATAAAACCTGTACATGGGGGTACTGTTATTCTCAGGAGACTTCACTAAACACAAATATTAGTGTTTTAAAACAGTAAAACATATTACAACAATAATATAGTCCATAAAAGTGCCGTTTGTTTGTAAAAAATGCAAAAAACGTCACTTTTACTTAAAATATCATCGTTGTAATACAATTTACCAGTTTGAAACACTAATATTTGAGTTCAGCGAAGTCTCCCGAGTAAAGCAGTACCCCCTATGTACAGTTTTTATGGTGTCTTGGAGAGTTACAGGGTCAAATATAGTGCTTGCGAATTAAATTCTCTGCACTTTCTCCCTGTGTTGTCAGGCATGTCAATCAAATTTTAATTAAGCAAATCACATAATTATGTTAAAAGATTACTTAAATATACACGTAGAATTTTAATATATATGCATTTATAGGTATTTAAATTCTACATGTATACTAATGTAATCTTTTATGTATTTAGATGTATTTATCTATATATATATATTTGCAGTTATTTGTATTTTATATATAGATAGATATATAAAGAATGTCATTTTAAGTGTATTTTGTTACCATTATATATATATTAATAACAAAATACAGTTAGAATGAAATTTCATATAAATATATCATTTATATTAAATTTTGTTTCAATATTTTATTTATTTATTTTATTATTTTATTTATGTATTATTGTAATTATATGTATATATATAATATATGTGTATATATCTATTATATATATATATAATATATATACATATTATATATATGTAGCGTCATTCTAAGTGTATTTTATTACTAATATATGTACTTATATTAATATTAAAATACACTTTGTATGATGTTACATATATAATATGTATATATATAAAAATACATTTATTTTAATTTTACACATTTTTTTTGGCAACATGCTGGATGTGAGGCTCAAAGGTGAGGCCAGAATCAAGTATGACGCCAAGACAGCACGCTTGCAAGGATGGACTGATGTGGGTACCACAAGCTTGAAGGGAGCGTGAAAGAGGAGGATCAGTATTAGGAGGAGGAAAGACAAGGAGCTCAGTTTTAGAGAGATTGAGTTTCAGAAAGCAGGAGGACATCCAGTCAGAGATGGAAGAAAGGCAAGCAGTAAAACATTGCAGGACGGCAGAGGAGAGGTCCGGGGAGGAGAGATATAACTGGGTGTCATCAGCGTACAGGTGGTAGTGGAATCCAAAAGAGGTAATAAGTTTGCCAAGAGAGGCAGTATAAAGAGAAAATAAAAGGGGACCAAGGACAGAGCCTTGGGGGACTCCAACCGAGACAGGACGAGGGGAGGAGGTATCTTTAGAAAAGGAGACACTGATTGAGCGTTGGGAGAGATTAGAGGAAAACCACGAGAGGACAGTCACAGAGACCAAGTGACTGAAGAGTTTGAAGATGCCAGAATATATAATACTCAGCCTGAAGACCAGCACAAACCAGGGGAACTATGTCCTGCCCATGAAGGGCATAGGTTGATCGGAGCACTGGATGTTCAGCTGTGTCCAATTGCATCATCTGCTTGAATTACAGCTGAAGCCCCTATAATCTAAGCTTTTGTACATAATGCTTAAGTGGCTTCTATTTTCTTTTGTTTTAATTTAATCCACTAAGCATAGTTTGTTAAATTTAGGGTTGTTAGGTCTACTCACTTGGAGGCCTTGTGGGTGTACAACTAATTTCTAGTTATTTCAGCAATCCAGCTCAGTTCTAATCTTAGATTAAGCTCATTTTAAACACAACAGAGCTAGTATACTTATTTTATAATACCCTAACTAGACATGGTGACACGGAGTAGATAAGCATGTGTTATTTTATTATTATTATTATTCTGATATCAATGTCTAACGTGTGTCATGTGTCTAATAGCTGAGGTTCGGCCACTGTCTTCGATATATCTGCCTAGCCTGAATCTGTTAAACCATAAAATTAGTGCAGTTAAGTCAAAATACCATGCATCTATTTTACTATGTACATTAATGTGTCTGCTATAGCTGGTGGGGCACTGCAGACTTGTTTGTATTTTATCTTTATGCACTGCAAAAATAAAAATGTACAAACCCTCCCGCAAAAAAAATAATAATATTAGAAATGCACACTTCTCAGTATATACCTGTCATATTTGCAATTGGTACTCATCTATCCCGGTGCTACGCCTTGGAGGTCAGTTTGCAGCAGTCATAGTGCCTGTGGCTGCTGCACCCCAGTCGGAATTCTCTGATCCTTGATTCATGGCTAGGGAATTCCAAGATGGAAGCCGCTGCATGAGGAGACTGGTCTTCAGGTCAGAGTTTGGAGGAGGTGTATCCAATGCTGTATCCAATATGGGGCTGAGTCCCACAGTCAGTCACATTGACCTCAGGTAGCCCCTCCTACAGGTGAGACCAGGTTATTTGATTTAGCCACTCCTTTATAAGCAGCGCACACCTTTCCGTTAGTGATTGGCTGTTTTGTTGCCTGCCTCAGAACTCCTAGCATTTGTTTCCCTGTATTTCCTTTCCTTGCTGGTTTCCTTACTTTTGCCTGTTCTCTTAATTTTGCCGCCTGCCCTGACCTCTGGACCATCTAACTCTGATTTCTGCCTGACCCTTCTTTGGATACCTTTGCCTTGGATTTTCTGTTATTTTTATTAAGACTCCCATGCCATCACTGACCCAACAGAATCCTGTTCACAACCTCAGGATCTCTGTGGATTGTGCTTTTAAGGAAGAGCTGTTACTGCACCTGAGTTCCAGGACTGAACACAACCCTAGTGGGTTGTTACAATACCGTTGAACAACAAATATAAAAGAAAAAAATTAAAACCAATGTGGTTTAGTAGCAACATTAGCGAAGAAATAAAAAATAAGAAAATGGCATTTAGATCAGAAAAATCAGAGGCATCCTATATAAGGAAGCTAGTAATGCCTGTAAAAAGGCAATCAGATGGGCTAAACTAGAAAATGAAAAGAAAGCAAAACCAGTTTTTTTTTTTAAAGTACATTATTATTATTATTTTATTAAATGAAAGTGTAGGTATACTGAAATCAGAGAAAGGTTTGCAAGTAAATGAAAATCATGAAAAATTTGAAATTCTAAATAATTATTTTTCCTAAGTATCAAGGAGGAACCTGTGACAAAAGAAAATATGCAAATAATTGCTGCAAAAAACTTGCAGAAAAATTGTGATTGGATGACTATCTCAAGACAAGAAAAAGAAAGAAAGAAAGAAAGAAAGAAAGAAAGAGGAAGAAAGAAAGAAATTTAAACATAGCCTCAGGACCTGATGGTATTCACTCACGAGTACTTAAGGAGTGTGGAAATAAATGAACCTCTGTTTTTAATGTTTCAGGATTCTTTTCTTTCATGAATTGTGCTGGAGGATTGGAGAGGCCAATGTGGCTTTAGATCTGTCTAGAGAACAAGCCAGAATTCAGAGTAGGATTTGACAAGTAAATAACTTTGACAAGTAAATAATTTTATTTGTTGCATTTGCATATTAAAACTGAGTCTTGGGATATTCATCATGGGTAAGTTTAAAAGGAACAATGAACGAGCAAGAGAAAACAATGAATTTATTCAACTCATCATGTCTAAAGAAGCTCATTTTTATTTAAATGGGTTCGTCAATAAGCATCTCATTTCTGGGGTACAGAAAATCCACAGATAATTCACCAGTGCCAATTACACCCTACTAAATGCACCGTCTAGTGTGGAGGGACCTTGAAGGAAGTTATCGGGTGGAAATAGGAGTACTAGAGCCTCAAACATTAACTAATGTTATGAACAATGCAATCGAAAGAGCCAGACTTGGCAAGGTGGCAAATGGAGCTCATTTAAAAGATGTCATCTTCTGTTCCTAGTCAAACGAATTGATAAAAAAAAGGTTATTGACTCCCCAAACCCTACTCTGAATTTTGTCCCACCCTGTATTTATAGGGTTATTAAGTGCTAATATACAGGAATTCATTAAGAAGAAGAAAGTCATTAGCAAAAATCAGCTATGTTTATGTCAAACTAGCTTAATTGCATTCTACAAAGAAGTTAAGTAGAAGTGTAGATCAGGGAGTTACAGTGGATGTGCTCTACCTGGTTTAAGCAATAGGTTTGTGTTTAAACTAAAAGAAATTGGTCTGGATGGAAATTGTTCTTGAGTAGAGCATTGGACTAACGGTAGAGTACCCAGACTAGTGCAATATCAGAAATAGCGTTCTGATTGCTTGACTTACAAGCCAACCAATGAGAGCACTCTTATGATATTTCAAAGCGTGGGAAAGCCTTTACAAAGGCTTTTCCCACTTTGAAGTCTCATTCTGAGCAGCAGAGCCCTTGAAAATGCGTGTTGCGGTGCAGTTTAAATTTTTTTGTTAGGTTTTTGCAAAGTCAGGATGTGGGGGCTTCTTTTTTGGGGCTAAATAAAAGAAAACTTCAGATGGTATGTATGCCTTCCTCAGTATTATTAAGATGGGTAGGATATATTTATTTTAAGGGGTGGCTAGGGGATTGAGGGGGTGGAATCTTGTCGTGTACACTCATTGAAAAATTACTTGGGCACTAGGTACACATGAATATTACAATTAGGACCCTCACCCACCGCCATTCGGTAGGGGCAGATGAGAGGACACTAGGTTCCCCACCTGTTCCCAATGTGTGGGGGGGTGGGGAAGGTCACCCTGTCCCCCCAGAATATTTTAATATTAATTAGAACCCTCACCTACCACCAATAGGTGGGGCCAGGGGGGTGACACTAGGTAACTCCCCTTTTAGTATAATAGCCTGCACCAACTGACCATGGGTGGGGGCACATTAGGATATCCCTCCATTTTCTTTTGTTAAATAGCCCTCACCACTGGCCATGGGTTGAGGCAAATGGGGGACAGTCACCTGTATTTAAGTCCCTCACCTGATGCCCATGGGTGGGGGCATGGGTCCTGTCTATATCCACCCCCATTAGCCTCTCTGGTGACTGGCAGCAATGGCTACTCTGTCGTTAATTTCATAAAAATACATTGTTTAAAATGCATTCCTGCTTCCACCATCTTAGAAACACAGAGATGTTGAAATGTGTGTGGAAGAGTTGGATGGGGCTATAGGGAGACTGGGGGGCAGACCCTGAAGAAATTACAGAGCCGCATTAAGTAGACCAGCCTCTGCATCATTGCATAACATGGAAACTGTATCCTTGTAGAAGTCAAATATTTTTTGAGAATTGAAAGGTCTTGCTGTGGGGTGAGTTTCAATTTTTAATTGTTAATTACATTGTCTTTATGGGGAATAGGAACAAATTTATATTGGGAATACCAAATTGTTTTACTGGATGTTGTGCACTAGGGAACTGAATTTAGTTTGGAAATCTCTTTGTTTCATTGGGAAGCAGGATTGAATATAAATTGTTAGTGGTATTGTTTATGGTGGCGGAGAATGGGAATATTATTATTCATGGGTTTTTAATTGTAAGTGGTATGGGAATGACATTGTTTGTTATTGTTACAGGTTTGCATTATTGAATATAGAACGAGAATGGTATTGTTTACAGATGTGTGTGTGTGTGTGTGTGTGTGGATTGAATATAGAATTTGAGTTGTATTGTTTACAAAAGAGTGTAACTGAATACAGATTGCAAATCGTACTGTTTACTAAAGTGTGGTATTATATGACATTGTTTTACAGGAGAGTAGTATTTAAAGGGACACTATAGTCACCAAAACAGTTTTAGCTGAATTAAATAGTTTTGTTGTACAGATCATGCCCCTGCAGTCTCACTGCTTAAGTATCTGCCCTTTGGGGGTTAAATCACTTTTGTTTCTGTTTATGCAGCATTATTATTATTATTATTATTATTGCCATTTATATAGCGCAAACAGATTCCATAGCGCTTTACAATATTATGAGATGGGGGATTTAACTATAAATAGGACAATTACAAAAAAATTTATAGGTTGAAGAGGACCCTGCTCAAACGAGCTTACATTCTATAGGAGGTGGGGTGTAAAACACAAGTCTTACTACCCCTGGCTGTGAATGACACAGCCTGCATAAAAACAAACTGCTTCCATTTTCAATCAGATCTGAACTGACTTACGTTTTTTATCTCCTGTTCATGTAATTGAACTTTCATTACATACATGATGCGCCTGAAAGGTCTAGCAAGCTATTAACATAGCAGAAGATAAGACATTCTAAATTAGACAGAATTTTCAAGAAAGGAAGTGTAAACATTAGATTATTCTTTACAGGAAGTGTTTAGGAGGGCTGCGTAAGTCACATGCAGGGAGGAGCGACTAGGGCTACATAACCAAAGTGATTTAACTCTTAAATGGTTAAGAATTGAGCAGTGAGACTGCAGGGGCATTATCTATACACCAAAAAATGCGTCATAAAACTAAAGTTGTTTTTGTGACTATATTGTCCCTTTAATAAGGATATTGTTTACTGGAAAATGTGTCACTTGGAAGCAGGGTTGAATATAGATAGGGTATGTTACTTGGAAACAAGTGCAATTCTACTTTGTAACATATTCAACAATCCACTCTACATTTTTAGGTTGGACTTCGCAGTCAAACATCTGTTTTTAGTCAGTGCATGTGAAACCATAGTGTAAAGTTTCAAGTAGTTAATACATTACTTTGCCAACAGAACGTTTTGGATAATTATATATTTGCACTCTGGGCTGCCAATTCTTGTTTCCACATTTAATAAATTATCTCAGATATGTATAATGGCAGATAAGATCCATTTGCCCTCATACATATGCATATTATGTCTTTAATTAGCTTCAATTCAATAATGTATTCTGACCTAAAGGGTCACCCTATTTACTTCCTACCTTCTTAGTACTAATCTCAAAGCTAAAGAACAGTTGCACAAGGACAGTTAATTTTATATGCTTCTATTGCATTACTAACTTGTGGATATAAAGTAATCAGGAAACGAATGTCATTAAAGAGCTTGTTACGGTCAACCGAAGACTGTTTTCTACTTAGCTTTTTGGTAAGTCCATATGTAGAGTTGAGCGGACACCTGGATGTTCGGGTCCGGCAGGTTCGGCCGAACTTTGAAAAAAAGTCCGGGTTCGTGCTTGAACTTGAGCCCGAACCTGAACTCCATTTAAGTCAATGGGGACCTGAACTTTTGGGCACAAAAATGCCTCTAAAAAACTCCTGGAAAAAGCGAGAGAGCTGCAAAAGCAAGTGAAATGGGGGTATGAGTAGGACAAGTGCCCTGCAAACAAATGATAGGGAAATCACTTAAAATAACATAAAAATTAAAAATTCAGCTGAGCCATAAAATAGCACATGATGGAATCTTTGATTTTAGCTTTGGAAGAACATAAATCAAAATCTAAAGCATGGCTGTCAGGAGGATCACCAGAAGCCTCTGCTATTGTGTACATAGTTTATACTAAGTGATCCATAGGTTGAGGAGGCGGTGACCGTGGCGGTGTAGGTGGAAGCGGCGGTGGAGTAGGAGGAGGTAGCCAATACTGTTTATATATATATATATATATATATATATATATATATTTTATTTTAATTGGGGTAGCCCCCAAAATATTGGGACATACAAAAAAAAAGAAACATTTGCAGCCTGCTGTGCATTTCTTGCAGTCCTGATGCATGGAGAAATGCTCAACTCCTGATGCATGGAGAAAAGGCCTTCAAAAGCCTCTGCTAATGTGTACATAGTTTATACTAAGTGACCCATAGGTTGAGGAGGCGGTGGAAGAGGAGGATGAGGTAGCCAACACTTTTTTATATATATATATATATATATATATATATATATATTTGACTCTCAGATATGAAGTGCACCCCACTAAAATACTATTTAGCAGTTTAGCACCCAAATAATTTTAAGTTTTAAAACTGCAATGTGACAGCAGTATTTGACGCTTCTATTTGACTCTCAGATATGAAGTGCACCCCACTAATGTACTATCTCACTAATGTACTATTTAGCACCCAAAAAATTAGACTTTTTAAAACTCCAATGTAACCGTGGTATTTGAAGCTTCTATTTGACTCTCAGATATGAAGTGCACCCCACCCCACTAATGTACTTGTTTGCAGAATTGTTTCCTAAGCTGTCCCTATCAGCGGCAGCATCCTCTCCCTACACTAATAAGACCGTATGTGCGTGCGGCGCTACGCAACTCCAGCTTATATATAGAGGCTGGGTCACATGCTGCACTGGCCAATCACAGCCATGCCATTACTAGGCATGGCTGTGATGGCTTCTAAGGGCACACGAGTCAAACGCTTGTTGATTGGCTGCCCTGCAGCCTTTCAAAATGCACCATTAAATCGCCGAACACCGAACTCCAACCGGAACATACAGTGATATGTCCATGTTCGGGTCCGGGGTCCAGAAAACCTAATGTTCGGTACGAACACGAACTTTACAGTCCGGGTTCGCTCAACTCTATCCACATATCCTGTACAAAGAACACCATAATGTAACTTATATGTTTCATGTTCTATCTATAATCTTTAGTTCTAACCATCTATCTGTTTGAAAATGTTTATTTCTGTACAGAGTATGCAAAGTGCATTATAAAAGAAGACAAATGATATTGTGACATTTATTAAAATTTAGTTAATTTGACAGTATCACAATGTATGTTTGATTTGAATAGACACCTCTCATATATTTCTTACAGGGACATTGCACTGCCCAAAGGCAATAAATAAATAAATAACTGATTACTAGATTTACTTACTAAATATACCCACACTGAAAACATGCACACATTTAAGAAAGCTTTAAATCAGGTGGGAAAAGCTGTTTACCTCTTGTCTAGCTTTTCCCATTTTAACCTAGCCCAGACTTTCTGTTGCTGTCCAATCACAGACTTCCTAATGTAGCTCAATGAGAAGTCATTGCAAGGCCGGTGCTCTGGGCAATTGCTGCCTCTTGAGTTTAGCTCCAATTAGCTAAACAACCTGGAAGTAACAGGATTGGTTGCCTGATTGACAGCCAGGGGTGTAACAAGGTTAAATTATCAAAGTTTCAATTTCTCTAAAAAGCTGCAGTTTGTAAAATTAAATAACGAGGACACACTCTTCTCACACGAGGCACTTCACTACACTGAAGTGCTTTATATGTATGGAAAGTTCCTGATTTTTTATTTATTGTATTTGGGCAGTGGAGTGTGCCTTTAAAACTCTAAATAATTTTGTATTTTTGAGTTAAAGGCTTGAATCACAGTGTTCACAGCATTTTGGCTCTTTGCTCTCTTGAGACCTTTCTCTGTGGCTCTGTACATTGCCAGGGAGGAGATTTGAGTAAAGTGGTATGTCAGTAACAATGTATCTCAGGGCCCCACAGTAATGGTATGATTACTTACTAATTTAAAACGTAAGGCAAAAGTAGCCAAAATGGAACCATAACTGATTTGCATTATGAATGCACTATGAATTCCCAGCACTTCTCATTTTACAGTTTTAAAATTCACTAAGGTCTGAATGGTCCTGTACCATCCAGTTGCATAAAAGGCCATTTGGATTGCAAGAAATGGACAATGTTGATAGAATTCAACAATGTTCTAATTGTGTAAATCATCTCTTGAGATTTGGCTGTCAGAGTGCTCTGATTTGTTGGCCCAATATTTCTGGATAAATGTTTCAAATTATTTATCTACAGAAGTCACTGTAGGTGACCCAAAAATATATTATATGAAGGCCTAAGATAGGAATTGAATGAATTAATCTCCATGCACATACTGTAATTCTAAAATAAATAGTTTAGTCTAATTTAGTCAAATTTTTTGCCATTTTGTTGAACAAATGTTTGTAATACAGCTATGCAACTTCCAGTTTACTTGATGTTCCCAGCCTTTAAATATTGCAATCAGATGGGAGATGATAGGGGGCATCCCTTATTTTGTACAACTTAGACTTCTGCCTATATTGTACAATGCTTTCCTATGGGGTGTCAGGTGATGCTGGATATCCTCATGCATGGTGTGAGGATGTTCAGCATCAGTTAGTTGATCAAAAGTCGCCTAACGACCCAGAAGACAGTCACTAGAGTTGACCCTCAAAGAGCTTTAGAGCAAAGGGGTAACCATTCAAGAAATATAATTTCACTGATGATGTATTAAAGCAAATATAACAATATACATTTTATGTAATGTTATTGTTTTAGTTAAATAAAACAATTTAAATAGTTCTTCAAATATAAGAGATTAAACAAAAATCCGTTCTGATATAGCTGTTTTACTAATCTAAATATGAAATCTTCAGCTGGTTGCATATATTAGAAGAAACAAAATATCCCACAAAGTGATAATGTCTGCTACAGAAAATTTATGGACATCATCTGCAGATTTGAGTCACAGAGGCTAAAATCTATAGATGAAAAAGTTAAAACAGCAGTAGAAGGGAAACAGAATCATCCCGTGTTCCCAGCACAGGAACAAAAACTCCAACAGAATTTAAGCAAATATCAAAATACGATCAAAAGTAGAAAACATCATAAATTCCTTAGAGATAACCATGATTATAAATCTGGGAAAGTCTATAGACGCTTCAAAAAATCTACCAGAGTAGACTCAGACCTATGTACAACTTCAGACTATGAAACATCTGATACGGACAATGAGAATCCCCAAATACCTCAGGGAAGCTCTAGTGCTCAGACCTCTAGGGGTATTTTGAAGAAAGGAGTTTCTTTTTTAGGGCTGAACCCCCGAGAGGGAGATCCTTAGCCACAATACAGATCAACACGCAACAGAGGGAGAGTTCGCAGACAGTACTATAGTATCATTAATCTCTCAGGTATTACATTAGTCACAGTACAGACAAGAATTTTGATGAAATGCCTGTCGTTTGTCCCTTTTCCTCCATTTAATCACTTTGAATGGATAATGGACATAAATCTGTTCGGCAGAAGACTTGCACTTCACTTCACAAATTTCACATGATTAGGGATGAGAGAAAGGCTAAAGGGTTGGGATTCAATTCTAAGTAATACCAATGTGTTCAGGACCTGGTATCCCTACTTGAGAGTAATGATAATGTCTCACTCAAACCCTACACAAATCTTCGTACTAAAAGTAAATTTACTCCAAACTTTTGGGATTTTGAAAACATTGATCTGTTTGTCGAATCAACCTGTAGTACGGTTCAAAAAATTCCCACAGAATTGCTACTCTTGAGACCACAGAGCAATCTTACAAAAAGTGAGTGGAGAGGCCTGCAGGACCTGCGTGACAATGAGGATGTGATCATTAAACCCGCTGATTAGGGGGGCAACGTGGTTCTCATGAATAGGCAAAACTACGTCCAGATTGCAGAAGCAATACTTAATGATAGACAAACCTATCTTACTGGGGATCCAACAGTTAAGTTTCTTAAATAATTTAAATCTCTTCTTGACAAAGCTTATGATGATCAGGTCATCAACAGAGATGAGTATAGTTACATCTACGTAAACAAACCAACTGTGTCCACCTTCTACTGCCTTCCAAAGGTCCATAAACCATATGTCAACCTCACGGTAAGACGTAGTCTTAGGGTATAACAATTTGACCAATAGAGGCAGTTTGTATTTGTATTTGTACTGTTCCTCAAATGATCTTTTTCTCACGGATATCTCTCTATAACTGCAAATTAATATTATTACAAGTCTGTTTTTCAACAGAAATGCTGTGCCAGAAAGTTCAAGAATTCTTTCCAGCATTTGAAACTTGTTTATCACAAGGCTCAGTGCCTTTTTATGTATTAAAACAGATGTGTATACACAAAATTACCTAATCATCATTCATCACGCTATGAATATGAGATTATGTGGTTAACACTCGTACTGTCTAAAGACTTAGACAGAGAATCGGCTAACTTCTTACATATGCCCCAAGAGAACAATTAAACAACAAAGTTAAGGACTAAAAAAACACAATTTATGATAATATTAATATTATCAACAATACTACTGTTATTATTATTAAAAGAACACTTCAAACACCATAACCACATCAGCCCACTGTAATGATTTTAGTGCACGGACTGTTCTGGTGCTAAGAGAGTGTAAACCGTCAAACCATTTTAGCATATTTTGACCTTTACCTGGATCCTGCTGTTTGTGTATGCTGCACATGTTCTTCTGCAGCAGTAGAACTCCGAAAGCCAATTCATTGGCTGAAAGAGTCAGCTGAGTGTTTTCAGCCATTTAATAACTTCCTCTCCATGCTGAAGAAGACCAGATGCAATTTTTTGTGGAACACTGGAAAGTTTCAAACCTTGCTAAAACAGTTTGACAAGTTATACTGGAATGGAACCAGGGTATTCCTGACATCATAGTCACTATAGTGGGATGTAGTGGTCATGGTGGTTGCACAGGGTGACCAGATCCACCATGTTTACAGGAACACATAATTTTGTCATATTTATGAAAACTCATGAAAACGGTTGCCCTGCATTATGTATAATGCATATTCTGCAGGATTCTTCATTGCCCAATTGCTTAGTCTTATACACTTTCTTCTGAATTCTACATATTACAGGGCTACCCTTTTCATGTGCTGCCCATCAATATGTATCTATGATATATGTCCCAGAAAACATGGTAGATCTGGTCCCCCTATGCTTGGAGTGTTCCTTTAAAGCAGGGATGGGGAACCTTTGGCCCTCCAGATGTTTTGGACTACATCTCCAACAATGCTCTTACAGCCATGATGCTGTCAAAGCATCAAAGGAATTGTAGTCCACAACATCTGCAGGGCCTACAGTGTTTAAAGGAACACTGTAGGATTTGAAATACATATATGTAATTCCTAACACTACTGTCCTGATGCCCATTGTCCATTAGACCCCCCCCAACAGTATTAAAATAAAAATAAAATAAAAATAAACAAATTACTTACCTTTTTCTCCAGCACCGAGTCTCTCTCAGTGCTGCCATGACCTCCTCTTTAGGTTATTTCACCCTGGAGACATGCCTCCAGGATTGCAGGAAAATACAATATCCCTCATAGAGGAGCATTGGCATGCACAGCACTCACAGCGATGCACCTTTAATTTCCCCTTAGAGAATCATTGTGCTCAATAGTTCTCCATGGCCAGCTATCACAGCACTGTGCATGCCATGCCATGGTATGTTACTGTATGAAGTAAGATCTCTGGCTCTTATACCCAGAAGGTTGGAGGTGTGGCTTGAACCCATGCTTCCAAGCCTTCCCATTAATTTAAGAAACATTTATTATATTTCATTTATTTATTATTTTATTTTTACTGTTTAATGTAATGGCTGACTTGCAAATACTGGCCGGCTGTCACGTGGTTAATCCTTGCAGCGCTGAGAGTTATTCAACTATTTGCCTGCTGGAAAATAGTTCTTCAATAGTACTTTAAATGATCAATTGTTTTTAAACAACAAAGAATGATAATTTGTGAACGTACATCCTGGCAGATGTACTCGATCCAAAATTTTGTTAAATCCAGTGCTTTTTGAATATATTTAGAATCCTATACTTTGTATAGGGTCTGGACGCAAAAGCAATAATTCTAATCTGGACACTAAATGCATCCAGACAAGCAATAATGGACAAAATATGGTGTTTAGTGAATAACCCTGAAAATTTATTGTCCCTTTCTGGATCTATATGCAGTGACGATGAAAGAATCTGGATGCATCATTTTCACATGTACTTTAGAGGGTTGAGGTAAGGTAGAATGTACTAATCAATCCATGGCATTCTGATAAATTTACATACAATACATTTGTGAAAACAAAAAGGATCCATTTTATATGCTGTTTACTTTCTGATACATCCACATTAAAATCATGTATTTACATTACATGTAAGTTTGTGCCTGAATTATAATAGAAAATTGGATTATAATTAAGCTATCTTAAAAAAAATAATATATCAGAAAAATGTACTAATGCACACTAGATTACATCTGTGTCTTGCAACTGACTTTCTTTCATAATTTGAGTCAGAATCATTTCTAAGCTCAAACCTTAAATAAAACATAAATTGCTCCATTAATTAATGCATCATTTACTTTCAAAGAGGAATGCCACTGGACATAGTCTATTTCTCAAATGTAAAACAGTCTGAACACCCATGATTGCAAACTCATTAAACTATTTATTTCTAATGTTAATGGTCTTTTCCTTGTGAAAGCTTCTCAAGCAGAATTCTCAAGCACCCCTTTCCAAACTATATGCTAACATTTATTTTATATATATGTATAAAATATATTTGTGGTCGGGGCCATTTCAGTATAGTATGAAATAGCTATTGAATATACTTATCACAATAATCAAAAGTTGGTAGAGGTGTGCCGAAACCGACGTGTGTGATAGGTCTGTAAATAAGTGGGCCTACCTTAAATAGTATTGAATAGAAGGAGAGGAGGGTGAGCCAGAAGTACGTCTGGACCAGTAGGTAAGTTAGGTAGGAGGGGGAGTCCCTTTTAAAGGGACATAGCACCTACCACAACTTCAGGCCCTGCCTTCCAATTTGTGGTCGGGGCCATTTCAGTATAGTATGAAATAGCTATTAAATATACTTATCACAATAATCAAAAGTCGATAGAGGTGTGCCGAAACCGACGTGTGTGGTAGGCCTGTAAATAAGTGGGCAAAAAGGATACCCATATAGTGTAATCCAAGATGTTTATTACGAAAACATTTCACAAATGCATTCCGGTGACATTTCACAAATGCATTCCTTAATTCCTGTGTCAGCTGAGGTATGCGTTGTTGGCGGGGTAGTACTGAATAAGTACCTCGTGGCCCCTCTGGCTGTTATTAGTTGATGGTAAGTTAATACATAGTGCTCCTGTATTTGTACAGGTTAAAGCTTGGACTCGTGTTGCCCTATAATGATAAATTCTCTGATCGTGGGAAACCATAAAAGCCAAGTATATGCAGAATCACGCAAACGATCCCCACAAACGTAAGACAATCCATTGAAGGACCCCTAACAGACGAAGAATTTAGACTGGTAGTTAAAAACCTCCCCATAGGCAAAAGCCCAGGACCCGACGGCTTCACTACCAAGTACTTCAAAACATTCACAAATCTGCTCTGCAAACCCTTTGTCACTGCCTTCAATTCACTGGCTTTAGGACACAAACTCCCAGTAGAATCCTTAGAAGCCCACATCACATTGATCCCCAAACCCGGAAAGGACCTAGAGGAGTGTGGGAGCTACCGCCCAATCTCTCTTATAAATTGTGATTTGAAAATCTTCACTAAGATTCTTGCCAACCGGCTGAAACCACTCCTGAACGGACTGATACACCCGGATCAATCAGGGTTTGTACCGAACAGGGAGGCCAAACATAACACTACGAAACTCCTAAGCCTGATACACATAGCCAAAGGAAAAGGACCCCAGAGCCTCATTTTAACTATAGATGCCGAGAAGGCATTTGATAGGGTAGACTGGTCCTTCCTCATGGCCACAATGAAAACTCTGGGCTTCGGCCAACAATGGATACAATGGCTCGCAGCCATATATTCAAAACCGGGAGCAAAAGTGCGTGTGAACGGCCAATTGTCAGATACCGTACAAATAACCAATGGTACTAGGCAAGGCTGTCCCCTCTCCCCACTACTCTTCATCCTCACCATGGAGCCATTCCTACAAGGAATAAGAGACAACCCAAACATATCTGGCATTAAAATAGCAGAGCAGGAATACAAGGTCTCCGCTTTTGCGGACGACCTACTGTTCACCCTATCTAATCCAAAAACATCCCTACAACACCTTATACAAGAGATAGAGGCATATAATGCAGTCTCCAATTACAAAATAAACATGGGCAAGAGCGAGATACTCCCGCTCAACATACCGAACACCACACAAACAGCGTTCCGCGTCACCTATCCATTCCACTGGCCCACAGAGTCAATTAGATATCTGGGAGTCCAACTCACAACCACACTGTCACGCCTATACGCCCTTAACTACACAACCCTTCTAAACAAAGTAGATACCGAACTCAAATCGTGGAATAAACCACAATTCGGTTGGCTATGCAGAATCCACATCTTAAAGATGATGATTCTCCCCAAGTTTCTATATATAATGCAAACCTTGCCTATTAAAATACCAAGGCCTTTCTTCTCCCTCTCCAGGCGACTATTCAACAACTTTATATGGTCAGGTAGACCCCCGAGGCTACAATACGAATGCCTCACAAAAAGCAAACAACGAGGAGGACTAGGCCTACCAGATCTGGAAACGTACCACAAAGCCATTATCCTCACGAGGATTTATGAATGGTCATACCCTAAAAACACAGCCCAATGGGTACAGATTGAGGCCAGCTTTCTCGCGACACCGATATATGCCATACCCTGGCTCGCTAACAAGACCGACACGAAAACGCGCTCAGGGACCTCTCACCCCACAATCACACACACAGTGAAACTTTGGTCGACCATTAGGAGAGACAAACACCTAGCACCACATCCATCACCACTCTACCCACTAACGGGAAATCCCCTCCTTCCCCCCAGGCATGGACCACAGGGCGTTTAGAAACTTCCCCAAACAAGCTCATACACTGACTTTGGGAGATGTCCTAACGGACCAGGGGGTCACTCCCTTTGAACAACTACTACCCACTGAATCGCAAACGGGAATGACGCGACTGAGACACGAGCAACTCAAACACTTTCTAAGCACAAATCCACCACTATCACAAGGCCATAGAACCCACACTCTATACGAGACCCAATGCGCACAACACAGCATCCGGAGGGGCCACATATCCTCCTTCTATAAACAATTATGCAGACGAAAGGACGAACTCCTACCTACCTATACATCCAAGTGGGAAACAGAGCTGGGGTTACAAATGCAAACCAAAGAGTGGTATAAAATATTCGCCAATGTCTTCCGCACATCCAAAATCAACAGCACACATGAGAGCAATTACAAACGAATAGCCAGATGGCACTACACACCATCCCGCATCCACAGATTCTTCCCAAACGCACCAAACACATGCTGGAGGTGCAAGAAAGCGGAGGGAACCACAAGCCACATCTGGTGGCAATGCCCAATAATAAGTAAATTCTGGGCCCAGATAACAAACGTTATTCACACCATCACGGGACACAAACTACCCCAAGACCCTAAAGTCTTGTTGTTTTTAATGTACCCCAGCCCCCTACCCAAACACTCACGCACACTGATCAACCACCTGTTAACGGCAGCAAACGCCATCATCCCAACCAAATGGAAGCAAACTGCACCCCCTACGATCAGAGCCTGGATAGAAAGGGTAGACGCTATCAGAGAAATGGAGGAGCTAGCGTACTCCTTTTCACTCAAATACCACGACTACACGGCCACTTGGGAACCATGGTTAACTTTCATACGCAACACACCTCCACAAAGGCTATAGACCCACATACCCAAACAGACAAATCTACCACAACGCAACAATCCACACTGACGAGGTTCTACGCCACGATGGTACATACTAGCTATACCAGGAAAGTTCATCACCCACCCCAATGTACTGTTATGTTATGTTATATTATGTTTTGATTTCTACCTGTATGTTAATAACACACCACCCATGCAAAGTGAACAACGACTAAAATCAAACCGCACTCGAGTACTTTGTCCAAGGGTACCGCACACAAACGAATGCTAAAACGTAACGTGCTCGAACAGTTAACACAACCGTTCTGGACTCTCAAGCATGGTAACAATGTATAACATACAAAAGTTCGTTGATACCAGATTGTATATTGCAAAACAGATGTTGTAATCTTGCATTATTACCCAATAAAAATTTGAAAAAAAAAAAAAAAAAAAAGCCAAGTATATGACGGTTTTGAGAATGGGGTTTGTAACTGAGAACATGTGGTGTAGAATGCCCGGGAGATGTAACTTAATAGTGTTGTGTGACATTTATTTGATGTGACAAAAAATTGGCGAAAGCCCCCAACGTTGTATACTTGAACCCGTTTGTAAGGTGGTGATCTGACATGAAATATATGCAGTAAGCTCTGTCATAGCAGTGCGTTTCTTTGAGGGCCCACTGTGTGAATTCCTGTTGTGACTTAGCAACTCTTCTATTCCATAGGTAATTCTTGGAGCTTGGGAGCAATCGTGGCCATCAGTGAGGCCATTGTTAGGGACCTCCTGAACGCCTGAAACTGAAGACTAGATAACTGATCAGCAGCTGTATTGTAAATGCCTGGTATGTGGTAACATACCAGATAAAATTGGTTACAGGCTTCCCCTACGTTAGTTGTCTGATGAATTCATAAGGGATACAAGACCGGACTGGTTTATGACGTGGTCCATTGCCAACATGGCAGAAACCCCATGTTGCTGCTGTGGCTACGATGGGATATACCTGTGAATCGTGCAAAGTTTTGAGGAATCCTTTGATCTGGCTTACTTCGCCCGGCCACATACCCCCATAGCCAACTGTCCCCTGAGATTACAAGAAGGCTTTTGTAAACCGTGGCCTCAGGGTGACTACATATGTAGACGACCCTAGTTAAAGACATATATATGTATAGGGGACACCTAAACATATAGTGCCAAGGTAAGTTCCCGCTGGGCGTCCTACCGCTAGAAGAACCTGAAATATGTATGAAGTATGTGACATTCTAGTTTACCAGTAGGAACTAATATTAGAGATCATGTAAGTGTCTGTGACTGTAGTTGTAAATGCAGAGAAAGGCCGTATAGGGAGGATTTGAGTAGTCTAACATGACTTTGGTCGTATGGAATTGCACAAATGTGGGGCCGAAATGGATTCTTAATGGATTGCTTGCGGTGGGTCGAGTGTACCATGAGTGATGGCCTAGTGAGGTCCCCTGTGTAGAGGCATGCAGTGGTAGGTTGTGACAAAATTGCAACTTATATCAAAATTATAATTCTTATGCCGTATGTAATGGCCCAAATGAGGGGCTGTCATTATGCTATAGTGGATAGCCCTTTTGTGGGTCATATGTAATGTATAAAGAGTGTGGTTGGGAATAAAATTGGCCGTGGTATGATAAGCTACGGTGTGGCCGTATGTGGACAGTGCAAGATATAGCAGATGTATAATACTGTAAGACGTGGTTGATTACAGGTAGAAAGCTGTGAGATAGCTGAATTTACGCATACATTCCTATCCAGATGATATGTGAACTTAGTGCCTAAATGAGGGATTGCAAATAAGACTTGGTTGTCCACTAAGGTTACCTGAAGTATGTTGCAAAGGTCCTTAGATAGCCTGTGTGATGACTATGCAAAAGAGCTTGAGAGAGGCCCAATGTCTGAACTGTTAGCCTAAATAGTTCTGCTTTGCAGGCAGTAGCTGAAAAGGGTATGCTACCCTGCGTAATTTGGCCGTGCTTTGTGGAATTGTCCACGTTCTAATTGAAGATGAACTGCCTGTGACCCTTTTAGGTGTAGGGGTGGCCGTCCTAGTTGGAGTACTTGGACTAGAAATGTCATCTCCTTCTTCTGAAATTTGGGACATACTGAAATATATATATTTAGAAATCATGAGTTGCTCTTGAGGTTGTAACCGTTGTTTTTACTAGTGCCGAAGTGGCAAAACAATTCATTACGACTAGTGACAGGTGAGTCCCTACTAGTTGCCAACTGACTGGATTGGCTCTACCTATGGTTGGCGTGAGGGGGTAATCTGCTGGATGTGATTTGATGAGAAATGAGTCGTTAATCTGAGAAGGGGTAGTGACGAGTGACGCCCTTGCTATGCAACATGCGAGGCGTCTAGCTATGATTTGGCCCGAGGGGCGCATTACCTCTTTCGTAGAGGATGGGTGTTGGCTTCGTGGGACCTCTGACTCTATGGCAGAAGGTGCCTGTGGGAAGTACCTAGGTGGCCATACCCATTCGTCTACGGATTGACTCCTTAACCAACTCTAATTTAAGGAAGCGGGTGCAACGTATCTGTAAGAAAAACCAGAACCAGAATGGTAGATGACAGAATGGAAGGAATTGGATACATATGAGTATGAAATTACACTCTACCTGCCGAACCTCCCCAATAACTGCAGTGTTAATTCCCTGAGAACAACCCACCTATACCTTTAGATGAGGTATGAATGGTTTGACATGTATACTGTAGTTCTGACGAGCCAAGTATGTCTAAGCTTGGAGTGTTGAGTCTATAACATATAGACACATAGATAGGTTATCTGGTGGACAAGTGTCTGATCAGTACTGATTGTTTGGAAATTCATGTATCAATAAAACATTAACTATTTATTATTATTATTATTATTGCCATTTATATTATTATTGTCATTTATATAGCGCCAACAGATTCCGTAGCGATCCACAGCACCATGAGAGGGGGATGTAACTAATATCAATCAAATAGGGTGGGAGTGAAGCAGAGAGTAAAGCAATGTCCTATAGGAGAGAGCAAGAGACAGGTATGTAAGGTAGAGGTTACTCTGGGAGGCCATAGGCTGTTTTTCACAGTGAGAAGCACGCAAACGCATCTAACGGCTGTCAATGAGACAGCCACTAGAGGCTTTAGAGGCTGGATTAACCTATTTATAAACATAGCTGTTTCCCTGAAACTGCTATGTTTATTAAAAAAAAAGGTTAACCCTAGCTGGACCAGGCACCCAGACCACTTCATTAAGCTGAAGTGGTCTGGGTGCCTATAGTGGTCCTTTAAGTGAGTCCACATTTAACAATAGACAAATAGGTTATTCACACCCTTCACATATAATAGGCATAGAGTGGCTTAGACATAGGAGTAGTCCAGGGTCCTACATACAGTGTTCTTCTGAATCTCCTGGTGATGGTGACTACTTTCACATATGTGTAGTAGTTTGTGTATATGTATGTGTGAGTCAGTGTGTGTTTGTGTAGAGTGTGGATAGCAATATGTGTTTTACCATATGTTTGTGTAGTAGTGTGTGTATAGAGTGTGGATAACAGCATGTGTGTGTGTGTATATGTGTGTGTTTATGTAACAGTGTGGGTAGCAGCATGTGTAGTAATTTGTGTGTGTGTGTGTGTGTGTGTGTGTGTGTGCATAACAGTTTTGGTATGTGTAGTAGTGTGTGTATATGTATGTGTGAGTTAGTGTGTGTTTGTGTAGAGTGTGGATATCAGCATGTGTTTTACCATATGTTTGTGTAGTAGTGTGTGTATAAAGTGTGGATAACAGCATGTGTGTGTGTATATGTGTGTGTGTGTGTTTATGTAACAGTGTGGGTAGCAGCATGTGTAGTAATTTTTGTGTGTGTGCATAATAGTTTTGGTAAACTGGTATACATACACTGTATGTGTAGTAATGTATGTTGCAGTATGTGTGTATAACACTGTTGGCAGCAGTATGTGTAGCAGTTAGTGTCTGTAGCGGTGTGAGTAATGGTATAGGTAGAAAGGTGCTCCACCAGGTGTTTAAGGTTCTCACTCAATTAGTACTTCATTCCCTCTATATTTTACCATTAGTTGCAAATCACTGTTTACTTTTTTAGCCATCACTTCCAAATTTCCCCTGCTACTTCTTGTCTTAAATCCCCATGGTATCCTTTAGATTGTAAGCTCACGGGCTATCTAGCTAAGCACTTTGTATAAAATAACTTAAATGGCTAGATCTCATCTTACGGGCAGGGCCCTCTCTACCTTTTGTAATTGTCTGTGTATATTTTACGTCCTCCACTAATTGTACAGTGCTGTGGAATCTGTTGGTGCTTTATAAATACCAGTAATAAATAAAAGGTGTGAGTAGCAGTGTGTGTGGGTAGCAGTATGTGTAGTAATGGGTAGTGAGTGTGTGCACAGTGTGAGTAGCAGTGTGTGTGGGTAGCAGTATGTGTAGTAGTGGGTAGTGAGTGTGTGCACAGTGTGAGTAGCAGTGTGTGTGGGTAGCAGTATGTGTAGTAGTGGGTAGTGAGTGTATGCACAGTGTGAGTAGCAGTGTGTGTGGGTAGCAGTATGTGTGGTAGTGGGTAGTGAGTGTGTGCACAGTGTGAGTAGCAGTGTGTGTGGGTAGCAGTATGTGTAGTAGTGGGTAGTGAGTGTGTGCACAGTGTGAGTAGCAGTGTGTGTGGGTAGCAGTATGTGTAGTAGTGGGTAGTGAGTGTATGCACATTGTGAGTAGCAGTGTGTGTGGGTAGCAGTATGTGTGGTAGTGGGTAGTGAGTGTGTGCACAGTGTGAGTAGCAGTGTGTGTGGGTAGCAGTATGTGCAGTAGTGAGTGTGTGCAGAGTGTGAGTAGCAGTGTGTGTGGGTAGCAGTATGTGTGGTAGTGGGTAGTGGGTGAGTCAGTGTACAGTGTGGGTAGAAAGATTTTGTGTGTGCCTGTCTTATAAGAAAAAGCCATTCTGACCCCAGTCCTCTCCCTAGTTCCTAGCCAGTGATCTCTGTTCTCACTCATTGAGATCACTATTTGTAGCATGAAGAGGCAAGTGCATGCACAGATCAGTGATCTCAGAGTCCAGCATCCTCTCATTTGGTCAGCAAACAGGCAGCAGGTAGGGAGGATGCTATTAACAGGCACAGTAGGTGTCCCTATCAGACATGTGCCTATAGGCAAGGGCCTACTCTGCCTATTGTAAAAACATGCCCCACACCCAGCTCATGATATAAAATGAGTAAAATGACATTGATAGCATTCTAGCAACCAGTAAGGTAAGAGAGAGGAAGGAGGGTTCTATGAACAGGCTAAAATATCAGCTTGAGATGCTCTGTATAGTATAGACCCCTTATTTTAGCTATATAACTGCTTGTTGTATTCAGCACATATTGTTTGTTTGATTTTGGTAAACTACATTCTCAAAATAGCTATGAACATGCATAAATACACAACAAAATATCCCTGAACTGAAATCTAAATAAATGTACGAGCAACAAATCTCCGGTTTAAATTGAATGCTACTTTTTTAACAAACTTTGTGGGTAATGAGTTAAAACAATATAGTTATACAAAGGAAAAAAAATAGACGTCAGTAGCAGTATAACGTATCAATTCTTCGCTGTATTATTATTTTTATTATTCCATAATATTATTATTATTTTGTCCCCTGTGGCCCCTGTTGAGCTTGACAGCTTTAAAAGGAAGAGTGAAAAGTGAGATAAGTTAAGGACAGGAAAATAAATACTGATATAGGACTTTCCTCATATGAGATAAAATAGTCCCAGATACTAAAATAATTAACTCATTGTGTGTAGGATTGCAAGGTCCTCAGAAACCTCTTGTTTCTGTTAACATGTATAATAATTTGTTTTACTTGCGGTTACGTTCCCACATCAAAACTGTAAAGTATTACAGCATATGTTGGAACTATATAAATGCAACTACTACTACTAATAATAATAATAACAAATACAATGGATTGGAAATGAAACATAATAACTATTAATGTTTTTTATTAATGCATGTAATGAAAATATAATCTAGATTGTTGACAGATTAATGTAATATATCACAAAATACAATTTAAATAATGCTGTAAAGTAAGCACAGTTACTTTGCGGTATATGTTGTGAAATCGTCCTGGTGACCACCATTTAATTTTCTATTTAAAAAAATAAAAACTGAGATGATGAGCCAAGGGTATAATTTAAACTTTGCACTGATCCCTGGCTTGTTTTATTTAATGTTATCTGGTTGCAGAAAGAAAACAATAACAAACCATAAAAATAAAATCTACTGACCACAGGTTCAGCAGCAGAACAAAAAGAATTGCTGAAAACTAGACAATAACAAGTTCTTAAAGGAAATGAGCACCGACAAAATACAATTATAATAGCCATGCAGCTAGATTGTAAACTTGTTTTAGCAGGGTCCTCATCAACCTATTGTTCCTGCCAAAATTTGTAAAAAGTTTGTCTCGTTTTGTTGTTAAAGTCCCCTTAGTAATATTGCAAAGCACTGCGGAATATGTTAGCGATTTGTAAATGCCAACAATAATAATAATTTTAAAAGATTCTATCTCAGATATGTGAAAATTCAACACATCTGGAAGAAACAATTAAACATACATATTATGGCTTTAAATATTATCATAACACAATTGTAAAGATGCAGATATAGCATCATAAATGTGAATTAATAACGTTGCTTCATCAAAAATACATCCAAGATGGCTTATGTAAAAATGTGCCAAATGTTTCACTTAGCAATGATGTTTTTCTGTAGCATTACTGTAGACAGAGCGATCCCCCTAATCATTAGACTCTAACCCTAACCACTACAGTCCAACCCCAACCATTACATCGTAACCTTAAACCTTAACTACCAATCTTGTTCCATAAATCTTACCTCTAGCCCTAACTGTAACCACTACATTATTTGATCCTAACCACTACACCCTAAACCACTACTAAATATTTGAGCCCTAAGCTCATGGGTCAAGGTTTGATGTTCAATATTTCTCATGATGCATTAATCTAAAACTGGATTTATCAGATTCTAGTTGTCATATTGTGGTTTCTAACCTTATGTGTACTCTTAATGTTTATTAGGCATTATTTTTTTGTTTGTTATTTGACCAGGCTTGTTTTCCATTCCGCATGATTTCTATAACCTTTGACCTGTCTAGTTTCTTTTCTACACTATTATGTTTTACCTCTTTGAGGTCTGTATTGCATTAAGCCTGACATTTTTAGGACTCAGCTGTATGATGTATCTGCTTCTTCTATTTTCCATTCCATTCCTTATACTGTTGTAGTTTGTAATCTATGTACTTCATGTTGCCGACCATCCAAGTCCTAACAGGGGAAAACATATGTTGGAGTAACATGTGAAACTTGAGTTAGTTCATGATTTAATATAGTCATCAGTAGTGAAGAAAAAGGAAGTGGTAATGCAAGGCCCATCTGTGAAGACATTGCCCTTGAGAACAAAGTCCAGAAATTAGGACTCAACTTCCTTCCTGTTGGATTCCAGTTGTTGCTGTTCTCCGTTCAGAAATCACGTGTTCTACTGTCTGTCTTACTGGAGTTATTTGACAACCTCTACATTGTTAAGTACATAAGGTTATGAGGTAGATTTACAGAAACATGGTTAAATGATTTTTACATAAATATTGATTTTTACATCTGTCAGCCTGGAGCCACTAAATGTAGCCCAAGTTGACAGAGGTTATCCTCCTCAATTGGGTCTCCCTAGTGTGAGCAGTGATTTAACCCTCTTCACACTAAAATATTCTATGCTGCCTGATGTTGTTAAAGCCCACACTGTGGAAGATGGCATAGAGTTTTCTACTGTACCTAAGGGGTTATATTTTTTCTGTATATGTGTCCGTGTTAAGAAAATGTAATCTTACCTATATGACTCCAAAAAGACACTCTCCGAAATAGCAAGCCTTAAAGTCCATAATCATGCAATCATTTGCAGTTTAGATGTATAGACAATTTCCACGTGAAGCAGATGTTGACTGTGTGAGATACTACCTTGAACATCACTGTTTCTATTCTTATACACACACCTTATTTATGGTGGATTTAATCAAATACATTTTAACATTTAACATATTTTTTACATTTTTGATAGCACTTTCTATCCCCAGGTGAGGGTAATGCAATGGCGACACTTGGTTACCATCTTATACTAACCTTCAACTGGGTTAGTGGGTGGTCTCCTCTCAGGGCCGTCTTTAATATTGATTGGGCCCTGGGCAAGCATTTGCTTGGGCCCCCTGGATCCACTCCCTAGCATGCAATCACGCCTCCACCCCAATGCAGTGGGTGAACTAAAGTAGAAAGAGCCCTGGTGCAAGAATTTCATTTGGACCCCCAGTTGCAAGGTTGGAAAGAAGGTAGAACCCTATCTGTCATGCAACTCCAACAATGCATTGACAGCTGGGGCTCTACCAATTTCCCATGCTTGCAGGGTTGTATTTAGCACTGTGTTTGTGTGTTTGAATGTAAGCATGTTTTTGTATGGAGTATGTTTGTGTGAATGTGTTTGTATGTGGTGTTAGAGTTTGAATGCAAGTGTACACTTAAGTGTAGTGCTGGTTTTTGAATGTAGGGGTTTGTTTATATATAATTGTGGTGTTTAACACAGAGGTGTGTTTGTATGAAGTGTTGACTTTCAATGCAGGAGTGTGTTTGTATGTAATGTTGAAGTTTGAATGGAAGGGTGTATTTGTATTTATTGTTTGTGCTAAGACACAGGTAGACATGCTGACACACAAGCAGATACACACACTGACTACATACAGATACACACACAGATAAACACACAGACACATACAGATACACAGACAGATAAACTGAGACATACTGACACATATAAATACATACAATGATAGACATACTGACACACACACTGACACAAACGGTCTCACAGGCACATACGATGACAAACATACTGACACACACACAGGCACAAACACTGATAGACATTCTGACACACACACACACACACACAAACAGGCACATATACAGACATACTAACACACACACACACAGTATCTCTATCAGCGTATGTGGCTGTGTGTGTGTCAGTATGTCTGTATATGGGCCTGTGTTTGTGTGTCAGGATATCTATCAGTATAAGTGCCTGTGTGTGTGTCAGTATGTCTGTACATGTGCGTGTGTGTGTGTGTCAGTATGTCTACCAGTGTATGTGCCTATGTGTGTGTGTCAGTATGTTTGTCATTGTATGTGCCTGTGTGTGTCAGTATGTCTATTAGTGTGCCTGTATCAGTATGTATATCAGTGTATGTGCCTGACACACACACACACACACACACTGGAAGATATACTGACACACAGGCACATACACTGGCAGACATACTGACACACACAGAGACATACTGACACACAGATACATACACTGATAGACATGCTGACACACACACATACACACTAATAGGCATACTGACATACAAACAGGCACATACACTGACAGACATACTGACACACACAGATACATACACTGTCAGACATACTGACATACACTCACAGACATACTGACACACACAGACCTTTAGACACACACACAGATACAGACACTGTCAAACATACTGACATACACACATACACTATCAGACATACTGACATACACAGACACACACAGACATACTGACACACACAGACATACTGACATACACAGACACATACACTGTCAGACATACTGACACACACACACAAACACACAGACATACTGACATACACAGACACATACACTATCAGACATACTGACATACACAGACACACTGTCAGACATACTGACACACACACACACACACACACACAGACACAGACATACTGACACACACAGACACATACACTATCAGACATACTGACACACACAGACACACACACAGACACAGACATACTGACACACACAGACACATACACTATCAGACATACTGACACACATACACACAGACATACTGACACACACAGATACATGGACAGACAAACTGACATACATGTAAAATTTACATTTTAAGCCCACCCTCCAGTTTCCTACCTTTTGCTGGAGGGTGGCATCCCTGGGATCCAGTGTGCTGCCTGAGGATGATGTGAGTGAGAAGCCCCCATCCTCACTGCCTCCTATTCCCTCCCGTGCAGGTCCTTCGGCACTCACTTCCTCCCAGCGCTGCCGAAAAGCAAGAGGCCCTAAGTGCATGGGCCACCCGGTGGGACTCCTTACAGTGCGGGGCCCGCCTAAAGCGGCCGGGAAACATTTTATTTATTTTTTTAGGGCAGCGGGACAGCTGCCTTCGGCCCCCAGGAGTAATTGGGCCCGGGGCAGCTGCCCCGTTTGCCCCGCGTTAAAGACAGCCCTGTCTCCTCTGAACAGATAAGTGAACATACATGTGACAGAGCCCCCGTAATCCGACCGAGTACCTCGGCCAAGTCTGCTTCTTCACTGCTATCAGGGACCCTGAGTGCTCAGACCCAGTCGCCAAAGCTTGACTGGGATTGCTGTGTGCCTTTTCCACCCTGGAGGAGGCTACTGTGATTATAGCTCTGGAAGCCCTTTCTTCAGCAGTGATTATAGCCCTTTCCCCAAAAACCTGCTGACAATTGGTGAATATTAAAAATGGCAACTCTGCTTTTTTTTAAAAGAACATCTAGTTATACCCCACAGCCTCATTTACATACAGTAGGATTACAGGGATATACAAAGTTCCCCTTCAGGTCCTCGACCACATCCCCTTCCAAACAGCACAGTGAGCCCAAGTCAGCCAATAGCAGTATGGACTTGGGCAGTGACCAATTACATTACAAAGCTTAATTGTATTAGTGTGACTGGAACACAGTTGTCCAAACAAGGGCTGAGAACCACACATGGGATTAAAGGCGTGACAGGGCAGCCAGTTTAAACTAGTCTGGAAGTGTTCCTAAAACAATGAGATACCGCCCTGGTGGGAAGACAGGTAAAAGGGGGAGGGGGAAAGGCAATACACTTAATTTAATACATATAACCAAACCATATGTGGAAACATACAGGTGCTCCCTTTTAGGGACTCCTGGGACCAGGCCCATAGTCTGGGGGCAGAAGGTTAGCCTTTACACCTCTCTAGGAGGCTGTGGCTGAGTCAAAATACAGACTCTACTCTATACTATTCCGAAAGAGATATATCAATGATACACTCCAGCGGTTACCAAACTTTTAAGGTTTAAGGCGCCCTTAAAGTGGCACTGTCATGGCTGAATCCCGTTTCTTTTAACCCACTACATCTAATTGACACCTTAGTCACCCCCAAATGTCCCTAAGCCTCCCAGATTACCGATTTGTAATCTTTATTTTCTTCCTTGATCTATATTCAGGGCACCGCCATCTTTGTGTGGGTAGAGGAAGTCCCTGTGGGACACGTCATCTGCCCACACTAGATTGCACTGATATTCCCGCACAAGCCCAGTGAAACACTTGGGCATGCGAACGTGAATTTCATCTATTCATTCATTCGTCAGAAAGATGAATGAATGGAAATATCAGACGAACAAACAAACACTGAATATCAGTGTTCGTTTGTTCGTTCAGTTTATTACAAGGAGGGAGCTACCGGCGCTCAGCTCCCTCCTTGTAATATGTAAAGATAGAAGCGGCAGGGAGGGTGGGGGCCATAAATTACAATGGGGGACCTACTGTCCTCCCCCCAGCCCCCACCCTTGAGTGGCGGCCCTAAGACAAATTCCCCCCCATCAAAGGTGACTAGGGGTCCCCAAGCCCCTAGTCACCCAACCCCGCACTTAAATAAAAAGTTACCCCCTACCTACCCCCCTCACCCTAAAAAATAGTGAGGGGGGATAAAATAACCAACCTGTAAAGAAAAATTAAAATTACCATTCGACATCTTCTTTTATCTAAAATCTTCATTTTTCAGCCCCAAAAAAGGCCAAATAAAAAACCATCATGCCCGTCGAACTTAAAATAAAATAAAAAACCAGAGCGCAAAAAAAAAAACCCAACGAAAAAGAAAAAACCAGAGCGCAAAAAATATCCTTCTTCACCCATGGAGGGCTCCGCGCAGACTGAGCTCTGCAGAGCGGGAGAAGGCTTATAAAGCCTTGCCCCAGCCTGCAATTAGAACACTCTAATTGGTTGGTTTAAGCCAATCAGAGTGCTCTTTGTCATTTTACACAGCGTGGGAAAATTCCAAAGGACTTTCCCACGCTGTGTAAAATGACACAGAGCACTCTGATTGGGTGGCTTGAAATCCATCCAATCACAGTGCTCTGTGTCATTTTACATAGCGTGGGAAAGTTCTTGGAATTTTCCCATGCTGTGTAATTTGACTCATAACACTCTGATTGGTGGGTTGGGAATCTAACCAATTAGAGTGCTCTTTGTCATTTTACACAGCGTGGGAAAGTTCTTTGGCATTCTCCCACGCTGTGTAAAATGACAAAGTGCACCTCTGCGCGGTGGGTGGGGGCTATAAATTACAAGGGGGGGGACCTACTGTCCTCCCTCCCTGGCCCCCACCACTGGGCGGCGAGTTGGGGCCATAAAGATAATGGGGGGGGGGGACAGTAGGTCCCCCATTGTAATTTATGACCCCACCCACCGCGCAGGGGTGGGGGCCAGGGGGAGGACAGTAGGTCCCCCTCCTCCTTATCTTTATGGCCCCCACCCACCACCCGGGGTGGGGGTAAGGGGGGGGAGGACAGTAGGTCCCCCCCATTGTAATTTATGGCCCCCACCCACCACAAAGAGATGGGGGCCGGGGGAGGACAGTAGGTCCCCTCCCTCATTATCTTTATGGCCCCCACCTGTCACAGGGGTGGCGGCAATAGGGTTTTTTTTGTAAGCTTACTAGACATGCCCCTACTCGTGGTATAGCGAGTAGGGGCTGAATTTACTAATACTAAGTAATCTTTGCTTAGTATTAGTAAATGTGGCTGAAAGACCAATTTAGGTCTTTCAGCCTTTTAGTAGATAACTCCCTGATACCGTGGGAATTAGGGAGTTATCTACTAAGCAGCTGCAAGATGCAGCCGCGGCAATGAATAGGATCGAGTTTCATTCATTCTAATGAAATTCCGATATGAACAAAGTCCCGAATTGCATTCTAACACAAATGGAGAAACTGTTAGAATGCAATTCGACAGTTGTGCCGGTATCCTGTCTAAGTGACAGGAAGCATCGCGGGAACAGGGAGGAAAGGTAAGGATTGTGGGAAAATTGTTGTGACCACCGGAAATGAAGCACACTTTGCTCCTCCGCTGGTCACCGCTGGTCACGGCATAGGAAAACCTCCATAAGAGAAATAGTCCCTACTTTTTCTTAAATTTTTAAGAAAACTAAAGCAAACAGGAAGAAATGAAGAACAGATCCTGAGAGAGGGAGAGAAGAGGAATGGATTGGGGAAAGGTAAGTTCGGCATGACAGTGCCACTTTAATATTTCTATATTTTTCCAAGGCACCCCAAGTCAAAATTTCTAGGTTGTATATCTGTACAGCTCTGCAGCATTTACTGGCTCTATAGTGTAATGTACAGTGTTGGTTTTTGAAAGGGTGCTTCTATAGAGTTTTAGTGTTTTAATACAGGGGTGTGTTTGTATGTAATGTTTGAGTTTGATTGCAGGGGTGTGTCTGAATGTAATATTCATTTTTAAATGAGGATGTACATTTGTGTGAAGTATTTGTGTTTGAGTGAAGGGGTGTGCTTATATATTTTTTTGGAGTTTGAATCTAGGGGTGGGTCTGTATGTAATATTTGCGTTAGATTGCCAGAGGGTGCTTGTATGTTGTGCTGGTGTTTGAATACTTGGATGTATGCACATACACTGCCACATACATGCATACATACCTACGTCCACATATATTCATGCACATTAACACACAGATACATATAAATACACAGACACATACACACAAATTCACATAGACACCGACACATACACACAGATACACACCGACACATACACACATATAGATACACACGACATACACACACGCACCCCGACACACACAAATATTTATACATGCACAAACCCTGACCCAGATACACACACTGACATAAAAACACAGACCCTGACACACAGATGGACATACACAGATCTATGTGCACACACAAACACACACACTGACACAGAAGCACACTGACATATACACACAGATGCACAACCTGACACACACACTAACAAACACCCTGACACACACTCAAACACATACACACACTCACACTCGTACATATTCATACACGTACACACACTGCTACACATACACATTCATACACATAAACCTCATATTTAGCTTATGTGTCCAGGAGGGTGGTTTGGAGTCCTGCTGGCTGGTGTGAGTGAGGGGTCTGGAGCAGCTCCTGGAGTGTTCTTTTCCTCTGTTGAGCAGTTGTTTCCCGGTGCTATAATCACACAGCGGCATACAGTTTGGGAACCGCTGATATACTCAGGTTTACAGTGATCTTGCATTGGCATTACAAATTAATAAAGCCAGAGTCGGGAGATCGCACTTTTTTTCAATATATTATTTACAGCAGCATCCTCTAGGATATATTGTGTAATTATGTACATCACAAATATACACAAGGTGGAGTATCTTACATGCGAGTCTGAGAGTAAATCTTTAGTAGGTGCTTTCCTACAATAAAACACAGAAAACAATAACCAATAGCACAATATTGTCTGTGATATGTATTGGAGTGCCAAAGTGAATAAAGGTACACTCACAAGTGTGGAGTTTATAAATAGGTTAATCCAGCCTCTAAAGCTTCTAGTGGCTGTCTCATTGACAGCCGCTAGAGGCGTTTGCGTGCTTCTCACTGTGAAAATCACAGTGAGAAAACGCAAGCATCCATAGGAAAGCATTATGAATGAGACAGGCTGAATGCGCGCGCAGCTCCTGCCGCGTATGCGCAATCAGCCGAAGAGGAGGAGAGGAGGCGGAGAGGAGGAGGAGAGCTCCCCGCCCGGCGCTGGAGAAAGAGGTAAGTTAAACCCCTTCATCTCCCCAGAGCCCGACGGGAGGGGGACCCTGAGGATGGGGACACCCTCAGGGCACTATAGTGCCAGGAAAATGAGTATGTTTTCCTGGCACTATAGTGGTCCTTTAAATGTATCTATGATTTCATTTTCACTAGAAAGTTCTCTTTGGTTCTGTATAAACAGGACTGTTTTGTTCTGGGTTGGATTTAACCATGCTCACACCAAAATGTTCCATGCCACCTAACATCGTTAAAACCCACTCTGTGAAAGATGGCACGGAATGTCCTAATGTCCATCAGGGGTTAAACTTTTTTATTGAATATGTGTCCAACTTTGTTGCTCTTGATTAGAATTTTAAACATGAAATGATTAATTTGTTCCTAGTATGTTCTACTTCAAAACAAAATTTTAACAACATGACAGTTTGATTCTAGTGACTCTTTTTCAGATGTTTTCAGTAGTACAAATGTCAAATGTTATTCCAAAAGATTCCTGTATATTGCTTTTATTTTTTAGATTGTGTAATAGTTTTTCTTTAGAGATCACTTAATTGTAAGATAAAAAAAAAATCTGTCCGCTGCACCTTTTAGATTTACTTCTGTCTCTTGTCATTGTTTGCTTCTTCTCACTTTATCTTCTGAAACTATCTGAACATCTCACTAGTCACCAAACTGATGATAATTTTGCAAATCTCGCTAAGCAATGTCTAAATTCTTTTAAAGAATTTAAATTAAAAAAATTTTTTTTGCCATTGTATACAATATCCTCATGTATGAGGTCTATTGTATAATTTTCATTATTATTATTAATAATGAAAATTTCAGAATGTCGTTTACATATATTGTTTGTACACACATTTATGTTTAACCGCTTCAGGACGGAGTCAATAGTGCACGTTCTGATCAAAACAAAACATAAACAAAAACTGGAATCTGCGCTATATGTCTGTTCAACTGTAATTCACCGCTGTCACATTAAGTGCACCCACACTTATTATATATCATTTTGTTCAGGAGAAACAGGGTTTTAATTTATCATTAACTATTCATATATGGAACATCATTTATTCTGAATAAAATTTAAAAAAAATTTGAGAAAATAAGATTTTTTTTTAAATTTGTATTTCCATCTGACATTTTAGCTGTGAATGTCATAATACTGTTAGGTGTTACTGCATAAAAATGCACATATTTGTAATCAGTGATGTCTAACGAGTACAACAGTACCCCGCATTAACAGGTTTTATGGTGTTTTGGAAAGTTACAGGGTCAAATATAGAACGTTCCATTTTCACATTGAAATTTGCCAGATTAGTAATGTTACCTTTGAGACGGTGTGGTAGCCCAGGAATGAGAATTACCCCCATAATGGCATACTATTTGAAAAAGGAGACAACCCAAGGTATTGAAAGTGGGGTATGTTTAGTCTTTTTTAGTAGCCACTTGGTCACTACGAACTCATGGGGACTTCAGCCGTTACGGCATTCTATGCCGCCACAACGGCTTTAAAACCCTTTTAATGCGGGATGGCATAGAACACCGTAACGGCGTTAAGGGGTTAAGATGAACCAAGTAATAGGCAAATTGAGAAAACATGAAATTATTAGTTACAGAAAATGTGAAGGTATCATGGGTAATTTGGAACAAACAAACTTTTGCTACTATTTAATTATTCCTTTAAAGTGACCTCTAAATAAATGTCATTAATTATGTATAATTAATGCTATGATGATCCATATGGTATAGTCAATCAAAGTTTATCATACATTCTAATAAAAGTGATATCATTACTTCATTGTTGATGTGAACGTCTGTCTGTCTGTCTATCACTCAATCCATCTCCATGTCTGTGTGTTGGTGTGTCTGTGTGTCTGTCTCTATCCAGCCACCAGAAAAAATATATATTTTTACTCATTACAGACTAATGTACATCTGGAAAAAGTATGTTTGGGAAATAGAAGGAAGTCACTCCAGAACTGTGCTGAACCATTTCCCTTTCATTGTTCAATATGAAACTACAACTTTTATGGACTGAGTCATTCTTTAAGAGTAGCTCATGATAAGAACAGAGGGATGAAAAGTGAGTAGAAACTTTCTTGCAAGTAAAGGTATTTTTGTGTGTATGACTCATCACATACAGGATTTATGAGTAATAGGAAGCATACTTCAGTCTACGGTGCTATTGTGCTATTATTGCCATTTTATTAAATTATTTTTGTGTGCCCTTTTCCTCATTTCCACATAAAAGGTTATATTGTGTCCAAGTGATTGATCTACAACTGGTTTAGAAGTACACATCCCATAATGCTTTGCCAGCACTAAAACCGGAAAAGCAACATTCAAGATTTTGTTATCCATCAGCTAAGAATCAGTTAGTCAATCTTTTTTTATACATTTAAAAAAGTTAGTTACCCAGAAGTTCTGCCCTCGCTAGCTCATATGATTACTAAATACTATAAGTGTCATAGGTCTGTCTCAAAGACAAGCAGAAATAGAAGTGAGTTGTTGCTTGGGAAATATGGAGGACATAGGTCACTGGTGTGATTGGCCATTTTGTTTTTTTGTGCACAAAATGATACAAATCTTTGAAACTGTTTTTGTGACAGATGTCAAACTTTGTGTGTGGAGCTATACTATGGCTTATTTTCAGATCTGCTCAAGAGAAATCAGTAAGATATGTTGTTTGGCAGCCATTTTGAAATTTTCAAAAACATTGATTTTTATTTTTCAAATAACTGTATAAGTTACATACATAGATCCCTACATATATTCAAGTCCCCCTCCCCCCCCTCCCACCCCCCTGCCACACCATAAAAATTAGCTAAAAAGAAAAAAAGTTCTTTGGAATTTTCCCACGCTGTGTAAAATGACAAAGAGCACTCTGATTGGATGGATTTCAAGCCATCCAATCACAGTGCTCTGTGTCATTTTACACAGCGTGGGAAAATTCAAAAGACCTTTCCCACACTGTGTAAAATGACACAGAGCACTGTGATTGGATGGCTTGAAATCCATCCAATCACAGTGCTCTAATGTCATTACGTCGAAGTCCTTTGCAATTTTCCCAAGCTGTGTAAAATGACAAAGAGCACTCTGATTGGCTTAAACCCACCAATCAGAGTGTTCTTAGCCTAATTGCAGGGCGGGGCAAGGCTTTATAAGCCTTCCCCCGCCCTGCGGAGCTCAGTCTGCGCAGAGCCCTCCATGGGTGAAGATGGATTATTTTTTTGCACTCATGCTTTTTCTTTTTCGTCCGTTTTTTTTTTTGCGCTCGGGATTTTTATTTTATTTTAAGTTCGATGGTTATGATGGTTTTTTATTTGGCCTTTTTTGGGGCTGAAAAATGAAGATTTGAGAAAAAAGAAGACGTAGAATGGTAAGTTTAATTTTATTTTACAGGTTAGTTATTTTATTCCCCCCTCACTATTTTTTAGGGTGAGGGGGGTAGGTAGGGACTTTTTATTTGGGTGGGGGGGGTGGGTGACTAGGGTCTTGGGGACCCCTAGTCACCTTGAGGGGGGGAAATTGACTTAGGGCCCCCACCCGCCGCCCAGGGGTGAGGGCCGGGGGGGAGGACAGTAGGTCCCCACCCCTCATTATCTTTATGGCCCCCACCCGCCGCCCAGGGGTGGGGGCCGGGGGGTGGACAGTAGGACCCCCACCTCATTATCTTTATGGCCCCCACCCGCCGCCCAGCGGTGGGGGCCGGAGGGGGGTTGGACAGAAGGTCCCCCCTCATTATCTTTATGGCCCCCATCCACCACCCAGGGGTGGGGGTTGGAGGGGGGTGGACAGTAGGTCCCTCCCCTCATTATTATTATGGCCCCCACATGCCGGGGCATTGGGGAGATTTTAATCTCCCTTGTGCTATTATGGGGGTCATATTGACCCCCATAGAGTGAGGGGGGACCTGGGGGGGCTTATGAAGTGTTGGGAAGCACTGCTCCCTGCCGCTTCTATAGTTACATATTACAAGGAGGGAGCTGCGTGCCGGTAGCTCCCTCCTTGTAATAAATTGAACAAACGAACACTGATACACAGTGTTTGTTTGTTCGGCTGATATTTCAATTCATTCGTCTGTCTGATGAATGAATAAATAGACAAAATTCCCGTTCGCATGTCCAGGTGTTTCACTGGGCATGTGCGGGAATCTAACAGGCTATCTAGTGTGGGCTGATGACGTGTCCCACAGTGACTTCATCTACCCACACAAAGATGGCGGCGCCCTGAATAAAGATCGGGGCAGAAAATAAGAAATAAGAAATAGGTAATGTGGGGGGCTTAGGGGCATTTGGGGGTGACTAGGGTGTCAGTTAGATGTAGTGGAGGCCGGAGGGGGGTTAAAAAAAAACAAAACAGGATTCGGCATGACAGTGCCGCTTTAAAGGGACACTGTGGGCACCCAGACCACTTCAGCTAATTGAATTCCTGCTTCCCTTTTGCACTTAGTGCTGCAATGTAAAACATTGTTTACATTGCAGCTCTAAGTCTGCCTCCAGTGGCTGTCTACTAGAAAGCAACTGGGGGCACTTCCAGGATCTAAAAGGACTTTTGGTCCCTTTTCTGATGCTTGTCGACCTTTAGCGTCAGATTTTCCCTATAGGAAAGCATTGAATAATGCTTTCCTATGGGGAGGTCTAATGCGCACATGGCCATTGCTGTGCATGTGCATTAGGTCTCCCCCACTGGCTGACGTTGGCTGGGGAAGAGCGTGGGTGGAGCCTGACCCAGCGCAGAGGGACATCGGCGATCTGGGATAGGGGTGTGAGGGGGGCCCTCCAGGATGCTCTAGTGCCAGGAAAATGGGTTTGTTTTCCTGGCACTGGAGAATCCCTTTAACCCCTCAAGGTAAGGCAATGTTTTATTTTGTGGGATTAAACCTACATGACCATTGTGGAGCGAATGGGGCAGCAACATTTTTGGGTCAGGATACATAAAGTGTTTTTTACAAACAGGGCAGCACTAGGCGCCGCAGCAGCTGAAGCACTGGAGGGGAAGAAGTCGACAAATTGTTGATGGCCAGCACCACCCCTATATTATCACAGTGGAAGACCACCCTACGATCCCTAAAGGAGATCACCTCAGATCTCCACCGCCACCACGATAGGGAGAAGCTCAAAGAAAGCCAAGTTCTGAGTCAACCCCACCGAATGCCAAGATTCGGCACACCAGTGGGCCCCAAAGATGGACCCGAAACTCACCACACCTGCGGCATCGATGAAAAGATGGAGCTCTGCATTGGACACTTCAGGCACCTGCCAATATGACCGACCATTAAACCCGTTCAAGAAGACAGACCAAACTGCTAGATCCTAGTGCAATGGGCGCATATAATGATGATGATATTCCACCCCCGCGGTCGGCGCTGCCAAGTGGCAATTAAACACCCTTCTAGTAGGAATAATCCGGCACACAAATTGCAGCTTACCCAAGAGCGACTGCAGGTGTCGCAACTGAATCTTCCTGAGGTACCCGGCAGCATACATTCAAACCAGCAGGACCAACCCACAGGAAGTCCTCCAAATAATGTAGCAGCAAGGGACACGCTGCCTCTTCCCACCCCACCCATTCCAGAAATGTACTAAAATAACTGTCCTGGAAGAAACAACCCAATAGGTGATGGCAGTCTGAACTGGAAGCAGCTGAAAGGCAGCCTTAATATCAGCTTTTGCCATCAGAACCCCTGGGCACGCCACCCGGACCATCCAAACCGCCGCATCAAAGGAAACATACGAAACCCTACACAGCTCCTCGTCAATATAACTATTCACCGAACCTCCAAATGGGTAGGACAGATGGTGAATCAGTCGAATCTTACCCTGCTCGATCTTAGGAACAACCCCCAATGGGTAGACACCAATGGGCCAGCCATCCGACCAATAGACAGCTCCTTATTGAGCTTGTCAGTCACCACCTTGGGGGATCCCAAACCGACAAATCCCAGGAGAATCCCTCACCCAATGGGGAATCCAAAACCGATCACGGAAACCCCCAAGGAGCAGCACGGGAGCATTGCGCCAAAGTCCACCAACATCCTCGCCCTCAGAGACCACGGTATCCCCACGCTCACTGGCTTTACCCCGCTTGAAACAGCGGGATGCTGAGTGAGAGCACCGACACTTGGAACATTCATGTTTAAACTTTGGCTTCGTATTGCCAGCAGCAACCAGTGCGCCTAGGCGTGGCCATGGCAGTTTAAAGAGCATTGCACAAAGGACAAGTAGGGAGTTATGGGTCTACTTCAGATGGCACTATGAGGCACTGCATATGGCCTGGTTTAACTGCTGTCATGGGGAAATTGGCATCAGCCCTGGTTTCGTTGCCACCATGTGAGAGGATGATTAAAGGCCAAATTAGCGGCTGCCTTGGCCTGGCATATACAACATTAAGAAGCAATAATGGTTTGAGCCATAGCACAACCTGCACAAACTGACAGTAGGCCTAAGGCACAGTGTAGCTGACATATAGGGCTTGAAGTGGATAAAGGCCTGGTTTAATTGGAACCATGAATGAAAGGCTCACTGCCTGGCACAGCTGGCATCATGGGCTGGATATAGATTAAGTCCCAGCAAGGGTGAACTGCCTGAAAAGTATGTCGTGACTCGCAACAGAACAAAGCTCAGCACCAAACAAATGGCTGGTAATGCCGCCATCCAGGAGTTATGAGTAAATGTGTAAAAGTGTTACCAGGTATTAAGCCCAAAAATCAAAGTACGGTTTGAATCATGAAACAATTTTCAGTTGAAAATTACAGACAAAAATTACAATAGCACTGCACATCTTGATTCTGTTAGAAAACAGCAGCAAGTGATTACTTTAAAATGACTGCAGAGAAAAAAGTTACATTATCATTACAAAGCAATAATAATGAGTACTGGGTATTGCACAGAGACACCAAAATATCTGTAATCCGCTTCTGGAGTTTGCAATATTTTGTTAACATTAAAATGCAATTTTTGTGATTTTCTCATGCAGATGGTTCTCAAATCATGTATTTTTATATGTTTAATTTGTAATACAATTCCTTACCCTTTTATTCTAATTTTTAACTATTTTTTTTCACATCACACCAGCATTTGTTTTTCAAATCTCTAAATGCATCTTTAGCTAATCATCTTGATTGATGTCTCTCCTGGGCATAAATGAGGTGTAACAATATATTTACTATCAGTTTGATCTGGTATTAAATAATCCACTACTGAAAGGCAAATACATATTACCCTGCCAAGAAGTCCTCTTCCGTTCCCTGGCTAAAGGAAAGTATTCAAGATTGACTTGGGTTGATCCCACAGTAACATTTTACAAGCTAACATTATATTATTTTAGCAACATTATACCTATCACACAACCTGGGCAGAGCCCACTGCCATACTTTACTAGGCAGGCAACCTGGTCAGACCCTGACACAATATTATACCAACCAGGCAACTTTGGCAACCCAAAGCAATATTATAATAGCCAAGCAACCTGTGCAGACCCACACTGAAATATTATACTAGCCAAACAAACTGGGCAGACTCCACTGAAATATTATACTAGCCAAGCAAACTGGGCAGACACTGCTGCAATATCGTACTAGCCAAGTAGCTTGGATACTCCACATTGCAATATTGCGTACTCCACATATGCAAACTGAGGAGTCTGCATGGCATAATTCTACTACACTAAAAATGTGTAAAAGCCTAAAAATGGCTCTCATACGGCTGTTAAATTGTGTATATTGTACTGTAATATTGTCCATGCAACCCTAGCCACACCTCTCCTGGCAGTGACTCACACAGCCTACATACAATTGTTTCAATTTTAATCAAATGTTAACTTACTTTACAAGTGTTTTTCTCCTGCTCTGTAAAGGGCCTAGAACAGGGGTAGGCAACCTGTTAGCAGCACCGTGCCGAAAAAAGATTGTGATGTCCCGTAGCGTGCCGGTCCTATTTTTTTGAATTGAGGTGTGCATGTTGTCGTATTCTGCTTGTGTTATTTACACTGCAGTTGCTTTGTAGTGTTGTATTAGTGCGTATATGAGTTGTTAAATTGTATATGTTCATGAGTAGTTTGTGGTATTGTGTATGATACCTATGAATGTGGGCTGTGTATGGGGGCTGCTTGTGGAATTGTGTGTGTGGATGGATAGGTCACATTGTGTGTTTGGTAGTGTGTGTATGTGTGGGGCTGTTTGTGGTATTGCATGTGAGAGGCTGCATGTGGGGTTGTGTGCATGTATGTGGATTGTTAGTGGTGTTGAGTTTGTGGGGATTGTGTGTATGTTTGTGTGTGAGCTGTTCCCATTACTTGTATGAGGGGAGGGTTATTCTGCAATTCTTTGATTATCTAGCAGTGTGGATGGCTTCCCTGGGTTCCAGTGGGGACCAGGCTGGCCAGGTACAGGTCAAAAACAGGAGCTGCAAGAGCAGCTGTGGGCTGCTCTACTACAATTTGGATTCCCATTCACAAGTGCTGGGAGGAAGTGATCTGAGATCACTTCCTCTATGTGCTGCAATGCATACATTGAGGATTTTCCTTCACAATCTTTTTGAATTAGCAGATAGCTGAAATTTCATTCAGAATCCTGATAGGCCAGAGCCCGTTTGGTTCTAGCAACCTTGAGTGCCGTGCAGAGACAGATCGAATGCCCTGCAAGGCACAGTTGCCATAGGTTGCCTACCCCTGGTCTAGAAGGCAATTAACAAAGCAGGAGATAAGAATGCTTAAGTTAAACAAAATGTGCAATAAAAGAAGTATAAACATTAGATGACATCCACCATGAAAATTAAATGCACTTGTTTCCTTGCTGTATTTTAAAAAACCTTGACTGACTAAATAAAAGTCCTAGGCTACTAGCCAG
The DNA here is from genome assembly GCA_933207985.1 of Pelobates cultripes. Classification (NCBI taxonomy): domain Eukaryota; kingdom Metazoa; phylum Chordata; class Amphibia; order Anura; family Pelobatidae; genus Pelobates; species Pelobates cultripes. Next base: position 311,067,273 of record OW240914.1, read on the forward strand.
GCCTTAAGGGTTACTTGCCCGTGCAAGCCTGGAGAGTACAAGGTACACTCACCAGAGGTAAATTTCTAATCTTCAAATTACATGCATCTCCTCTCTTGCAGAATCTGCTAAATGTTCCTGGCAGTGAGCATTATGAAAATAGGAACAGCCTGACAGAGACAGCTGCATGTATGTAAATATTTTCTTCAGCTTACCTTTACCCACCAAATCATTCATGCCCCCTTTTGCCCACCAAAGCGCACATGCCTCCCCTGCACCCACCACAGACAAATGCCCCCTTTACCACCACAGCCCCCATTCCATCCTGCACACACCATAATGCCAATGCCCCCTTTAACCTGCACAGTCCCTATTTCCTCCTCCTCCCACCACAGCCCTGTGCCCCCTCTGCACCCACCACAGTGCCTATCCCACCCTGCACCCACCACAATTCTTTTCAGCCACCACAGCCACATGCCCGCTCGCCCCCACCACAATGCTAATGCCTCCCCTTTAACCACCACATCCCCATGCCCCCAGCAACCACCACAGCCCCTATGCACCCACAACAGCCCCTATATCCATCTCACCCACTACAGCCCCTATGCCTTTTGGCAACCGCCATAGCTCATATGCCTCTCCTGCACCCACCACAAACCCTACGACCCCCCCTGCACCCACCACCTCTATGCTTTTTTGCACCCACTAGAGCCACAATCCCTTCCTACACCCATCTCAGCCTCTATCCATCCCTGCACCCAACACCTCTATGCTTTCTTGCACCCACTAGAGCTACAATCCCTTCCTACACCCATCTCAGCCTCTATCAATGCCTGTACCCACCTCAACCACATCAGTCCATACGTCACTGCGCCAACCACAGCCCCATCTCTCTCATCCCTATCCACATCTGTACTCTACATAGTCTCTATGCATTTCTGCACACCACTCAGCCTCTATCTCTCCCTGTATCCAACTCATCCACTACAACTTCTACGCCTTTCTGCACCCATTACAACCCTTATCCATTCCTGTACCCACTAGAGCCCCTATGCCTTTCTGCACCCACTACAGCCCTTATCCATTCCTGTAGCCACTACAGCCCCTATGCCTTTCTGCATCCACTACAGCCCCTATCCCTCACTGGACCCACTACAGCACCTATACGTCCCAGCACCAGATAAAGCCTCTATTACTCCTGCACCTACTACCATCCGCCCTGTTCGGAGACTCTGTGGGTGTGGGAGTCATGACTGTGTGGCTCTCCCACAGCCATTACGGGTGCTGTACAATGCACACATGATATCTGTGTTAGAGCCAAACAAAGACCTTGCACCAGGAGGGGGGCCCTTGATCTCCTATTGCCCGAAGGCCCTGCGAGTTATCCATCTGCCCTTGCTCCTCCCTCCCCCACTTGCTGCTCTCAATAATGTTGCTTTGTAAGCCACATTCATGCAGAAGATCCTGGTGTATTCAGTTTAGCTATAGCTAGTCACCTGCAGCATAGAGATAAATCAGGAGTAGATACACCTAAAACATCATTACAGTTACTTAAAACCACTAATGAAAAACAGGAATCCACACTGCAATTGCTCTCCATATAAAACCGCATTTTATACAGTAATTCTAGCCACAGTAAGGATTTGTGGTTTACGGACTTGGTTTGGAAAATGTTCTGTAAACTCACTGCTCATTTATAGAAGCATTTCAGAGCTCACGGATATTTAAAGCATTCTGGATCAGTTTATTAACACAACAACGCCTCAATACATTACAGTTTGCAAGAAAATCTTCTCAGGGATATTTATCTTTGCACTAACAGGTAAAAACATTCCAGGTACACTCGCAGATGGAAAAATGAAATTATGCAAACTGACAGATCCAAACATGGAACATAGAGAAGTTACAAAGTAGCAGTTCCATAGCAGCAGCTCCCACCACATAGCCCTGCAGTTTTGACATTCTCATCCCAAAAGTATTTCCCTCAATTTCCAGTCTGTTTAAAGGCCACTAACTGGCTTAAAAAAATGGGGAAAAAAACACAAACCTCCCATGATGCTAGATTTCTGAAGATGATGCAATATAAGTAGCTCTGTGCTAGCTAGTTACTTGCTAATTAGCCCAGTCTAGCTTAGTGAACATAGCTACTGGTACATTAAAATCTATCATTAGGTTGACTAAGCAACCAAGTGGTTGGACAACCCATTGTTTTTGATTGGATTAATGATATTTATTTTTATTGTTGTTATTATTATACTTATGTTATCTATTAATATTATTATTATTATTATTATTATTATTCTATTTTTGAAATGCTTATAAAAGCCATACCAATGACTAACAATTCTTGTATTTTGGTATACTGTGCTATGTCCTTTGTGCAAAACAAATATTATAGGTCACATGGGTTGGCAGCCATTTTTATTTTGGTAACCAATTTCACACAATTTAAATAAAAAAATAATAAACATTTTTTTTTCTCCAAAATGGCTTAGGCAACAGACCTGAAACTTTCTGTGTCAAGTTATGTTGTGACCTATATTCAAAGTTGTTTAGGATAAGTCAATAGGTCACATGGATCAGCAGCCATGTTGGATTGCACAATATTCTTCAAACTTCAGCATCTCTGGATCTGCTTGTCAGAACAATGCAACAATTTTGCACATATGTCCACATCTAGGTTCTTCCCCATGGTTGTTCAAAGCGGTTGGCATAAAAACCAAGATAGCTGATGCAAGCCAATTACTCTCAAGGTGTCTTAAAATTCATATATTTGTATTTCACTATTGAACTACACTACAACACTGTCGAACATATGATATCTGTAACTTTAATATATCCTTAAGTGCTGTGTCTTTTGTTGTACTTGGCCATTTTGATCACATAATCTGTCAGTCATATTGTTATACTAAACTAATACTAAAGAAAGTATTCTCCAGAACCACATTCACTACAGACACTACAGGCACTTGCTGTGTCAAGTTAAGTTATGACTTAGAATCATATTTGTTCAAGAGAAATTGTTTGGACACTTGGTTCGGAAGCCTTATTTGCTTCTTCAAAATTTGACAGCTTCTTCTCTGAAACTAAAAGAGACCTTTCTGTTTTGTTGTGATCTAGAGTCAAAGTTGTAAGAGAAGTCAGTTGGTCAAATAGTTAGGCAGCCATATTGGATTGCACAACATTCTTTAAACATCTGCATTTCTGGATCAGTTTGTCAGAGGCAAGATGGTATGAAATTCTAGATGCCAGCTGTGAGCCAATGACATATAACATGTCCTCCAATTGCATAAATTAGCTTTTTTTTTTTGCGATTGAGATATAACATAATTTGTTAAACATATGATTAATTAATATAAGTGTCTAACTTCACAAAGGTCAATGACCATTTTGGATTTAAAAAAAATAAAAAATGAAAAGTCATTAATCTTTGCCAAGAACTACAGGTTTGCTGTGAGCTGCTGTTTATGAAATATGGAGGTTATGGTTCACACGGACTGGTAGCCATTTTGTTTTGTGTGCATATTTATAAAAACCTCTGTGAAGTTGTGTATAGCTAGTCTAGTTGCCATATTGGTTTATCTGACTAGTGATGCAAAGTCTCAAATTTATTTATTTTCAAATACAAATATATGTATTATACTTCTTTATTTGCAGTATCTATGCATATGCTACATCCATGCTCACCTCTACTGCTTAATCAGTAGTGTGGTTTGGCAGCCATTTTGAAATGATCACAAATGTGTCAAATAAACTATTAAAATAACCACAAAATCACCTGATGGCAGTGAATTAAAATTGATGTCAAAATAAATAGTAACAGTGTCATTTGCCATTACATAAACAAGTTAAAAATAATAAAATATGTTTATAATCATATATCTTTGCTATTTAATTCTCTACTTGCAATGTCTGCTCATATGCTCTACTAGGCTTTGTGCTTGGCCATGGCCACATTTATTGCTGCTTAGAACTATATTTATGTCCTTGAGTAATATAATGAATTAGATATTGGGATTGTTGTGGGAAGGTGGTCTGAAGTGTTCCTTGACTCTTGAAGAGAGTAAGCCTAAAAGTGGCAAAAAATCTCAGTCACAATAGGTTTATTAACAAAACACAAATGACAACCATTTGTCTATTCAGTAATAATGCACAGCGTTATGTTTGTATTAGAAATATGAATGCTAAAACTTAAAAGACCCACTGCTATCATTATTATTACATGTTCCTTGTAGTACTAAATCCAGGGCAATTTACATTTTATTTTCGTTAATATTAAACAATATATCATTTCATACAGTCAATAATTCCTTTAAACATGAAGGATTCTTTCTATATTTAGTGTAGCGTTCTACATAAAATTATCATAATTTTGAAACATACAAAAAGGATTAATCATCTTTAGCAAAACATAAAGCTTTAATCCTTTTTTTACACAAAATTGGATATAGGAATTATTTGATATTTGATATTTCTTTATCCTTGACTAATCCTCCCACATTTATGTTGCTACTAGTTAAACAGTTACATAAGCAATTAAATGTAATTGCATCATTATATTAATATTTAACTTTGCTGGAGATTTTTGATTGTATTATCAAATGTACTTCTCTCAATAGTCAAAATCCATTCTTAAAGGAACACTCCAAACAGTTAAACCACTTTAGCTTTCTAAAGTGCTTTATGTGTAAAGCGCGTATCCTCTTTTTTTTTTTTTCATTTAATAAAAAGTGTAAATTTCAGTAGAAATTGACACATTTATCAATTAATATTTTACACCCCCATGGGCGCCAATCAGACAGCTGGTCATGTTACTTCTTGGCTGTTTAACTCTTAGAGCTAAACTAAAGAGACAGACAATTGCCCAGAGCACCTGCCTTGCAAGGACTTCTCCTTGAGCAACATTGGGTAGTCTGTGATTGGACAGCCACAGAAAGTCTGTGATTTGACAAAAGCATACACAGAAAGTCACACTATGGGTGTCAATCATACAACCAGTCCTGTTACTTCCTGGTTGCTTAGCTCATTGGAGCTAAACTCAGGAGGCAGTCATTTGCCTACAGCACCTGCCTTGCAAAACATGTCTATGAACTGTATTGAAAAGTCTAAGATTGGACAGTGAGATAAATTATGGGATGAGGCAGAAATTAGAGGCTTGCCAAGGCTGCAGACAAGAGATCTGCAGCTTTTGCAAGCTGCTTTTAGATATACCACCAATTAAAAATACATGTATGTTTCCATTAGGTGTATATATACTAAATAGTGGAGTGTCTCTTTAAAACTTTCATTGCTTCTTATTACTGGGTTAAATCAAAGAATGGAAACAACTTTAAAAAAAAATAAATATATATATATATATATATCTATATATATATATATATATATATATCTATACACAAAAAGATAAGTCCTGCGCTCACTCCCATCATTACTGGGCGGCAGCAATGACTACAATACACATCAGCCCTAATATATATTAAAAACCAAAGAAAAAAAACTTGCCTGTGCTCTCTCCTTAATCCCTGTGTATATTTAGACAAATGGAGGTCATTTAGTTACTCCATATATATGTTTATATATATCTATCCTCAATAATATTACCTGAAGACATCCTTCAAATCTAACTCTACATTTATGCATTTTGGTGATCTTGTTTTAGAGTAAGAATCCAGTAAGCCTCCCTCTCTTTTTTATTTTGAGCAAAGCTAGTTCAATAATTTTATCAATGTGTATAACCTTGTCATGACCTTCACATGCTTATCTGCATGCTACCTAGGTCTCCTAACATTCTGAAACTTACTATGTTCTCATTTTAATTTGTTTGAATCAGCATCAGTAATGATCACAATCTGTTTAAAAACTTTTCAAATGATTTATCAGCAAAAAATCACACAGACTTTAATCATGATTTCTGTAGATAAATCATTTGAAAAGCTTTTTTTCCCCTAGCAGATTGTGATTAGTTCTGATGCTGATTCAAACAAATTAAATTGAGGACTATGTAAGTTGTTGCAGTCATTTATTATTTTTTTTAGAGGCCTTTAAAAATAAAAAAGACTCAAATTGGAGGCATGCCAGTTCATTCTCCTGCATTAACCCATGTGCAGGGACAAAGGGTGAGGTGTTATTTGCCCAAAGCAACACAGAACACCATGCACTTACTTTTACGTTTCTCCTTGGCTTTGTGATGGATGGAATCAACGTTCTAATTGTCAGGTGGTCCACAATCCTTTGACCTAGAAATTTCAGATTCTTCAGTTTATAAAATGTAATTTCCGAGTCACCAAGCCTAGTATTTCTTACTCATCCTTCTCTGTAAACTCCATGCAGATAAGCTAGGAAGCTTTCAGCTATAAAATAGCATTTTGGCTGGATATACCATAAAACGCATACATTCTTTTAAAGTTTTCATCCATCATTTTTACACTTCTGAAAATGACAGATTGAATTAAAAATGTGGAGCTCTGGGTGACGTGAAAAAAAATATTAACACCAAGATGAAAAGGATTAACTCATAACCTTTGAATATGATAAATCCTGATTTATTGCCAAATATATATGGATTATGTTTACTCAGATATAACTTCAGGCATTAACTTGTTCAGTCAGGAAACTACTGTCACGAAACACTCCCTGTCATTAAATTAAATATCATAACACCACTTTGTGCACAACAAACTACATAAAAATAATTGTTATATAAATCTCACCCAACTAAAATAATTTTTGGCTCTGAAGATGTCAGATAATACTTCCCATTATTTGTAATGCATATCGAAGGAAAAGGAACTGCTTTGAAAATTCTATGTTAGAAATCTCTTATACCTATTTGGAGCAGACTGCCCTCTAGGGTATACTTTATATATTGTGTAAAGAATGAAAGTAAAATATGCTTAATTTGGATTGAGATCTCGAGAATTTTAAAAGCCAAAGCAACACCTTGAACTCTTTGCAGCTCATTCCTAAACAATTTTTGCAGTGGGGCAGGATGCATTATCCTGCTAAAAGAGGCCACTGCCATCAGGGAACAACATTGCATGAAGACGTGTATGTGATTATTATTATTAATTATTATTATTGCCATTTATATAGCGGCAACGGATTCTCTAGTGCTTTTCAATATTATTAGAGTGGGAATGTAACTATAAATAGGACAATTACAATAAAACTTTCAGAAACATAGGTTGAAGAGGGTCCTGCTCAAATGAGCTTACAGTCTATAGGATCCGCAACAATTTCTAGATTTGTGGTATGTGTCAAAGTAACATCTGCATGAATGCCAGGACCAAAGTTTTCCTGCCAAGAGCATTACACTGCCTCTGCTGGCCGGCTGCCATCTTTTCCCCAGGCAAGTGACATACATGCACCTGGTCATCCACCTGAACTAAAATAAAATGTGATTAATAAGACCAGACAACCTTCTTCCATTGCTCCATGGTCCAATTCAGATGCTCACATCCCCATTTAATGTACTTTTGTGGTGGACAAGGGCCATAATGGGCACTCTGACCGGTCTGCAGCCACACAGCCTCATATGCTGCAAACTAATGACACCTTTCTATCATGGCCAGCATTATGTTTTTCAGTAATCTAAACTACAGTAGCTCTTCTGTGTGATTGGATCAGATGGGCTGACCTTTGCTTCTTATCTGCATCAATGAGCCTTGGGTACCCAACCAGTTTAACCCCTTAAGGACACATGACATGTCATGATTCCCTTTTATTCCAGAAGTTTGGTCCTTAAGGGGTTAATGCTGTGGGTATATATATATATATATATATATATATTATTTTTTTTCAGTGTACTGATATGAGTGTTATTTCCTACCATTTGGTTCACAGATTATATTTAAAAAAAGTATCCAAAAGAGGAAAATAGGAGGGTCAGCAAAAAAATAAATAAAAAATAAATAAAAATAAAAAACATATATATATATATATATATATATATATATATATAATAAATAATATATAAAAATAGAAATATTGTAGATTTTTGTAATTTACTGATTGAAACACTACACATTCAGAGATATTTTTAATTGTGTGCTTGGTAACTAGCACCCCCAGTACATGTTACTTAGGCAGCCCAAAACTCTGTTATGGACAGTAACGACATTAGGCAGCTTGGAACAAACATCTGTCGTTAGCCAACACACTATTGACAGACATAAAAATCATAGTCCCCGTATTTCCCTCCCACTGTGTGCTATCCCTGCATCCCAACCTTGCTCCTATTTGTTTTTTTATTTGTTTTTAAGCACAAAATCCAACTTTGCCTTCCAAAACTCCTCCCACATCTCCCCTAGTCATCTCAGATTGTACGCCTACCTGCAAAATTGACCATCATGGTTGTCACCCCCTGATTAACGGGCCCGGCGGTCCTGGGGGGCCCGGACTGCTCTGGCAGTCCTGGGCCCCACTTTCCCTCTCTGCACACATAGATAGCGAATATCGCTATCTATATGTGCAGCCGCGGGCCCTCGTGGGCCCAGCACACAGCTTCTTCACATTCAGTTCATTGCCTCCAATAACTCTTGCGAGACACGCGGCCTTCTGAGCGTTGGCCGCTAGTCTCACGAGAGTTATTGGAGGAAATGAACTGAATGTGAAGAAGCTGTGTGCTGGGCCCCCCTCTGCGTTAACAGGGAGCTGGGGGGCCCCCTCCCTGGACACAGGTAAGCAGGGAGGGGAGAATAACATTTAATTTAATTTAATATAAAATTAATTTGAAAATCCCCCTTTCCCCACCCCTCACCCTCCACAGATTGCACATTTACACACACACACTGCATCCACTCCACTGACACACACACTGCATCCACTCCACTGACACACACACAGCATACACTACACTGACACACACTCTGCATCCACTGCACTGACACACACTCTGCATCCACTGCACTGACACACACACACTGCATACACTATACTGACACACACTCTGCATCCACTACACTGACACACACACTGCATACACTACACTGACACACACACTGCATACACTAGCACAACACACACTGCATACACTAGCACAACACACACACTGCATACACTACACTGACACACACACTGCATACACTAGTACAACACACACACTGCATACACTACACTGACACACACTGCATACACTACCCTAACATGCACACTGCATACACTACCCTGACACGCACACTGCATACACTAGTACAACACACACTGCATACACTACAATGACACACACACACACTGCATACACTAGTACAACACACACACTGCATACACTACACTGACACACACTCTGCATATACAACAGTGACACACACACTGCATACACTAGTACAACACACACTGCATACACTACACTGACACACAGGGCCGGCCTTAGGGGTGTGCGAGCTGTGCGGCCGCACAGGGCGCCATGGCAACAGGGGCGCCGGGCGGCCAACACAGCTCGCAGGCCGGCCGAGTTCTGTATTTAAAGTGCAAGTCAAGTGCATAATACTGCTTTGCACTTGACTTGCAAATTATGAGCAGAGAGCCGCCGGGAATCCACTTCTGTATGGAGGGTGGAGGAGGAGCGTGGGGGCGTTATGCCGCGTACTTGCGTAACGTCGACGTGCTCTGTCATCAGAGGGAGCCGCGGAAGGATCCAATTCAGTGAGTGAAGGCGGCACCCGGTGCTCTTCAATCGGCGGAGACAGCTCATTCCAGGGAGCAGCAGCCTTTACTGTGAGTAACTTTTTTTTTCTTTTTTATTAAATAGGTTTTGTTGAAGAGGTGCAGGAATTTAATTAAGGGGGGCAGGGGATTGATGAAGGGGTGGCATGGATTGCATTAATTGGCAGGGGATTTATTAAGGGGGCTGATAAAGGGTGGCAGGAAACTGAAAAGGGGGGCATGGGGCTGATTAAAGGGGGCAGGTGGTTGATAAAGGAGTGGGAGGGGATTGATGAGGAGATCAGGGGGCTGATGAAATGGGGGCAGATGGCTGATAAATAGGTGGGAGGGAATTGATGAGGGGGCAGGGGACTGATGAAGGGGTGGCCAGGGGTTGGATTATTTGGCATGGGATGTATTAAGGGGGCTGATGAAGGGGAGCAGGGGGTTGAAAAGGGGGGCATGGGACTGATTAAAGGGGGGCAGGTGGGTGATAGGGGTGGGAGGGTACTGATGAGGGGGTCAGGGGGCTGATAAAAGGGGGAGGGGATTGGTGAGGGGGTCAGGGGACTGATGAATGGGGCAGAGGGCTGTTAAAGGGGTGGGAGGGGATTGATTAGGGGGTCAGGCGGCTGATGAATAGGGGCAGAGGGCTGAGTAAAGGGTGGGAGGGAATTGATGAGAGGGGCAGGGGACTGATGAAGGGGTGGCAGGAATTGATAAAGGGGTGGGAGGGGATTGATGAAGGGTAAGGGGTGGCTAGGAGTTTGACGAAGGGATGGCCAGGGCATTGATGAAGGGGAAGGGGTGGCCAGGAAGGGGTGGCCAGGAGTTTGATGAAGTGGTGGCCAGGGGCTTGGTGAAGATCTGGCCAGGGATTTTGGTTAAGAGGTGCAGTGGTTTTGTAGAAGGGGGTGGAGGCAACAGATTGTGAATGCTCCTAAAATAGTTTGAAGGGGTCCAAACAGAGACAGGTGAGGGGGGGGGGGGGCGCCACAAGATTGTTTCGCACAGGGCGCCTGAACACCTAAGGCCGGCCCTGCTGACACACACTGCATACACTAGTACAACACACACTGCATACACTTCACTGACACACACACTGCATACACTACACTGACACACACTGCATTCATTACACTGACACACACACTGCATACACTAGTACAACACACACTGCATACACTCATACAACACACACACTGCATACACTACCCTGACACACACTCTGCATACACTAGTACAACACACACTCTGCATTCACTACACACTAACACACTCTCTGCATTCACTACACTAACACACACACCCTCTGCATTCACTACACATTGACACACACTCTGCATTCACTGCACTAACACACATACTACATTCATTACACTGAAACACACTCTGCATTCACTACACACTTACACACACTCTGTATTTACTACACTAACACACACTGCATTCATTACACACTAACACACACTCTACATTTACTATACTGACACACACTCTGCATTCACTACACTGACACACACTCTGCATTAACTATACACACAGCATCCACTTCACAAACATCCTGTATTCACAGTACACACACTACATCCACCACACACTGAAACACTCTGCATTCACTATACAGAGACACTGCGTCTAATAAACACCCTACATCCACTACAGACACTGCATCCACTAAACACATTGCATCTAGTACACACAAACACTACATCCACTACACAAACACACACTACATCACTGTACACACACTACATCCACTACTCAAACACACTCTGCGTTCACTATACACACTGTATCCGCTACACACACTCTGCATTTACTGCACAAACAGTATCTAATACACACAAACACTACATCCATTACACACATTCTAATTCACTTCCACTATACACACCACATTCAGTCCTGCATCATTGTCAGCGGACTAGGTAGGGTGTGGGCGGGCCCAGGGGGGACACAGGGGAGCCCCAGACCTTGTGCTTTGTCAGGGGCCTCAAAATTTCTGATGGCGGCCCTGCCTTTAAGCTATCTATTTAAGCTCACTTGAACAGGGCTGTCACCATTGTCTGTTCCTCTACATCTAACTTGTTTTTGTTTTTAGTCCACTTATTGAGCAGCGCTAAGGAATATGTTGGTGCTTGATAAATAATAGGAATTATTATGGGAATTGCACTTCCATTGACATTACACAGGATAACGACATGTTATTCTCTTCATGTGTTTGGTTTTATTAATAGGGCATTTTAATGTTTTTTGTTATTTCTTTAAGCAGTAATCTGTTATTGTTAAACAGAAATCCTCTTTTGATGTTGTTGGGGTTAATTCACTAAACACCAAATTGTTGAGAATGGAAAAAGAAATTGTACAATTTAGAAATAAAATAGCTGATTTGGAACTATTCTACAACTCACCTATAGTCACTACTTGATTGTTTTAGTGTAAATTGTGCAATTACATTTTCAATTTACCATGACTTAGAGTTTAGTAAACCATTTTTGTTATTTATAACATGTGTCTACAAAAACTATACTAGATTAAATTAAATTGAAAACAACAAAACAAAATAAACTGTAATGTTTCTCAAAAAGTACCGAGATCAAAGCTGAAAGCTCAGTCCTTCATGGAATAAGAATTTAGGCAAATCCTTCCACTTCCCTTAACTCATATGTAGGATATTATGGTGTGACTTCCCATAATCCATTTTCTTGAACATTCCAGAAGAAAATGTTTTTTAATGACAACACATAAAATAATAATAATAATAATTATTATAATAATATGAAATTTAAAGCATTTTATCTTGAGCATCTTCACAATTATCACCTTCATAGTTACTACATTGTATTTAAAAGTATATATCAGGTTGCTGGATATTGCGGAATTATCAGGTTTAAAGCAGAAAATTCTGTGTAGCAGACTGATTGTTACATTTTCCAGAATTTTTCAGTCATTTTTTGACATGGGCTACAAGTACAAAATTTATTGCATGTAAATCTCAAAGTTAGCTTAAACAGCTGAAACAAAACACCCAGTGTAAACCGAAGTACAGCAAACCTTCTTAGATACAATCTCAATCAATTTAAACCAATACTGAAAAGACCACAAAGCAGACAAATGTAAAAGGATAAGTCAAAGGCTCTAGCAGAGCTATTTATTTAATTTTTTACAAGTCTAGGTGCCTTAAAACATTTTTTATATTTGACAGACTAGTCATTTCCTTAAGTTGTGCAATACCACCTGCCAATAAAATCAACAGTAAATTGTCACATGTGAACTGCAAAAAATGGATCATGAAAGCTTGCACACCGGAAAGTGGAGGACTTACCAGGAACAGTCTACATTTTGTTTTTCGCAATTTCGTCTGGTTGTGACTGGCTTCATTCTTTTACATTCAGTTGTGAAAAACCCCACCATGGTTTTTTATGGAAATGTTTAACAAGATGGTGTTTTGGGGCCCTTGCTAACTTGGTGTCAGGATGACGTATGTCCTGAGACTCAGAAATAAGTAAAATAAAAGACACAAAAAGGAATAATAAAAGAAACGTATTAACTGGCCTTAGAATAGCCTGATTTTCTGTAAAAGAGAATGGTCGGGAAAAAGCCAAGGACAGGGACACAGAAAGAGATTATAACGATACTGATTGGTTAGATCGGTGTCTCAGATGGAATGGGTGTGGAAGCAAAAGAGAGAAGAAGCAGGCAAATATGAAAAAGAAATCAGATTTAGCTTGTTTTTGCAGAGTGAGGCAACTGTCTCATTCAAAGCTAAAACATTTGTATGAGACAGTTGTCTCAAAGTGATGTAGGTGTCTTTAAGTGTAAAGTACTAGATATTCATGTTGTTTTTTTATTTTTATTTTCCTTGCTTTTTTTTCCTTTGCTTTTTGATTTTGTAAAAGAAACCTTTGTCTGCACCTATAGGAAATTTGTATTTATAACTGTGGCATTTGCAACATGGCATTGGATTATTGCTCCTCTGTGCTCCCTGTAAAACTAAAAATTAAAGTTAAACTCAACATCTGTCCCATTGCAACTACTTCTCCTCGTATTCTGAGATCATCCATCCACATGATCTCAGGCCAATCCAATACTTATTATAGCATTGTGGCCCTAAGTAACATGCATGGCAAATGTTGTATTAACCAAGGGAATTCCCTATATAGAGAGGCATTATCCTGGTGGTCGCATAGGCAACCTTCGACACTCCAGATGTTTTGGACTATAACATCCATGATGCTTTGCTAGCATTATGGGTGTAAGAGAATTAAGGGGGATGTAGTCCACAACATCTGGAGTGCCGTAGGTTGCCCATGGCTGTCCTAGTGTGTGGTGGTTTAGCTGTTTTTGGCATCATGCTGAATGTGATAACATCGTCCATGATAACTTTTAGAAATCAAAGACAAGCAAGGGGAAATGCTTCTAGTGGTTGTCTGTCAGACAGTCACTCGAGGCATCCTTAATGACAAATGTTATTTTGCGGGGACATGGTCTATATTTAGAGTGCCATTTTAATCAAACTCACAATTAGAGATGTCGCGAACCGTCCGTGAACTTCTCGCGAACGGTTCGCCACAGTTCGCCACGAGCTGTTCGCGGCGAACTCCGGTCAGCTGACACATCCTGGCCAATCTCCAGCAGACCCTCCCTCCCAGACCCTCCTACTTCCTGGACAGCATCCATGTTGGCGACATCTCTACTCACAATGTTTTTATTCACTAACATAACACCGATGTTCTGTCTTAAAGCTCTGGCAGTTTATATCATGTTCTCTGTGTTATATATTTAGATGTTACCATTTTATTTACTTGTGACTTTCTTTGCAAATGCATAACTATAAAATGCAAGCTACTTAAGAATGTGCATGTATAAATTTACATGCTTATTTAGCAAAGTAGGAGAGGTCATTGACTACATCTTGTGCAACATGTTTCTTCTCTGTCCAATACTAAGTTCCTGTCCTTAGGATATTTAAGATAAATGATATAAATAAGACATGTAGCTGTGTCTGTGTTACAAGGCTTGATAATGCCTTTAGGTATTGTGTTAGTTCAAAGATCTAATATGTGATAAAGCAAAACCGCTTATGTACTGAAACTTCCAAGCCAACATCTACAAAAAAATTTATATTTTCAATTTTTCCAGTTGTAGTGGATTAAAACAAGGTATTCTCCTAATATGTATGTAAGTTAAAATAATATTTTAGAAATAAGACAAAAAAAGGTGAAAAAACTTTCTCACTCATGTGATATTTTATAGGTTTATAATGAGTAACATTAAAACAAAATAATCTACTTGCTTACAAAATAAGAAACAGATGAGAAACAAATGTTTTACATGGGGAACTTAACAACCAGGACATTTCTCCCACCATGTACTGCTGTACGAGAGGGATACTCCCACTAGAATACCCAGTTAAGTGGATTATCCCTCCGTGCAGCAAAACTGGCTTTTTACATAAAAATATATAACTTTAACATTATTTGTGCTATTATACCGAATGACCGTTCAGCAGATAGCTGGAGTCTGAGCGCATACTTCGTGAAAGTACCGCTCAGATCCTAGCACAATTAGCCGAACACCGCACGAAGTACACTGGAACACACATTTTTCACCAAAGTCACGAATACACATGCAGAGATAAAATACCGAAAGACCGGTGCTCCCGAACGGCCTGGAAGTCTGGCTGTATTCGTGCCATCGAGTAGCCGATTTCCGTTCCAGGCACTCGACGACAAAATACCACTGGGCTAACAAAGGATCCAAGATGGCCGACCGCCGCGTGGTGAGTATCCAAACGGCAGCCAGTTTAGATAGCCTTAAAGCTACAATATTACAGGAATGAAAATACAGTCTTAAGTGGCTAGTTTTGCCACAGTAAGGATAGCCTTATTCCTATCCCATGCATGCTTAAACCTCTTCCTATGGTATACTCTACCACTTCAGCTGGAAGGCTATTCAATGCATTAACTACCTGTCACATGTTCATCCTAACCTTGTGGTGTCTGTAATGCTAAATGCCTTTCTGGCATTAACGGAGATGCTATATAGCAACCCTGTGCCAGTGTATCTGACTCCTGCAAGGACGCCAGCCGCAGCAGATCCATTCCAATTGGTAACCTCACGTCCGCCCATGGTATTGACGACGTCGGCGTGCGTGTGACGCGTGCACGTTCTGGGGTCAAAGGCCGGGTGCGGCCAATCGGATCTGAAGGAGGCTTATTTAAACTCCTTTCTCCTTTTTCTCATTGCCCTGTCATGGTTTCCCATAGTAAGTTATCTGAAAGTGTGTCCCTGAGTGTTTATTTCTGGTTATTCACTTTGGCTTCGTTTGACTTCTCTGTATTCTGGTATCCTTGACTTTTGGCTTTCCCTCATCGTTGTGTCTCATTCTGTGTCCCTGACCTTGGAAAGTATTCTGATTGTTCTCTTGTATGTTATATCATAGTATCCTCCTCTAACATATACAGTATCCCATCTGTACTCATATGTGCACCAATCAACCAATCACCTGCCTCCAAACAACATGAAAGTCCCAGGCAGGCATTATATCTCAAATATTTATTGGCATATGAGTCAATACATCGAGCAATACTAAGAAGGGGATTAAAAACAACACGAGAAGCTCAAAACACCAACTACTAGTAGACCAAACAGTCACAGAGTATGGCAAGACCACGTGGTTCTATACAAGCTCAATAAGACACTTTATCAAGAACACAATGGGCAAGTGGAGAACAACTCTGCTAGCCAATTCCAGGAAAATGACACAAATAAAACCATGTTCAGGTGGTATACAATGCCAATAAAACTCTTTAGAATGCATAAAACAACCACAGATGACTGTTGGAGGGGATGTGGAGTGCGAGGGACGTACTTGCATATGTGGTGGGAATGCCCAACTATAGTCATATTTTGGAAATCGATAGAAAACTTGTTGAAACTGGTTTTTGATAGATCTATTGCACTAGATCCCTGGCTATACCTCTTAAATAGGTCACTGGAGGGAAGGACCAGGAGAGAACAGAAACTACTACATAAAATTACTTCAAGTGTAGAGTTAAAGTAACCTCTTGGCTGACCCCGGGGGGGCTGATTTTCTCGGGAGTGATCACCAGGATCAAAGAAAGCAAACCGATGGATGACTTGACGGCCAGGGTGAAAGGAACCACTGTAGCATTCCAGAGGATCTGGGAACCTTGGGAGAACAGCCCAGTGGGATCATGAGGTGACCTAGGGGGCGAGTCCACGTGATTGCAGTGGGTGATAGGGCAGTGACAGACAACCAACCCTCTTCAGGGGATGTTTGGCTAATAAGTCACACTGGAACCCCCCATGATGCAAGGGCACCACCATTCATGGTTGATTAGAAGGCCTCATGGCCAGATGACTCCCCCCCCCTCTTTCTTCTCTACCTCTTATTTCTCTTTTCTTATCTTCTTCCCTTCTTTAAAAGGGACCAGGTGTAAGTTAAGACAGAGCAGACAAGACACATTATTGGTAGGAGGCCATAATAGTAAATCTCACAGCTCCCTACTGTGCGAAATGAGGAGTGCAGCATACCTGTCTGGAAGGCAGCGGTTCGTTGTACTGGTGCATTCTAGAGGGTACATGAGGCACAAAGGGAGGTGTATACAGGAGTATTGGAGAGTAGACACTAGACCAGAGGTTGACTAGTAAAGGGTAGACTGTTGCACTCAGATAGCATTCGGGAATATAGCAATACACCTAGTATAGAAACTAAGAATGAATAGAAGGTGCCTTTGTTGATCAGGCGATGCCACCTCAACACGAAAATTCCAGTTCATGAAAATGGAGTACTTCCACAAGAGGCCTGTAATTACGTCTTCTAAGGGCAAAGTGGTATATGTTAACAATGTGTGGATTGGCTCGTCTTGCCTACTGTATATTATAAGTTAAATAATCTTTTTTTTAAAATAGGAAAACTCCTTGACGGATGGTGAAGAAGTTATCACTTATGATACACAAGCATTGTCTCAGGATGTTTTTTATGTAACACTGTTCACATGAGTGACATGTTATTTGGCTTTTGCAGAAGCCTATATGCTAATGTTAAGTCATTGTGTCTGCCAAGATGGAAAAATAAAGAATAAAAAAAATAAAAATAAAATGTGGTATATACCAAGGTAATACTTTATCCCCAATGCTGAAGAGTTGATATAGATACAGGTTCAAGAGTGGCGCTACCATCACCCACCTCCTCTACATGAATTAAATCAAACTTTATGCCATGAGTGAGTGAGACATCAACTCACTGATCCACCTAACTAGGATATACAGCAAGGGACATTGGGATGTCATTCTGAAAAGATGAGTGTGGGTGGATGATAGCAAAAAGAGGGAAGAGGATCAGGACTGAATGAGTTGAATTGCCAGACCCCTCCAGACCAGGTAGCTACTCTAAAAGGGACAAATTGCAAACAAAATTATTTGGGGTGCACACCCTGGGAATCTTGTATATATGATGGGTTAACAATAAGATGCTTGAATAATCTGGTCTTAATGTAGGATTTGGCTCCTATTGACACTTGTTTGTAGTAGGGGACGTGAGGTAATTAAATATTACTAATTTTGACACCACAGTCATGGGAGTGAAGGAAAAGTTAGGGAGCAAATCTTTTGGATCCAACCTGGTTAGTCTCCTCTCCATAGAGGACAAGCACTCTATGACTCCTCCACAGCTCAATATTGGGGTCTAATTGAATACAATATTATTATTTTTGAATGAATAATTCCACTCACATTACGCACCTAGTGAGATATTATGTTTGGCATAGCATTTCTTGCATTTACGCCTATCAAATCTTAATGCCATCTTCTAAATAGTTGTGCTGCTGCTTTGATTTCTGATGGAGAGATTGTACTCTGGTTAGAAGTGTTTGTATTTTTTATTTTGGTTTTGAATGGGTTACACCAGTTAATAAACAGTATCGTGAAGTATGATAAAGCATCAGGCTATAATAAATGAACCTGTGTTACTAAGCAAAAAATATGTGAGATATCAAGACATAATCATATCCATAACAACAACATATCCATAGGAAGGTATATCCAAGGGTACTTCAGGGACAATATGACAGAAACAATTCCTTAAAGTCTTGCTCAGGTACCAAATCTCAAAAACCAGCCAAAGGTTTACCCTTACAAAAGATAAACAACTCAATATAAGGATAGATAGTTACAATTGTTAAAAAAAAAACCTTTATTTAATGTTAGACACTCAATACTAATATGTGAACAAAAAGAAAACAGTGACCAAAAAACTAAGCGCCGTATGTGCAAGTGTTTAAAAAGGGGGGTCGGGGGGTCTAAGGAGCCTGCCTGATAAGTCCTAAGTCTAGCTGCTTAGATAGGTATCCGAGATATAAAGCAGCTGCTCATGTAGCTATTCAAGCGCATACAATTAATTATCTATGTATATGGATACACTTGTAGCTATTAGGGTAGATTGTTTCAACCTTAATCAGAATATACACTGGATTAGAAGATCTATAATGATCTCTGTTGAAAAAACACAGCTATAGTTAATATATAAATTGTAATAGGTGGCTTTAAGAAATGCACTGGGATAGGGTAATAGAAAGGAGTTCTCAATATATTAGCTAAAGAGGCTGAGAGAGAGTAGAGGCCAATTAAGGAGTAGATATTGGTAAATTACCCCTCCCTACTCTCTCCCCAAAGAGGGATAGAGGTAAACAAGGATTGGGAGATGAAAGTTAAAAATTAACAATCTTCCCCTTAGGTAGCTCCTAATTATATATTACTACTAGGTGCACAGCAAAGTTTCTAGGAGTAGCAAAATGAAGCCTAAGTGGGTAAAAAAGAGGATTATACCCACTATGATAGAAAAATATGCAAATTCCCAAGTAAGATACTTAAAAAGCTGTACATGTATAGGCAAAGCATAAAAAATAGGAGTTAATAATCACCCCCACACCCTTCTCCGGGATTAAAATCTCCAATGTAGCTCAATTATGCAACAAAGTATCTGGAAACAAAGAGACCTGCATTGGTATAAAGAACACATATCTCCCCCAGGGCTAAAATGAGGATTCAGTTTTCCAGTCAGATACTTGTATGCTGTGCTACAGAATCTATCTCACACTGCCTGGTAGATGCCTGGTAGATTTGGAGACTTCCAAAGAAGCCACTAATGATCTATATTTAGCCTACAAAATAATAGATGATAGTACAGACGATTTGTAATGTTAGTAATAAGGTTGATTAAATGAAATAGCCTAAGTGCAGCGTCTTTGCTCAACGCGCGTTTCGGCGCTATGTTGCGCCTTTCTCAAGAACAATTCAGGGACTACTATTACTATTGATCCCTGGACTTTCTTTTGTCTAAATCTATAGATGGGGTAATAAAATCACATTAGCTGCCAATGGGCGTTAGCTCAGGTCTGGCTTTAACTTGAGGTCAACTAAAATTGTTGTTCTTAAAATCTAGGACACTTACCTTATGGACAAGCTAATTGCTCAGATGCATAACCTGATGATTTTATTCCAGATTTTATTCCAGAAAACTTGACATCTCTGGGACTCCTACAGCGTCAATGATCAAACATGATTAATAGGGTTAAAATCTGATCTCCTGCAGCAGCTTCCTTTCCTCTCCTTTTTTCCTGAATTTCTCTCTTCTTCGTCTATCTTTCTTTTGCTCTTTGCTCCTACTTCTTCCTCCACTTCCTTATTTCTCCCATGTGTTCTCATTTCTAACATTATTTGGTGTAATAATATTTTTCTTTATGGTGTTTAACACTGCACATGTTTTTAACAGTCATTTTGCAAATGCCAATATTGTATCTTATTGACTGTCTTTAAATAAGTCATTTAAATTAAATTTGGTGATTTAGCAAACTTATAGTACAGCAAGAAACATGTTTAAAGCAGGTATTTATGAAAAGGTGTGAATAGCAGGTTGAATCGTTCAAGTTTAGACAGGTTCCTTCTGCAGGGTGTAAAATCACAGTGCTGGTTTGTGCTAAAGGCAAAAGACTGACGTGCTGATTCTGAATTTTTGGGAACTACATAATCTTTTACATGCATTTGTTGGAGACCATTTGGAGTACAGTTACTGAAGTAACACCTGAAATGCCAGTCCCACTTCTGTTATAGAGATGTTTAACAAACACATTTTCAAAGCTGTGTGAAATAGGGGTTATATTAAAAAAAGCCCTAGAGCAGACAAAGGTAACATGATCAGAATGTCCCAGTAGAGTCAATGATTCCATTAGTTGCATTTCTTTATTTTTTTATAGATGCCCTAAAACCAGTTTAACCCCTTAAGGACCAAACTTCTGGAATAAAAGGGAATAATGACATGTCACACATGTCATGTGTCCTTAAGGGGTTAATGTAGCACAGGCTTGTAATTCACCATCACATTTGTAATCCCACCTGCCGGTGAAATCATCAGTAAATTCCCACCTGTGAAATCAAGATGAAGAATAGACTAAAGAAAATGGGCACAGTGAGAGTAATAGCATTGAATGCCACACATTTATTGTTATTTTTGTTATTTTTAAAATCAAAAAAGGAAATCTTATACGTTAAAGCATTAAGTTAAATGGAATAACTTGTAAGAGGAACGTGATTTTGCTTTTATACTTGGCTAACATCTGCCAACGTTGAAACTTTAAGAGAAAACACGCTTTAGCACTAATGTATGCCTTGGCAAGTTCTGTAAAGAGGAAAAAAAATATAGAATAACTGCATTTTATCTACTTGATGTAACATGTTTTGCATTATTTTAAGATATAGTTCTAGTGTTGGGATGAGATAGTTTTTGTGTGAGTATGAGGCAGTGTGTGTGTGTGAGCAGCGGGTGGGGTCCCTAATTAAATAAATAATGGGGGGACCTAATGTCCCCCCCAGGTCCCCACCCATGAGCGGCGGGTAGAGACCCTAAATAAATAAATAATGGGGGGACCTTTTGTCACCCCCAGATCCCCACCCATGAGCGGTGGGTGGGGACCATAAATAATTAAGTCACTAAGGGTCCCCAAGCCCCTAGTCGCTCCCCCCCCAATAAAAATACCCTACCCTCAACCTAATAATAGTGAGGAGGGGCAATAAACTAACCCTGTAAAATACAATTTCATACTTACCATTAGATGTCTTCTTTCTTCTTTTTTTATCTTTCTGCAGCCCCCAAAAAGGGCAAATAAAAATCCATAATACCCGTCGCAACTGTTAAAAACAAAACAAAAAAAACCTTAGCGCAAAACAAAATACACCGAAAAAATAAATAAATCCTGACGGTAAAAAAAAATAATCGTTCTTCACCCACGGAGGGCACGGCGCAGAATAAGCTCCACAGGATGGGGGAAGGCTTTATAAGCCTTTCAATTAGGCTCAGAGCGTTTTGTTTGGTTGGTTTAACCCAACCAATCAGAGTGCTCTGACAGGTAAGTCTCTACATTTAACTATCACAGCACTGTGACAGGTTAGCTTGAAATCCAACCAATCAGAGTGCTCTGTGTCATTTTAAACAGCGTGGGAAAGTTCTTTGGAATTTTCCCATGCTGTGTAATTTGACTAATAACGCTGTAGTTGGTTGCTTTCAACATGCCCCCTACTACACAGGGAGACTTAGCACAGGTAGGGGCATGCGGCAGAATTTAACCTGTGTCTGCTTCTTTGTAGTGTCCCCCCCTTATTGCACTAGTGACTGGGCAGCAATAGCAATAGCTGCCCAGTCACTAGTAGTTTTAAATTTGTTTAGGCGACATGCCACTAATAGCAGCATATAGAATCACTTTTTTCCCCCTAATACTAAAATATTAAATGCATTTTATCTACTTGATGTAACATGTTTTGCATTATTTTAAGATCTAGTTATAAACAAAGACCAAACACTGATAAAAATGGGGAGTACAAGCGCTTCTATATAAAATTTAAGATAGGATTATACCAAACAGATTTGAAATGATCTGCTATACCACCGTGCTTATCTTTCTATAGGAAAATGGTGGAAAAGTGAGAAGTATCGGTGTAGCGCTCTATGCTAGTGGATGGGAAAAAACAAATAAAGGAAAACCTTGCTATACCTTGATGGGTTATATACACTTATGAGTAGTCCCAATGTAGTCAGGTTTACCTTAAATACAAAACACAAATATACAGAACATAGTGTAACCTGTATACCAAAAATAAATCGAAATAAAGTGCATAGGTAATTCACTCACACTTTTCTGAGCTAATGTACTAGCTCAGGTATATGCGCCTTAGGGTCCGTAGAGGCGACCCTTCCCCTCCTTTTCGTCCAAATTGTCTCCAGGTATATTGTCCTAGGTAATAGGTATAGGAGGAAGAAATAGCGTAGTACAGTCTGATGTATATAAGGTATATATAATAAATAATACCTAGAAACTATACAATTTCTGGCACTCTTCCCAAATAATAATACATACCAGGTGCTTCTCTGTGCAAAATACTATAAACAAAGCAAAAAATGAGAGCACTCCATGGATTTGGTAAATCAAATTACTGTATTCAAATAGCACAAAAAAAATCGACGTTTCGACCGTCTAGCCGTCGAAACGTCGATTTTTTTTGTGCTATTTGAATACAGTAATTTGATTTACCAAATCCATGGAGTGCTCTCATTTTTTGCTTTGTTTATAATAAATAATACCAATATACTCACAAACCCTGAGCCAATGTACCGGCTCACTTCATAAGATGTATGTGGTTAAGGACCACATTCCTTCTTTATAGTAGCAGGTAGGAATAAAAGCCGTAAGTGTGATAAAAATATATATATAATTTATTGTATAAAAAGTATTACATAAATATAAAAAATACACTATATCAATAAAATCAACACTTGTGGCTATAGTCCAAAAGACAGTATAGTCTGCTCACTGTTCATCCAGGACGCGTTTCACCAAATTGGCTTCCTCAGCTGGAAAAATGTTCATGAGACTCCAAGGACTCCTTCCTGCTTTTATATCCCCTTAATTAGGCTTGTAGCTTGTCTTTTTCACGGGCAATCTCCATGGTAATGGAGATGCCCTGTATTACAAGCCTCTTTTCCGTCCGGTTACTTCCGGGTATGATCACTTCCGGTTTCGGCCGATCTTGCGTCATGCGTTCCACAGTGCGTTCCACGGTGCGTTCATTTTGACTTAACTAGGATCTACCTGGCTGCACCTCCAGTGGTGGAGAGTTGGAAGCATCTAAGCAGGTTCTTCTCATTAACACAGACAGCGCTTCTGGCTCTCCATCAGCAGTAATGGTGGCGGGGGTTGGCATCCGGCAGATTCCAGATATGAAGTCAAATTATACTGTGTTATGACTAGTACAAGGGGAAGGGAGCCAAGGCACTCATGGCACCATAACTACCACAGTGTGTGGTTATGTTTAAATATGGTTATGTGTGTTAATGAGTATTTAACTTTCAAAGTGGACCAAAAGTGTCTTCAGTGGAGACATGAGAATCAGAAATGGACCATAAAGCAATGGAAATAGGTTGCCTGCCTGGTCTAACGAATCATGTTTCTTTTAAATCATATGAATGGCCGGGTATGCATGTGCTATTTACGTGAGGAAGAGATAGCAGCAGGATGTATTATGAGAAGAAGGCAGATACTGAGATCTGATGAGATCAAAGATGATCTCTGATGCCAACACTAATCTGCACAGATGGGAAGGAGATCCAGACTACACGATAAGACATTTTTCTCAATTTCCCCCAAAATAGAGGATTAGTTGACCTTCTCTTCACAATGGAGCCACTACAAGGAAGCAGAATCACTGTTGGAACCAGACCTAGCTTCAGTTGATGGTTTACCACAAAATTGTAGCCTTTGCAATGAGCCTTAATGCAAAAGGTGCAGAAAGACCTTAATGAGACAACATGTCCTGTGGTATTTGGCACCAAGACTTTAGTAGCAGATCCTTTAACTCCTGCAGGTCGCAAGGTGAAGCCCCCATTGATCGGATTTGTTTTTCCAGCACATCCCACAGATGCTCAATTGGGTTGAGATCTAAGGAGGTTAAGGAAACATGTTGAGCTCTTTGTCATGTTTCTCACACCATTCCTGAACATTGTTTTTTGCAGTGTGGCAGGGTGCATTATCCTGATGAAAGGGGCCATAGGCATCAGGGAACACCATTGCCATCAAGGGCTGTGTTTGGTCTGCAGAAATCTCTAGGTAGATGATAAATATCAAAGTAATATCCACATGAATGCCATGAACATTGACAGCAGCATAATACTGCGTCCGCTGGCCTGCCTTCTTCTCATAATACATCCTGCTGCTATCTCTTCCTCACGTAAATAGCACATGCATACCCGGCCATTCATATGATTTAAAAGAAACATGATTCGTTAGACCAGGCAGGCAACCTATTTCCATTGCTTTATGGTCCATTTCTGATTCTCATGTCTCCACTGAAGACACTTTTGGTGGTGGACACAGGGCCGGCGCTTGCATTAGGCCAATTAGGCAGTAAGAGGGGGGCGCCAGCAAGGGCTGTAATGTTCGTCTGGACACTCCGTGAGTATATGCTGCCATATGCTTCCTCCCACTGTTATAGCTGCTGGCAGTGCCCTACCCTCACTCCTTCTACCCTCCTCCTGACAAGTAGGCTCTTTACAATGTTTTCAGAGACCTTCTCTATTATGCCAGTAATCCCGCCCCATACCTGCCCTCAAATCATTAACCCCACCCCTCCCGTAACGGATCCCACCTTTCCCCTCCCAAACATTTTAACCCCACCCCCAGTCTGCCTCTGTCCCCTCCTCCTAAAACCCTACCTGCACTAACCGTAGATCCTTAGAAGAAGGGGCAGCACAAGGGTAGAGCTTACAAACATGTTCTGCTCTCCCAGGCATGGTCCTGAACTGCATGAGGAAGTGGAGGGCCTATTAATAGACTGCAAGCATGTCAGCAGAAGAGGTACTACAGTGAGTGACTGGGCTGCAGCCAGTGCCTCCAGATTCCACCCCTGCGCATGTGAGGGAGGGCAGCTGGGGGTGGGGTGTGTGTGTGTGTACGTTTAGGCAATGTGTTTGTGTATTAGGCAGTGTGTGTCTATTAGACAGTTTCTGTGTGTGTGTATGTATATGGCAGTGTGTGTGTATTAGACAGTGTGTGTTGGGATGAGGTAGTTTGTGTGTGAGTATGAGGCAGCATGTGTGAGTGTATACATTAGGCAGTGCGTGTTTATGAGCAGCGGGTGGGGACCCTAATTAAATAAATAATGGGGAGGACCTAATGTCCCCCCCAGGTCCCCACCCATGAGCGGCGGGTAGAGACCCTAAATAAATAAATGATGTCTTCTTTCTTCTTTTCTTTTCTTTCTTCAACCCCAAAAAAAGGGCAAATAGAAATCCATAATACCTGTCGCAACTGGTAAAAAATAAATAATCCTTTTTCACCCATGGAGGGCACGGCGCAGAATAAGCTCCACGGGATGGAGGAAGGCTTTGTAAGCCTTTCACTTAGGCTCAGAGTGTTCTGATTGGTTGGATTAACCCAGAGTGCTCTGACAGGTAAGTCTCTATATTTACCTATCACAGCACTCTGACTGGATGGCTTGAAATCCAACCAATCAGAGTGCTCTGTGTCTTAAACAGCAAGGGAAAGTTCTTTGGCATTTTCCCATGCTGTGTAATTTGACTTAGAACGCTGTAATTGGTTGCTTTCAACATGCCCCCTACTACACAGGGAGACTTAGCACAGGTAGGGGCATGTGGCAGGATTTAACCTGTGTCAGGTCCCCCCTTATTGCACTAGTGACTGGGCATCAATAGCTGCCCAGTCATTAGTAGTTTTAAATTTGTTTAGGTGACATGACCCTTCTTGCAGCATGCCGCAAGTAGGGGCATGTGGGAGGATTTAACCTCCCGTTTATCAACATGGGGGCCATAGTGACCCCCATACTGATTTATATTTAGTTTGAGCAATGAGCAGTCACTGTCTGCTCGCTATTTAGGCGACATGCCCCTACTCGTGGCATGCTGCGAGTAGGGGCATGAGGGAGGATTTAACCTCCTTCTTATTAATATATGGGTCACAGTGACCCCCATAGGTTTTAATGCCGCGAAGGTAGGAATGGTTATTTATTACAAGGAGGGAGATGGAAGCGCTGTCGACTCCCTCCTTGCTTTTTTTTTGCGCAGTGCTGTTTTTGTCCTAATGGACGAAAACAAATTATTTTTTAACGAATTTCATTTAAAAACGAATGGTTTGCAAACGACATTCGGGATTGACAAATTAAATTTTAATTTAGTACAAAATCATTTGAACGAATTGAAAATTTCACTGGTGCACATGTCTACCTTGCACCACTTTTGGTAGCTACTACCACTGCATACTGAGAACACTCCACAAGACTTGCCTTGTCTTGGCACTTCTCAAAGTCACCCAGCTCTCGGATCAGCCATCTAACCATCACTATTTGGGACTTCTTAAAGTCACTCTATTGTTCCTGCTTCAAACAATTCAAGAACTGACAATTCACTTGCTGGCTAATATACTCCACCCCTAACACACCTTACCTGCTTTTTAGGTGTGGACTGAGATCACCCCCACTGGTCCAAAAGGGGGGGGAAGGGGGCATAGCTCAAAAGTGGTTGCTCCTGTGCATTTTAAGGCCTTGAGGTCAGCTGCCTCTCCCGCCCTGGTTGTACTAGGCCACATCTGCCACATTGTGGTAACAGACACTTGACAAGGTGATTACTGCAGCACAGCTTGTCCGATAAGTGAGGAGTGCAATTGCTTCACTCGGTTGATCGAGGTTTAGTTTGGCGAAGACACAAAAGACGATTTCCATTGAGATATCGGAGGAGCTCATTCACAATGCGTCTCTCCACCATGATAGTTAGGCCACGCCCCTACCTCTCAGTGGTTTTAATGTTGTTGCTGATCACTGTACACCTTCCAATGTGCAACCAATATTTGGAACTATAAAAAATATAATGCATATAAGATTTGTTAAATGAGGTAAAATTATTCAATACAGTCAGTTCCTCTTAGCTGCTCAGATTGGTATTAGTCGATGCTAAATTGGGCAAAAGAAGTGTTTTAGTTTTTTTTTATCATCATGGTTTATATAAAAACATATATACACAATGGTACTTCAACTAGCAATGAATGTGGGTGCACTGTGGGAAAGATAATGGTAATATGTTAATTACACCTTTTATATATTCTCCTGTCATTTTACACATCGAGAAAAACAAGTTCTCTTTGCTCTATTTTAAACGAAGAGTGGCAGTGTAATAGTTATTTTCACAGTGTTCTGTGTGCTTTCATTTTTGATTCAATCTGTTTGTGCTTTTACCTTTGATGTTAATGTTGTCCTGTATAATGGAATGTACTTTGAACTTTTCATTTTGTTTTCTTCTTTGTATTTTCCATCGCTTTTAGAAATCCCTCAGAGGAGCTACACCCAGACCTTTGCCACAAATTTACTGCTAATCTAGAATTAGTGTTCACAACGAACATTCACACAGTAACAATGTAAATAACTTGGTTTTTTTTTGTTTTGGTTTTTTACATATTTAATGCTATTTAGTCAGATGTAAACAACTCACCATACTGAAGTTCTCATATAACATTCGGCAGAGCAAAAATGTGAATTATAAAAAAAATGTGGTAAATGGCTTTTATGAGCCTAATTTCAATTCATTGTATAAAATCATCAACACAATGCAGAATACAGATTACACTAGGCAGATCAGGGCAAACATTGTCCTAAGAGACTAGACTTAACCCCTTAAGGACACAGCTTCTGGAATAAAAGGGAATCATGACGGAATATTTCGCAACTCACAAACATGCTAATTTTTATTTATGATTTAGAGTGCGATTCTTGGTGCCAGAAAAAAAGGGGGATGAAATGGAGAAAAGGCTAGTTTTTTTCCTGGTTGAGGGTAAATGCCAAACTTAGTTTGCCATGATTTACAAGAGATCTGCCCAATAATTTGGGCTACGTTTCCTGTCTTATTAAGAGGTGGAAAACAAAAGATGATTGATGGTTAGAAGACAGCTACTAAAAGTTGATTTTATTCACAGATCAAATGATAATTGACCAATATAGGGAAACAAAAATCTACCAAATATTTAAGTTTTGTAAGTAAATAACATAAATTAATATGTAATTTATACTTTTTTTTTTTCTCTACTTAGGAATCATATACTCTTCCTCTCACATATACTGTATCCCATATGCACTCGTATGTACACCAATCCACCAACCATCTGTTACTCGACAACATGGAAAGTCCTATCAGGCATCAGAGCCTCCAAAATCGGTGGGCATATGAGTCAATTCAACAGCAATACATAGGAGGGGATTAGAAACAACACCAGAGGCTCAAAACACCAGCTACTGGTAGATCAAGCAGTCATCAATGATGCAAAGACCAGACAGACCAATCAGTGTGCAGTATGTATTGGCTACAGAAAGTCAATGACACAATACCCACACATGGATACTGAGATGCTTGGCTGACACAAGGTCAACAAGATCCTTCATCAAGAACTCAATAGATAAGTGGAGAACAACTCGGCCAGCCAATTCCAGGGCAATTACGCAAGTGAACATCAAATGTGGTGTATACCAAGTTAAAGAAAAAACAAAAAGATATCTAGTATGTCCTAAGTATTTAAAAGTTTGTTTAATGTTGTTTTTTTTCCTTTTTATGAATAACATGGGCCATGCTTTCAAGCAAAAAAAAGCAAATTTCAAGATTTTTTTATAAGTTATCTTACTGGATTATAGGGATGTGTGATCCCTTAGGGCATAATTCAAGAAGGTAAGCTACAACACAACCCTGACAGATTTTGGGGAGTGTGGCAGCAGGCACTTCAATCATAGTGTAACTACTGACCTGTCCCTGATAATGGCATAGACATAGTGCAGTATGAAGTAGTTTGAGAGGCAGGAACACAATGATATGCCATATTTTGGCCCTATCAGCTCCAATTATAGTACCATTCTTAGTTCATGCTGCCAAGGAAGGGATGGGAAGGGGTGGAAAGACAATGAAATGGACAATTAAGTGGTAGAGGGGAAGAGGGAAAACAATGCACAAGACTGAAAGATTGATACACAGGGGGTGGAGAGCAGGGCCGTCTATAATATGCATAGGGCATTTTCTTGGGCCCCATGGGCCCTGCACCTCCCCCAATTACATTGAACCCCCAATCACACTTTTTACCCCAATGCAGTGTGGGAACTAAAGTAGAGAGATTCAAAACATACTTACACAGCCATATACACTGACAGACACAGACAGGCATATTATAACATTCGCAGATACATACTGACACACACAGACATACTGACACACATACACTGACACAAATATACACTGGCAGACGTATTGACACACATTCAGGCATACTGAAACACACACACACACACAGACACATACACTGATATAGTAACACACACACAGATATTTACTAACAGAAATACTAAAACACACTGACACACACACTGACAGACATACTAACACACACACACAGACATACACACACAGACATACTGACACACATACTACATTTAGCCACCCTCCTAGTTCTTACCTTTTTCTGGAGGGTGGTTTCCCTGGGGCCCAGTGGCAGGCTGAAGCAGTTGAGAGTTATCTTCTGGAACTCCCCTCCTCCCTGCCTTTCTCCTCCCGCCAGGTTCTGATATCCGGTGGGAGGGAGTGACGCGTGGCATTCACTTCCTCCCAGCCGGCTGCCAAACAGGAAGGGGGCTGTGCAAATTGCGTGGCCCATGGGGCAGCTGCTCTGGGGCCCCCCAGGAGCAACTAAGCCCAGGGCAGCTGCCCCGTTTGCCCTGAGTTAAAGATGGCCCTGGTGGAGAGAGACACACATAATTTATTCTTCACCCAAAACACTTTGAGTGATGGATTAAGATGTGACCATTGAGCATATATCCTTTAATTGAGTGTCTGTTGAATTTAACTTAATTTAGAGAAAAAAAATTCAATCTTTTTTATTATTATCAGCAGTACACGCATAGTCAAAAAAACATAAGCATATATCTAAATGCCTCATGTAGTGAGGGAGCTCTTCCAGGGTGATAGTGTCAGGGATGCCTGTCATCTTCAGGTAGTTTGGCCTAGACCAATCATCAATAGCTGTGTAGTGACACAATAGGGCATAGAGCATTTATTTGCAGAATCCTTTAATGAGGACATGTCTTGTTTAAGGTCTT
This sequence comes from Pelobates cultripes, assembly GCA_933207985.1. Lineage (NCBI taxonomy): Eukaryota > Metazoa > Chordata > Amphibia > Anura > Pelobatidae > Pelobates > Pelobates cultripes. Next base: position 311,098,104 of record OW240914.1, read on the forward strand.
CTTCAGAGGACTGTCTGCCTTGATAAGCGCCACAACCGTCACTAAGAGAGTCTTGATCTCCACTACCAGTTTGTGGAAATCTTATTTGGTCACAGGGGCCTGTCTGTCTGGAGCATCTTGTAGAGGGCGTTCCTCTCCCGGTGGCTCAGAGCTCTGGAGTGAGTCGGCCTGTGCGGGGCCTAGCTGGCTTCGGAGATCTTGTGGCTTACTGGCGCCGCCTTATTTTTGTTGCTTGCGCTGCCGCTGGAGAAAAAGTTCCAATATCCCTCAACACTGAGGACGGATCGGGTTGCGACTTCAGAATGCGTTGACCCATAGGTGAGGTAGGTTCTGTCAGAGTAGAAGTCGAGATGGCTCTCTACGTGGTGGAAATCCACTCAGCAGATCAGCGAGATCCAGACTGGAGGGCATATGGTGGGACCCACAGCGACGTCTCTGCATTTTCATCTTGGAAGAGTCAAAGAACGGCATAGATCGCTGTGGTAGGTAGAACATTTCTAAGATCTTGTGAATAATTCAATGAAAGTGGGATAATTTGCCCAGAAATCATGATTTCAGAGAGATGGCATGCTTTTTTGCTAGCAGTTTATTGTTGTTCACTTTATCTGGAAGGTAGTGGTACACAGCCCTATTGAATTGCTTAATATATTGTACAGTTAAAAATAAATGAATGAGTAATATCAGAAAATGCAGTCAGTGCTACGCAGGCACCATCATCTGGTATACAGGTGGTCCTTAAGGCACCAAGTTCTGAAATAGTGTATGTATTCAGACAGCGGTTTGAATACAGTATTGTACAGTATTGTATGATTTTATGAGTCTACTTAGCATGCAATAATAAGCTATGTAACTTTTATTTAATTAATTCTTGCATTCCAGTAGTCACAGTGCAAATATATTATGTTATCTTCATAAAATAACTGTTTGGCATTCTTGGCTATTTTATGAGTATACTGACTGTAAATAGTTCTAAAGAATTAATGCCTTAGATGTTCCTGAGCCACTCAGTCTCTGTTGGGCTTGAATTTACAACATTTGCATGTTGATTCACTAGAACCCAATATTGTATTAACTGGCTTTGCAGAAAAAATACACCAGAATTACAAAATAGTAACTGTCAGAATTGTGCTGTGGTGCCAATTAGCAAAAGTACAAATGCTCTATAGGCTTTGGAGGACAGGCAATGGGGTGGGGGGCAGGTGGGCAATTGTCTCCTGAGCATTAAAAGGCTGGCAAAAAAGTGGTGTGCTGGAGCCTCAAACCAATTATCTGAAAATTAGTGGGAAGTGTGTTGGGATGACTGTTTGCAGTAGTAAACAGAAGGTCCTGCACTCTCTTCACACACAAGGTGCTTAGCTAAACCTGAGACTGGTTAAACCTCAGTCAATAGTAGGAGAAACAGAATGATCCAGGCATTCAATGTGTGTATCAGGTGGAGGTATTGCAGAACACAGACATGTTTTCAGCTCAATTAAGGTGCTTGGCAAGCTTGAAAAAAGAGATCGGTTGAGTGCCTGCATGATTCTGTTTTTCCTGCTTACAGTAGTAAGGCAGCTGACGGGAATTGTGAATGGCTATTGTTAGCCCAAAAGTGTGTGCATTTATGTATGGGCCAGTGTACTGTACTTTCAATGCACAATGATAATTTCTGGTGGGTAGCAGTTTTTAAGGCTGACCATGTTTCCAGACTTCAATGAGCATGCATGATATCCATGAAGGTGTTAGCGAGTGACTGTGATTTGTCACTGACCATGAGACAGTGATCATAACACACACCAGTTGTCATTAGTAGCATTGCAGATGGAATCAGACTCTGCAACTCTCCATGAAAGCTCCATTGTACTGTGCAGATTATACAGTTGCATAGATATATGATAGCAACTCAAGCAGGCACATGTATCAAATCTATACATAGTGTATGCTTCACATTAGCAGAGCCACCCAACAGAGCTGTGGGTTTGTGCACAAAAAAAATGCCATTTACTTGCACATGCCACCCAGGCCAAACGTTTAAAGCCCTCTCCCTCTTACATTGCCATCTGATATTTAGTAAATCATATTACTGTTTCACAGACTGGAAAAAGCTCTTTTTATGGTATGTTTTTGAATGTTGTATAAATAAGCCCAAGCAGCACCCTATAATGTATGTATGTTCAGGTGAGTGAAGCCCTCATGGTCTCATATATGAATATTTTGGAGTCCAGGCCACCTCCCCCCAATTTTGCACCCCTCTTTAATCTTGCCCAGCAGAGAGTGGATTCATTTGATAAAATCAAACATTTGGTTGCTATGATAAGACTTGCCAAAATTGCCGTTGTGGCAGGCTTACGCAATGATTGATATATCATGTAACTAAATCCCCATTATTTTTACCTAGATTAGGTTTTTTTGTTTGTTTTTTTAAAGAAAAATACCAGGTTTTGATGGGGAAAAGGTGTGGATGAAAACCATTTCCACCTGAAGTAAGTGGGTTGTTAATACATTGTTAAACTCAATTCTATACACACCAGTCAAGCCACAAGGCTTGTTTTCCCCACAGAAATCACACTTTTACAGTGCTCTCACTACTGCAAGGGATTGTGGGTAGGCATATGCAAATAGGCTCAACAAAGAACCACATTTTGCCTCATAATTCCACTTTATACATGGATTCCTTGTGTCTGTTATATAAGGTAACTTTAAAACACAGGGTTAGAGGTTGAATTCTTTTTTTTTTTTTTTTTTTTAAATCTTTATTTTTGCCATGCAAATACATAATACAAGCTGGCGAGAGGTGCCCCAAAAGCAGTCCTCTGGCTTTTCCCACGTGGAACATGTGGGGCACATGAATAACAAGCACCATTTTTTATGTTTTTATCAGGCTTAAACAATTGGATTTAAACATAGATTGAAAGTATAATTAAGTTAGATTGTTGCAATAACCATGCTATAAGCCATCTAATTAGTGTAGTTATATATCATTAGTTATAGAGACATGCTATAGCTTCATGAGTCAAAACATCGCGATTGGTAACATCGAGCACAGTGAGAATTTTTTTGTTTTTTGTTTAACAAAGGCGATATCACAGTAGTTAAAATTTAACAAGGATAGCATAGCCTATTGTTTATATTATTAACTAAGCTTATGACCCATTATGAAACATGGGCATTTTCCTAGATTTCAGTAGCAGATTGTATGAGAGTAGCGTCTCTATAACATGCATGCAGTAATGGTTAAACTCAAGCTAGGAATGAAACAAAAGTATGCGTGCTTCATTTTATGAGCTTGCCATTTTTTCTCCGCTGTGCTGAAGCCCTCCAAGGGTGATGTGAGGTCCTGCTGTGAGCCTGCTGTCTCTGTGCTTTGTGGCTTTTTCTGTGCTGATGGTAGAGCGGTGTTCGTTCTGTGAGTGGAGTGAGGCTCTTTGTATGGGAGACCGGCTCCCCTGCGCGTCTGGGGTGTAGGTGTTCGCCTGTGTGTCTGCAGTGTGTTCCAGTGCGGTGCGGGTGCTGGTTTGCTGTGCCTCCATCTCACCCTCCCGTTTCGGGCCTGCCCTGGAGCCAGAGTTGGAGTCCATGATTGTGTCCCCAAAGGTAAGTATCGTGCCATGGCGCCCTGCTGGGGGTTTACCCTTGACTGTTGTAGGTAACAGGCTAGTTTGTACCTGTAAGCTGTTTGCATTGTGAGTGCTGGGTTGTTGTTGCAGGCCCCCTCATTGCCTTCGGCACGCGTGGTGTCCGTCATCTTTGGTGAGATGCTTAGACTGCTCTTCTTGGTAGCAACGCTGCTGGGTCTTGGTGGTCCTGTGGTTGCCGTGTCCACTGGGCAGGGACCGGGATAACCCCCCCGATCCAGAGGGGGGCGGGTAAGTGAGAAACCGGTCAGAGACCCAGGAGAGCGGCCGTCCCTACCCGGCTCAAGCTCCGGAGCGCTTCGGGCCTTGTCGGGTTACTTTGGAATGCCAGGCATGGTCTCGAGTGGTATCCCCGTGAACCCTAGCTGCTGGAGGTTGCTGTGGGCAGCAGTATGGGTCAGTGGTTGCATTTGGCACCTAGTTGGCACCGATGTTCCGGACCATCGTCTGATCCTGTTGGCGGTCAGGCCCCGCCCCCCCAGAGGTTGAATTCTTAATGCCTTTAAGTATAGTCTTAATTTGATAGGATGACAAGAAACTGTGGGTGTTTGGCCATTGTGTGAATATGTGATGTTGTATACCTGTTAGATATAATTTGATGGTGTTAAATTTAAGGTGGCAAAAAGAAGTGAAAGATACAATAGTTTCCATAAAATATTTATTTACAACATGACAATCTAACAAAAACCTGTTAAAAATGCAGAAAGCTCTGTCATATGATTGTTTTGTACTTTCCGAAAGAGCCAGCTGTGATAGGTGCAGGTCATGAGTTAATAGGTGCTCTAGTGCAATGTCATATCCTGCCACAATGGTGTCGGGGTAGCTAACAGGGCAGCCGTTGGTAAAGCTCTGAGGTATTCCTGAAACCACGCGTAAAATAGATGATCAGCTGCTACATTATGAATGCCAGGAATATGGACACACACCTAGAAGAAATTATAGTTAGCAGCAAGCCAAGTCAATTTCCTCAGAAAGCGCATTATGGTCAGAGATGCAGAACGACCTTTATTAATTATGTGGCATGTGACCCGATTTTTATCCGAAAAATATCTAACTGCATGGCCTGACCATAATGGACTCCACATTACTGCTGCTGCCATGATTGGGTAAATCTCAAATAAGGCCGACGTGGTAGTAAACCCCGGAATACTCTTCACTTCATCATGCCAACAAACCCACACACACTGATCGACAAATATTGCAGCAAACTCAGTAATGGCAGTTGAGTCTGTCCAAATTGTAATGGGATTAGTAGTCTGTAATGGAATAAACATACTCTTCCCATTGCATTTCAAGAGAAGTTTCTGTCACATGTGCAAATCAGTGGTGGCATGAATGTCAAGTGAAATGCGGGAATCATTTGACTGAAAGAAGGGAAAAAGGCTGAGCACTCTAGGTATGAAAGCTCGTGCCTGGGGAATAATTTTCATTGCAAAGTTAAGAGAACCCAGCAGGGCCTGAAGTTCTTCATGATTGCATGATCCCCATGAAAGGAATAGATCGATGCTGGCTAGAATGCGGTCAATTTCCCCTTTGGGTAGGCTGGCTTGCATGTTAACCGAGTCTAGTGTGATGCCCAGGAAATCAACAAGGTATCAGGTCCCTCCATCTTTTTTGAAGGGACTGGCACCCCTAAATATTCAAAAAGTTGAATTGTATCTTTAAAGCTACTAGGCGGTAATAAGCAAGAAATTGTTTAGATAATGTATAACCATGGGGCATCTACAGATGTTAAGCAGCAGCCAGCAAAAATGTCAGACTGCTTTTAGAACCAAAAGTGAGACGTGAAAGAAAATAATACAATCCCTGCCACTTAACACCGTGCAGATGCCGCAGAGAGGGATGGATTGGTAAAAGTTTGAAAGTGTTTATGATGTCTTACTAAGCCATGCACCAATCCCCACTGACAGAACAGCGTCAATGGCATTGTCAATTGTGGCATACTGGAGGGAGAATTCCTCTGAAGAAATTAGTGAGTTAAGGCTAGGGAGGGTAGAAGAATAGGGAGTAGAGGGTTGATGATCAACCTTTGCTTTGCTGAATTTTTTCCTGATTCCACCCCTATGGGATTAGTTCTCCATACTGAAAAAAGTCAGGGAACAGAAGGGCCCAGCAGGAAACCCTGGTCCACCTCAATTTTTAATAGAGAGTCCACTGCCTCAGGGTTGGCCAAGGCCGTCTGCAGATTCTTACATTCAGCTATGCCTGATGGCATGTAAATAATGCCCATATGGAACCCCTCTGTGAAACATGGTGAAATTCCAACAAATGTGTGTGTGTGTGTGTGGGGGGGGTTATGCAATAACATAACGAAAGAGATCACATTGATCAAAGCCAAAAAGGGTTTGGGGTACTTTTTATTGGGCACATCGTCTTGGCATGTGCCATAAAACGTAGTGAACATACATGTAACAATGTGCAGGCACAGAAACTGCAAGTACCTGCATTACAATTATTACATATCTGGGATTTCCCCCCAAAAAAACACTTAACGTCCTAGTTTGTTTTTTATAACTCTCTCAGGTCTAGCCGTGGTGCCAGAGGTAGGAAAGTTAGAACCAACTTCTGGGGTATTAGGACACAGGTTGACTGTGTGGTAGGTCAATGAGCAATTAACACGAGCTGGTGTCCTGAGGCCCACAAAGTGCCTGCAGAATAGCACCATTTTTAAATGGCTTCAGTCTGCCTGAAAATTAAACTGTGCCAGAGCAGCCTTTGTGGAAAAAGACCTGTGGTAATCATAAAACGATGTACCACCATACTTGTGTCCCAAGTATGGGCCCATGCAGTAACTATCCAATAGGATTCTCTTACCTATTTGATTAGTTAAATCCAGGTGGCAATTTTTTTTTGGCCAGGCAGTGTGTATATATATATATATATATATATATATATATATAAATAATAAAATGTAGAAAGTCCTTGCACTCACGCTTAGTAGACTGTTTGCCGGGTGCTTGAAATCCAGGAAAATTTCAATATATATAGATTGTGATCAGCACTCTCGGACTTTTGAAGATTAAAACATACAGTTTATTTAATAATCCATTAAAAATAAGATTGACGTTTCAGTCCCAGCAGGGACTTTCATCAGGATCAGGCATAGATAATATGGTAAAACAGTGCATTTATACAGAAAAAACATAGATGGAATTAGTGAAAAATGACTTACCCCTGGTGCTAAGAATAGTGGGAGTGGTGCCCATAGCGTCCCCAATGTCCCATGTGCAAGCGTGGATGAAGCCACGCCCCCACAAGCCGTGATGACGTGGCAAACAGAAAAATCACGTGGTGCTAGAATCAGGAAATAGCATGCATGTGAACGAAGTGTATACCCGGTTGTTAACCTGTATACATAAATAAACTCATGCCAAACATAATGAAAAAGTGATCTATGAATCTATATCTACAACCATTAGAAGTGCTTCAATATAGACCTTTCGAAAAAATAGAAAAAAGGAAAGAAATAGGATTGGAGATTAAAATAAATGGTACATATATATATAATGACATAAGTTGTGGCTAACCTTTCTCCACTCTAGTGTATAGTACAATATAGTAGATGGAAATTTGTGTCAAGTAAGATTTAAGTTTCTATCAAAAAGAGGTCTTACAGTGGACCAAATATGCTTAAAGTGCTTGCTTGGTTGTGTTAAAGTGCTATATGAATTAATAAAGTGATAATAGTGCTCTAGAGTGTATCACTACTATTTATTAAAGTGCTACCATTTTAGGCAGTGCTGTATATTAAAGTGGTACTGCCATATTGTAAAGTGCTGTAGTCCCAAATATAAAGTGCTAATAAAAATATTTTGTGAATATTAAAGTGAAACACGTGCATCGTAATATTAGTACAATATTTACAACAACCATCTACTTATGTACATGAAGACAATGTTAGTACTGAATTAATGTACCAAATGTTAATATCTAAAAACCATTAAAAACATTATTCTTTTTGCAGAGGGGTTCAACTTTTAGAGAAATGAGTGATAGGAGATCATTAAGTCCTTTGGGGGCAATCATATTTAACGGGAAAATCCACTTAATTTCTCTATTGAGAAGAAGTTTGCCACGGTCTCCACCTCGCCTGGGTATAGGAATGTGGTCTATTGCAATATATTTTAGAGAAGAAAGTGGGTGTTTCATGTTTAAAAAAATGTTGTGCCACAGGTTGTTCTGAGTGTCCATCTAGGTATGCCACACGTATAGCCGACCTATGTCCACGTATCCTCTCACATAGTGGGGTTTTGGTTTTGCCGATATATAATAACCCACATGGACATGTTAATTTGTATACCGCAAACGATGTTTTGCACATGATTGTGTGTTGTATTTTAAACACTTTATTGTTGTGCGGATGTTAAAAAGTTCTTGATGGGGTCATTTGGCTACATGTAACGCACCCTAAACAACGGACACTGCGACGATGCTGGATTGCTGCTTCTTGACTGTAACTTTTAATCGGATCTGTATGTACCAGTATGTCCTTTAATGTTTTATTCCTTTTGAAACAAATCAACGGATTTTCTTTGAACACTTTGGGCAAGGTATCGTCGCTTGCCAGCATCTTCCAATTTTGTTTGATGATTTTGGCTATTTTAGGTGAAGCATCATTGTAGGCCATTGGAAATACCATTGCTGGTGGCTTTCTGACTTGCATATTGACATTGGCATTTCTTGCTTCTTGTTGTGTCTTGAGCAACTCCTGATGTCGATAGCCTCTTTCAAGGAATTTTTGAGTCATCTCCTCTAACTGTTCTTCCATCTTATGTTTGTCTGAGTTGTTGCGTGAAACTCTCAAAAATTGCGCTTCGGGTAGTGATTCTTTCAACATTCTTGAATGTGCACTTTTATTGTGCAACAATGTATACCAGTCTGTATCTTTTTTATACAGACAGTGTGTAAGGCTTTGTTCTTTGATGGATATTTCCAAATCCAAGTATTGAATAGTGGATGCACTTATATTAGATGTGAATTTAATTGGAGTGATCTCCTATTACTCATTTCTCTAAAAGTTGAACCCCTGTGCAATAAGAATAATATTTTAATACTTTAATATACAGCACTGCCTAAAATGATAGCATTTTAATAAATAGTAGTGATACACTCTAGGGCACTAGTACAATATGGTAGATGGAAATTTGTGTCAAGTAAGATTTAAGTTTCTATCAATAAGAGGTCTTAAAGTGGACCAAAAATGCTTAAATCAAATTTGGTTTGTTAAAGTGCTATATGAATTAATAAAGTGATAATAGTGCTCTAGAGTGTATCACTACTATTTATTAAAGTGCTACCATTTTAGGCAGTGCTGTATATTAAAGTGGTACTGCCATATTGTAAAGTGCTGTAGTCACAAATATAAAGTGCTAATAAAAATATTCTGTGAATATTACATAGTTACATAGTTACATAGCTGAAAAGAGACTTGCGTCCATCAAGTTCAGCCTTCCTCACATTTGTTTTTTGCTGTTGATCCAAAAGAAGGCAAAAAAAAAACAGTTTGAAGCACAATTTTGCAACAAGCTAGGAAAAAAAATTCCTTCTTGACCCCAGAATGGCAGTCAGATTTATCCTTGGATCAAGCAGTTATTACCCTACATTGAAAGATTATATCCTTGAATATTCTGTTCTTGCAAGTATGCATCTAGTAGCCGTTTGAACATCTGTATGGACTCTGATAAAACCACTTCTTCAGGCAGAGAATTCCACATCCTGATTGTTCTTACAGTAAAAACCTTTCCTTTGCCTTAGACAAAATCTTCTTTCTTCCAGTCTAAACGCATGGCCTCGTGTCCTATGTAAAGTCCGGTTTGTGAATAGATTTCCACACAATGGTTTGTATTGGCCCCGAATATATTTGTATAATGTTATCATATCCCCTCTCAGGCGACGTTTTTCTAAACTAAATAGGTTTAAATTTGTTAACCTTTCTTCATAGCGATATGTTCCATTCCTTTTATTAATTTTGTAGCCCGCCTCTGCACTTTTTCTAGTGCCATAATATCCTTCTTTAGAACAGGTGCCCAAAATTGCACAGCATATTCAATATGGGGTCTTACCAGTGATTTATAAAGAGGCAAAATTATATTCTTGTCCCGAGAATGAATGCCCTTTTTCATGCATGACAATACCTTACTGGCCTTGGCCACTGCTGATTGACATTGCACATTGTTGCATAGTTTGTTGTCTATAACAATTCCCAAGTCCTTTTCATGTGTTGTTATCCCTAATTCGCTTCCATTAAGGGTATACGTTGCTTGTGTATTCTTTACGCCGAAGTGCATAACTTTGCATTTTTCAACATTAAATTTCATCTGCCATTTGAGTGCCCAGTCCCCCAGTCTATCTAAATCCCTCTGCAGCAAAGTAATATCTTGCTCACATTGTATTGTTTTACAAAGTTTGGTGTCATCTGCAAACACTGAAACATGACTTTCAATGCGGTCTTCAAGATCATTTAAAGTGAAACACGTGCATCATAATATTAGTACAATATTTACAACAACCATCTACTTATGTGCATGAAGACAATGTTAGTACTGAATTAATGTACCAAATGTTAATATCTAAAAACCATTAAAAACATTATTCTTTTTGCAGAGGGGTTCAACTTCATATAGCACTTTAACACAACCAAGCAAGCACTTTAAGCATATTTGGTCCACTGTAAGACCTCTTATTGATAGAAACTTAAATCTTACTTGACACAAATTTCCATCTACTATATTGTACTATACACTAGAGTGGAGATAGGTTAGCCACAACTTATGCCATTATATATATATGTACCATGTTCTTTCTATATAAATGCACTGTTTTACCATATTATCTATGCCTGATCCTGATGAAAGTCCCTGCTGGGACTGAAACGTCAATCTTATTTTTAATGGATTATTAAATAAACTGTATATTTTAATCTTCAAAAGTCCGATAGTACTGATCACTATCTATATAGAACTGAATCCCCATATTTGTTTGCTTAGATAGATTATCTTTAGTAGCCCTATAAAATTTAAAACACAGTCTGCACCTTGGGTCTTGCCTGGTGTGGTAGACTCCAGCTTCTATTGATCTGGTGCAGAGTGCCTGTTCCTGTGCTGCTAGGATTAGTGCCTCAGTGCTGTCTTTCAGTCCTGCCTTTTCCAACCACTAATAGGATTTTGTCATGTGAGCCACATCCACTATCTGCCGGTGGTACACCCCATGGAGAGGTTTGCCTTGCCAAGGAATTATTATGTTAGTCCAATAAAAAAAAATGTATCTTTGGATACTGCAATACTCTGGTATTTTGGCATCTTATATATATATATATATATATTTATATATAAATAAATAAATATAAAGGCTAAACCAGTGGGTGAAGCCTGGAATTGTGAAATGGGGTTAGTTGGCCTATAAATATACAGGCCACCACTTCCTCTAGAATATATGGAGTGAAATGTCAATGTTATATAATTTAAATATTATTTATTTAAAAAATAGTTTTTCCTATTTGTAACTATTATTTGATAAATTATTTTTTACTGTCAAACCAACATTTTCATTTTTGTCCCAATTAAATAATGTGTCATCTATGCCTGCTCAAACAAAAAAAAATATTTAAATACTACTTTGTATAACAGCCAATTATTATAAATTATATACTAATTGAATAATTGATATTAATATATTAATATATTAATATTTTTCATTAAAACCAACGGATATTATTATTAATGCAGTTAATTTTAAAAGCTTTTAGATTTTTTATTTCAAGAAATGTTATGTGAAAAATAAAAGTATATTTCAAAGCAGAAATACATTAATCAATGCTTTTAAAGTCAAATCTCAGTGAAATGCCCAAAGGATGAACAATTAATTATAAATGAATGTCTTACTACTTACTCCTCTGGCACTTAGTAAGTATGTTAAATGAAAGAACATCACTTGCATTGCTTAATAAGTGAAAGGAATACACAGTAAAGAGCAATAAGAGTGTTAATTTTTCTTCATCTGAAATGTTGGTAAGAATGGAATGTATCGGCTCCATGAAAGCTTTCTTAGGTATTTTGTGATAAAAGGCAGATCATAACAAGATTGTCCTTTGTTGCCATTAGTTTTGTCTCCATGCATTTGTTTATACCAAGCTGAGGTTCCTCTTTCTTCATCTGAACCTAAGAGGAAATAAGAAAAGATGATTTTTGTCCGAACAATTGATTTATTAGGCTTTATTGGTTCAAAGCCAAAACATACAAGAATGTTGGCGAAACACATCTAAGTTTAGAAGCGTGGGCATTGTTTGCGCAATCATTGTAATATATTTCATACTCTTCAGAAGTTAGTCTTCGATTAAATACTAAATCCAGTGTTTTATGTTTAAATCCATGGTTTATTCTTTATTAAAACATGTTATCATACTCTTTAGCTTAATATAGTTTTTGTTTTAAAGACAAGACGGAAGATTGAAAGTTATCCTTGGCATACTTTTTAATTATACAGCTGTGCTTGGCTGATACTCAGTGAAAGTGATCTTCGTTAGTACCTATTATATGCTTTTTGAAATAAAAAAGTATTCATTACTTTTTTTTTGTGCTGTTTTGACTTTATTTGCAGTTTTTTTCAGAAATATTGGAAGTACATACATGCATGTAAGATTAAATTAATAAGAAAGTATAAATTTATATAAGTAAATTCTAAAAGCAATTCTGAATTATCACGGCAATTAGCCCAGAAATCAGTGGAGATTTTTGGGGGGGCATTTTTAATCACACTGCTTAGATCCATGTTACCAGATATATTTTTACTATGGAAACAGATCTAAACTTTCTTAAGAGCCCCAAAAGAAAGCTATAGTTAGTACTTTGTCCATTAGGATCATAACGTATGTCTAAATGGAAAAATCTGAAATTTAAAAATGTGTCTTCTAATAGAATCTAAAGAAATGTGGGCTGAAATTTAAAAAAGTGGAAAATTTTAGAAAAGCTTACCTAAATCAAAAGCATTCCATTCTGGGATAATTGAGGATATTTTGCAGTGTCTAAGACACAGTTTTATAACAATGATACATGCTTTTGCGTTATGTTTCTTTAAAATTGCATAATATTTTTGGGCTTGAGTTGTGGTTAAAGTTAGGGTTAGCGTTAAATGTAGCGCTAGTGTTAGGGTTAGTGTTAATGTTAATGGTTAGGAGAATGTAAGGGCTAAGAGTTAAGGTAGTGTAAGTGTTAGGTTAATGTAGAGTTTAGTGTTAGGGAAGTGTTTTAGGTTATGGTTAGTGTTATTGTAGTTTATGTAGGAGTTAAGGGAAGTCTTTTATGGCAAGAATGTCTCAGTGCTATCTGCGAGAAGTGGGAGTTAGAGTCATATATGGCACCTATATTACCACATGTGCAGTAGAGTAAGGGTCTGCATTTAGAAATAAAGAGCAGATCATGTGATATATGTATTTAATTAAAGAATGACAGTGATTTTATATCCTAGATGTGACTTTGTTAATATATTTGATTAATCAAAATTAAGAGAAATTATTTTATACTCAGCTTCCAAAATATAGTTTATTTTTGGACACATATATGCACATACAATTGAATAGTTGATAACATTTGCACCATCTCAAAAAGCTCAGCTAGTGCTGTAACATAGTAAGTGTGACGAAGTGCCCTTCGCCACTTGTGCCTGGAGGGGACTACTGGCTAGCCTCCTGCCTTCCGACTATGGCCCATGTGCTGATAGCGGTATTTTCCCCTGCAGAAAGTTTTATTTGTGTATTGCTGCTGGGGCGTTCTGGGCTTTCAGTATGGTAGTAGTGCTATCCCAGATAGCTATGCCATGTGTAACAAAAGACTATGGAAAAGACTTTGGCTCCATGGCGATTGAATTGTATGTATGTGATCTGAGCACCATTCAATAATAATGTGCACTCAGATCTAAGCTATCTGGGGATATGTTGCATGTATATGTTTTAGATAGTAATTGTAACATTGTGTAATTTTATGTCTTTTTGTAACCATGTGGTTAATGGAGTCTTGCCTCTGTCCTGGGAGAAAATTTGATTACTTCCCAAATATCTCCAGGATAGAGAGGAGGGATTGTGATGTCACTGTGGGAGTGTTTTGTTTGTATTGTCTGTGATTGGTTATACTGGGTCCCACCCTGTAGGATGTCCCCTTGCATGGGGACTTGCATAAAAGCCAGTGTGTGGTCATTAAAACCAGATCATCTTGTACCTTTCTTGAAGCCTTGGCTCATGTTTGGGGGAAGGGATACCTACACTCTGGGGATTGCTATAATCACTTACTCCCCAGAGTAAGCTCTTGCAATAGCTTGATTTGTTCCTGCTACGCTCTCTGGATTTAGGAGAGGTTCACCCACTGGAAGCTGGATCCTGGTTGTGGATCCAAGGTGGGTGGAAACAGCGAGACTCCGGCGCAGCTGTATCACTGGAAGTGGGGTCTGCAGTGCTGATGGTGTCGGTTAGAGTGCTTGGAGTCCTCGGCAAGCGCTAGGAGCATCAATTGGCGGAGGTACTCACTCGGAGTGCCAGCGTTCCATCACAGTAAGGTTGTCAGCTGGTAAGTGTAGGTCAGTAAGAAGTGCTGCTATGCATTGATCTGTTTCTGTAGATAGCTAGGTGCAGTGTATGTACCCAAACCAAAATGATCCTGGAAGTAACTGAAAGGCTATCCTTGTTTACATGCAACCAGGAAATAAGCCACATTATGAGCACCAGAGACCAATGCTCATATCCAGATGTGTATCTTATCTTGGAGTTTGTTTAGATACTGACTGGTTCTTCATGCACCTCTTGATGAGGCCTCAGGTCTGTGTCTTGAGATCACCGTGTGACCAGGGTATGGAAGTATTTCATAAAGGAAGAAATTATATTCTATGATGTTAATCTGACAGGGTAGACTATTTGTGCTCAGTACTTACACCAAGCAGCAACAACATTTAAACCACCTGTCTAATATCATGTAGGTACCCTTTATGCTGCTAAAACAACTCTCACACATCAAGGCATGGACTTGTCAAGACATTTGAACATGTCATGTGGTACCAAAACATTAGCAGCAGAGCCTTTAAGTCCTGCAAGTTGCGAGGTGGGGCCTCCATAGATTGAATTTGTTATTCCAGCACATCCCATAGATGCTCAATCGGATTTAAATCTGGGGAATATAGAGGCCAAGGCAACACCTTGGGCTCTTTCTCATATTCCTTAAACCATTCCTGAACAATTTTTTGCAGTGTTGCAGGGTGCATTATCCTGCTGAAAGAGGGCACTGCCATCAGGGAACATCATTTACATAAAGGGGTGTACATGGTTTTCAGCAATCACTACATAGGTGGAATATGTAAAAGTAACATCCACATGAATGGCATGACCCAAGATTTCCCAGCAGAACATTGTTCAGAGCATAACACTGACTCCACTGGTCTGCCTTCTTTCCATAGTGCATCCTGCTGCCATTTATTCCTTAGGCAAACAACATATGCGCACCCAACCATTCATCGGATCTAAAAGAAAGTGTTATTCATCACACCAGACAACCTGGTGTGAGCGTGGACATGAAATCCAAGATCTGACTGTTCACTTTCTACAATATATCAAACACCTTGACAGGTGTCATTGTAGCGATATGATCCATGTTATTCACTTGACCTTTAGTGGTTTTAATATTGTGGCTGATCAGCTTAAACCACAAATTTTGTAAGCACACTTAATGGGAATGTGCAGAATTATGGCTGAACACGTGTATGGCAAAATTGCCCTGACCTGCAAAATACACAAAATACACAAAACATTTGACAATTGAAGGTTTCAGTACTCAATTCTCCTTGTTTAACTTTTCTACGAATAAAAGAATAGGCAGTGTTATCCCAAATGTACAAAATTTGATAAGGATATCATTACAAATACCATGAACTAGTAAACTAAGTGTTCCGATGCTGGGAACTGACTTTTTGTCCAGCAAATTATCACGGGTATTTGTCAATTCCTGGAAAATATACACATGAGTAAATTATAAATAAAACTGTACAAGATCCAATGTTCAACATATTAAGCAAACAGCAATGAACATTAGATATTTTACTTAAAATATTGAAGCAAAGTTCTGAAAGAAGTTTTCCTAAAAATTATAAAATTTTCTGATTTACCTGGAATCGTGTTATCCAAAAAACATCCAAAGAATCCTCCAACAAACATATGTGTTGTGAGAAGAACGGTTAATGTTTGATCAACTTCCTTTATACCTACAAAATACAGCATAACAGTTGTCACTTAATATATAAGTTTAATGATTAAAATAAGAAGGTGTTTTTGTAATGTGTTTATTTAAAAAAAAATAATTAACAAACCCAGTATTTTGGAGATCTAACCATGTATTGAAATACTCAAAGTCTGGTGTATTAACCCCTTGTGGCGGAACCAACCTCGCCACTATGCACTGGAGAAGCCTGGTTGCTCGCCTGCTCCCTTTAGACTATGGCCCTGCAGTTCAGCTCCCCTTGTCCATTAGTGTTCTGATTCCATAGTGTCCCCCCCTCCCATTGTCCCATAGTGCACTTTCCCTCCCATAGTCCCATAGTGCACTTTCCCTCCCATAGTGTCCCCCCCTGCCCTTGTCCCATAGTGTCTCCCCCTCCCCTTGTCCCATAGTATCCCCCTCCCCTTGTCCCATAGTGTCTCCCCCTTCCTTTCTCCCATAGTGTCCCCCCTCCCCTTGTCCCATAGTGTCCCCCTCCCCTTGTCCCATAGTGTTTCCCCCTCCCCTTGTCCCATAGTGTCTCCCCCTCCCCTTGTCTCATAGTGCAGCAATTATAATAGCCCATAAAATGCAAACATATCATGAAATATTGGTATGTTTGCACTCAATGGGTTATTGTAATTGTTGGCATTTTTTTTTGCATTTTTGCATGAAAGTTTTTTTTTTATCTCAGCAGGATGTAATAACCTTTTAAACAAAATAATAAATGCTTTGTTTTATACTTGATCACGTTGTGAATGCATACATTTTTCTATTTTTCTTGTTGCTATGAACACATAATAATAATGACTAGTGTTTATATAGTACCTTTCTCCCAGTGAGACTCAATGGATTTTTTTCAGTGCATGCTCTCAGAATTAACCAAATCAGCAGCTGAATAATAATAGATGTTTTTACTACCCAATTAATGGGACTCATTTCATTGACCTCAGAATTATGAAGGTCTGAGTTACCAAATGAGCTACCCCCCCTGCCCTCACTCCCCACCAATGGCAAGGTGAGCACCCCTCATTGTTGGAAATGTATTTAATTCAGAATTATCACTAGATGAACCTTTGGTGTTCTATCAAGAACTTCCTAGGTGAATAGTCACCTTACAGATGGAGATTGACATGAACCAGAATTTGAGTAATGCTAGGAGCTACTGAGTAGGAGATGGACCAGGAACAGAAGTTGATGTAAGCAGATGTTCCAAATGATGACCACTCAGGTGCACACTATGAACATTGACATTGCACAAGTTTTTTTGAGAGAGCACATCTTTATTTTATCAGGTTCAAGGCCACAAATTAAAAAAAAATTCTGAAATATTTTTTAGATAATATCCTGATCTGTCATAAATTAAATCTGCAATCCATGGTTATTTTGAGAGAAATATCTAATAAGCACATTAGAGCAAACTATTATTTAATTTGTCGTTCCATCCCCTATACTTCAATAATGGTGACCATATGTAAATATACTGCTCGATTATTGAATTAGTTTAGACTTTATGTAGTCATACAAGATATTTTTATATTCCCTTCCAACAAGTCAACACTGATTGCCAACACTGATTTTTACTAATTTCATTACCCTCTTAATAAAATATTTTATTTTGTTTTTTTACTTGCTCATTCTAAGCCCTTCATTCAGTTTATATGTTCTTAACAAAGCTATCTCCCTCTGTCTTAACTCTCAAGGGAATTATGACTATAAGTTCAGACACGTGCATGTCAAAAAAACTTGGTCTGCCCGATTCGACTTGTAAATTTTTTTTTAGTTTCAGGCAATTGTGGTTTTGTTCATGGGGTGTTTTAGTTTGGATATAGTTATATATCTAGGTATTATATATATATGTATCAAATATATAGTATATATAAAAACAGATTTATTTTTTTGATCCTCCTCTTTTTTAACCTCTATTGGTCACTTGTCACTTGACCTGTGCATGAAATCAACATTTAGTTTCTGTACCCTAATCCGTCAACCATCTTTTTTTCACCAAATTGTTTTTGTCGCCACACACGGAACATTGAATCACAAAACTGATTTTCTAATAGGTCGCACTACATTTTTAAAATCCTGCTTTCCTACCGACTGGTAGTTCAAGTAATAAAAGTATTTTTCCCTGGTCGGAATTTATAAATATGTCACCAATTTGCTTGATTGCAATGTCTCTGTACATTGGACTGTAATCATGAAACAAAATAGATAGTTAATCTAAAAATAAGGAATAGAGTTTAATCTGCTTCTCCAAGAACATTGAAACTGCTTTGCTGACACTAACAGACTTCTGTCACCATTTTTAATGTGGATTTTTACATAAACGTGCACTTATTTACATTCAAGCATAATACATAATGCTAAAATATATACCTAGTTTATATTGCAAGATAAATAACTTTTATTTAATGGATTTGTGGCGTTATACAAACTGTTGGAACTGTGCGTAATGCGTGTCTCTGTCTAGAATGGCTACATATAAAATTCTATTTTAGAAATGGACATGCAGGCTACATAGACCCAAAAATAACTGTGATAAACTGATTTGATGTGTGTTGTATGTTCATAAAATAGAAGGCATCTAGAATACATCTAGTGAGGAATTTTAAATCTGCTAAAACTGTCACACTATAGAGAAGTCTTCTGTAAAAGGAGATATACAGATTCTATCCCTACCTAATTTTATATACAGGGAGATAATATTTTATATAACAGGACATCTTCACAAGTTAAATCCCAGTGAAACAATAAACCACATTGGTATGTGTCTGTGATTATTATTATAGACTTTATATTCTGAATATTTATGTTGATAACATCCTTACTTTTAACTCTGGTACAAAATTTAAAGTGACACTATAGTCACCAAATCAACTACAGCTTACTGTAGTTGTTTTGGTGAGTATAGTCAGTCCTTGTAAGCATTTTAATGTAAACACTGCCTTTTCAGAGAAAAGGTAGTCTTTACATTAGTGCCTAGGGACACCTCCAGTGGCAGTCACTCAGACGGCCATTAGTGGTGCATCCTGGGTCAGTGTGCTTTGATGGAGATGCTGAATTTTCCCAATAGATATAACGGTGTTTGGTTCCACCTACAACCTGTTTCCTTGACTGAAATAATCAGAATTGACAATATCAGCCAATCTAATGCTTTCCTATGGGAAATTATTGGATTGACTGAATTTATCAATTCTTATTATCTCAGCCAAGGAGGCGGATCGGGTCGGGGCTAGCACTAGCGTACTTTTAATTAATTCTTAAGGGGAACAAGCCACCTAAATAGTGATTTTTAACACTATAGGGTCAGGAATATACATTTGTGTACCTGACCCTATAGTGTTCCTTTAATTAAATGAAACTATGCTAACTTTAAGTCGTAGGTGACTCCATAGCCTCTTTATACAGTGCATTTTTGATGATAACACCAAGGCGGTTACTTAGAAGCTTGCCTATAATTCAAATCACATAGATCTTTACTGAATTTAATTTGTTTTAAGTTTACATTTTATTACGATTGCTACTGATAAGCAGGTCCAAACAGCTCTTTTAAAATTTCTTCTTTTACCAAGGAAAATAAAGTCTTGACATTTTGATTTGCATAACAATGTTAAAAAATACCTTGCACAAATGATTGCTTGAGTAACCTTCAATAAAACATAAGCCTATTTATTCAAAGATAAGTAGTAACAGCCTTAGTAGTATCCAAGTGTTTCATTTTCTTAGTTTTTCTTTAAAACAATGATCCTGAAGATATAGCATAAAACACATGTGGTGCCCACAATTAAAACAAGATAACACTATCAGCCTTGAAATTACAGTTCAAGCAGCATGACATATTTGATGGAGTAATTAATTAAATGTTTTTAAGTGGAAATATAAACAATACATTTTAGACAGGAATATCTTTAGCAAGAGTCAACATGGTTTAAGAAATTCAAATCATGTCAAAAGAATGCCATTGCTTTCAATGAAGATGTTAAAAGAATAACACAGAGTACAGTAGATGTCATGTACTAAGAAGTTGCTTAAATAGTTTAAAGCATTGTGCGCACAGATGTGTTATACTATAGTATAAATCTGTGTCAATCATGTATCAACGTGTCCAAATGTTTTTTATGAGGCACAATGATTTTTATAAAATATATGTAAAAGATTTAACTACTGATATCATATTCCAGTCTAGACAAGGCAAAGCCAGGGCAAGTATGATGATTGAAGAGACAAAATAGAAACAGTTACTTCTGTGTATACTTTCTTAGAGAGCTTAGATGGAGGCGCCCAGTTGCAGAATAAAAAAGTTTTAAATTTCACACATATATATTTGTTGAATAGAGTGATAAGTAAAAATAATATTCCAAATTCTGGTAGGTGAAAGTTTCATTGAAAAAAGAAAAAAACAATGGGTGAGCGTAGCTTGGCTGCTCACCAAGACGGCCACGTGAGTTGCCAGCTTCGTATGTGGAGAATTAGAATAGCCTCTCTGGGCAAGCCTTACTTGGGGATGCTGTCCCCCCTCCAACCACCATGTGCCCGATCTAATATGTATTCTCCCACAGTATACTGTTACACCGGAGCTTGTGGGGGTAGGGGTGGCAGGGAAAGAGGGGAATCTCAGCCAACAGTTTCACTAATGGTAGAAGTGGGAAACAATGCAACTGGGATTTCGTTTTATTACACTCCTTGTATTAGCTTTGATAATAGGTTGCCACGTCTCTCTGTCCTTGTCTTGAATCCCCAGGTAGAGAAAGTAAAAAAACATGACAAATAACAAACAGAAAAAGAAAAACAAAAAAAATCGATAAAAACAAAAATGGTAAAAAAAAAAAAAAGGAAAAAAACTAAATTAAAAAACTCTAAAAAAAAATACTCCCTGCAAGTTTGGGCACAGTGGATAAACCAGGGCACTGCCCTTGGCGAACACCAACTAGAATGCCAAATGTACCGCCCCAGTCCTTTCTATCTAATGCCCACTGAGGGCTTGAATACCACAGTCCAACTAAAACCCCTCGACCCCACTACTGTTCATCACACAGGTACCCCGCATCTTGATAACGCACATAATGCCTCTTAGCATAGTTTCGATGAATGTCAAGGGGCTCCACTCTCCCAATAAACGCAGGTTAGTGCTAACTGAAGCAAAGAAATGTAAGGCCCATCTACTGTTTTGTCAAGAAACAACTTTCACTCCTGCTATAGGACAAAGAAGAGAGGTGTGTCAATCCTGATTAACAAAGATCTCTCCTTAACTCCTTTGGTAAAGAAGGTGGGAGACAAAAGCAGCAGATACTTGATTTTACAATGCTATATCAACAATGAACAATATACTTTTATAAATGTATATGGTCCACATGATAATCAGAGTGCCTTTCTATAAAAAATATTTGCTCTAGCAACACTACACAAATTTGGCGAGATGGTCATTGGATACAACACAAACTTGCTACTAGACACACTGCTGGACTCCATGTCCACAGACAAGGTAGCAACCGCTACGGCAGCGAAGAGAGAATCTCTCTCCACCAAGTTAAGACAAACGATCTTACAACATAACTTTCTGGATGCGGGGCGTGTACTACACCCCACTAAGAATGACTTCACTTACCACTCTATGGTATAACACATACACACGTATAGACGGGTTTCTGACACACACAACTCTAATGCCCAAAATACAAAGTGTAACTTTGGGATCGATATCGTGGTTGGACCATGCTCTCATAATACTACCATTATTAAAAAGATTCCCCTCCACAGGGTCAGGAACATGGAAACATGGAGACTTTTGCTTAAACCGTCTATAGTCGAATCAGTAAAAACAGACCTTTCAACTAAATCTCACGGAAGACACTAGTGTAGAAACGGTGTGGCAGGCCCACAGAGCAGTTATCAGAGGTAGTCTTACTAAGGCGGCCAGCTAAAAAAGAACAGAGGACCAAATCATATACAGATACCATACAAGAACTCACTGACTTAACCCATAGGAACAAACATGAACCAACGCCCCATAACCATTACAAACTAAACTTAAAGAATTAGACTTATCCAAAACTACATACAAGCTCCAAAAATGCAAACATACATTTTTTGCACATGGCAATAGAACAGGAGCTCAGCTGGCTTACAACTGAAATCCAGGCTGGCACACACTAAGATTGCATACTTGAACTCCTCTTCCCAAGGCAAACCCCCAAGCTATTGTGGATGAGTCTGCCTCATACTATAACTCATGGTACAACCTAAGAGATGACCCACACTTAACCCAATCACCGGTAGAAGCCATAAAAGCATTTCTCGACACTATTGACTTACCACACTTGACAGACGACGAACTATCTACACTCTCTAAACCCTTTGATAAACAGGAGGTAGAGGAGGCGATAAAAAAATCTACTGACCCATAAAGCCCCTGGACCAGATGGATACTCTAACATCTACTATCGTACATATATAGATATCATCTCCCTCTGTCTCACAGACCTGTTTAACAGTTTCTACTGCAAACGTGCTATACCGAGGGATATGTTGATGGCACACATCTGCACTTTTCCCAAGCCTGGAAAGCCGACGACCACTTGCTCCAACTTTTACCGCATCTTGCTCCTAAACACTGATGTGAAACTTTATGCTAAATTTATAGCAGGCTGGATGACAGCAATTCTAACGAGAATTATACACCATGACCAATCTGACTTTGTCCAAGGGCTACAGGGGTCAGATTACCTATGGAAAATAATCAATAATATTTCCCATATGCGCTCCATCAAAAGCGAGGGTCTTCTCTTAGCACTGGACGTAGAAAAGGCCTTCGACAGGATTAATTGGCAATACATGGAGCAAGTCCTACTTAAATACGGCTTTCCACAACCATTCATTTCAGGGATCTTAAATTCTCCTAAAGCTAGAGTCTCTAATGCAGGCTTTCTCTCCACACCATTCCACATTACAAATTGATGGGGGTGAGAAAGAAATTGACGGGGGGAGAAAGAAATTGACAGGGGGGGAGAAAGAAATTGACACCCGAGGTGTCTTTGCCCGGCACTCAAGGCTGCTAAAGCCAAACAGGCTCTGGCCTATCAAGAATCCCAGTGAAACTTTAGATATCTTTTAGTATAAAAAGCTGGTGAAGGACAATCCTCAATTTATGCATTGCAGCATGTAGAGGAAGAGATCTCAGATTACTTCCAGCACTTGGGAATGGGAATCCACACTGTAGAAGAGCAGCCTGCAGCTGCTGTTGCAGCTCCTGTCCTTGACCTGTACCTGGCCAGCTTGGTCATCACTGGAAGCCAGGGAAGCCACGCACACTGCTAGATATACACAGAAATGCAGAATAACCCTCCCCTCATACAAATAATACAAACAGCCCACACACAAACATGCACACAATCCCCGCAAACTTAACACCACTAACAATCCACATGCATGCACACAACCCCACATGCAGCCTCTAAAATGCAATACCCCAAACAGCCCCACATATACATACACTACCAAACTCACAATGTGACAAATCCATCCATACATAAGCGTAAATACCGCGGGGTGCCCGTCGGCATTGTTAAGCGGCCCTGTATGTGCATCTGAATGTTTGTAATTAACTGTGTGTGTGAATCGGAATGCTTGTCATTAACTGTGTCTGTGTATCTGCATGCGTGTCTCTATGTGTATGTGTCGGTATGTGTATCTGTATGTCTCTGTATCTGTATGTCTCTGTGCATCTGTGTGTCTGTATGTGTACCCCTATGTATCTGTATGTGTGTCACTGTTTATATCTGTATGAGTGTCATACTGTGTATGTGCATCTGCATGTGTGCAGGGCCGGTGCAAAGATTTTTGCCTCCCTAGGCAAAAGTAAAGTTTGCCGCTCCCCCCATGTGACATCACAATGCCCCACCCATATGATCTGCCATGTTAACTAACGCCAGTGCTGCAGTGCCGCTGTGTTTACATTAAAAGGCCTGCAGTGACAGGCTATAGACACCAGAACCCCTACATTAAGCTGCAGTGGTTCTGGGGACTATAGTGTTTCTTCAATGTGAGGTAAATTAGAGATTAGTGCCACGAATAATATACTAGATTGCCTACTTACAACCAGATGAGGATGATGATGGGCTCTATCTGCAGTCTGGCTCCACTGGTCTGGTGTAGAACAGGATCTCTGGAGGCTGTTTGTAACCGTGGTCACAAAAATCAATGGAAGAACGGGAAGCAGCTCCATTTTTTGGGGGGCCCTTTACACAGCTCAAGGTCTGGGTCCCAGGGTCCACCTTCATGTTCCACCAATGAGTTTGTCCACAGGGGGTGGAGTGTGTAGGGGATGTCCTGATATGTGTGTAAGGAATGCATTGTGTGAATCTGTGTTTGTATGTGTAAGGGCTGCAAGGTGTGTTTCTGTGTATGTACGGGATGCAGTGTATGCGTCTGTAAGGGGTGCATTGTGTGTGTGTAAGGGGTGCATTGAGTGTGTGTAAGGAATGCATTGTGTGTTTCTGTGTGTGTAAGGGATGCATTGTGTGTAAGGGTTGCATTGCTTGTGTGTGTGTGTCTCTGTGTGTAATGCATTGTGTGTGTAATGCATTGTGTGTTTTTCTGTGTGCAAGGGGTGCATTGTCTTTGTGTGTAAGGGGTGCATTGTGTGTGATTGTGTGTGTGTGTGATGGATGTCAATCTCTCCCCTCCTCCCTTGTTACTCTCTTCTCCCCCCTCCCTGTCAATTTCTTTCCCCCCGTCAATTTCTTTCTCCCCCCTTGTCAATTTCTTTCTTCCCCCCTGTCAATTTCTTTCTTCCCCCCTGTCAATTTCTTTCTCCCCCCCTGTCAATTTCTCCCCGTCAATTTCTCCCCACCATCAATTTCTCCCCGTCAATTTCTCCCCCGTCAATTTTCTTCCCCGTCCAATTTCTCCCCGTCAATTCCCCGTCAATTTCTCCCCGTCAATTTCTTCCCCCATCAATTTCTCCCTCCCCCATCAATTTCTCCCCCTCTTCCCTACCTCTGTTGTAGTGTGGCTGAGCTCTGTATGGTCCGCGGGTACAGGGAGCTTTTGTTTCCTGTACCCGGCAGGACTAAAAGGAAGCGCACACTCAGTGTGCACTTCCTGTTAGTCCGGCCGGGTACAGAAGACAGATGCTCCCTGTACCTGCGGACCATACAGGGCTCGGCCATGCTACAGTGAGGGAGTGACAGGAGGGAGCGCTGAGCGCTTCCCTCCTGTCAGCCCCTCTCCTCATGCTGCGCCCAGGCAGTGTGCCCTCATGGACGCACCAGCCCGAGCAAAGCTGCAGCCACTCGAGGCTCTCTACAGAGCGCTCGGGCGGCTGCAGCATGAGGGGGGCTGGCGCTCATGGCAGCGCCCCTTTCCAAGGGGCGCCCTAGGCGGCTGCCTAGTCCGCCTAACAGATAGCGCCGGCCCTGCATGTGTGTCTATATGTGTGTCTTCGTATCCACATGTGTATCAGTGTGTGTCTATGTATCTGTAGAAGTATCATTCTGTGTATCTGAATGTGTGCCATTCTGTGTGTCTGTGTATTAGCATGTGTGTCCGTGTATGTATCTGCATGTGTATTTGTAATACAAATGGAGGGGCAGGAGAAAATGCATAGGGGGGCCCCAGAGCACTTTTCGCACCGGGGCCGTGTGGTTTCTAGTTACGCCTCTGCATCCACACTCACAATTACACAAGCACACATTTATAGGTATCATACACAATACCACAAATGACTCATAAACATATACAATATGAGAGCTCATATACGCACAAATACAACAATACAAAGCAACTGCAGTATAAATAACACAAGCAAAATACGGCAATACCTCAATTTAAAAAAATAGGACCGGCACGCTACAGAACATCACAATCCTATTTCAGCACAGTGCTGCTGAAAAGTTGCCTACCCGTGTATTAGTCATTTTACATGTGGCATGAAAACCAAGTTCTAATGGTTTTTGATTATATATATATATATATATATATATATATATATATATATATACTGTATATATTCAGTTACAGAAAAAAACAGTCTGGAGGATGTCACCTTTATGGAAAGAGATTAGTATACAATGGTGACAAATAAGATAGTTGGGAGAATCAATGTAGAAATGCTTAGTTATGCAGTTTCCTCATAAATCTAGACAGTGAATTCCTGTTTTGTAAGAGTCTGTCTGAAAGGTATGTTATGCACAATTGTTTGCATTCACGAGTCATTCTCTTTTTCTCTTTTTTTTAAATTTTTTTTTCTCTAACTTTGACCTGATTTTATAGTCTGGATACATTTTCCAAATGATTTAATATTTTTTGATACATGTTCAAAATTATTTAATATTTTGATAAATTATTTAATATTTAAAATAGTGATATACTTTTGATGTATTGATATATTTTTTATATATGATAATTTTTTTAATATTTTTTAAAATGTTGAAAAAATTATTTTAAAAATGTATCCAAAAAATGTATTAATTTGGAAAGCTTAGCCAATAATATTAAATTGAGCCCCACATACATTGCTGTCGGGTTATTCTATCCTGCTTTATTCTGAATATTTTATAGTAATTATCTTATTCTCTGTGAGTTTTTTTTTAAATGTATTAGCTTTATGATGCATCTCATCCACTATTTATACTATTAATATATACATGTATATAGTTTTGAATTTGCATGGAGTGTGTGCAGTTGTTTTGAATTTGCAGTAGTCATAGTGCTTAAAGTTTTTCTTTAAACACATTCATAGTTTCTTTAATATGCAAAGTAAGTTAGGCATGCTTTAAGCACATAAACTGAAACTATCTAGTCCACTCTTTAATTTATATTTTGTCTCTACCACCTTCGACAAGTCTAGAAATACACATAACAAACCTGTTTTTCTAACATATAGTAGTGAGAGTTCGTTAAAAGCCTTTCTCTAGAGAAAACATTTCTATAACTAATTTGAGAAAATGGTATGGAATTCAAAGGGTTGTCACTGCTGGAATCGACACTACCATCCATTGGGCTTGTTTCAACACTTACGGCAATTATTAACTGACCAGTTGGTCATTCTGAAATTAGCTATTGCCAAAATTAACAATCAATGGCTGTTTCCACCCTGCAAAACTTAACTGCTAATGATTAGTAATTAGCTGTTGAAGAATGTTTTAACATTTCCCATAACGATAAATAAGAGACTTGTTCTCTATAGCACATGGTAAAACTTACCACCTGACCTGTACCTATCTGGCTGAAACGTGCACCAGCCTTATCTAGATATAAGGAGTAAACGCCAAGTGAATAAAGGCAAATTTTCAATCCATGCTATATATAAAAATGTATTCTGTATTTTAGTACTTTTAAACTCTTAAGGCTATCTATCAGCATGGTGTATATAGGTTTCATAAAATGCCTGTGGAAAGCAAACTATAAGTGCAAAATTCTCACATGGTCAAGCAGATTTTTGCAATCTTCTTTTTTTCTGATTCAAACAATTTTCTACACTCAGAATTAAGGATGTAAATAAATGCTTTGCCATGAAGCTTGCCTTTTTAAAGTTATTATGAGTTTGCAAAAAAACTCGATGACAACATATAAATAATAACAACGCTTTATTTTGCTTGGTATCAAATATGTAGTTTAACCAACCTACAGGGTAAATATCTACGGTGAAGTAGAGGTTCTTGACATCTGACACGTTACTTTGGCCTATTGATCTTAGACCAGGCTTTGGGCTACTATGCCAAAACCCAGTGAAGCGATATCTTGGGTTCCCTAATATACATCCAGACTTTAAACTGTAAGGCTAGCTTCTGAACCTCTAAGGATTGTTGCAATTTTGACTGAAGGAATGACTTCTAAAAATAGAAAAACAGTCTTAAAGGACCACTCTAGGCACCCAGACCACTTCAGCTTAATGAAGTGGTCTGGGTGCCAGGTCCAGCTAGGCTTAACCCATTCTTTTATAAACATAGCAGTTTCAGAGAAACTGCTATGTTTATGAATGGGTTAAGCCTTCCCCCAAAGCCTCTAGCGGCTGTCTCATTGACAGCCGCTAGAGGCGCTTGCGTGATTCTCACTGTGAAAATCAATTTTTTTCGGGGGGTGGGGGAGACAGGTATTCAATTCTGCCTCTTATATAAAGGAAGAATAGTGGTCCTTTAATGCACTATAGTGGTCCTTTAATAATGTCTTGAATTTTTTTCGGGGGGTGGGGGAGACAGGGATTCAATTCTGCCTCTTATATAAAGGAATGAGGAGCTCAGATGCCAAAGCATTACTTCAGAGTTAATAAAGGATGGGTAAAAGTAGCCATCTGTGGTCATATTATTCTAATTATTGACTAAATACTCATAGAAGCAGATGTTTGATTGCTGCTGCTGATGAAACCACAACTGCTCATGAATCTGTGCATCCTGTGTATTTTGCAAGAATGCGTTCAGTAACTTAGTTCAGATGTTCTGGTGATCTCTATAATGTATTCTGCATTCACAGAGTTCTAGAACTCACAAGCTGCACCTTAACACTCTTTCAGTAGATTTAGATGGGATCGATACTTAGCCCATCCAGGACAAACAGAGGGTAGAATTGACAAACAATAAGCAGATATCTCTTATCTTTGTTACAAAATAACAAATGTTACTTTTCACTTCTCCAAGACGAATCAAACTTTGTCTTTAAAGGTACAAATGCATTTAAATCTTTGGAGGCATAAAATGAAATTGTGACTAATTTCAACATTGCTATGGTGATTGCAATCTGCTATATACTGATTTGTTTGCAATCTGGCTTCAGTGGGTTGAAGTCCTTTTAACCAATAAGTATTGGCATGTTCGAGATGTTATGGTTACCATGATTAAGAATCATCAAAATACCTCTCATAATTGGGGTGGCTGGGGAATTTGACTAATCAGGTATATGGATGTTTTCATGCATGATTTGGCTTTAGAATCCAGGTAACTATGACAGCACAGGTTGGCGGTGGAATTACATTAACCATTCACAAGTCCTGCCTTATATTAGGTATTTGTATTGTAGCATTCACTGGGCCAATATGTAATCTATCGTCCTCTTTCACCATGATGAATTCTGTCTATTAAGAGTGTCAAGTGTTACCAACAAGTGGATCCATCTGGCAGACGGCTACTTGTTTCTGAAGGCCCCTTAACTGGTTTCCACTTACTCCCTGTTATTTGGTTTTAATGTGAGGAAAGAGAATGAACCATTGTATGCATGTGGATTCCTTTTTGCTTCCTCATGTTTTTCCACTGTATTTTTCAGGATATTGAAGGGACACTATAGGCACCCAGAGCTCAACTAACTGGTCTGAGTGACATGTTCCTACCCTCCATTTTAACCCTGCAAGTGAAAACATTCCTTTTCTGCAGAATAGCAATGTTTTCATTGCTGGGTTTAAATGCATCTAGTGGCTGTCACTCAGGTAGCCACTGGAGGCACTTTCTCTGAAATAACAGAATAAAACGCTCAAAGATAGCATCTAATTGGCACATGCACGCTAGCTGCCCATTGCTTTCTTATAGGAAAACATTGAATGGGCTTAGATCATCAATGTCAATGATCTCAGCCAAGGAGGCGGGACAGCAGTGCAGACACTGGCACTGAGAGAGAGAAAAGGTAAGTACAACTGCTTTTTTTCTCCCTACATGTGGGGATAGGGGACCTAATAGCCACCCATTCACTATAGTGTTAGGGATATTCATTTGTACTCCTAATGCTACAGTGTTCCTTTAAGCCTTTAGTATTTATTTGATGATTATGTGATGACTGACAAAGGAACAAAAATATCAGTGTATATATGTGTGTGTGTGTGTGTGTGTGTGTGTGTGTGTGTGTGTGTTTGGAACAACCACATTCTACTAGTTCTAAGTTCTTTGCCACATAGTTTTTATATTGTTGATTTTCAAGGTGTCAAATATCTTTTTTTTTTTCAAATTTACTTTAAGATAAATTATGTAAACCCATTAAGAAACTATTTCTGATGATGCATAACATTTGTAGCTAATTTTTAGAAAATTCCTAATTCTAGTAGCCAAATATTTCAAGCAGAAATAATGTACACTGAATTCGTAATATGGAGCTACAACAAACAGAGATCTAAAGAGAATTTTGATATGTGAACGTTGGGTGTTATGATGCATATTGTAATATTATTCAGCAACATTCCATACATTATTAAAATATCCAGAAGCTTTTAACAGCATGTTTAAAGTGTGGTTCTTGTCTTGCATGACAGATGATCTTACTTTTAATTGTCATTAAGCAATATTCTTATTGCTTTACAGAGTATCAAATTAAAAAAAGCTTGAGGCACTGATTTCCAGGTGTACAGTTCAACCTGAAAATATGTTTTATCTGTTTGTTATATCTTGAAAGAAATTTTAGAAATAAGTATTCAAATTGAATAGGCAGACAGTGAGAGGGTTATGTGTTATATTTAAAACTAGTCATTGTTTCACCTTTTTCAGAATAATAGCTGATTATTGCTAAAACCATTTTTTGGCTAATTTAATCCAAATTATATGGTATTAATGATCAATTTAAAATTCAACTGGAATATAATATTAATTATTTTTTTAAACTCATCCTAGTATCAGAGGCTCTCTATTGCACTTGTAGGGCTACAGTAAATAAATGACTATGGTCTGTTGTCTTTGCTTTTATCAATGTGCTGTGTTGCTCTCAACCATTGGGGACCCACTAATACAACCTAGAGACCACAACCAAGAAGTTAAGAAGCATTGTTGTATGAATAGGCCCGATGTTGATAAAGGAAAATGTGTAAAACCACCAGTGTTTCTGTCTGAAACTGAAAGTGGTTATAATCCAACTTTGCTACCCATCATTGGAACACAATAACCTTATGCCACTATGTATCTCCCTAAATTATAATTTTTGCATAGTTAAACTATATCTGAACTATATCTCTCAGTTAAATGTTGAACTTAGATATATAGTTATTCGATTTAAATATTATCTATATGTAATTTGAGAAACATGAATGGAGCACTCTAGGCACAATAACCACTTCATCTCATTTACATAGTTACATAGTTACATAGCTGAAAAGAGACTTGTGTCCATCAAGTTCAGCCTTCCTCAGAAATGTTGTTGCTGTTGATCCAAAAGAAGGCAAAAAACCTGGTCTGAAGCACTTCCAATTTTGCCACAAACTAGGAAAAAATTCCTTCTTGACCCCAAAATAGCAGTCAGATGTCTCCTTGGATCAAGCAGCTATTACCCCACTAATTAGAAATTATATCCCTGTATGTTATGTTTTTGTAAGTATTTATCCAATTTCAGTTTAAACATCTGTATGGACTCTGACAAAACCACCTCTTCAGGCAGAGAATTCCATATCCTTATTGTTCTTACTGTAAAAAAACCTTTTCTTTGCCTTAGATGAAATCTCCTTTCTTCCAGCCTAAATGTGTGACCTCGTGTCCTATGTATAACCCTGTTTATGAATAGATTTCCAGATAAAGGTTTGTACTGGCCCCGAATATATTTGTATAAAGTTATCATATCCCCTCTCAGGCGCCGTTTTTCCAAACGAAACAGATTTAATTTTTGTAACCTTTCTTCATAACTAAAATGCTCCATTCCTTTTATCAATTTTGTAGCTCGTCTCTGGACCCTCTCCAGTGCCATGATATCCTTCTTTAGAACAGGCGCCCAAAATTGCACAGCATATTCAAGGTGTGGTCTTACCAGCGATTTATAAAGAGGCAAAATTATATTTTCATCCCGAGAATTTATGCCCCTATTTATACATGACAAAATCTTACTGGCCTTAGCAACTGCAGATTGACATTGCATATTGCTGCCTAATTTGTTGTCTATAACAATTCCCAAATCCTTCTCGTGTGTGGTTATCCCTAATTCACTACCATTTAGTGTGTAAGTTGCTTGTGCATTCTTAACCCCGAAGTGCATAACTTTGCATTTCTCTATGTTAAATTTCATCTGCCATTTTAGTGCCCAGTCCCCCAATCTATCAAAATCTCTCTGCAACAAAGCAATATCCTGCTCACATTTTATTACTTTACAAAGTTTTGTGTCATCTGCAAACACTGATACATGGCTTTCAGTGCCTATTTCAAGATCATTTATAAATATGTTAAATAGAAGTGGTCCCAAAACAGAACCCTGAGGGACACCACTTACCACTTTTGTCCAGCCTGAAAATTTACCATTAATTACAACTCGTTGTACTCTGTCCTTAAGCCAATGTTCTACCCAAGAACAGGAATATTCATCTAGACCAATTTCTTTTAGTTTGAAGACTAACCTATTGTGAGGAACCGTATCAAATGCCTTGGCAAAGTCCAAGTAGATCACATCCACTGCAACACCCTGATCTATACTTCTACTTACTTCTTCGTAGAATGCAATTAGGTTAGTTTGACATGACCTATGTTTCATAAAACCATGCTGATTATTGCTAATAACAAAGTTCTTCCCAATGAATTCCTGAATATTATCCCTTAATAGCCCTTCAAATATTTTCCCAGTTACTGAAGTTAAGCTCACAGGTCTATAATTTCCAGGCAAGGATTTTGAACCCTTTTTAAATATAGGAACAACATCTGCCTTCCTCCAATCCTCCGGTACAACACCTGAAACAAAAGAATCTTGAAAAATTAAATACAGAGGTTCACTTATTTCCCCACTTAGCTCCTTAAGTACTCGTGGGTGAATACAGTCAGGCCCCGGAGCTTTATTTACATTAATTTTCTTTAATAGCTGTAGCACCTTGTCTCGAGTTATCCAGTCACAAGTTATTTGCAAGTTTTTTGCAGCAAACATTTGTATATCTCTTGCCATAGGATCCTCATTAATATATACTGAAGAAAAATAGTTATTTAAAATTTCTGCTTTTTCCTGGTCTTCATTAGCTAATAAACCCAACTCTGTTTCAAGTGTACCTACACTTTCATTTTTTGTTTTTTTAGAATTGATGTACTTGAAAAAAATTTTGGGGTTGGTTTTGCATTCTTTAGCTATCAATTTCTCATTTTCTAGTTTAGCCACTTTAATGGCCTTGTGGGGATATTTATGGGATAATAATAGTAACAGTGAGAATTGCCCACTAATTCAATTCTCAGATCCCAAAGAACGTTTATCGTGTTAAGTGGAATGTATTTCATATAATAATATCACAATGTATAAAAATAGATTTTTATTTATATGACAAATTAATCAATAATAATATTATGCAACATGCATGACAATAATCAATGAATATCCAGTATAAAATTATATGCAATACAAAGGAATGGGTATTACGTTTCAATGGCTAAATAGCATTTCCTGTCAAGAATTCTGACGATTTATGAGGTATCCTTACACAGATTGAAAGTGAAACTTTTCACACAGAGAACAGAATTCCTCAGAGTGCAGCATAAGGTCGTAAAGTTTAGCAGACAGTTAGAATAACCCTTTCAATGCTGGCTAGATCTCCTAGGTAGTTAAGATCTATTCTTATGTAATTTTAAATAAAATAACATTTAACCCAGTTCATTGGTCATTTCCTGAAACCATCCAATAAGAGAATCTACCATATTATATAAGCAGATTTTTAATTTGTCTAAAAGATATCTATCTTAATTTAGAGCAAATCAATACACCTGGATAAAAACAGCGGTATGCTAACACGTGATAATATCACATCAATATATAATTATTCTTAATTCCACCTGCAGAATGGAATGTTTATAACTATATATTCTTTAGTTAACTAAGATTTCTTAATATGGAAATCTGACCGTGCTTTATCCAGTCATATATAATGCTATTAATACATTTTAATTAATTTAATTAATTAAATGAAACCAGTATAATTACCAGTTGAGTAGATATTTCATCCGATTGGTAGTCTCAGGAACTTATTTGGATGTCTCTCTGCATGGAGGTTGGAGTCCCCCAACTTCCAATTCCTCTCTCCTCTCCTTTGCATCTCTTGCCTACCCTGCCTCTCTCTTGTATCTTCCCTTTGTCTTAACTTTTAAAGGGCCAGACTCTCTGTACGTCATCAGTTGATAACCCAATAGAAGCACTAGAGGTGTGGTTATCTTCCAGATCGCAATTTAGTTATTTGATCTATAGAGGGCAGTCTTGTCCCACTAAACATACCTATCCAGGAAAGAGTTAACTTTTCCTGGTGGCTATTTTGACGTCATTTTGGCCTATCTAGATAGTGGCTATAACTTACGTATCCTTCAAAGATCAAAGGGTTCTTTAAGTTTTATCCAGACTATGTGTCTGCAAATCTGAATTTTTTCTGATATGGCAGATCATGAACTAAGTTTACCCTTTTCCATACAATGGTACCTTATATATATAGACAGTTAAATTTTATTATTTAATCTTCTCTGTCACAATTGTCTGGGTTTAGATTTGATTATATTCTTCTTATCACTTGTTTATACTATGCATTCCTCAGCTCTGGCAAAGAGGCCAGTCTTACAGAAAGAAATCCTGTGTCTCTTTGTTAACTTGAAAATAACAAAATGGAGTCTGGTCTGTTCAGAGTGACTCAGAATATACACTTTTAGTTTCTATCATAGCACAAAATGTCTGCCGATATAAATACCCTGACAGCCTTTTTGCAAGTGTTATTGGCTTCCTTATATCTTAATTAGGATGCCTTTGATTTGTCTGATTTAAATGCTTTTTATGCCCTTTTCTTATTTTTAATCTCTTGTTTTACTTCTCTACTAAGCCACATTGGTTTTAATTTGTTTCTTTTATATTTATTACCCAATGGTACATACTGAGAAATGTACCTTTCTAATATATGTTTGAATAGATTCCATTTATCCTCAGTGTTTTTATCACTAAGGAGCTTATGCCAGTCGATATGTTGTAGAGCTGCCCTAATCTTATTGAAATTGGCTTTTTTTAAATTATATGTTTTAGTATACCCCACCTGCTTTTGCTTTTTTGAGTTTATTTCAAAATTTACCATATTGTGATCACTATTTCCCAAATGCTCCCCTACTTGAATGTTGGTTAAAAGATCAACATTGTTTGTTATGACAAGATCCAGACAAGCATCCTGTCTAGTTGGTGCTTGTACCAGTTGTGACATAAAGGTGTCATTTAACACATTCAAAAACCTGATTCCCCTTGCTGAAGTACTAGTCCCTCTTTCCCAATTTATGTCTGGATAATTAAAATCTCCAATAATTAACGTGTTACCTCGATTTGCAGCTTTCTCAATTTGCTCTAACAGCTGTTCTTCCTCATTAATATTTACATTAGGTGGTTTATAACATATCCCAACCAATAATTGATTTCCCTTTGTTTTCCCCAAGCAGATATCTACCCATAAAGCCTCCACCTTTTCCTCGTCACACTCCACATGCCTAAGATTTGACTTTAACTCACGGTTGACATATAAACATACCCCACCACCCTTCTTGTTTTTCCTATCCTTCCTAAATAACGTGTACCCATTTAAATTAACTGCCCAGTCATGTGTCTCATCCCACCATGTTTCTGTTATGCCTATTATATCATATTGTTTAGTGTATGCTATTGCCTCTAGTTCCCCCATTTTGTTATATAGGCTCCTTGCATTAGTAAGCATACATTTAATATTATCATGAGTCTTTTGTACTTTTTGTGACTTATCAATATTACATACTTCCTCTGTTCTGAGTTTTCCCCTCCCCCCATCTCCACCCCCTTTGTTCTGAGCTAAAGCCCATCTCTTTTCCATCCTATCTCCATTTTCTAGATTGCTTTGACCCACCCCCCTTACCACTAGTTTAAAATCTCCTCCAACCTTCTAGCCATCCTATCCCCCAGCACAGCAGACCCTCTTCCGTTTAGGTGCAATCCATCATGACTATACAGGTTGTACCCAAGCGCAAAATCGGCCCAGTGCTCTAAAAACCCAAAACCCTCTTTCCTGCACCAAGACTTTAGCCACGCATTGACCTCTCTAATCTCCCGCTGCCTTTCTGCTGTAGCGCGCGGCACAGGTAATATTTCTGAAAAAATTACCTTGGAGGTCCTTTTCTTAAGCTTACTTCCTAGTTCCCTGAACTCATTCTTTAGGACCATTGAATTGGTTATAGCGCATGGAGTCCACTGATGTCGTGCCTCCCTTTACTGTTAAATCATTTTGGTTTAACACTGAATTAGTGTCCTTGGCCTGGTCCCTATTTGCTGCTCAGGCTAATGCTTTTATATTAACGCAAGTAGTAATAGATGATAATAATTGGCTGAGAGATTCGGCCTATCTGAGACACCCATTGCTGATATGAGTTGTTATGATTGAGGTAGAATATAATCTCTGTTTTAGCCATACCTCCAGATGGGGCCAGGCTGCAGGCTGGTGTGACCCATGTACAATGTTAAAACATTTAAAAAATGGTATAACACTGAATGGAGGGAAGGCACCAGGAGACTTGAGGTAGTTTGACCACTTCAATTAGATGAAGTGGTTACAGTGCACAGAGCATCATATTTGATCAGTTTGTAAAACAATACTATTTAAGGCATCTGTGTAAATCAGGAAACAATATTTAAATGCCAAACATAAAAATGCAACTATTCAAGTTTTATGTCGTCAATAAGCAATCTACACACCACATAGCGACGAGGGTAATAATACTGAGCAATGGAAAATGGCTTGTTATCTAAGTTGTGAAAAGCAAATAACATGTTATGTATATATAAACAGAAAATAGTATATACACTACAAAATAAAACGTATAACTGGAAGAATTCCTAGGTGTACCTCACAGACACCCAAGAAACAATGTGAAATAATGAAAAAGTGGAAAACACCCAGAATACGTGTAGGTTACTATATAAAATATACAACAACCTGATGAAAAGTGAAATCCGTATGAATTCTGTATAAAAATCAGAAATTTGACATAGCGTGATACAGTTAAGTAATTCAACTTTATGAATAAAAATAATTATAGATGCACTCACAAACGCGCGTGAAATAGAGCTTCTCGCCCACCCAGGGGCAGTATGTAATCCGATGGATGAATTAGAGAATTACCTCATAGGATATATAAAAATAAAGGAAAAACAGAATAGTGAAGTTTGTTATAAAAAGTACAAAATCACATTTATTGGTCACACTTACATGTGTGTAAATCACAAAGAGCGTATCTCTCAATAACTTGGAACTCCATGCAATGTTGTTATCAATCCAGGAATAGGGATGAACAGGAGTAGTTATAAATGAGTAGCCAAAAATACAAATAAAACAATTAAAACAATATAAAATAAGTCCAATATAGAAATCCAACGCGTTTCGTCCTGTAGGGTGTAGGACTTCATCAGGGATTTAT
Organism: Pelobates cultripes; assembly: GCA_933207985.1. NCBI lineage: Eukaryota > Metazoa > Chordata > Amphibia > Anura > Pelobatidae > Pelobates > Pelobates cultripes. The sequence goes on from OW240914.1 coordinate 311,135,262, forward strand.
GGAACATTGTTTATGAATAGATAAATTCTTTGCTTTGGCTCTGTCTCAATTCACTATCAGTCCATTTGGTAGCTAAGAAGTTACTTTGCTTCGCGTTCCACTTTTTCATTTTGTAAATAAATGGAATCAAACAAAGTATGCTTGCCAACCGATGTTTTTGAATTGTTGGGGGTCCTACACCCTACAGGACGAAACGCGTTGGATTTCTATATTGGACTTATTTTATATTGTTTTAATTGTTTTATTTGTATTTTTGGCTACTCATTTATAACTACTCCTACACCCTACAGGACGAAACGCGTTGGATTTCTATATTGGACTTATTTTATATTGTTTTAATTGTTTTATTTGTATTTTTGGCTACTCATTTATAACTACTCCTGTTCATCCCTATTCCTGGATTGATAACAACATTGCATGGAGTTCCAAGTTATTGAGAGATACGCTCTTTGTGATTTACACACATGTAAGTGTGACCAATAAATGTGATTTTGTACTTTTTATAACAAACTTCACTATTCTGTTTTTTCCTTTATTTTTATATATCCTATGAGGTAATTCTCTAATTCATCCATCGGATTACATACTGCCCCTGGGTGGGCGAGAAGCTCTATTTCACGCGCGTTTGTGAGTGCATCTATAATTATTTTTATTCATAAAGTTGAATTACTTAACTGTATCACGCTATGTCAAATTTCTGATTTTTATACAGAATTCATACGGATTTCACTTTTCATCAGGTTGTTGTATATTTTATATAGTAACCTACACGTATTCTGGGTGTTTTCCACTTTTTCATTATTCAACATGTTATGTATAACCCGTTACGACTCTGTATTGCAATTACATACCAAAAATAAAGAATTAAAAAAAAAATGCAACTATTCATTTCATGGCAAGACAGTGTGTTGCTGGTTTACTGGTTGTGTGTATTAATTTAATTGTGCTTATTCAAAAATGTCGGTATGCAAGCAGCATTAGATATAGACAGGAAGGGCAGTAAGGACATACACACATATGAAATGAATCAGTTGATTTAAATATTATCAAGAGAACAGATTGGACGCTTAATGATTGCACAAGAATCCTATTCAGCCAGAAGGTAGACATTTCGCCATAACTGTTTTAGCATCCGTTCCATTTACATTAAATACAACTGGAATCTAGGAACAGTGAATGCTAAAAATAGATGGTGCTGCCTGAATAAACCACTCAGTTTCTCATTAGTAAATAAGAAGGAAGCTGCCCTGTTAAATGTTAACAACAAGGTGTTCCCCCAACAATTCAAAAACATCGGTTGGCAAGCATACTTTGTTTGATTCCATTTATTTACAAAATGAAAAAGTGGAACGCGAAGCAAAGTAACTTCTTAGCTACCAAATGGACTGATAGTGAATTGAGACAGAGCCAAAGCAAAGAATTTATCTATTCATAAACAATGTTCCATAAATATTAGTGGAAGGAACATTTATACCATGTAGGTCATTATTCAATAACAACTTGCGAGACTAGGTAATTCTGTACCAGCCAAAGCTTATTTTCAGTTTGGGAAACAGCCCAAGAAGAATTTCGACTTCAATTCAATTGTTGAAGTTGTGCAGTGATCGTTTCTCCCAGGCAACAGAGAATGTTACTCCATCTGTTTCTTTGGATGTTGGAACATAAAGAAACATCGAAACTGCAGCCAAGATAGATCGCTCATTGACATTTTTTTCTTAGAACTTTTTTCAAGACAATCGTTGCCTTTTCGGCAATACGGAAAAATACGTTTACTTAAGAACCTATGGTAAAGTCTAACACAATTAATATTTGAAGTTTAATGTTTAATTCGCTAATGCATTTAACTCCATTCACTACCAGGTGCTTTTTTTAATTTAAAAAATATTAGTATAACATTTTTTTTTGAACATGGGACTTCGCTTGTATATGCATGTAGCACTTTGTAGATAGATTGCTGTTTAGATACATAACAATTAAAATATACAAAGTTTCACAATTCTTTTTTTCATTCATTTATTTACCCTTTGCAGACAACAGTAACAGAATTTTAAAAAAGTCTGCGTTTGAGCATACTGTAACACACAATAAGCACATTGAAATCATCTATTTGTAAAATACAGGGGTTTCAAAAGTATCACAGCAATGTGTCTGATCTCTGTACTGTTCTGAGTGACATTAAGATCCTCCCTAGCTCCAAACCGACCCAATTTAAAGGAACATTCCAAACACCTTAATCATTTTAGCATGCCGAAGTGCTTTATGTGTAAAGACCACTTCCTCTTTTTTGTTTTATTTTACAAAAAGTGCAGATATTTTAACAGAAGTTGGCACATTTGTAAATTAACCCGGTTACATCCCCTGGCTGTCAATCCGAGAAACAGACCTGTTATCTACTGGTTGTTTAGCTCAATGGAGCTAAACTCGAGAGGCAAGCAATGACTTCTCATTGAGCTTCATTAGGAAGTCTGTGATTGGACAACTGTGCCGGGGAAAACAGGGAGGACTTGCAAAGGCTGCAGGCAAGAGAGCTGCAGATATTGCAAGTTATTATTATATATATGCCTCCAACAAAAAAAAAAGCATAATTAAATGCATGTATGTTTTCATTGGGGGTATATGTAGTAAATTGCTAAAAAGTTTTACATTGGGGTTTTCCTATCGAATTCAACAATAACTTGTTATTATAAGGATTCCTTTGTTGTGTAGCAGTCGGGACATCTGTCACTTCCAGTCCATTTGCAGAAAGTTTAAATTTCAGAACAGAACGGTAAAAGAGTAATCTATTCCCTCAAAGCCAAAAATAATTTCAGGAGTGTAAAAGAAGGTAAGTGGGACTGTACGGCCAAAGTAATATAAAAAGGTATGTCCCACACTAAAACTTAAACAGATCGGGACTGATGAGAAGACTGAATGGTCCATACCACTTGAAACTGGACTGAAGCTTACCTTTCAGAATGGTTATGACCATAAAGTTCCTGAAGGCTGTTAACTGTCAGCCACAGAAAATACCAAGCTAAAGGTTATTTAAATTAATAAGTTATGAATTGAACTGTGAGACAAAAAAATTGTCATCTACAGACCACAATTCACAAAATGTTCTACAGAACGTTTTAAATGTTATATATTCTGTAAAATTGAATGCATTTGTCTACAGCAAATTGTAAGTGTGTATAGTTAACTACAATACAATTTAATTGCCATGCACTTATATAATAATGCTTACCATAGAGGAATGGCAACGTTGCAAGAATCAAATTACATATTGTTTCTTAATAATGTAACACAAGTTGTGAATGTGAATCATAAACTGCAGTACTTGTCAATATAAATCCTACACAGTGCCAACTAAATCTGACCCATTACCTTCATTATATAACTAACGGATACAGTTTCGTATGCTCTCTAAAGAGCCATTGTATTTTAATGTAGCATTGACACAGTGCCTAGAACAGTTGTGACTTACTGTAAATTATCCTTGTCCATAAATTGGCAAACCAATCTTTAACTATCAACACTGTCAAGTCCCGGAGACACATCGGAAAAATACATAATGTACAAAGTTAAAAAAAAAATGCATAGGGTCAAGCTGTTTTTCACTTTTTGAAGGAAAAAAAATACTTTAAAAAAAAAATTAGTAAAATAGATTTTACTTTTCTAGTGTGGTTTGCGGGATTTAGACATATAACATTTCACTTAAGATAATATATAACAAAAATTAGCTGAATATAGTATAATAAAGTATAGTGGAAATAGTGTTTTTTTGTTGTTTTTTTAATGATGTACATGTTGAATCCCTTAATGACAGGTAATATACATCATAACATTAATGGTTCCTTGGTCGTGTGTCTCGTAAAATGTGAGGACTCCTGTAGTCGTTTGTCCCATAAAACATGATGATCTCCAGCTATTGGAACTATTTAATGTAGAACAGATACACTTAAATGTAACTGAAAATTTACAAACATTCAAGCTATGTTAAAGGAACGTACCTGTATCGATAACCCCTGGATTGTCTGCCAGCCATGTTGGAATGACAAGACCACTGAATAAGGAAAAACCCAGAACAAATAGATTTCTGGAGGAATTTAAATCCACAAACTGTAAAAGATAAAGTAATTTTAAAAAAAAGTCATATTTAAAAGAAAATATTTAAAGTAGATAACATTTTCATTCTAGATTATAGATATGCAGGGATGTTGGAACAAACCTCTTACATATGTGCAGGGATGGGTGGTCCAGTGGAACTGGAGGACAATGAAGAGGAGGCCCAAGAGTGTAATATTTCATTTCCAGCAGCAGCAGGTTCTCTACTCTTGCAAGCCTTGAGAGCATTGCCATGGCAACTGCTTGAAGCATTGCCATGGCAACCTGTAGCAATGCTTTGACATCTCATGAGAAGAGAGGACCTGCTGTTGCTGGAGGTGTAAGATTACACTCCTGGGCTGCCTCTTCACTGTATACAGCAGCAGGAAGCCGGCACTGCACATGTATAGCGGTACTCGCTATATACATGTGCAAACAGACGGCCAGGGTCCCACACTCTAGATTTGTTAAAGGTACTGTGGAGGCAAAATGCCACCCCTGTCACAGTGTCATGGCCCTAAGTGGATGGGCCGGCCCTGAGCAGGACCCTTTTCATATCACATGACTGTTAAAAGTATTCTGTCTCTCAATTAATTGGTAATATGTATGCTCACTGTATAATTGATTTAAATATGTTTTTTTTTAATGAAAAGATAGATGTGGTACAGCATTAAATATATATCAACAATATTGCAGACAATAACAAGCAATTTGAGACAGTGCATTACATTGCAAATATATTAACAATAGGAGGTGATATGTAACTGTTTGAATAACAGAAGGTTATAGAAGAGTAATAATACATATGCTCTTTGTATTAAGACTGTTAATCTCCTTTATTATGTTTTATATGAGTTAATGTAATATAAGGCTTCATAAACTAAATACATGAGATGAAAAGATAATAGAAAGTAGCATCACGAAAGACAGAACGCAAGAGAAGAGAGAGAAAAAGATAAAAAGAGGGGAGGGGAAAATAATGTAAATAGGGATAGGGAGATTATATTGTTTAGGTTATGTGTCTGATTGTATATTCTTTCCAAGAATGCCACGTTCTATTTTTCCTCTAAGTTCCATATCTTGAATAAAGTAGATTTTTCTCATGAATTTATCAAGAGTGGGAATTCTATTTGGCCATCTCTTTGCAATACAAAGTCTTCCAAACATTCAAAATTAATGGCAAAAGGACAGGGTAGTAGAATGTAAGCTTATAATAAAATGGTTGCCGCTGATTAATGCAAAGATAGGATCAGGTGACAGACATATTTCCAATGCATTACTCAATATCTGAAAGATCTCGTTCCAGAATGTTGAAACTTTAGTACACTTTTATCACATGTGGAAAAATGTTCTGCATGCTAATATTCTCTTGGACACATAGAAGATATAATTTTGAAGATAGGGGAAAGAGGGACTGGGTCTAGGTACTGTCTGGATAAGCATTCATATCTATTTCCTTGATTGTGGTACACTCAGTAAATATTATCATCCATTTGTTATCATTTAGTGCTCTTCCAACATTGTGGTTCCATAATTTCTGGATTCTTGTCTTCCCTGTAGATAAGTACCGTATTAAGAGGTTGTTTGGCTTATTATTATCCTTTATTTGAAGAGTTATATGCATATAGACATTCAAATTGAGTCATACGGTATCGATCTACACGATGTGACAAAGATTTGAGGTATATGTGGAAACATTTACAATTTGTCATTTCTGATCTAGGCATTTTCTTAGATGTTATAAGGTTTTCAGTGGTGAGCTGGTTGAGCAAGATCTCCCATCGCCACCAGTTTGTTAGAAATCCACCATGTAACTTCATCTACTTGTTTCCCGTATTTGAGATGGAATTTGGGATTGCTTACTTGAGGTGATAAGGTGATAAGTTTGTGTTGTTTGTGTTGTTAATAAAAGAAAATAAAAAATAATATATACAAAACAAATGGTGCTATATAGACTCTAATCATTTCAGGTCACATAAGACTTTCTATAGCCCCAGTGTATTATTATTGAGTTTACAGAGGAAGAGGTTCTATTTCAACTGTCAAAAGTAAAGACAAATAAGTCAATGGGACCTGATGGAATACACCCAAAGCTATTAAAAGAGCTTAGTGGTGTACTAGCAAAACCATTAACAGATTTATTTAACCAATCATTGTTAACAGGAGTAGTCCCAGAAGATTGAAAGTTAGCGAATGTTGTGCCCATTTACAAGAAAGGTAATAGGGAGGAGTCGGGCAACTATAGGCCAGTAAGCCTTACTTCAGTAGTGGGGAAAGTGATGGAAACCATGTTAAAGGATAGGATTGATGAACATCTAAAAACACATGGATTTCAAGATCAGAGACAACATGGGTGGTGCAGTAGACATTGCTTACCTAGATTTCAGTAAGGCTTTTGACACTGTTGCACATAGAAGGCTTATCAATAAACTGCAATCTTTAAGTTTGGATTCCAAATATTGTTGAATGGGTAAGGCAGTGGCTGAGTGACAGGCAACAGAGGGTTGTAGTTAATGGAATATATTCGAAGCTTGGACTTGTCACCAGTGGGGTACCTCAGGGATCTGTACTTGGACCCATTCTCTTTAATATTTTTATTAGTGATATTGCAGAAGGTCTTGATGGTAAGGTATGTCTTTTTGCTGATGATACTAAGATATGTAACAGGGTTGATGTTCCAGGAGGGATAAGCCAAATGGCAAATGATTTAGGTAAACTAGAAAAATGGTCAGAATTGTGGCAACTGACATTTAATGTGGATAAGTGCAAGATAATGCATCTTGGACGTAAAAACCCAAGGGCAGAGTACAGAATATTTGATAGAGTCCTAACCTCAACATATGAGGAAAGGGATTTAGGGGTGATTATTTCTGATGACTTAAAGGTAGGCAGATAATGTAATAGAGCAGCAGGAAATGCTAGCAGAATGCTTGGTTGTATAGGGAGAGGTATTAGCAGTAGAAAGAGGGAAGTGCTCATGCCATTGTACAGAACACTGGTGAGACCTCACTTGGAGTATTGTACGCAGTACTGGAGACCGTATCTTCAGAAGGATATTGATACCTTAGAGAGGGTTCAGAGAAGGGCTACTACACTGGTTCATGGATTGCGGGATAAAACTTACCAGGAAAGGTTAAAGGATCTTAACATGTATAGCTTGGAGGAAAGACGAGACAGGGGGGATATGATAGAAACATTTAAATATATAAAGGGAATCAACACAGTAAAGGAGGAGACTATATTTAAAAGAAGAAAAACTACCACAACAAGAGGACATAGTCTTAAATTAGAGGGTCAAAGGTTTAAAAATAATATCAGGAAGTATTACTTTACTGAGAGGGTAGTGGATGCATGGAATAGCCTTCCAGCTGAAGTGGTAGAGGTTAACACAGTAAAGGAGTTTAAGCATGCGTGGGATAGGCATAAGGCTATCCTAACTATAAGATAAGTCCAGGGACTAATGAAAGTATTTAGAAAATTGGGCAGACTAGATGGGCCGAATGGTTCTTATCTGCCATCACATTCTATGTTTCTGTGTTTCTATGTTTCTATTGAATTCTCAAGTACAGTGAGTGCTCAGCAATTTTTCAAGTCTTTAAAATAGTAGCAGGAGCATCAAGGCAAGACATTTTCTGGTTGTCCTTTGATTGTATACATATGCATAAGATGTTATTACAAACATGTGAGCGTAACCAGAGACCTTCCAACTAAAAGCAAAGTTCAAAATAAATGCACCACCCAGGTAATGAACAAGAGAAAGTCAGTATTGCAATTAAGCAAATAACCTGAAAATGATTGAAATGTTAACCTGGTTCCTCTGTAGTTGTATGCTGCCAATTCTACCAAAGAAATATTTTCCAAGATGTGATGCTATAATAGCAATTAGTAATTTAAAAGTACTGTGTGTATATTTCATAGGCATTAGAAAGTCCCGTCCTACCAAAAATTTGGACAGGCCTATAAGGTTGGGGGGTAAACATAAACATAAATAGGAATAAAATATGGATCTAGGCTTAAAATAATTGTAATGCAAGAAAAGTATGTGATAATGATTGAAACTGCCTTCAAAACTGTTTAAAAAAACTGGGACAAAGTTAGTGATAGAAGACCAGTTTTTCACTTCCCGGCTCAGAGTGAATGGTTTAGACCACTGCTTAGTTACTCTTTTACTATCAAATCAATCCATAGCCTGTGTAAACCTTGGACTTAGGAATATTGGTTTGCATGTTCCCTGTTAATTGTATGATGCTACTGTATGTTGGCTGATGTTTTATTACTGTCTTTATGGATCGAATCCAAAATAAGAACTAAAAAAGAAGTGGTTACGAACAGTTATATGAAAATAACTGACAAAAAGAGAAGCAACCAATAAAGACAAATATTAACACCAATAGCCTTATTATATTATATTATTGCTTGACAATAGACAATGTCTCATCACCATAAATAATAGTCATTACAAAGAAATTTAAGATGAAAGAAGGAAATTATATGTATTTGTTATAAACTAATCTTGTATACCAGCAATGAAACATCATTAAAAATGGACAAAAAAAAACCCCCCACATCAAAATCTCTCAATATAACAACAAACAAAACTGTTGCAGAACATGTTAGAATGTCCTTGATTATTTTTCCTGGAAAACATCAAACCTTAAAAAAAAGTAAAAACATGAAAAAAGTCATTATAGTCAGAATTACATGTTTTCAATATTAGAAGCACTACTAGTATGTCTTTCTCTGCTTTTTTTTGAGTTTTTTGAACCATGATGTCTTGAGTTTGCAAAGATGACAGGAACTCCGTCTCTCTTCTGGTGAACAAATTGTAACACCTTTTCCATCATGGCGAAAATATGTTTCACAGGAAATCCCTATCTGTATTTTATTTTCTTAGATCTAGTGTTTATTCTTGGAAAAAATGTAAACTTTGAAATTCAATAGAAAGAGGGAAACCACAACGTATCTTTAAAATTAATCTTCACTTTAGTTATTTTAGGCTCCATTTGCAGCACTGACTCTCCAGCCATGGTCAAATAAGACTTTCAGGTTTTTTCCTCCTCCTTTACACGGCGATGCTGTCAGTCACCTTTCTTCATGAATTATGAGTACAGTTTTTATAGTCTTCTTTAATTTCAGCATGTTTCCTAAGCTGATAGATCCCAAAACAAGTTCAATTGAAGCAGTTTTTCACATATTTTCCAAACTTTTTGCCCACATCCATGCAGAGCTAATTTACAAATTGGCCATCTTGGTTGCCAGCCAGACCCCGATCTTTTGAGCTTTCAAATATATTTATTTTATTATCTTTTGTATTTTACATTTTCATTGTATCACCACTGAATTGAGTTTTAGTATATTCTACTTAATTATTTTTTTCAGTTAAATCATTAACTAAGGTTAAATCCATTCATTTTCCCTTTTGCTCAGTTGCATACAATATTCCAATTTGTAATCCTATTATATACAAGACAATGTGTTATTGCCTTAGCACCGTTTATGAGTAAGCACCATATGGTGAGATACACATACAGTATTATGTTTTGTTTTATTTCAGGCCCATATTCATTCATTCAGAGTTCAACTGAAGCTATCAGCCAATGAGTGTAGTTGTATATGGTCCCGCTTTGTTATACAGAGCAATCCAGGTTCACCTGCTGGAGGAGACTGAATGCAGCAGTTTGCAACGTGGACACCCATGGGGACCCAGGTGAGTTATAAATCTGTTTTAAAATGTAAAATGGTTTGACAGCTTAGTTTGGAATGGCAGAAGTGCACGCCTGGCATAATAGCCACTGCGGTTCTTGGAGTGTAACTTTAATTTTGATTCCCAAATTTCAAAACTATTTCTGCTAAGACTTTTTACACGATCAAACATAACATTTAAACATTAGCTTGTATATTCTATTTCCCATAAAGTTACCTGAAGATTTGAAATGCCCACAGCAGCAATCATGCCAAACATTATCATGAACATGCCACCAATAACTGGCTCAGGTATAGTAATGAAAATTGCTCCAAATTTTCCAAAAAGCCCTAAGATAATTAGTAGAATTCCAGCAGTCTGCAAAACTATGCGACTTCCTACCTACAAGAAAAAAAAAAAAAACAACAACTATATTATACATAATATATTTTTCAGCTCCTTTGATATCATATGTGCAATAAAATATAAATGCCTTACACAATAAAAAATTGCATGGTTAAACAGATGGGAATAATACCTTATATGATGCCAGATATTGCAAAGGTATTTCTCATATTCTAGAATTTTTACACAACATACAAGATGAAAAGGTTGAAATTGAAATCTCTGAACTTAGTTACTGTCGAGTGAAAAGAAGAGATAATACAGAGTGGTTCCTGTCAGTTGATGCAAATATAATGTATCCATGTATGTTAATTGTATAACTTTTCATGTATTTGTGTAATCTTGTTATTGTACAAAAAAATTACCCTAACTTCACAAATGGCAACCATGAACAACATGAATAAGCTTCTTAAAGGACCAGTATAGGCACCCAGACCACTTTAGCTTAATGATGTGGTCGGGGTGCCTGGTCCATCTAGGATTAACCCTTTCTGCTTTAAACATAGCAGTTTCAGAGGTTAATCCAGCCTCTAGTGACTGTCTCATTGACAGCCACTAGAGGCGCTTGCGTACTTCTCACTGTGATTTTCACAGCGAGAAGACGCCAGCATCCATAGGAAATGAGAATGCTTTCCTATGGACTGGCTGAATGCGCGCGCGGCTCTTGCCGCGCATGTGCGTTCAGCCAATGACGGGGAAAGGAGGCAGAGAGTCCCCACTGTCCCCTACCCCTACCCCTAGAGCCTGGTGGGAGGGGGACCATGAGGGTGGGAGCACCCTCAGGGCACTATAGTGCCAGGAAAATGATTTTCCTGGCACTATAGTGGTCCTTTAATAAAATCTTTTACTGATAATGTTTTTAGGTGGAATTGTCGGGGCGAGGACGAGGACAGAATAAAAGATAACACCAAGACAGTGAGCTTGTAAGGGCTGATATACATACCATAAACTTGCAGGAAAGAGTGAAAGAGGAGAATTAGTATTATGAGGAGGGAAGATAAGAAGATAAGAAGTTCAGTTCTAGAATGACTGTTTTAAAAAGCAGCAGGACATCCGAGGTGGAAGAGAGTATAGAAAGCTGAATTGTCAATTAAAAACGCCTAAGATTGTTCTGCATAAATGTTTGTTATTTTCTTCCTGCCAGGATGAGCATCATTGGTTTTTCAGAAGGCAATGATGTTATGGTATGGAGTGAATAAATACATGTATGCATATTACAGTATGTTACCATTGTCAGGTTTGCTTGGACTTAAGACATATTTTAAATAGTAATAAATCCTTTTGTCTTTTGGACTAACCCCAATAATGAATCTATCAATCAAATATCACTTTTGACATGAAAAACTGTACTGACCTGAAAAATAACATTATATATCTAACTTGTCTTAGATGGCAATAATTAAATGGCAATAATTGTATACTTTCTCACCTTGGTAATTCCCAAGGCTGCAATATTCTGGCTGTATGATGTTGTTCCATTTCCTGTCCCCCAAATACCAGCCAAAATGCATCCAATGCCCTCCATCCCAATCCCTCGATTTAATGCATGAGTAGGTGGAAGTGGTGCTCCTGATAACCTTGCACACGTGTAATAATCTCCGACCGATTCAATAGTAGAAGACAGCACACCTGATAACATCCCTAGTACCGAAGAGAGGCTTACAGTAGGACATCCCCATTGACCTTCATAAGAAAGAAAATTAAAATAGTTAATTTTAAATTCTTACATTGATTTAAAAGTTGAATTTAAATCATGCACCCAAGAATATCTATAAATGTTTGTTTGTTTTCATATACATTTATTATCTAAAGGTTTTACAGCATCAGGTAGGTTAGATAGTATATGATAGATGATGTATAAAGATGACAATGCGTAAAACAAAATTAGAGTTTTGTATGGGTTCTTAAAATTCTAAAATCTGAAACAGAACCATGTTGATAGCACTTTTAGAATTTTACTCCAGCATGGCTCTGTAATGTAACTCATATCCAGAAGGATATTAATAAAATCTTTCAGAGAAACTCAAATTAAAATGTAATCCCCCAAATTAACAATCACAAAAATTGTGCAGAACAAACTCCAAATATTAACTGTCATGAGGTGCCACGTGACAGTGAATATTAGAGAAACTTGCCACCATCTCATCCCATTTTCAGTAAATGCAGGTGTAAGAAATGGTGCAATTTGATTAGCTAAAATAGCCCAACCTATCACAAAGATTTTAATGCTAAAGAATGTTTGACATTGAGAAATCTTGCTTGAAGATTGATTCCCTTTATTAAAGCAGTTAAGTGTTCTGCATATTGTGTATGTTTAAAAAAAAAAAAAAAATTCTTTATTTTTATAGTGCATGCGTTTAGTACAGTCGCGCAAAGGCAATCCACCAGTGCATTAGAAACGTTTAAACACAGAGGTACATGTTTAGTCTAGTAAATTTTTATAAAATTAGAGTATATAATGAACATTAACAATTTTTGATGTTTAGGCATACACATAACATAGTGTGACCTCGCTTCACTTCTAAACATGAAATTAAGGTGCTGTGACAAGAGCTATTTAAAATTTGAGTAAAGAACCACTGGGGCTTGCTGTGTACAAGAGTAACGTCACTTGAACATGTTAATGTATGGCAGGGGCCTTATTCTTCGTGGGGTTGCAACAGGGATTAGCCGATCACCATCTGGGCGTATAATTATTGTAGTGGCTAGGTGTGCTCTAGGCTAAGGTAAAGAAAAAAGAAAAAGTCAGCGTTAACCCCTTCAGACCTGTGCTAGCATGGCCATGTTGTGATATAGTCATATAGAGAACCACCCGTAGTTGCTGGGCTTGGCTCTCGTGGGGTTGTGCAGAAAATGTTTCAGCCAATGCCTAATGTTGGGAAGTCCTGGTCGGTGCCAATGAGTCCATGCTTTGGGGCCTCCGGGTATGATGTCTCCATGCCGGGAGTCAGCTCCGGTGGTGCCTTGAGGGGAGTGCAGTTGCTCGACCTTTGTTTTGTAGCGTCGGCCTCAGGCATCCGGATCATGCTGCGCTGTGTAGTATTGGTCAGGTCTGGAGGGTTCCCTACGTGTGCCGTTTGTGGCATGGTCGCGGGTTTATGTGATGGTGAGCATTGGCATGTTCTTGTGAGGCCCAGCGCCCCTTCCCGTCTTGAAGACCGCAGGTACCTGGGTTGCCGGATGGTCGCTTTGGAGGCTCTGGGTGAACGCCTGTACTGGCTGCGTCGTGCTGCTGTCGGATCCATGCGGCCACCATTAACTCTGCTTGGCGGTAGGTAGCGCCTCGGCTGTGCAGCGCCTCCCAGAATATGTTGCATAGCTAGTCGAAGGTCCCTTTTGGCGGTGTGGGCGGCTTATTGTGTGCTCCCCTCTTGTGGTATCTGCGCTGGGCAGCCATATTGGAAGTACCTTGGTGGCCCGTTGCCCCTGCATACCGTGGGATGAACTCCATGGGGGGGTAAGCTGTATTAGCATCGCTTGGAGGTACCGGCACGAGGGGAGCGGCCGCTTCCCCCTGGCTCCAGCCCCAGTAGGCCTTATGCCGATCTCCGCTTTCCCGGCTCCGACAGATCCCGGGGTTGTAACCGTCGATTCAGCGGTGCACCCCCGACGTGGGTGGTGCACCTTCAAAGGACATTGGGCCATATAGCCTCTGCTTTTCCCCGTTTGCGGCCCATCTGTCGGGAGCTCGTTGCAGGCATGTCTGCATGGCTCAGTGTCCAGGCTCCGCCCCATTGTGTATGTTTTAATGCAAATAATTAAAACATTTAGTCTGATAAAGTCTGGGTACCCCGTGAAGCTCTGATCACTTTGAAGTAGGAAGAATGTATTTGTGTTTTTACTTACAACATACAGAGATGCCATTATGAAATTAGATACAGTACACTGGTTATCGGTCTGGTCAAGTACTGACTATGTTGAAGATCTGTGAAGCACAGGGCCTCTTAACAAATTGCATTGTTAACTCTCTTTCACTTTATTTACACTTGCATGCAAGTGATATTATGTCATCTTATTTTCTTTTAATGAACAGGGGTAGGCAACATTTAGATGTTTTGGAGTCCACTTCCCATAATATTTATTCAGCCATAATACGGGCAAAGCATTATGGGAAATGTAGCCCATGAAATTTGGAATGCTAAGGGTTGTCTACATCTACACTAGGATTCCATGTAGGAGAAAATGGAGCCTTTTAAATTTAACAGAACACTACTCGTGAAATATCTGTCCAAAGAATAGACAAATATGAGACTCTGTAAAAGCAATATGCATATATTTCATATGAGTGTTTGTGTTTTGCAGTGTGTATCTGTGTGTGTCTGAGACTGTGTCTGAGAGAGTGTGTGTGTGTTTTGTGTGTGTGTGTGTGTGTATGGGGCTGATGTAAGCACTATTAGCATAATAGAGATGCTGCTTACTCCCGGGTTCTTTATAAAAATGAAATTGTTTATTTTTTTCAAACCATAATTTGTAAAATCCATGCCTAGAGCAATTTCATTGTTTAATCAAAACATGAAAAAGAGTATATATTTGCTTCAAAAAAGAAACATCCCATCCTGACACTTTTCATGCTTTGATTGAGAACTTTGACATAGGTTCTGTGCTAAAGACTCTAGGATAGGCTGAAGAGCAATAAAGCAGACTTCAGACTCACACAATTGTTGTTAGGGAAAGAATTTTAAAGAAACCCAGCTTGGAAAACTTAGTGTACAAAGTAAAAATGGCAGAGGCAAATAAACCTAGTAGACCAAATATAAGAAGTTTTTTGGTGATTTCTATGTATGTTGGGTTTTTAGGAGTACCCACAGAGTGTATAGCAGCTAAATTCACTTTAATATAATAATTCTATAGCGCCACCTTTCCACAACCTGTGTGTGTATACTCAATTTCCAAATATAAGAAGAGTTTGTTTCATGTATGCCCAATTAATCATATCAAATTTCATCTTGGATGTTGCGGGGCAGAGGGGGGGGGGACAACACTAACCGACCTACCCACTGCTTATCCCCTCCCCCAACACAGGCGGAGGGACTACACTACACACCATCATAAAGCCCAGTATTGCCTCCTCCATTAACTTGTAATTTGTAACTTTTACTATATTACTTTTCAATCCCTACTATCCCCCACCACAGCCTACCTGCTAACGAGCAACCAATGAGCTATACAAAAGAATGGGGGAGCACCCACATGCGATGTATTAACAAACATACTCATAAGGATTACTATGCGAGCCTGTTTATCACTAGGTAAAATAAGTCTCTGTTAATTTCTCAATCCTGCTTTACTTACTTTGTAACGACACCACAATGTCTACTGCTATGATTATTCATGTATGTTTATAAGCTCGGATTAATAAACATTGACATTAAATATAAAAAAATTAATCTCGGCACTGAGTGCCACAAACACACTCTAAATCAATTTGAAGATATATGTAAGTTATTACTTGCTTTTCTAGCCTTATACGTGGCTTGATGTACTTTTGCAAAGTTTCCTTGACATGGAGGTTAATGTATTAGCTAGGAGTATGGCATACATGTTGATATCACCAATGAGCACTACTTTCGGGAGGAAATTGTTGCACTTGCTGTTTGTCCAGAGAAATATTTTGCCGCCCTAAAAACGCTCATGCTGTGCTCCTGCACAGCAACAGCATTTTAGCCAATCAGGTAATCAGGACAGCCCTGATCACCTCAGATTTTAAAATGGCAACGTTGATGGAAGACTCCATTTCTGTGTCTGCCACAGATATGGTGGATGTCTCTCCTAGAGACAGCCCCATCAACGTTTGAAGGCTCCATAAGAGGACCTTTCTTGCCAGGGACATATCCTCTTCATCTTCTGAGGAGGATATAGTCCAAGTTAGTAAAAGAAAAAAGAAGGCTTGCCTTTCCTCTTTAGTTCTGGGGATGAACTTGATTTTGGTCCCTCTTCCCCTCATTCTCGTTTGAGTAGTCCACGTTTTAAAGGGATAGTACATCCAAAAGCGAAAATGCTTTTCCCTCGTTTGAGGTTTCAAAGCAGTTTTCACACAAAAGGGACAAGACTCGTTTGAGTGCTGTCAGTCCCTCACCGTCCACCTCAAGAGCGTTTGTTCATTCACCCTCCCTAAGCCGGTCCTGCTCCAGACAGGGATCACCAGAGATTGATTGGGAGTGCGAGGAGGTGGTTCACTCTGCAGCTTCCAGTGAACGAGGGAAGTTGAGCAACATTCAGATGTACAGAGTAAGCCTTTTAGGTAAAGTGCTCCCTTCAAAATTATACCAAGATGGGCCATCGAACAAGAATCAGAAGTCAGAGATTTTGCCAAACTAGCTTTCAGATCACCGCTAGTTAAAGAGGATGATCTCCTCCTTAGAAATAATATTGGTATCCCTGACATTCAGGCGCTAATGGCCCCTGAAATTGATCCAGCACTGTTATCCATTACAGGAAGCAGTGTTTCTGCGGATTCCATGGATCAGACATTGCACAATGTACAATTTAAAATTGAGGATGCTGTTGGTCCCCTGCTACTTATGTTGGATAAGGCAGAAAAGGAGGGATCCTCTCATAACCCTTCCCTACCAGCTTTACTTGCTTCTAAGATGGCACTTCTAAAAGCTTCCAGCAGAGCAGTGCTTATTATCAGTCAATCCTTCAACTATATTTCTAACATTCGCAGAACCCGCTGTATGCATTCAGCAGGGATGTCTGATTTAGCACCGAAATCACATGAATTCCCTAATTTTGAAAACTCCTTTCTATTTGGCCCCTCTTTTATACAAGAAGTGAAAAGACGATATAAAGCTAGGAGATCTTTCTCTGATTTAAAGAAGAGCTTTCCAAGCTTCAAGAAGCCCTTTTGGACCGAGGGTCGTTCCTACAGGGCTACAGGCTCGTCCCGGGAAGTTACTCAGCAAGCCCACTTTCGTCACCATGGGGAAAAGTCAAGACCCCAAGGCATTAGCAGAGGAGCCCATGCCAGATGTGGCTCATCAGGAAACCGAAGACCCATGCAGTCAAGTAAGTGGTTTACCTCACATCCCTCAAAATTGGTCAGATATAACCTCAGACAAATGGGTGCTTCAGATTTTCAAAAGGGGTTTACAACTCCCTCTCATTCAGTTTCCTTTCCAGAGTCAAGCTCTGGGCAGAGAGGTAAATACAGTTCTAGATTCCTCTCTTTCCCAGGCATTAGCTCAGGGAAAAATTGAATTGGCAGATTTGTCAATTTCAGGTTGGATCTGTCTCTTGTTCCCTATTCCAAAATCAGACGGCACATGGAGACCAGTACTAAACGTCAAGGCTTTGAATGCTTTCCTAAAGAGGAAGAGGTTCAGGATGGAAGGTTTAACGGACTGTAATGGTGCTTGGCCTATCCAATGCACCTTACACATTTTCCAGGATAATGAAAGCTATTACATCCCACGTCAGGCAAAGAGGATTTCTATGCCTTTATTACTTAGACGACATCCTGTTATTGAATCCAGAGGTAGATACCCTCGTTCAGCAGAGAGATTACCTAATTTCCTTATTACAGGACCTGAGGTTTATTGTAAATCTGCAAAAATCCATACTAGTCCCTACTCAGAATATCCTATTTTGGGTTTCATGCTGAAAATTATGGATATGACCTTGGGTGTTCTCCGAGACAAATGGGAAAAAATCCTTGCTCAGATAACTTCAGTTTTTTTTAAAACACAGATGGTCCCTAAGAGATATAGCAAAGACTATTGGGAGGCTGATAGCATTAACACCGGGTTACGATGCTTCTCCCTTGCTATGCAGACAAAGTCAGCTGTTTCTAGGAAACCAACTGAGACGAGGTGGCCAGTGGGGTCAAGGGTGGTTTTTTCCACTAGTGTCAAAAAAGAGCTAAACAAGATATTGGAAGGGGCAAGTCCACTTCCTCACCCCCTTCTGGAAGGGCCTTTCAAGTTTACCTTGACCACAGATGCTTCTACCAAGGGATGGGATGCTTTCTCTGCCCAAGGCGCAATAAGAGGAGTTTGGTCACTTCAAGAAAGGCTTCTTCACATAAACTTACTAGAGTTGAGAGCAATCAGATTAGCCCTCCAAGGCCTCATTCCGTTGAACTCCCTAGATGTGTTGGTAATGGTTCAATCAGACAACAGGACAGCGGTAGTTTATGTCAACCACAGAGGGGGCACAAGGTCAAAAGGTCTTTGCCTGAAGGCCTTGGACCTGTGGTCCTGGGCTCTGGTTCACAGAGTTCGAATTTTGGCAGTTCACTTACCAGGAGAGGCAAACGAACTAAAGAGTGTATTCTTTCAGCTGATAGAGAGCAGACTGGGCAAGAGACAGATAGATATTTTTGCATCTCAGACCTCGGCTAAAACTCCCACATTTGTAACCAGGACTTGGGCAAAAGGAGCTTGGAAGATGGATGCGATGTCCTTCCAATGGAAAGACATTCCAGGCCTCTACGCTTTTCCCCCTCCATCTATTCTGATGAAGGTGTTAGAGAAACTTCGCAGGGACTGGGTGACCAATCTGGTTTTAGTGTACCCCATTTGGACCTCCAGACCATGGTACCCCCTGATCCAACCTCTAATCAGGTGACCAAAGGTTCCATTAGGCTGGACAGCAGATTGCTTCTTGGGACCAGGGATCTCTTAACCAAGCTCCCCCAACTTATGTGGATGGCAGCTCTGGTAGGCTTTTAACACATCCTCTTCTGTCTGACCGGGTTTTAGACATAGTTAATTCTTCATTACGGCACAGGACCAGGGTAAGATACAAACAGATGATCGAGGAATTTCAAGCATGGGAAGTTTCCTTTAATTCCCTTTCCCTTAAATCTGACACAATTCCCTTAGCTTTGGAATTCCTCATACTCAAATATCATTCAGGGTTAACAGTCAGTACGATTAAGACGTATGGTTCTGCATTAAATTTTCTAATCCCTAATATGACCCAAGACGCACTTTACCTCAGGTTACTCAAAGGGGTCAAAGTTACTCAATCAGTCTGCTAGCCTTTTACTTCGAGATACACTTCAACTTGGGATGTGGACCTTTTATTAAACTACCTTAATTCTTTGGACAATGACCAGATTCACCTAAAATGGACGGCGATTAAATTGGCATTCCTTCTAGCTTTAGCTCTGGCAGCCAGAGGCTCAGAATTAACCCAGCTAAATATTGTCGAGCCATGGTTGTCTCGAACGCCTGGGGGATTTCATGTCATCTTTAAAGGGAGACAGAAGACTTCCCATATTTTCCCGGGTCCTGTAGAACTAGATTTGGCGCAGGATTCTGCTGAGCCGAGTTTATGCTTAGTTAATTTGTTAAATTCATACTTAAATCTTTCTGCCCCAGTCAGACAAGACTTTATGCAATTACTTATCACCTCCAGAAAACCTTTTTGGCTTGCTAAGGTTAACACTATCAGGGGTTGGATACTGTGCGCTATGTCTGCAGCGGATATTGATGTAATGGTTTTTAAGGGTCATTCTATCAGAGGGGCTTCAGCTTCAAAAGCAGCAGCGAGAGACCTTCTTCTTCCTATTATCATTAAAGCTGCAAGACTTTCGTTAAGTTTTACTGGAATCCAACTGAAGTTGAACATTTACAGTTCCTTAGGACCACTACCAGGTGCTAGCTATTCAACCCACTAGCTTTGCTAGGAGGTTATGCCTCCCGGAGGGACAAACTAGAGTTTGCAGGAATCAATGAGCTGCAAACTTTCTTTATCCTAGGGATAAGCATAACCACCTAGCAAAGAGCCCGTCCCTCCCTCCCCAGGTTTATTTCTATTGCCTGGTGGTGGCAGGGTATTTCTCTGGTTTGGGGATCTTCTAATTAAAGTAATTTTGTGTGTTTGTTTTCTTTTTCACTTATATTTATTTATATTTATTCTGTTTATCTTTACAGATTACAACCGGCTACCCAGACAGGATCACCAAGCCAAGGACCCTCCTAAATAGTTCTGGAGGTTAAGAAACTTCTTCCAGAAGCTCTTTAATTATGAGTTATACCATACTAATATTTCTCTCAGAGACTGTTTTGTTTTTCACCTTCATGAGCAAAGATGGTGTTGTTACATTTTCATATGTTACTATTAACTGTCAGTACTTCAGAAATGTTTCTTATTTATTGTTACTTTATTATATTGCCTTTCCACTCTGTTGACATAACCCTTTCATAGGAGTAAGTTCATGTTTGGTTGGGTAAATCCATTTTTTTCCCCTCCCTTACATTGTCAGTGGTGCTCTTTTCCTTTGTTATGTTTAGTACCATGTACATTGATATTTATCCTACATTAGGGGGTTTAATTGTCTCTGGATGAGTTAACCATCTGCAGTATCCCGATTTTAAAATCTGAGGTGATTAGGGCTGCTGCTAGCTACACGGCTGTCCTGATCACCTGATTGGCTAAAACGCTGTTGCTGTGCAGTAGCACAGCACAAGCGTTTTTAGCGCTGCAAAATATTTCTCCGGGAGGCTGCCACATACCCACTAGCTTTGCTAGGTGGTTATGCTTATCCCTAGGACAAAGAAAGTTTGCAGGTCATCAATTCCTGCAAACTCTAGTTTTACCAAGCTTGCGCAACGTGACCACATTAACCTTTAACATTGAATAAAGAGCTTGTCACAACACAAGAGTTATAAAGATAAAAGAGATGAAGGATATGATCACCCCGTAAAGAAAACGGGCTGATCACCTTCAAGCCACCCCAAAATGACGTCTCAAAGAGAAAAATAATAAACAACTTTAATAGGAAAACTGGAAAAACAAACAAAATTATAAAATAAATGGATACAAAAGGCCTAATGTCTGCAGAAGTATAGCTAGGCTCACATGTATCAGTATTTATACAATGTAGCAAACTCAATCATAACAGAGTAGTAATTAGGATACATGTAGCAATGTATAATAAATAGTGTCATACACCCACAGGGTAAACACTCCGGTATGGAAATCGAAAGGATAGAGGAGGTAAATAGGTGAGAATGAAAAATAAAGTGGAAATAACCTATCAAAGATATAATACAGCAATATTTAAAGGTTATGTCTAACCACAAATAGCTCACTAAGCCCTATCACCATTGGAACAAATGTTCAGAGAAACAGAGTAGCTCAAACATCGGTGTAACACCCTGGTATCCAAAAGAACATCAAATAGATCTAAGTTAAAAAACATAAACAGCCCAACGCGCGTTTCGGCGGACTAGCCGCCTTTTTCAAGGGCAATCAAAAAATGATGAAGTAATCCGCGTACACATTCCCCCCCTCCCCCCGGAGCTATTTAAATGTCTTCCCGTACCTCCTACTTGCTGTTATTGGTTGTAGTCTGTCACTATGTAATCCATGGTAAAAGGGGTAACTGCGCATGTCAGGGGAAACTCGCGCATGTGCATCCAATAGGTCTTATTTCCAAAGTTGGTGCGCATGTCCGAAAAATGGTGGTAATTAGCGCGCATGTCCGCTCACCGGCGGACACGCATGCGCGAGAACTTCCTGCATACCTAGAAGGACCCCCGAGTCGTGCGCATGTCCGCAGTCTTGTGGCCGCGCATGCGCAAGATAATTAGGCACAAATTGAATCGCTTCTATACAAGTAGCTCGATATAATAAGGAAAAATGTACCTATCTATATTAGGTAGCTACTAAAACCTTTAGGTTTGAATGAGGGATTTTCCTTTGCCCCCTTTATTTAATCGGTTTTCCGTCTCGATCTATCTTTATATGCATGGGTCTTCTAAACTATGTTTATATGTTTTCATATATATACATTTTAACTGAACCTGATCTGTATATAATAAATCTAAATTGATCTGTATATAATGATAGAGGAAATTAAGTATAGATACCTATATACCTATATATCCCCTCTTTTTTCCTTTCTGTAATTAAACTTGTATACCATGATCAAGTGCTCATAACTGTGTGTATATATATATATATATATATATATATATATATATATATATATATATGGATATACATTTGCATTAGTTAGTGTCACTATTTATATAACTATTCTTCATTATTATATATATATATATATATCTTTTGGTTCTCTAGTTATTTTTATACTTCCAGCCTTTATTGGAATGATTTTGATTTATACCCTTCTATTTAGTCTCTTTAATTATAAAACATATATGGGTTTGGTTGGATAATGTGATTCTAGTCCAACCTTTAATGTGGATTTATTCATTATTGTTTATTGTTTTTTGTTGTTTCATCCCATCCCCTATAACTATTTTTTCACTCCCCCATATAGGACATATAGCCTGATTGTTTTAGTAGCTACCTAATATAGATAGGTACTTTTTTTTCCTTATTATATCGAGCTACTTGTATAGAAGCGATTCAATTTGTGCCTAATTATCTTGCGCATGCGCGGCCACAAGGCTGCGGACATGCGCACGACTCGGGGGTCCTTCTAGGTATGCAGGAAGTTCTCGCGCATGCGTGTCCGCCGGTGAGCAGACCTTCGCGCTAATTACCACCATTTTTCGGACATGCGCACCAACTTTGGAAATAAGACCTATTGGACGTGCATGCGCGAGTTTCCCCTGACATGCGCAGTTACCCCTTTTAACATGGATTACATAGTGACAGACTACAACCAATAACAGCAAGTAGGAGGTACGGGAAGACATTTAAATAGCTCCGGGGGGAGGGGGGGAATGTGTACGCGGATTACTTCATCATTTTTTGATTGCCCTTGAAAAAGGCGGCTAGTCCGCCGAAACGCGCGTTGGGCTGTTTATGTTTTTTAACTTAGATCTATTTGATGTTCTTTTGGATACCAGGGTGTTACACCGATGTTTGAGCTACTCTGTTTCTCTGAACATTTGTTCCAATGGTGATAGGGCTTAGTGAGCTATTTGTGGTTAGACATAACCTTTAAATATTGCTGTATTATATCTTTGATAGGTTATTTCCACTTTATTTTTCATTCTCACCTATTTACCTCCTCTATCCTTTCGATTTCCATACCGGAGTGTTTACCCTGTGGGTGTATGACACTATTTATTATACATTGCTACATGTATCCTAATTACTACTCTGTTATGATTGAGTTTGCTACATTGTATAAATACTGATACATGTGAGCCTAGCTATACTTCTGCAGACATTAGGCCTTTTGTATCCATTTATTTTATAATTTTGTTTGTTTTTCCAGTTTTCCTATTAAAGTTGTTTATTATTTTTCTCTTTGAGACGTCATTTTGGGGTGGCTTGAAGGTGATCAGCCCGTTTTCTTTACGGGGTGATCATATCCTTCATCTCTTTTCTCTTTTGTGCTTTATGCCGGGTTATGCCCATTTTGCCACCCTAATAACCCTCTTTTTGCTGGTACTCCCCATTAGGTTGTTAACCTGGGAAGTGCTCTTCTCTATGTTTATAAAGATAAAATTTGAAATTCACTTTGAATTCTCACTTTTACGGGTTTTTTCTCTATTGGGACAAGGAAGGCCATGGATAGAAACTAGTATATCATTCCTTGATGGAGTAAGTGTTTGGGCTAAATGTTATAATATTTAGAAAATGTGTTACTAAGAGTATCTGGGTTGCATCATTTGGACCTTATCTAATTCTACCATTAAGATTTTTTTTTTTTATCTGGTATGCACGTAATGAGAAGGGCTTACTGTTAATCATATTTAATCTGTGTGTCCATGTCTTTCTGAGAAAGATCATCTTATTTAGTTGACTGAAATTTAATTATCTTTCGGCTTTTACAAATTTAATTTTCACGAGCTGATCTCACTAATCTTTGTGGGAGGTGGAGAGGGTCTCTAATTTTGCCTACTTGTTCAAACGCTCTTTATTAAGGATCATAACATGTCTGCTACATGTGTCTCTAAGAAAGGCTTTTTAGGAATACCATAATGTTTGATCAGAGGTGACAGCAGACAGTTAAACAATTCAGAGAATGCTATTCTGACTGAGATGACTAGTGAATAATATGGAGAAGATACTCATTCATTCAAGTTCTTTTACCTTTGCCATTGGCAGTTTTTTCAATTGTAAAATGACTGGTGACTAATCTGACCAAGATATCGCACATTCATCAACTCTACATTTGATAACATTGACACCTGGAGGAAAAACAAATCAATTCTAGAATATGAATCACTGAGGAATAAGAGGAGGAGCTCTGTACAGATGAATACAGAGCTCTCCAGATGTTAACTAAGCTGCAAGATGTGTTTAATTTTAACTACAATTTTGAAAAAGTTGCCTTGAATAATTATGACACAATGAATGATATTAGAAACCTAAACTCAGGTCACTCAGTATAGCTGCAAAAGTCCTAGTTGGATATAATTCAAAATGTCTTTATTTTTGGAGCATAGAATAAACGTTACATATGTGCTGGCAATGCCCCAACCGCTGTTGTTGGCGAATGGATCAACATAGATCAGTAATGGTTAGGCATGTATAACAGTGCACATTTATAAATTTTTTTGTTGAAGTGGTGTAAACAGTGTAACGCTAGCAATAAACGTTAACAAAACGTGTGGTCTGACTAGTAGTCTATAAATATATATTGAGCAGTCTAAACTCATTGATGGATGAGTGTCTCCCCATAGCCATGTGTAGCAAGGGATCATGGGCCCCCTCTCTAAGTGGGAGAGTACTACAATTGCCCGGCACTCTGTGGAGTGTTCCATCCGTGAAGGGGTTTGGCGTGCCCAGGTTGGGTAAGTCCTAAGTGACCGTGTCTGCAGTGGGGTTTTTTCAGGCCCCTTTTTAGGCTTCTGTCGGTCGGGTGTCCATAGTGTGGTGCTCGTGGTGCAGTTGAATCTTCTATGGGATAGTGGGGGCGAACTAAGCTGTGAGGGTAAGTGTGGGCTATGGTGGTAGGGCTACTCCTTAGATTTCGCTAGTCAGGATGAAACCCTTTGCTCAGGTCTTAGGGAGAATTTAGCACGCCTGAATTACCCTGAGGCCTTCTGGGGGGGGGTGTATAGCGTTGTGAGGTTGGCCGTTGGGGGGTTGTTGGTGTGATGTTGCCTGGGGTGGGCGACCAGTGGAGTGGGTTGTGTGAGTAATATGCTGCTATGCCTCTGGGAAACAACAAAGTGTGTAAATTAAGTCATCGTCCCGGCTTGTGGGTTCAAAGTGGTGCGTCTAGGAACAAAGTCCCAAGTGACTGCTGGGTCCCAGCCATGAGGATTCGGGTGTCCCGCTGTTTGTACTGTTGGGCACAGGGAATCAGGTGGAAGGCCCAGTGCTTGAAGGTGTGTAGTAGCTTCAGCTAGGTAATGGATTGAGATGGTGGCGTACCCCTGTGCGATGAGCAGCGAGTGGGCTTGGCTCCAGCGGTAGCTAACATTTTTTGCTTGCAGGAGTAGTGTAAACTTGCGTAGTGATCGCCGCCATATCAGGCTCCCCCCGGAGAGGTCTGCATAAAAGGCCAGTGACATCCCCTCTGATGGCGGCCATTACCGCTGCTTTGTTCTTAAGGCTCTGGAACTGGATCACCAGGTCCCCTGATGTTGCCAGTGGTGCTTTGGTTGGCCTTGGGAGTCGGAATACTCCTTCTAGAGACACTGCCTTTGCCTGTTTCGGGGTCAGCAGGGCTGCTATGAGGTGCTGGGTGAGGTGTGGGAGTTCAGCCGCGGGTATATTCTCAGGGATTCCCCTGATTTTCAAATGTTTCTGCCTTCGCCTATCCTCCTGAGAATCTAGCCTGCGTTCAAAGGCCTGGTTCCGTTGCTGCATCTCCCTCACCTCTCTTTGCAGGTCAGCGATTGTGTGAGAGTGCTCTTGTGTGGCACTTTCCACTAGGCCAAGGCGGCTGGTCAGGTCCCGCAGGTCTTCCCATATTAGGGACACATCCGCTGATATTTTTCAGTGGAGGTCTGCCATGAGCTCTTTTATAGACGTCAGTGTTGCCGGTGAGGCATCTGCTCCTGGAGGTGAGGGTGTCGGGCATGCTGTTTCCGGTACCTGTGGAGGTGGCGTGAGAACTCCCTCCGCCTCATCCGACATGCCATCTGAGAAGTCCGAGAACTCACCATGGAGGGCCGCCATCTTGTGCTCCTGGCCACCATGTGCCTGCCGTCACAGATCACCGATGCTTGTGCCCTGCCGGGGTTTGTCCGGTTTTAGTTTCTTGTTTTTCTGACCCATGGTGCAGGTAATGGGTACACCTCGCGGGTGTTGTAGGCGTTGGCTGGTTATTTTAGTTGTTTTTTCCCCTCTGATATGCCGGAGCTCAGAGGCCATGCGACTGTCCGCTTCAGTAGTTAGGCCACGCTCCTCAATTTCATTTTGATGGTTATATTTTTTTTTTCTCAACTATGCAACGTTGGAATGTTTTTATGATTCTTCTTAGGTTGAGATATATTTCATTAATAGGCAACAGTTTGTACCACGTGTTAAAGAGACACTCCAATTCCCAAATAAAAAACTGTTTAGTAGCTATACCCCTCAATGAAAACTATTTATTATGTATTTTATTATGTATTTTTTAATGTCACAATGTCACATGTTCTGGCTGGACTTACCCATCCCATCCCGGAGGTGGACCCACAGGAGATGCAGCCTACCATACCTCCACAGTCTATCCTGTGGGCTCATCCAGATCCTTTACCAGAGCTGGGTACGATGATGGTAGCACTGCATGCCACATCAACACCTGCCCGATAAATACTGGGGGAGTAGAAGGAACTGTGGGTGGTTTGGGAGGTGCAGTTGGGATGTAGCTTAGCTGGCTGCACCTATGGGGGAGTGACTTAGTCTGTCTATATAAACCAGGCAATTCCTCCCAACTACCTTCAGTTGGGTTGTAATTGTAACAGGTTGGCAATTCCACTACAGTGGAGTTCCTTTCTACTACAAACTAACTGGTATTTTGTTGCACTCCCAGTCTAACCCATCCTAGATGTTCCGTGGCTATCCATTATACAATGCAGTCCAATGAGAAACTTTCACAAGGCAGATGTTCGGGGCAATTGCTTGCCTCTTCAATTAGGCTCCACTGAGCTAAACAAACCAGGAAGTAACAAGCTTAGTTTATAAAAGTGCAAATTTCTATTGAAATCTGCACTATTTTGTAAAATGAAAAAAGAGGACACACTCTTCATACATAAAGCACTTCAGATAGCTCTAATGTGTTAGGGGCCCAGTTATGTCCCTTTTAAATACCTTGATAAAAACACAAGAATCTGTATTTTAAATAGGATGCATGATGCTTTTGAAATCTGAGAAAATCCACTGGTGTTGCCTCAGTACCCTTCTTTTCCCTTTACATTGCCACCTGTACTTTTAAGCTCCTTTATAGTGCATGATGTAATATCATATACAGCCTAATACAATTCTAACATTTAACATTCACCCACAGCAAAGTGAATTTATTATTGCCCCATTCAAAAATACTATTTTCCATGTACTAAGGGTGTCACAGCAATGGTGCCTAACTCATTATTGCATTAATGTAATTTGCATTAATGTAATTTGTGTAGTGCACAGATAATATGCTTGCCTGGTAGAGATGGAATATTGTCAAGGTCAAAAGGGGTTAATTTTATTGTATGAAAGGTCAGATGACAGAAGGGGTAATGTAAATTGCATAGGATTGTGAAAAAATGGTTTTATCCTATGAATGGATTCTGTGTTTACTCAAAGGCTCTGCAGGGTGTGAGATTCTACAGAGGAAAAGTCTGAATGCCCTGTAATTCTTAATTGATGGGTCAATCTCTTTGACATGTTAATGGACATTAGACTTGTTCCAGTATCATATCCAAAAGGAAAAAGATTAATATTTACCCACAGAATAATAATTAAGTCTCATTTTTGTTATATTTGGAATGTGACAAGCACCATCTTCTAAACAGACCCAAACATGATTGGCATAACAACCATAGGAGAAGGAATTGTGATGTCCGCCATATTGGGTCGCAAGTACGGTGTGCAAAATATCTATAGAATGGGAAAATAATAACAAATTCGTAAACGCAATTATTATTTCTGTGGCAGGTACATAAGAGAAGATAGAACCAAATGTTTCCATTTGGATTGATGTTGGTCTGGAACACAAGGGGGTGGTCACTCATTATCTCTATAGACATACCTTAACTCACCAGGCATCGTAATCCACGGGGTATATATCCAATGATATTGAAATGTCTGTGTACTTGCTTGGGGCCAGAATCTAATTCTAAGTGAGTCACCAGAGACATCCTGGGGCAGAAGTATTTACTTTGAAGAGCTGAGTAAGTGATTAGGAATTTCTGTTATTTTATCCCTTCTGTTTTTATCTGTTGTTGGTGTAAATAATTTGCTTGTCATCTATATTTTTGTATGCACTGTGACTATTTTTTGCTCATAATAAATATTACTTTATTAAGTTCTGCTTTTGTCTTGTAAAGCATCACGTTACCTGAAGAGACTAATTAGTATTTTTGCAATTCCTTAAATATTATGCTAAGTTGTATTTGGTGGGTTTTTATTATTAAGTTTACCTGGGGGACCAAAGCACCCCATTTATTAATTGTCTTGGTGGTGGCAGCGTTAAAATAGTAATAGTTATATTATTATATTTAAGTGTGGGTGGTGTTAAGGGGGATTTTATCATTATTTCTGGTCTAGTGCAGGCAAATAGTGAACTTTAACCCTTCCACCACCACAACTACGTCACACACACTCTTGAAGTAGGGTGCGTTCGTGACAAAGGGAATAATAGAAAACATCAGAAGGCTTCACCTTTTAAAGATGCCTTCAGGTGCTGCAATCAATTTCAATCCTCTGGTGCAATATTTTCACCAGCGTTACAATACTAAGCTGTGACTGGTCCCCTGAACCCCAACTGAGCACACCCGTCCGAACAGATTCTTCCCACCACCAAACCACAGATGTCATGAAGACTCAGTCAGCTAACACCTCTCCCCCAAGAACATCAGACACACACAGCTTGAGGGTAGAACAGGAACTCACAAGTAAACTCATTAGTAAACTCACAAAGGTTTGGAACAGGAACCAATCAAAATGGGCCTAAACAAACAGCCAATCACACTAAGCCCATTAATAACCAATAGGACACACCATCACAGAACACCTACTTTGCATACACAAGAAAACATTATGCATTAGGTAAAGGGATTAACACACAGTCAATAGTAGGTGACTCAGCTCCCTGAGTCACAAAGGGGAAAGTCTCAACTCCCACCTACGTGGTCACACAGTCTCTGGTTTGGCACCATCTTGTCTCTCCATGTTGTGACTAGATCTAAGTTTGTGCGGTCTAAATGGCCACTCCCGACCAGAGCCCAACCAAACAAAGTAGCCCTTGATGCCCAAGTGACCATGTACCAGAGTTCCGTCACATAAATTATCGTATTTTTCTTTTTTAGGTTGTATGTTTTATATATTTATAAAGAAGATACAATCTTTATATTTTTCCTAAAAGGGTAATATTTTTATACTTTTTTTATTCCACTTTCTGGTGTGTAACTTTGGTATATATTTTATATCTGTATTATTGGTGGCACTGTGTCCAAAAATGTTGTATAAAAGGTAAAGATGTATTTTAGATGTTGACCAGGACAAGCTGTAATTATGCTGTATTTAGTTTTGTCATCATATAGACTTTCCTTTTTATGACTAGTTGTATTTTTTTTAAAGGCAGCATTCCCAGAAATCCCAAAATGTCTCTTACAAATACCCATAATAAGTTGTGTGTCTATTTGTATGTCTCTCTTTTTGTTACACCTAGAATATATGATGGTAATGATGTATCTGCTTTTATGTAAATATTTCAGAATGTGTCTGAAATATTAGAAGATAAAAGGAAGCTATAAATTTGTCGTTCCATAGTAAATTTCATGGTCATATTTTTATACAAAGAAAACTATTGGAAGTGAGAGGGGGTTAAGGGAAGAGAAGTCACCAAAATCACAGATCACCCATTGTACCAAAAAAGGTTGGACCAGTTTAAAGAAAACTGGTCATTTCCAGCAAAATCACTAAACTAATTTTCTGCCACTCTTTGCCTGTTTGTCTCTCAGTTTCACAAGACTTTAATTACAAGCGTGAAAAGCCAGATCAGGAGACTTTATGCATGCAGTAATTTTTTTTAACACTTGCCTTATGCATTACATTAATTGGTGTTATTTCATATCCTATTTTAAACCCTTTGATACTTTAGTTCCTGATGAATAGGGTAAGGTAGGTAGCATTTATATTAAATAACAATGGCTTATCAGTATATACACTGCTCAAAAAAATAAAGGGAACACAAAAATAACATATCCTAGATCTGAATGATTTAAATATTCTTCTGGAATACGTTGTTCTGTACATAGTTGAATGTGCTGACAACAAAATCACACAAAAATTAAAAAATGGAAAACATGATGTCCCAGATGTGCTCAATTGGATTCAGGTCTGGGGAACGGGCGGGCCAGTCCATAGCATCAATGCCTTCGTCTTGCAGAAACTGATGACACACTCCAGCCACATGAGGTCTAGCATTGCCTTGCATTAGGAGGAACCCAGGGCCAACAGCACCAGCATAGGGTCTCACAAGGGGTCTGAGGATCTCCTACCTAATGGCAGTCAGGCTACCTCTGGCAAGCACATGGAGGGCTGTGCGGCCCCACACCATTACTGACCCACTGCCAAACCGGTCATGCTGGAGGATGTTGCAGGCAGCAGAACGTTCTCAACGGCGTCTCCAGACTCTGTCACGTCTGTCACATGTGCTCAGTGTGAACCTGCTTTCATCTGTATAGAGCACAGGGCGCCAGTGGCGAATTTGCCAATCCTGGTGTTCTCTGGCAAATGCCAAACGTCCTGCATGGTGTTGGGCTGTAAGCACAACCCCCACCTGTGGACGTTGGGCCCTCATACCCCCCTCATGGAGTCTGTTTCTGACCATTTGAGCAGACACATGCACATTTGTGGCCTGCTGGAGGTCATTTTGCAGGGCTCTGGCAGTGCTCCTCCTGTTCCTCCTTGCACAAAGGTGGAGGTAGCGGTCCTGCTGCTGGGTTGTTGCCCTCCTACGGCCTCCTCCACGTCTCCTGATGTACTGGCCTGTCTCCTGGTAGCGCGTCCATGCTCTGGACACTATGCTGACAGACACAGCAAACCTTCTTGCCACAGCTCAAACTGATGTGCCATCCTGGATGAGCTGCACTACCTGAGCCACTTGTGTGGGTTGTAGACTCCGTCTCATGCTACCACTAGAGTGAAAGCACCTCCAGCATTCAAAAGTGAACAAAACATCAGACAGGAAGCAAAGGAACTGAGAAGTGGTCTGTGGTCACCACCTGCAGAACCACTCCTTTATTGGGGGTGTCTTGCTAATTACCTATAATTTCCATCTGTTGTCTATCCCATTTACACAACAGCATGTGAAATTGATTGTCACTCAGTGTTGCTTCCTAAGTGGACAGTTTGCTTTCACAGAAGTGTGATTGACTTGGAGATACATTGTGTTGTTTAAGCGTTCCCTTTATTTTTTTGAGCAGTGTATTTTGAAGACATACGATCATCTATTAATTCTGCATCATATTTCATGAAGAACTTTACAAAAAAAGATCAAAAACATTTAAACACAAAAATTACAATTCCATTACTTGATGTTGGCATACGACTTTTAAATTTAACATATGTATATATATTATACATATTAGAATAGAATTAAAATTGAGGTGGGGCCTGACTGCTATTGGTTGGTTGCATCTTTTGAGAGCTCCCAGAGAAAACCCGTTATTTCCACCATTTTAGAGGCTTATTGTCTGCATCAAGAGGTCATACAGCAATGAAGCTGTCCTGCAACCTTGTGGGCTCAAGCCACAGTTCTGACTGCATCTGTTGGATTTTTGCTTGGGGAGGACCTGTGGCCTACAAGAGACCTACTATGTGGGTGAGAGGGAAGCAGGCAATCCCGTTACCTCATTTCACTGACATCAACAGTATATCCTCCACTTTCCTTCACCCCCCCACTACCATTAATGTGAGTTATGTAGCACTTACAGCTAGTGTTACTGTAACCACTTGCATCAACTAATAACCTGCAGTATTCTAGTCTTTTCTAAAATGTCAGATGCCTCATGCACAGCAGACTCCAGTGACAAGCTGTCCCCTACCCTGGAAATGTTGTTCAAGGACTTTTTCTCCAGGTTTCAAAACAGCCAGCAGGCCTTGGAGGATGAGTCACATATTTTTGTCTAACAGTCGGCTCTACAGATGTGTGTTTCTCTCATTCAGGGTGAGCATACCCAAGAGAATGTACCTGATTACCAATGTCCAACACAGTCAACCTAAGCAGGACAGGAGCTATCACTTTTACAGAAGGAGGCATGGGCCTGGGACCTACCTGGCTACTGGTCTTGTGTTGAAGCTGTCAACACAGCAGTTCATGGGGCTCCGTGCTTGCCACTCTATATTTGAGACACCAACACCTGTCAACCCCTGGCCCTCTGGCTTTTGCCTCAGTTGCGGGACTGTATTCTGCCCTCGGAGGGCATAGGATGACATGGGAAAACTAGGAGAGAGTCTACTCTCATAAACAAGCTAAACTACTGTTTATGTGATAATACTCAGTTTGTGCTTACTATACTTTATTACTAAATGTGCAGTCTACTATTTAATGCTAACCTGATGGAATTTATTATATTTTTATAGATGCTATAGTAGGCAATAGTTTTGTCATGAGTCAACCTATACAATTTGCATACAGCTTGTCAACATGCCAGTAAAACTCTTTCACTGAGTATATTTAAAAAAAAAAAAAAAAATATGAACATGTCAAATCCTATCTACTTTCATACAATTAGTGTTTTTAAGATAAAAAGTAATAAAATAAAAAATAAAAAAACAATAAATAATAATAAAACAAACGTCCAAAGTTGTCCTTTTTCTGCTGAGTAAATTGAACGAGGGTACATCACTTAGTCTTTCTGTCTTGATCACGGAAAGAGACTAATGGACACAATATGCAGGGTATAGAAAGTTTCAAAGTACAATACAGTAGCACAGGGGATATGGAAGGAATTAAACTAAATGTGGTGACCAGATGTGTGCAGGGCTGAAATAGCATAGCATTGATCTACTAGATTTACAGAAGCAACGGTGTTCAATCTCTGTGGCATTAAAGCCATTTTCAGGCTAGTTCTTACAACTGTGCTGAAACTTTGACATTTTGTATTCTTAAAACTATGTGTCTCATTTCTTGTAAATAGCTTATAAATGTCCTTAGACAGCCAGTGTAGGTGTGGCTGGGGATGCATAATCAACGTAATATTTTTTTAAATTCTTTATTTGTCAATTTTACATGGGTAAATACAAAGAACAAAACAAGAGAGCTGAGAAAAGGAAAATCACAGGAAACACACAGGTTCAATGGCATACACAGATATCAAACAGACCTTAGGCATATAACTTAAATAACCTATGGTATACACGGTAATGATAACTGAAGATGTTGGGTCTTATAGTGTATATGCTAAGGGGATGCCTAATAAAGTAGGATGCCACCATGGATGCACATCCTGTTCTGCAGCAATAATAAACTATAACACGTGGGAAAGGGGAAGATGAGAAGGAGGAAGGGCAATGGAGAGAAAAACAGAATGCCAAAGCCTATAATGTTATAATGTCAAAAGGGAAGGGTAACAATAATGTTACTAAAATGTGCATATTTCATATGAACCTACCAAATTGCGATATCACGTCCCAGTATATATGTGTCAGTTGCTGAAAAAGGGGAGAGAATCAGAGTGGAAGAGAGAAAGTGACGGAAATGACCAAAAATAAACTATTTACAGAGAGGGAGGGGGAGAGAGACTGGGAGAGGGAGAGAGACTGGGAGAGGGAGAGAGGGAAGGAACAAAGGAAGCAAGAGAGGAAGGGAGGGACTGAAGGAAGGGATGAAGAGTGGGAAGGACAGAGGGAGGAAAGGGAGGGAGGGAGGGAGGGAAAGGAGAAAGAAATGGAGGAAGGGAAGGAGGGATGGAAGGAAGGAAGAGAGGAAGGAAATGAAAGGCAGAAATGAAGATCAGTTTGACTCCAAAATGGCAGAGTATTGAGAAGTGAGACTGCAGGACCATTATCTGTAGACCAAAACTGTTTCATTAAGCTGAGGTGTTTTGGTGCTTAGAATGTCCCATTAAGGTTGGGGTGTACCTGCCATGAAGATCTCCTGGACTATAATTCCCCTGATCTATCCCCCTTTATTGATTGATAGAGTTGTTGCTGAGAGGCTAAGTAACTGATCATGTCAAAATTTCAAGATATTTTTGAAAAAGCCCCTCAGGCATGTTTAAACTACTCTAACAGTAATTCTGCCATCAGCCACTGGTATTGAATGGGGCCAGCAGTGCCTAGACAGTCTAAAACACTGCCAGCACATTCCCTGCCTTTTTCTTTAGTTTCTCAATAGTCCTTAAAAATGGGACATTGTATAAACCTTTTTTTTTGGAATGTCATTGGGTAATTGAGATGGACCTTCTTCAAGTGGTTGTTGTTTCTTGTATGTATAGGTCTATGCTTTTGAACAGGGCATGGTCTTTCTTAGAATCAGGGGTTGATGTTCTGTTTCTGGAAAAAAACCCAGATATTTCTGTAGCTTTTGTATATACAAGGTTGAAATGAAAGGGGTTAATGGTGTCAGTACAAACCAGTGGCCCAACATGCCGAATTAAGTGAAACACGTAACAAGTAACAAACAGTAACAACGTATTACCGGGCCTTAGAATGGCCAGATTTAACGTAATAGAATAACCAGTCACGAGCCGAGATCAGGTATACAGAAAGGAATAATACAGTAAAAACAAAGCCTAAGGGTTTAGGGATACCAAAAATACGGGAAGTAAAGCCAAGCCAAGATCAATAATCAACAAACCGATTCAAGAACGCGCTCTCGGATAACCAACAGGATGGAAACCACGACAGGGCAATGAACAACTGCAGGTTTGGGTTTAAATAACCCAGTAAACATACTATTTGCTCATTTGGGTCCCAAGGCAAAAACGCCATGCCACACTCACGTTCACATCATTAGTGATGTCATTTTGGGTGGCGCTATCATATAGCGCCGCCTTGTAGTGGCCAGCGCCTTCCTAACGCTGGACCCGGCTGCTGTATTAGGAGTAACCTCTCCCTCCTTTAATGTGACTTCACCGAGCAGATGCTGTCACATTGCGGTGCCGATCAGACAATGTGACAAATGGCCTTCTTTTCACTTTTGTACTCTTCTTAAGATTATTCAGCATGTTCAAATACTATAACATTTTATCCACTTGTTCTTTACAGGAAATTACATTTTGTAAATCGCTGTTTTGGTAGCTGTCCTCTGGGAACAATTTATCATTGTACTTATCACTTTGTCTATCTAGTATGAGACAAAGGAGATACTCATTCCAAAATCTGATCTAAAATAAAATAAAAGGAATTTCTTTTCTTAAAAAGGAAAAAATGTTTACAACCAGAGGGTTGATTGGCATCAAATAATTGTGCAGTGATTCTTGTTGCACTGAGCTAAAAACATTGGATTCCATTAACAAAATGTTATTAAGTAAGTGCTATTGCTATCAACTAATAAAAATACAGGGGCATTTACTACAGTGGTATACATCACATTTACAAAATATTTAGAAAAATTAAAAGTAAATTTCGGTGTGTAAAAAAATAAAAAAAATTAGCATA
Source organism: Pelobates cultripes (assembly GCA_933207985.1). NCBI lineage: Eukaryota > Metazoa > Chordata > Amphibia > Anura > Pelobatidae > Pelobates > Pelobates cultripes. The sequence continues at coordinate 311,171,062 of OW240914.1, forward strand.
TAAACAGTTTAAAAATGTCTATAGGTAAATGCCCTAGAATGAAAACTTTGGCAAATCTGGTTTCGAGGTCCTCTAAATCTGTTAGATTTGCTAAAGTTTGCAATTTTCAGTGCAGAAATAATACTGCACTTCTTGTGATTTGGAAAATGTAATCCTGGCAAATAAACTGAAATCCTAGTAATATAATATATTCCATAAATCAAAATGAACAAGTGAATGAGAAAAAAAGTAAAACTAAAGTTGCACAGTCACAAAGCAAAGAATTCCAATATTGCTTTTGTACTTAAAGAGACACTCCAGGTACCAAAACAACTTTTTTCCAGGAACCCTGGAGGCATTTTTACCTAAAAGGATTAAACTATTCTCGAATGGTTTAACTCCAAAGTTTCCTTTAGCAGTGATGTCCACTCCACACCAGACAGCAACTGGCTTCTGAATTTTCATATTAAGGAATCGCAAGTGCTGCCGCACAAGGGGGTCACTGATTAACCCCTGCCAGCGGTGATCTCCACTCTATGCTTCCTGAAAGTGAAATTTCAGAAGCCGGATGCCGCTTGGGGCGTGGGGGGAAAGTGGAGATCTTCACTGTAGGCAACTTTATTGAATGCATTAAATAAAGACAAGCCCCACTAAGGAGCTTGGCTTCAGAAAAAAATTACCACTGGTAAAACGTCACTTGATTTAGCTATACTTAAAATCTTAATAGATATAAACTATTGTTAGAGTAAAAGAAAAAAAGCTTAAACCACCCAATGTGGAAACTCCACAAATTGGGTTTACAGACAGAATGCTGGCTCAATGTAGCCCATATCTGATCTGGACTTGTCTGAGTCACAATTAGGCGGCTTTTGGTTTACCTTATTAATGTCAGAACAGTGGTTTCCAACCCAATCCTCATGTACCCCCTAACAGTTCTGGATTTGGGTATTACCCAGTTATGTCTAAAGTATGTTTAGGTAAAAAAAACACTTTGGATAAAACATGGTAATTCCTAAATCCTGGACTGGTAAGGATTACTTGAGGACTGGGTTGGGAACCCCTGTCATAGAGGGTGTATTACTGCTGCTAATCTCAATTTGATTGAGAATAGAGTTAGTGAATTTCTTTCTAGATATCTATTGATTTAATTGTAACTGTGAAATCCCATCACTTGCTAGATAAACTCAAACATCAATTTCCTCTATTTACACTCAGCTTCATATATGCTGGAAACCATTAAACACACACTCCATTAAGAGTGCTTTCAATATATTTGTTTGATTACCTCCATGAAACTCTAGGTTCAGTCTATAGACTTATTCAACATAGAGCGTTCAGGGATCCTGCTAGTGTACTTAAAAACAAGGATAGAATCTATAGACTGTCATGAATCAGATATAACATATGATTTCAAACACATATTCAGTTCACCCATGTAAATATGTTTTCTCATTGTAGCAATTCTGATTTGTGGCCTATCATGCTAACATTATATCTCATTTCAAATGATAAAAATGTGTAGTACTGTGGCAGTATATTACATCTTAGAGTATATTACAATCTATTTTGGTGATCTGAATAATTTCTGCGTTGAGTCAGCATTCTGTCAGTAAACCAAAATTGTAGCTTATACTAGCTTTAGTGTAACTATAATCTTAATTTTATTAATGACAGGGCAAATATTTGCTTAAGTCTCTTTACTAGAACTCCAGAGCAGCACATTAACATAGAGAGAAAAAAACAATCACAAAAAAGTTAGGAAACCATAAAAGGCCGCTTCCAACTAACTATTTCCTCTTTCAAGCTGCGACAAAATAGAGTACATGCACAATATACAACTTAATAATAATAACAGAAGAAATCAAACATAATAAGACGATGACTGCCATCCAAAATTGTAACGTGGAATCAGTGGATGGAATCTTGACCTTTATCCTGAAGAATATCCGGATCCAAGAACCGTAGTCGTAACATTAAACTGAAACGAGATAAACAGAGTCGAAAACTGTAATTAATGAATGAAATGTACTGTGTAAACATGAATACCCATCATCAAATCCCAGATACACACCCTACTCCCCCTAGGAACCCAAATACCAGACCTATCCACCAAAAGTAGGTCAACTAAAACAAACAAAGAACAAGGTGAGGGAGAAACTGGGAGGGAAATATCTGCCTCCTGTCATTAATAAAATTAAGATTATAGTTACACTAAAGCTAGTATAATCTACAATTATAGCATGACAGGAGGCTTCATATTTGCTGTTTTAACGCTCTGACAGCAAAGCAAAAGAAGCATGATCCGATTGTTTAAAATAGAATTGGTGAAAGGTATCTTCTCGGGACCAGTCAGCTGAACGCATGATGTCCTGAAGGGAAGCACCCTCCATGAAGGCTCCAGAAGCTGCCGTGCCTCTAACTGAATACGCTCCGAAGGTCGAATTCACCACCGCCAATGCCAATAACCATCTTATCCATTGCGCCAGCGGAAGAGACGAGACTGGTCTGTGGGGTCTGACATAAGAAATCAACAACTGGCCGGAATGAGAAGAGCGAAGTGGAGTGGTAATCGCCACATAACAAGACAGAACCTTTGCTACACAGAGCTTAGGCGAGTCACGAAAATAAGAGTAAAAAATAGCCGTTGAGTCCGATTTGGTACGTCTAGATACCCTGAAGGTGACCCCTTCCAGAGAGAAAGAAAAGGAGTTGACATCGAAGACCCGGACATCAAAAACACATCTGAATGAGATAAGACACAGCAAGAGGGCAAATTTTGCCGAAAGTTGACGAAGGGAAAGGTTTTGATTATCAGGCCAATCCCGTAGGAAGGACAAAACCGCACATACATCCCAGAGTGAGGAATACTTGGGCAGAGGCAGTCGCGCTAGCCTCATACCACGAAGAAGTCTGCAGACTAGCGGATCCTGACCAATGGGTAAACCTCTCAGCAGAACATGCGCCGCCGAGATCGCCGACCTCACCAAATTAACCAAACAATATGATCGTCCCAGTTCAAACAGGTGAGATAGAAAATTCAGCACGCTGGCTACAGGGCCCGTAAAGGGATTGGTATCCCGTTCCAGACACCAACGACACCAGGAACCCCATGCTGATAGATAGCATCTTCTAGTCCCGGGAGCCCATGAATCCCAGAGGAGGTCTTAAGACGACTGCGATAATGCCTCAACATTCCAGGTTCCCCTGAAAGAGTCCAGTGAATGAGCTCCTCTGGTCCGTGAGTTCGAGGAAGATGGGCTGAAGGAGTTTCCAATCGCTGGCTTCCCTCCAATGTCTGGAGAACCAATCCGCCATCAGGTTGGACTCCCCTGGCAGATATTCCGCCTGGAGAGTGATGTTGCGTTGAAAACAGAAACTGTAGATCTCCTTCATCACCTCCGAATGTGCGCCCCCCAAGTGGTTGATGTATTGTACCGCCAAGACATTGTCCATCCAGAAGGTGATTTGCCAGACTTCGAATCGCAAACGATCCCGCAATCAGTTCCAGGCAGTTGATGTGCAACTCTGATTCCCTCTCAGACAACGGACCCCCGGTGGAGCTGGTTGCACAGGTGGCACACCAACCCAAAAGACTCGGATCCGACTCTAACACGAAATCCGGAGTCGGACCAAATATCGCTTTGCCGTTCCAGGCTGACATGTGTAGGAGCCACCAGCGCAGTTCAGTCTTCACATCCAGAGAAAGGGGAATCTTCTGGTCGTAGGAAGTCTCCTGCATAGAAAACAAGTATTCAGCCGTTGCATGGCCCTGTAGTGAAGTGGGCCTGGATAGATTGCCTGGATGGAGGCCGAGAGGAGAACCACTACACGAGCCAACATTCGCAGTGGAATTCGGTCCTGACGTAGGATCCTCCTTATTTCTTTCTGAATGGTAGCTATTTTGGATAGGGGCAGACGAAGGACACATTCTTTCGCATCCACTTTGAAACCCAAGAACTCCACTACCTGGGAAGGAGCGAGAGCTGACTTCTCCAACTTGACCACGAACCCCAGGCGTTCGAATAAGGAGACCGCAGAGCGCGTCTGACACCTCAGTCTGGAGGTCTCCTCGCAGAAGATCAGCAAGTTGTATACGGTACAACGCATACCCTCTAATCGGAGCCGAGCAATCACCGGCTTCAGGAGCTTGGTGAAGCACCATGGAGCCAAGCTGAGGCTGAAGGGAAGACAAGTGAATTGGCATGGTCTGCCCTTCCAGAGGAAGCGGAGGAATCTGCAATATTCGACGTCCACTGGAACCGAGAGTTAAGCGTCCTTCAGGTCCAACCTTGTGAACCAGTCTCCTTGCCGGAGGAGGTCCCATAGAAGATTGATGCCCTCCATCTTGAAGTAGTGGTAGACACCGAAAGCGTTCAGGTTCCGCAGGTTGATCACTGGGTGGAATTCTCCAGACTTTTTCCTCACTAGAAAATCTAGCTGAAGAAAACCTTGTGTGTCCGAAGCCCATTGGACTGCGCCCTTGTCGAACAGCGCCCAAATCTCCACATATCAGGGATCGTTGCTCCTTTGAGGAAATGGGGATTCTTGGAGGACTAACCTGAGTCAGAGTAGAATGAAAATCTATGACATATCCCCGAACGGTCCAAAGGACCCATGCATCTGAGGACACCTCCCACCACCTGTCCCTGCAGTGAAACAATCTGCCCGCATGCAACAGGGGAAAAGGAGAAACGTCAGGAGTTGTTCTGACCTGAAAAGAATCTTGCACGTACTCTGGCACGATTTCCTTGACCTCTATCCAACCTCTGTGAGAAGAAAGGCCAGGACAGGTAGGAGGGAAAGAAGGATGATCCACGGGATCTTTGGCGGCCCGAAGACCAGAAGCGACTGGAGACACGATCCCGCTGTCGTCCAGCCCTGCCAAAAACTCGCGAAGTCTGCGGCCGAAATACCCTCGGAGGTCTGGGCCTTGTCCAGGGAAGTGAACAGGTTCACGTGTTTATACAGTTCCTTGATGAACAGCTCCCCAAACAGAAAGCCCAATTTCTTTGACCCCAGCTCCGATAAATTGTTGTCCATCCATAAACGGACCGCCTTCCTGCGTTCCGTTGAAAGTGCCACATTAGTGTTGCCTAGCAGGCAAATAGAGCACAGAGCCCAGTCCCGCATGGTGGCTGGGTCCAGGGCCGCTCCCTCCGAGTAGGCCTCGTCCGCCAGCATCAACATCCCGCATAGGGGGCCCCGCATATCCATCAGTTTATCCTGCAACAGGCGGAGGCTGCGCTCAACCCCTTTCTAGGGGTCCTGGCCCGGGGTCATGTATGTGGCGACCAGGGAATCAAATTCTGGCGTTGTGGCTACTTTATCAGGCAGCACGGGCCTGGGGCATTCTGCCCGAAGTTTCTTGCGAACCTCCCATTCAAGAGGCCTGTAGCATCCAGGAAAGTGTTGTCTTCCATCATGGCAGTCAAAGCCCCTGGCGCCTCACAGCGCCATTTGGGATTATCTTCACGGTCCTCGTGCCAAGCGTCCTTCTCCGAGGGGGACTTGTCTGCCCTCCATTCATCCAGCACGGCCATGGAGAAAAAAGGAGGCCTCCTCACTTGCGCCCGACAGTCGTCGGTGCCTGGTCAGAGTTGCCGACAGCCTGGAAGCTTGACGCTTCACTGGGGCCTTCCGGGAGCGCGGTTCAGGGCCTTCACCCTTTCAATAGCGCGTCTGTGCACTTGCCTGCTCTCACCCAGGAGAGTCTGAGTTGCTGAGTGGTCTGCCATTTGGGGGTTCCTCTAGTGCCCCATTCCGGTTGTGTCTGAGGGAGAGCCCTACCAAGGGCCTTTTCCACGGAGGAAGCTACTGCCGCATTTATCATGGCCTGCAAATTCTGCTACTGGGTAGACGTTTCCATGGTCAAGGAGACGTGGGTAACATGACACCTAAGGATATAGAGGACAGATATCACCAGCAGATAATCGGGGCAGCACCCCTAATAGTGGCAGAGGCAAGTAGTTAGCGCATGCAGGGCCAAAATGCCAGGGGTCCAGAGTACAGAGCCGCCAGGCCAGGTGTACACGTAGAATGGCACAGACAATGCAGGCCAATCAAAGGGGCACAGACGAAGCAGGCCAATCAAAGGGGGCACAGGCAAAGCATGCCAGTATATGGGCACAGACAGAGCAGGTCAAATTATGTGGTACAGCCAAAGCAGGGTAATCAGCGCTAGCAGGTCACATGCTGAGTGTATGTGTATAAACATGCAGGAATGAGTAAAAGTGAGGTCCACAAAAATTGCATAGGCCAGCCATAGGGGAAAACACATGCAGGGTAAAATCTGTATGCCTAAAAGAGATATGAATCTTATTGCACACGGAAAACAAAGGAAAAAGAAATCGATATAAACATATGACACGTGCCTTTAAATCCTCAGAGCGGCACAACTGCGGTAAGCCGGGCACTGAACCGGCACCCCCCCAGCACAACCACGCGGTCGTGGGAAGGTGCGTGCATGGAGGCCGGGAGCAGCCGCTCCCATGTGGCCAGCTATCTGTCCCACCCCCACCCACACCGCTTGAGCCACGGGGAGAATATACACCGCGAGCAAAAGCGTGGGTCTGGTAAGGGACACAAGAGACAGCTCCCGCTCGGCGGACAGAGCCGGCTGGCGGGGGCCAACACGTGGGACCATCGGAGTCTTACTCCGCGGTCCCGGCGGTCGGCAATGGGAGGCGGTCGGAGGACCACTTCTCGATGACCGCAAGCTGAAAAGCGAGCGGGGAAAGGGCGAGAGAAAGTGGAAAAGACAGGCCCAAAGGGCGGAGAGAGAGATTGGGGAGAGGCAGCTAGAGGCCACCCTAGCCCCCAAGCCAGTGGGAAAACAGACAAAAGTCCCAAGCAGTGGCAGCATATAAAACCAGACACATCTTCACAATTACAATAATAGCTAAAATCAATACAGTAAAAAACAGAGAAATACAGTAGAATAATCCACAGCCACGCAAAATAACAGAAGGCAGTGGTACTCTGACTTGTGCTTGATGTGGAGCAGCAAAGAAAAAGGAAATAGTTGGTTGAGAGCTGCCTTTTATGGTTTCCTTACTTTTTTGTGATTGTTTTTCTGTCTCTATGTTAATGTGCTGCTGTGGAGTTCTAGTAAAAAGAGACTTAAGCAAATATGAAGCCGCCTGTCATGCTATAAAATTGTGGAATTTCCCCATCCATCAACATGGGCTTGATCTGTTCAGTTGACATGAGAAGGTTTTGTGCTGTCGTGGAAAGAATTCAAATCATGCTTGAATCTAAATAATACAGAATTCCAGATAATTCTGAAAAAAACTTTCTTACAGTGTTTTCATTACAGAGGAATAAATCCAGTCTCTGCAATGTGTTTACTAGATTGTGCATCGTACTTATAAGTTAGGCAATCCATGTTGTGGTTTTCTGCCTCTGACTAAGAGGAATTGATTATTTTATTCTCATAGGTTATAGTGATGATTCCTTTAAAAACAATTGTACAGGAATAAAATATGTTAATTAGATTAAACTTTATTGTGAGTAATATTTTTGTTCTGATGAAATAAATATCTTCAGAGCTGTAGGTCTATCTGTAACCGCGGCTGGTTCCCTTATTTACCACTATAATGTTTTAAAGCATAGAACTTAGCAGGGCTAACCATACAGATATCTTAGCCATAATTTTATATAGTTAGTAAGAGATCCTCTATTTAACATATATAAATAATTGAGAATACAATATAAAATAAGGATTGTCTTGGAAGCAATAAAATGTTGTCTTTTTAGATATTTATTATATAAAACTATAAATATAGACATATAAAATCCATTACAATAATTTATAGCAGAGTTTATAAGATTAAACTAAATGCTTGCAAATATCATTCATAGGTTAACATACCCTTCTGAACATGTCATCATGTCAGCCTCTCTGTCATTTTAAGATGGAGCAGCGTCTGTGTCCAAGTCTCTCCTCTGTGTCTTAACATTTAAAAGTACACCTATTTATACCTTAGGTGTATCGATTTTAGGTTACTGTAGTTCAAATATGAAAAAGTAACACTTCTTTTACTTTATTCAATTTAGGACCTCCCTTAATTTGGCAAACATACAAGGCCATAACTAAAGGGTGTATACGTCATGAAAATTTTCCTGACTTAGTTCAAGATGGCATCTTAAAGTCTGAACATCCTTATCTACTAAGATTACCACAGTATATTACGTACTGAAAGAGTCGTAGCATAGCCTTGAAGTTTGTTTATGCATTATTGTTATTGTAATTCGTCTGGGACAAAATGGCGCAAACATATTATGCACTGAGGTTATTGCTTAAAGAAACAGTTATGAAAAACAATATGTTCCATTTCTAACACCTTGTCAGTTTGCAATATCTCTTGAAGACAAAGTACACAGTTTAAGAAATACAACATTTCATTCTAAAACTTGTAATATTTGCATTTGTCCATAACATTTCACATTTAAAAATCGCTTTAATTATGGGGTTTTTCCAAAGAGTGACACTACAGATGTTGTAGAATTATTAGGCCTCTATAAATCTGTAAGGCCCCTTTAAATCCTCTTGCTATACCTCTAAGAGGCCCCATAGTTTTACAAGAAAGCTTTGTCTATAGAACATAGAATTTTCATGTCAGCAAGAAATAGCTTTGATAAAATGTGTATTTACTAAAAGCCTTGAAACCTAACCTTGAGAAGCTAACAATACTAACTACTCAAAATGGCTGCCAAAGCACCCCTCCCATCGAGTGAACACCTCGTGCTAACAAGATGGCGCCTACATCTTGTGTCCACTCCCGTGTCAAGAATGACATCACCTCTTGATGGGAGGGTATCTAACTAACCACTTAACACCTGGACCAATCAATAGTGTCTATTTGCTGTTATCTTGAATTCTTCAGTGATGTAATAATGCCTTTAAAAGGGTCTGCGCACCCATTTTCTGTCAGAAGCCATTAAACTTCTCCGAAGTTCTTTCATTACCCTGAACTTTGTGTCTCAGTGTGAATTTACTTCTGCGTGCACGCAACTTTATTATCTTTAATTTGGACAGGAACAGATAGTCATTCAAACTAATTGGTTTGCAGTAAATTATCTACAACAAACTGGCGCCCAACATGGGGCTCTGGGCTATGTCCTGCCTGGGCAGCTGTCCAAGAAGATGCTGGGGGGGTGAATCCTGGGGGAAGGAAAAGAGCCTGATCATCTCTGAGTACACGGTAGAGATTGCTGCAGCACCTAGCCGGTATGCTCCTGCCCCTGTGATTGACCTATCCCAGTGTCTGTGACTGCTGCCGAGAGGACATCAAAGTTAGGTAATAACTTGCCCAGAGTCTTTGTATTGTTAATGATACCTAGTTTACCTGCATGTTGACTATCTGTTGCCTGGGTGTGTTTGTATTGGTATGTGTTTAACTTAGTACCCGGGGAGTGTAAGTGCCTGTTTAACTCCTTTTAGGTACCACGTGGCTGTGGTAGTAAGGAAAAAGGGGGGTGGACCTGTGGAAGTTTTCCTGGGGGTCCTCTATTGCCTGTTTAACTCTTTTAGGAGCCACGTGGCTGTGGCTGTAAGGAAAAAGAGTAATCTGTGGAGGATGATGTAGACTCATTGCTTCCTGGGGGTTCCCTATAGTGCCACTTTGACCGCTTAGCTAGCCTCATCGGACACTTCTTCTTGGTAAAATTCCAGCCTCGAGCGCTGAGGCAGGTAAGATTCCAATTCTTTAGGCTATACAGGATTCGGGTTGGAAGCTGTTGCTGTTTCCTGTGGCTGCTGGTAGTGAGACTTGCGGGTGGGTCCGCAACAGGGACACTACGAGGTTGAGGGAGGTGGCTTTTGGCCACACGAGTAAAGGCAAGGGATAAAACTGTTGAACTTATTTGAACTGTGATGCATGCACTGTATTTACACTGAAATGTTATTGTCTTAATTGTCTGTCACACAGATTCCTGTGTTTACTTCTATCTTACTCACTGTACTATTTACACTTTCCCCTCCTATTTCTCTTTCTCTGTTGAGAGAAGTGATTGGTCACACACTTCTCGCCACGCTCCAATCCACGGCTACCACAGGTAGGCGGAATCAGTGACTAGTCTACGTTTTGGGAAGACGTACTTAAAGAGCTTGCTCTTAAAGTAGCAGTCGAGCACAGTAGACATTCTGTTCCTCTCTCTCTCTATATCTGGGACGCCTTGTATAGGGAGGATGGGACAGAAGTTAGATAAACCCAGTAAGGGTTGATTAGCATGTGATCTAGTGGAAGACAGAGAAGGAGAAGAGATGGTTAAGAAAGTGAGTAAGATTGCTAAAGTATGTGGAATTACCGTACCTCTGTGCGGCAGATTGTAGCCAGAGAGCTGGCGTAAGTTACTGACAGAGAAGAAAGGGAAGCTGTCGGACCAAGATTTGGTTTGTACAGCAGAAGCCTGATACCGAGTAGCAAGAGCTATTCAGCAAAAGGGATAGGTTGAGGAAGATATTGATCACAAAGGTTTAAGTTTGTTTGTGTATTATAATAATTGTGTTACTGGATGCTGATGGATCCCTATTCTCCCCCCCATCAGTCCTACAGATCTCGTCACCCTCATCCTCTCTCTGCAGCTCCCTGCACCTCCAGTCCGTTTCTCCCGTCAAAGATTTCTGGTTTCCAAACGTATAAGTCTCTGTCCTTCTGTCTTGTTACTGTACAGCACTCACATGGTTAATCTTCATGCCTGCAGTCTCTCCCTTTTTGCACTGTCTCACATTCTCCTCCCCCACCCCCCTCCTCCCCGCCTACATTTCCGGGAGCTACTGATAAGAGTTAGAGACGGGATTTTTGCTGGAAAATATTCTAATTCAAAGGTTATGGTGTTATAATTGTGTAATAATATTATTATTGTTGCCGTTTGCCGTTTATATATATATAAATTGTGTTTTGTGATAAGGCAGTGAAGATTGTGGGGGGGTTCGCTCACATGAATGCATTCCACCTTTCTGAGTATTCTCTCCAAGACTGGTGTATAAGACAGGGAGTCAGGGATGTAGCTCAGTGTTGATTACGGAGGTTAAGTAAGCGAATCTGATACAAGAATAGAGGAATATTTGGACGTGTTAAGTGTAAAGGCAAGCGTGATTTGTTGCAAAACTATGCAATGTGGATAGAGGGAATATGCGAAGTTAAGCTAGTATGTGAAGAGGAAAGTGATTAATGGTTGGAAGAAGATAAGGGAATTTGGTTGAATTCCGTGAGTTTATTTTCCTTTATGTTGAAGTACATGTTAGAAACAGCTGTATGGGCTGTTAAATGATAATGTTTTCAACTGTCTTATTTAACCTGCCAGGTCTGTTCATAGTTTAGTATTTCATTTTGCAGAACGGAATGTTGCTTCTCTGACTTATTTTATTAGTTATAATATAGTGTATTGTTGAAAGTGCATCAGCCACCACCCTAAAGATGGCGCCTAGTACAGAAGGAGGTTGACCCTGCCAGTCCCGTGACCTATCTACAGTCACGGTTGCTTCTAAAGTGACGTCACTTCCGCCCTTACCATGCCCACACCTCCTGTCTTCCTTTCCCACACATATCATGGACGTCACCCCTCTCACTTCCTCCCTTGCTGTCATTTCCTTCCCCGCCCCTGTCATGGCTGCCTCCATCATGAGGCCTACCCCTATTATGCTCATCCTATTTAGAGACATGTTGTTTTCCTTACACTCTACATATTATGAACAGAAACATTATAATTACTAAAACAATCATGCCATTTGTTTCCCTGTATCAGAAATTTGTCCGTGATAAAAAAAAAAAAGAAGGTTGCTAAAATGTAATTTGCAAATGTGGTGTGACCTACAAATGAGATCTGTTGGACACGAATATAAGAGCATAACAGCTGATTATCCAGCTTAATCTTGCAACAAGGGAAATAGCTAAATAATGCAAGTTATTTTAAACATTGTATCTTTACTTAATCAAATCTTGCTAGTTACAGATCGTATGTTTACAGTAACATCCTTTACTTTAAATGATGGTTTAGCATTAGAAGGGTTTGTGACATGTTTTATTAACCCAGCCACTACTGGTTATTCATTTTAGTTACAGGGTGGTATAATTGTTATAGTCTAATTAATATAAATGATAGTACCGCAATAGTTAATGTTTTATCCAAAGACATTTAAGAACTTTACTTCACTTACTATTAACCATTATTTATAATGATAGACATGTTCAGACTGCAAAAAGCTATGGCTAATGACATAGAAAGGGGTTTGAGTCAGTAACACAGCCCATACAGAGGAGAGCAAACCCGCTGATGCTTAATGCCCCTGCCATGGCAGTGTCTACAGGGAACAAGGGGGGCCACTAGCCACTGTAACTTTACCTATTGAAGGTCACCCTACTACTTTCCTGGTTAACACAGGTGCAGCCCGCAGTGTTCTTAGAGAACAAGACCTGCCTGACTCATCGTTCCTACCTGATACCGATGTCTCTTGTGTTGGTGCTGATGTCCTATCCCGCCTCCAAGCATCCATCACCCTCACTGCAGACGGCCAGGTTCAATTAAATACACCTTTGTCACGAAAAGACACTACAGTTCTTTGTTCCCTTCCCATTTTACTGTGGAGATGATCTACCCACAACAGAACAATGCTCAACTAATCTTCTTTACTATCTAGCAGAACAAGGACGTGAAGCTTCACGTCTCAAGCTGCAATTCTGCCAACCTACTGTTATCTTCCTTGGCCATTGTCTGTCTCAGGGAACCAGACATCTCACTCGTGACCGAGTTAGAGCAGTACTGGACATTCCACCTCCAAGGACCTCAAAGTCACTACACGCCTTCCTAGGCCTCATTTCCTATTGCCGAGCATGGATCCCAGAAGCCTCACTCCTTATGCAACTTCTCTATGATGCTCTCAAGTCAGACCCATTTTGCTTGTCCACAGAAGCCCTTGACAACTTCTGTACTCTTAAACGTGCTATTGCTTCCGCTCCTGCTCTTGGCCTACCAGACTATACCAAACCCTTCAAATTGTTTGTTTCTGAAAGACAAGGCCATGCAACAGGAGTACTCACTCAGGCCCATGGTCCTGGAGGCCGCCAAAGGCCTATTGGATTTTTCTCCTGCCAACTGGATATTGTGGCCAGAGGACGTCCCACTTGCCTTCGGGCCGTCTGTGCTGCCAAAGAGCTCATTGAAAGAACTGGAGATCTTGTCTTGGCCCCTCATGACATTTCTGCCATAGTCAACCAGGTCCAACTTAAGCATGTTACTCCTGCTAGGCATCTTCGCCTTCAGTGTCATCTTTTGTTGCCTGACCACATTACCCTTCAGAGATGTCAAGTTCTCAATCTGCCACTCCCTGAGGGGGGTGTATACTACGGATTCATCATGGACGAAACTTATGTTTTTCTTCTCACTGGCACCATCAAGAAGGAAATGCATCCCAACCTATCCTTTCATGATGGACAAGCACTCCTTCATGACGGAGCAGGATATGCCTTCTGTACCATGTGGTACAAACCAAACATCACTCCTGAACCCTGCTATGAAGATGAACTCTATCATCTGGTCGAAGTAAAACTCACTGCACAAGACTTCTACTGTGATTCTGAAGGCAACAGTATGGTCTTGATTCATCTACCTCCGGAACTCAAGTATTTGTACCGTCATTGGGACACTGCCATTCCACATGTCCCTGTGACCAAGTTGAAAACAATATCATGGAATGATCTTGGGCCTATGGCAAAAGCATGGGCCACTATGGATGAATCACAGCTACAGGAAAATGGTGTTGTCAAATATCCAACAACTGACCACCTAAAAGCATGGCCATGTCATTTCCTGGAAAATGAGTTCCAAGATTTAACCATAGTAAATGACTACGACCCAAATACACCTCATGACTGTTTTGAACAGATGAAAATGGAAACAACACATCTACCAACTGTGCATGAAGACCCATTGGTAGATCCCGATCTCACCCTGTTTGTGGACGGCTCAAGATATGCTGATGAAGAAGGAAGATACCATACAGGATATGCCGTAACCACAACAGATGAAATTGTCAAATCATCATCTTTACCATCAACTATGTCTGCACAAGAAGCTGAATTGCAAGCCCTGACTTCAGCATGCAAGATCTCTGAAGGAAAGCGCGCCAATATCTACACGGATTCAAGATATGCACTGGGCGTGGCTCACGACTTCGGATTAATTTGGAAAACAAGAGGATTTCTTACTACCGCCGGTACACCAATCAAGCACGGTTCCGCAATCAAGGAGCTGATGGACGCCCTCCTACTCCCAGAAGAAGTGGCTATTTTGAAGATAAAAGCACATGGGAAGTTGGACTCAGATGAAGCAAAGGGCCACCATCTAGCTGATCAAGCTGCAAAACAAGCTGCAAGAGAACTACAGGAAGTGGACAGAAGTGTGTCCGGAAACGAAGAAACTCCCACATTTACCTTGCAGACACTTCCAACTGATCTAAAAACCCTACGGGAACAACAGGCTGCAGTTGCTCCTGAAGAAATACAAAGATGGAAACAGAAAGGGGCAGTTCTGAAGTATGGAGTGTACTCCAACAACCTCAAGTTCTGCCTCCCTAAGAATTTGTACCCAGCAGTCGTACAATGGGCACACGGACCTGCACATTTATCAAAGGATCTAATGAATGCTCTTGTACAAAAATACTACCTCACTGTCCCCATATGAGATTCTATTTGGGACTGCACCTAGGCTAGGTTGCTATTTTCCCCAGCAATTACAACTTCATACTGATGTTTTAGTAAACTATGTAACTGAACTTGCCAATGCTTTGAACAAAATCCATGCCCAAGTTTTCTCTTCAATTCCAGATCCTGATTCTGACACAGGCAACCACAGTCTGCTCCCCGGTGACTGGGTTCTGGTCAAGAAATTTGTGCGAAAACACACCCTGGAACCAAGATTTGACGGACCGTTCCAAGTTCTCCTGATCTCCCCTACCTCTGTCAAATTGGCCGGAAGGCCTAACTGGATCCACGCTTCCCATTGCAAGAAGACACCTGCCCCAGAGGAAGCTAACTCTATGCAACCATGTGCCTCTGGTACATTATCTCCTTAGTTGGCCTCCTTAAAGCCCAGCAGGTGGCCATCACCAAAGATGCTAGTGGGTACACTTTCTGGTATAATTCATCATGTACCCATGTGGCTACATTCACTTTTGATTACTGTGATATTGTAGAATGCCCATTCCCTAAGTCACAGATACAAGCCATTTATAAAGATACCCCACAAGCAAAAGACCCTTACGTTTGTGTAGTAGATGAACAATGGGGTTATGACTGTAACTACTGGGGGGCTGCGGGATGGAATACTGGGCCTGCCTGGGGTTATAAACCCAAAAGTGCTTTATCTAAGATAGACAATCAGGGTAGATCCCTCCTTCAAAGAATGACTTTAAGAAAGCCTGGAGGAAGTACCCCTATGAAATTAATGTTAAATATTGAACATCCTGGCCCCGAGGATGCAGACCGATATGTAATGGGAATGTATTGGACGAAAGGTTCCTACAACAAATTAGGTCATTTCTACCTCAGAGATATGTACCACTCTCCAGAGTGGCAAGGGGCTGATCATATGGTCCCAAATCCGCTAAAACCACATATCCAGTCCTTTAAAGATATGATGGCCATCGCTAACCCCACTTTTGAAGATACCATGGCCGCTGAAACTGGATTCAATGACATTAATTTGTGGTTAGAATGGATGAGGTATAATGCCAACAAACATAATAAAACAGCATGTTATGTATGTGGCGGTGCCCGACCCCACCTTGGCACCGTCCCCCTAACTCTCCCTTTAGAGATAGAAGATTGCTTCTTAAGCCTTTTTGCCTACCAATATGACTTTAATAGGTCCCTCTGCATGGCATGGACGGCAGAATACCCTCTCTTAGTTGAAAATGTTAAGCCACCAGATGGAATCACAGTCTATAGAGGTAATTACACTTGTTATGCCATGTATGACGGGATTGGTAAACTCATGGGTAATTTTTCTAAAGGTTATTGCGCCACTTACAGAACTGTTCCTATACGCCTGTTGCAACACCATACCAGGTCATTGGGGGATATTTACTGGTTATGTGGGGATCTACAGTTAAGATCTAGGCTGGAAACTGAGTGGTGGGGTGAGTGTACCCTAGCCAAAGTTATCATGCCCATTCATATTATTTCTGATAATCATCATGACACATACGACCCTCCACATACACCAGCCAGAGTGAGGCACGAAACCCCAGTAAAAGGCAGTTTTGACCCCCACATTTACATAGATGCCATTGGGGTACCTAGGGGGGTGTCTAATGAATTTAAAGCTAGAGATGAAGTAGCTGTAGGGTTTGAATCACTTTTTACCATAGTCACTGCCAACAAAAACCTTAATTGGATTAACTACATTTATTACAACCAACAGCGCTTCGTGAACTACACCAGGGATGCCCTCCAGGGCTTGGCCGAGCAATTACAGGCCACATCCCAAATGACCTTCCAGAACAGACTGGCCTTAGACATGATCTTAGCCGAAAAAGGGGGGGTCTGTAAAATACTACCCGACACTATGACTTGTTGCACTTACATTCCAGAAAACACAGGTCCTAATGGTAAAGTCACTCTGGCCATAGCTAAATTTAATAGACTCTCAGAAGAGTTAAAGAGAAACTCTGGAGTTACTGATCCCTGGGAAAAATGGTTTGGTTGGATGACTGGTTGGCAGAGAGCTTTAGTCCAGATTGGTATTGCCTTACTAATTTTTCTTTTTATTCTTGCTCTTCTCATTTGTTGTTTCCTCCCATGCCTAAGGAAATTCCTGCAGAAAACTGTAGACCAAGCAACACCAACCTTCACTCATCTGACAATCGATGATCAAGATCTCACATCACCCTGTATTCCGCTACAAACTCTCCCTTATACTGATGAAGTGCAGAAAGTCTAGGAAGGGACAGTACAGGGACAGCGTCCGTCTTTATGGGTAGACTGCCGTACGGAGAAGTAGTGGATAAGCCACTATGGGTTACCAGCGGAGTGAAGAGTGTTCCTGAACCGTACTGACGGATGTGCTGCAGCCTGTTAGGGTCAAGAGAGGGATAGACTTGCACTTTGCATTAACACTAAGTCAGCGGTCATGGGGTTTCTGTGTCTTTGGGCTAATACTTCTTCTGATACTAACAAATAAAGTTTTGTCTTTTAGCAAATAACATTTTAGGGGGGACTGTTGTAGAATTATTAGGCCTCTATAAATCTGTAAGGCCCCTTTAAATCCTCTTGCTATACCTCTAAGAGGCCCCATAGTTTTACAAGAAAGCTTTGTCTATAGAACATAGAATTTTCATGTCAGCAAGAAATAGCTTTGATAAAATGTATATTTACTAAAAGCCTTGAAACCTAACCTTGAGAAGCTAACAATACTAACTACTCAAAATGGCTGCCAAAGCACCCCTCCCATCGATTGAACACCTCGTGCTAACAAGATGGCGCCTACATCTTATGTCCACTCCCGTGTCAAGGATGACATCACCTCTTGATGGGAGGGTATCTAACTAACCACTTAACACCTGGACCAATCAATAGTGTCTATTTGCTGTTATCTTGAATTCTTCAGTGATGTAATAATGCCTTTAAAAGGGTCTGCGCACCCATTTTCTGTCAGAAGCCATTAAACTTCTCCGAAGTTCTTTCATTACCCTGAACTTTGTGTCTCAGTGTGAATTTACTTCTGCGTGCACGCAACTTTATTATCTTTAATTTGGACAGGAACAGATAGTCATTCAAACTAATTGGTTTGCAGTAAATTATCTACAACACAGATATTGATGGACTCTGACTGCCGATGCTTGAGTACTGGGGTTTAGAGTTAGCAATGTTGTTAGAATCAATATTAATGTTTGGAATTAGGACTAAAATCATACTTAGGGTAAGAATAACATTTGTATTTGTTTAGTTAGTTTGGAAAAATTTTAGGGGAAATTGGCAGATGGAATGTTTTTTATTTTAAATTTATTGTACAGTTTTTTTCTAGTGGTGTAAGCCATGATACCTCTGACACTGTGTAAAAATCTGGCATTGGTCAGTACGGTGATACACATTGAGTGTACAGTACAGTGAATTTAGGATGTCCGTAATTTGACCTTATAACTTCTGCCAAACGGGGCAAAAGCCTACTTCAAGGGAAATATATCTGTACTCAGGCTGACATACCTATTCTTCAGAATGTCCTGGCCCTTTTCTAGGCAGTTCCTCTTCTCTGGACAGCTACAGTCATACAGTTCCATTTTGACCCACTCACCCACATTTTGCTGCATGGAATGCAAATGTTGGGAGGTATGTACATTCACTATTTTGTGCAGATATATCTTGATAGGTCATAGAAGAATTGTGATTGTTATAGAGAAAGATGAGGACAAGCTAGCTATGCTGAATAAAAATAGTGCAACTAATATTTATACCATTAAGAATTTGGTACTGGCAAACAAACAAATTGCCTATCCATGAATATGAAAGATAATAATCATACAAATATGAATTTGTTAAAGTTGCAGTTGCAAAGCATATGGGCTGTGGAAGCCGCTGAGGACATGACACAATGATAATGCCAGTGTGAGTTAAAATGCGTTTCAAAATATGATATTAATGAAAACCTTTTTGGGATCAAGTGTATTTAATGCGTCTTAAAAATATTTAGACTGTGGATTACGCATTTGCAAAACATTTTATCAAGAGTAGATTTTCTGTGTTTGAAGTTCTGGGCTGTTTATAAAGTTTGTTTGTTTTTTTTAAATTTTTTTATAAAGTTAAAACCAGATATAAAACCAGACATAGTTCGGGGGCGGAGCCTAACAGCGGAGGCAAGCAGACGCAAGTCTAAGGAGCTCCGAGCAAAAACGGACGAAAATACGCTCAAAATCGACCGATACTACCCCCCACAACCACTAACTGAAGGCGGGAACCCCTTAAGCCCTAATGGGACGCAAACACAAGAAACAGATGCCGGATAATCCAGCCCCAGGACTCACAATAGGGGAAATGTGGCGGCAAGCATGCGGCCCGAGCGGATCCAATATGGCGGCGCTCCACAGAGGCTGCTCGGATTTCTCCGATGGCTACTCAGAGGGAGCTGAAGATGAATGCCTCCTAACCCCAGACCCAAAGCCCAGGGCAAAACCCAGCAAACCAAGGAAGGACCCAGATGCCGACCTGGTAACCACTTGGGTGTTAAAGACCCTACTAGCCGACCTCCAAAAAAACATCCTTGCGGATGTCACCGCACTAAGGGGAGAGCTGCAGGGCCTGACGGGGCGCATAGCAGTACTGGAGGCCACCTCCCAAGAACAGCAGAGCACTATCGCCTCACTGAGAAGCGACATTCAGGACCTGCGCAGCCAAAATATGCTGCATGAACGGCGCTTCGCAACCCAGGAAGACTCAAGACGGAGACTCAATATCAAAGTCAGGGGACTCCCAGAGGGGTTGCCGGAGACTGACCTACCGCACATGATCAAGCGCCTGCTAACCAGCATACTGCCCACAGACCAAGCTAAAGCCATAACACCAACAGATCTCTTCCGGATTCCGAAACCTGCTGGGGCCCCAGACATGGCCACAAGGGACACCGTACTCACCTTCAAAAATGGGACTGACAAATCGGCGGTCCTCACGGCCGTCCGGGGTAAAGCCCCCATACAATTTGAAAATGCTAAACTAACCTTCTATGCTGACCTGTCCAGTGGAACTCTGGCGTGGCGCAGGTCACTTAGGCCTCTTACCTCCACACTCCAGCGCAACAACATTCCGTATCGCTGGCGGCCCTCGCACACGCTCCTGATACAGCAAGGTGAAACAACACACCAAATCTACAGCATGCAAGATGCAGCGGCCCTTCTCCGAACCCTGGGCCTGCCACAGGATTCACTCCCCCAAGCGGGACCCGGTGTTCCCACCACCCCGAGCCACAGCTGGGATCCAGCAAAAAGTGCCCCATTCAGACCACGGAGCACCACACCGGTCACCTACGCCTCAGTTACCACATAGATGGAGCCTAAGGGCGCACCCTCCAAGCTCCGCAACACCATGACCTGCCTACACTGAACTGCCGAGAAGGGGAATACTGCTCCAGGGCACCACCAATACCCCGCAAGGCATCGGTTGATGAAATCCACTATCAAGTCCTTGGGGACTCTACTTTCCTCTTCTCCCCTTTCATCTCTCATTAAATACGCCATCACATGATTCAGGACTCTGACCTGGAGAACACCAGGGAACTTTGTAACTCTGTTTGGCAAGTTTGAGATTGTTCACCTGCAGTAACACGTTCATAGCCACTGTCTGTTTAATAATTAATCTACTAATACTTCACACTTATAAGGCACATAACTGTTATCTTTCACCGTTTTTTTTTTTTTTTTTGTAGCCTTTGTTTCCCTGAAATGAGAATCTATACTGAGCTCCATGTGTGGTATATTACGCGATGGCTAACACACAAATACTCGCCTCCTTAGCAAGTACCCCTAAGCAAGAATTCCCATGTAACATTGTTACCCAGAAAAGTATAGGGAAATCCCACCTAGCAGACGAGAGTAGCTTCTTAGGATATCACCCGGGAATCGGCCATACGCAAAATAGAAAACACCACAACTTTACCCTACCACCTTAAGCCTAGCGACCCCTCAACCCCCAATCACGCATTAACCATGACCTTAAGGGTCCCTACCACATAAACAGGGGGATTTATGTCTGCTCCGGACAGCTTGAATTTAGTCTACCCCGGCGGGCCCACTTCCATTCCCAGCGAAGCATTTAAGCGGCACAGCTAACATAGCCCTAAGGTGCCCCCTCGGACCACTTCACAGGAGTACCTTCAATAGCGCGGCACAATTAAAATCGCAGCTCTGATCAGACATACTGTACTAAACGCATAAAACTGTATAACCCAAGACAAAGATAAGAGCGAACAGCTATGGTCTGTAATGCAATGTTCTAGCCTAACTGTTAACCTTAATCTTAATGTGACTACTAAGTGACAGATATCTGTGAAACAAAATACTACTTTTACTTGTCTCTATAAGTGTAAGTTATTATCCTGTTTATATAACTACTCTAAAAAAAAAGTGCAATGTTATTACTGCCATGTGATGAAACGTGTATTTGAACTTGAGCGCACCAGCTATTGTGGCTGTGCAACTCCGCCTGTTAACCTTATGCACGACCAAAAATAAAGAATTATAAAAAAAAAAAAAAAAACAGACATAGTTCAAGAGGCAAAAACTAAAGCAAGCTTAAGCATATGGCTGAAAGGTGACCTTCTGAGTGATTTAACTCTGCTTTTTGTAGTGAAGATGTACTCTTTTAGCATATATATTAAATGTGGAGATTTGTTTCTGTCCGAACCGCAATTCATCCAAACTTGGGCTCATAGGATGATCAATCTAATTGTACTAAAAAAAATAACCAAA
This sequence comes from Pelobates cultripes, assembly GCA_933207985.1. Classification (NCBI taxonomy): domain Eukaryota; kingdom Metazoa; phylum Chordata; class Amphibia; order Anura; family Pelobatidae; genus Pelobates; species Pelobates cultripes. The sequence goes on from OW240914.1 coordinate 311,192,495, forward strand.
TTGCGTGTGAAGCCAAAAAAAACAGACTATTAAAGAGGAAAAAAGATGAATGAAGATTTGTCTGTTTCTCTTACTGAGCCAGGTTTCTGCTACTGCAAGTCTGCCGAGCCGAACTTACATTCGGCTAAAAGTTGATCGTCCTGAAAAATTAATATTCTCACAGTGTACAAGTCTAATGTATATTAATAATGTTCCCTACTCTATATGCAGGGCCGGATTAACATAAGGGCTAATGGAGCTGCAGCTCCAGGCCCAGGCCCATGGAATAGGCCCATTTAAAAAAAAAAAAAAAAAAATTTTATTTTTATTTTACACACTACTCTTAGGTTTGCCACCTGACTGGCATTTTACCGGCACAGATGGTATTTGAGGCTGCCTGGCCGTGCCGGTATTGCAGTAATACCGGCAATACAAATGCAGATATTTTTCTCAGTATAAACGGAAATTACTCTGCAATACCAGCACCAGCCAGTAGGGGTCACTGTGTGTGGAGAGAGGTAGGGATAGGAAGTTACAGCATATCCCTCCCTGCCTCTCTCTACTCACTAATCCGTGGGGGAGCAGCTACACAGCACAGAGAGTTCAGACAGCAGCTCCCAGCCTGCAGAGACAGACTACAGCTCAGGGGAGTGAGGGATCAGGGGAAAGGCAGCAGGGAAACATGGGGACACTGAGACACTAAGGGACAGATGGGGACACTGAGACATGAGGACGCCGAGACACATGGGGACGCTGTGAGACATAGGGACATTGGGATAAACATTGGGACACAGAGACACTAGGGACACAGTGTCTCCATGTCTCCCAGTGTCCCCATGTCTCCCAGTGTCCCTAGTGTTTCAGTGTCCCCATGGCTCTGAGTGTCCCCATGGCTCCCAGTGTCCCCTAGTCTCCCAGTGTCCCCTAGTTTCCCAGTGTCCCCTAGTCTCCCAGTGTCTGTGTCCCCATGTCTCTCAGTGTCCCTTGTGTCTCAGTGTCCCTATGCCTCCCAGTGACCCCAAATGTCTGTATCCCCATGCCTCCCAGTGTCCCCAAATGTCTGTGTCCCCATGTCTCCCAGTATCCAAATGTTTCTCAGCCAGTGTCCCTAGTGTCTCAGTGTCCACATGTCCCTATGTCACCCAGCCAATGTCCCTAGTGTCTCAGTGTCCCCATATCTGCCAGTGTCTGTGTCCCCATGTCTCTTAGTGTCCCCAAATGTCTGTGTCCCCATGTGTCCCCGTCTATGTCTCCCATGTCTATGTCCACAAGTGCCCCCTATGTGTCTCAGTGTCCCCATGCCTCCCAGTGAGTGTCCCTAGTGTCTGTGTCCCCATGTATCCCAGTGTCCCCTAGTCTCCCAGTGTCTGTGTTCCCATGTCTCTGTGTCCCTAGTGTCTTAGTGTCCCCAAATGTCTCAGTGTCCCCATGTTTCCCAGTGTCTGTGTCCTTAGAGTCTGTGTCCCCATTTTTCCCAGTGTTCCCAAATGTCTGTGTCAACATGTCTCCCAGTGTCCCCATGTCTGTATCCGCAAGTGCCCCATGTCTCCCAGTGTCCACAAGTGTCTCAGTGTCCCCATGTCTCTCAATGTCCCTTGGTATCTAGTGATATGGGGGACACTGGGACATGGGGACACTGGGAGAAATGGGGACACTGAGACATTGGGAGACTAGAGGACTAGGAGACATGGGGACACTGACACTGTGATACATAGTGTAATGGCACCCCAGGTATAGAAGGGGTTAACGTTGCCAAAGACGTTCCCTTCCCAAATACAACGTCAGCTACCGAACACTCCTAAGCACCGAACAGGAAAACACATGAATAATCCCCCCCCAAGTCCGAGACGAGGCTCTGTATTGAGGGTCAAGCAGGAATCTGTTTAATGTGGGCTACATGCCCGTCTTTTATGCAGGTCTTCCACCAAGGGACACTCCCATAGGGACCTGGTGGAAGACTGGGACAAGTTTTTACAGTAACCAATCAAAAGCATACACATGGATAAACACTCCCACATGAACATTATAGACCCTCCCCTCTATCCTGGAGATAATTGGGTTAAGTGCTAGAAGTAACTCAATTACCTCCAGGGATAGAGCATAACCTCCATTTTACATGAACAGTGAAACACAATAAAAATATATAATTCCCAAACTACCGAACAGAATCCTCACATTCAATGTATCCCCAGATAGCTTAGATCTGAGCGCACACTATCATCAAATAGCGCTCAGATCCCATACATACCCCACACAATTCAATTGCCATGGAGCTAAAGTCTTGTACAGAGTGCGTTCGTCAAACGAATGGGCTCCATGGGATGGCTATCTGGGGTGGCTCTGTTCGCATAGTCAATGTACCGAACGGCACGGCATTCGTATGAACCGGGAACAGGACGAAGGAGGGTCGGCGACTTCAGCAGTGTTTGTATGAAAATAGTGTCCGATCTTAGTTCCATGGATTTGTCGACGAACACCGCTGGGTGTTCGAATGTCCAAGATGGCTGCCGCCACATGTTCGTTCATACGGACGACGACCACCCAGCTGACCATTCAGGAGTTGGAAGTGTCTGCGGTTAACCGCAACGTTAATGAGGGCAGAAAGGTTAACAAGCAGCACACTTCCCTGCTGGGTGGCCTGCCATTCTGTAGTTCATTCGTGTAAAGGGGAATAAACGTAGGGCCGTACGGACAAGTGGCAATAACCGAACAAACAGACAAACTAAGGTTAAATCCAAGTAATCCAAAGACAGAGAGGTCTGTCACACATAAGGACACTGATGCCAGGCTGGCCTTCCAATTCTTTGGACAGACATGCCCCCTTTTTGGGCATGTTCGCCCCTTGTGGCAGTTCTGGTCATGTGAGTCGCGTCAGTGGCCCACCCTTTTTCCCTGCCCATTGACTTCCTGCCTCACTGGACACTGCTGTTAGGGGGTATGGATTTACTTGAAAGATCCTTTGAGTTTCCCTCCAACACCATCTCCATGAGATACATGACGCTTGAGAGGTATGACTGTTTTAGTGGTCGATAAGATTCTGTAATTAGGCCCCATCATAATTGCCAGCACCAGGCCCACTGGGCTCTTAATCTGGCCCTGTCTATATGACATTATCACTATAAAGCAAAATTCATATTCTTCACTTTACAATATGCACAATCACATTATTGGTGGCTCAAAAAAGATCCAAATTGAAAGCCCCATTTGGAATGCCCTTTTAGATCATCAGAAGAAATATTTCAGTAAAGAAGTCAATAACCCTATAATAACCAATGACATAATAAAACATCATACTAAACTGGTCTTTAAAGAACCTATTTCAAATTGGAATGGCCAACGCATTTAAAAATGGACAATGGACGAACAGTTTTGCTTCATATATGATTCAGAATTCTACCTGTGGCCCCAAAAGAGAGATGATTGTTGAGAAAAAAAGATGATTGATTAATAGGGGAAAGCCACTGAATGTTGATATTCACAGAAATTATCTGTAGAATGAAAAAAAGTTTTCTAACTTGACCTGCAAGCCAAATGGTAGGAAAATGTGCTAATCAGTGTACTGTAAAATATATACATAATATTTCATTCATAAATATATTTTGCAGTAAACTGATGGGCCCTTGTTCATATATTTTTAGTGGGTTCAAATAATTTTTAAAGAAATTTTTGCATGGCCAAAATTTAGTCCACCTGAATAAAAAATAAAATTCTGGGGCGATTTTATTTGGTCAAACCTCATTTTTTAATTTTTTATTCTTTATTATTGCTATGACGGCCATCCACAAACATATAATTTACAATTAGGTAACCTAGTACACATATATAACCGATATGTATAGTGCACGGGCTCCAGACCAGAAGATGACCCATCAGGGTGTTTTATCAAAAATAAAATACAATATTAACATGAAGAAATGAATAGTAAAGCTTGGTGCTTAGCTTAAGAACACCAGTGAGCAAGAATCGAAGGTTAAGGTATATGCTGTCTCCTATTAGCCAGCCTAAATGCCTTCCCTCCAGCTGGTAGACAACAGGGAAACCACAAATCCACCTTTGCTTTAGGCCCCACCAAACAGAAGGTTGGCACCACAGACAGAAAAGGACTGAAGTGAAAGTCAGATGTAAGATGAGGAGGGAGGCGAGAGGAACAAGGGCAGGGGGGAAAGAGAAGGGGAAAGGAGAGGTTGATAGCCACAGATGGTACAAAGGGGTGGGGGGTGGGGGTGAACAGGAGAGCCACAGAGGTGCCCAAAAGTGATCTCTCCGAAAAGAGATCTAGGCAGGGAAATATCCCACGGAGGGATCCTTAAATTCCCTCAAGTAGGGGATAAAGGACAAATCCAGCAGCCATATGAGGCGTGAAGAACGGTTGAGGTGGGGGACTGAACCCACCCCACTCATCCCCTAGCCGCCCCATCATTAGCCATCCATGGGTCCCAAACCTTTTCGAACGCCTTCATGGTACCCCGCACCTGGGCCGTTAGCTTATCCATGAGGCAAGTATCTTTGAAGCTTCTACTGAAGGGGATATTGCAGGATACCCTATGTTTTTTTTATTTTGCCATATAAATTTGCCAATGGCCTGTTGAACAGTGACCAGATTGGAGTTGGTCATCTGCACTGGCAGGACTTGGAATAAAACCAGTATTCCAAGTAGTACATTCATTTTCACAGAGTGGATCCTGTCTATCCACGAGATCGTCTTGTTTACCCACTTTTCCATATCTTCAATGAGTGCTGAACATAGAAACGTAATTTTGTTGGTATAGTCGGGTAGGGTCCACCGTCAGTCAAACACCTAAATACTTGAGATGGTTTTGGGCTATATGAATGTGGTATGTCTGGCCAACGTGCACCGTGTCCACTGCCGAGAGGCTTATAGGAAGGACACTTGACTTGTTCAAGTTCACTTTGTAACTTGCTAATGCGCTGTATTTCTCCAACACTTCTGCCAGTGCCGCCATAAAGTCCCTAGGGTGCGTTAAGGTTAACAGCACATCATCTGCAAAGCCCAAGACCACAAATTGCTGTCCCCAACCAATACTATAATATTGGGTTGGTTCTGATTGCTTGCAAAAGTGTCTCTAAAGAAAGTATGAATAGCAGGGGTGATAGGAAGCACCCATGTCTGGTCCCGTTACTCAGTGTAAATGGCTCGACTTGTGCCCCTGAAATCTGATTCTGTGCCTTAACATTGATATACATAGCTTGAATTGCTGCTTAATTCGGGTCAGGGATGTCAATATGTGCCAATACTTCAAACAGATAAGACCTGCTCGCGGTCCAGTGACAGGATCAGTGATGACGTTTCAGTGGTGACTTGTCTCCATGTGATATCCACATTGCATCTGGTATTTTTAAATAATTGCTTGCCTGGAACAAATCCTACTTGATCCACGTAGATCAAGCGTGTTAGCATGGGGTTCAATCTGTTTGCTAGAATCTTTGCTTAAATTTTTGAGTCATGATTTATTAGAGAAATTGGTCAAAAGTTTGCTGGTTCCGAGTCGTCTTTGCTGGGTTTCGTGCAATGAGACAATATCCACTAAAGACATGTCTCTGTCTAGAGTACCCCCTTCCACAAGGTCATTAAACCAGGACTCTAAGTGTGGTGATAATTCCTCATGAAACGTTTTGTAATAGCTACCATCAAAGCCATCTGGGCCTGGAGCCTAATTATCTTTTTGGTAAGATATGGCCAAATCAATTTCTTTAATTGAGATTCGTTTCCATAGACCATCGGAATCCGCCACCGCCAATGTTGGGAGATGCAACTGGCGTAGAAAAGTCAGGATATTATCAATTTCCATTTGAGCATTAACAGAGTCAGGGCAAGTGTGATTGTATAATTTTGCATAAAAATCTGTGAACACCTTAGCTATTTTGCCAGGAGTTGTTTGATAGGCCCCTGAAGAATCCTTGATTTTCATGATGTGTGTGTTTCAAAGTCTTGTCCATTTTGTTTTATTTTTTATAATAGGTCCTCCTGGACCAGACAATAGCTCGTGCCATGTCTTCAAGGAGAGTTTCACGAATTGACAACCGCAATGAGCGCACTGCCGTCAAGTTGTCTGGGGAAGGATCCAATTTATATTTTTGATCCGCAGTCCTCAAAGACTCCAGGAGAGACAATTGCCTTGTGGATCAAGATGCCTCTGATGACCACTTTGTGAGCTGCCCAAACCGTCACAGGTGAAGGACCTGGCACTGTGTTCATAACAAAATACTCTGTTAGCTCTTTAAGCAGGGTGGTGACTATCTCAGGATCAAAGCAAGGAGTTATTCAATTTCCAAGACCAAGGAGTTGCAACACACAGTTTAACTAGCATCAAGGTGTCATCCGCGTGTTCTGACCATGTAATAGGTCCTACTGCGGACCCCGACAACATGGGCAGAGTAAGGGAGTTCACCAAGAACAAATCTATCCTTGAGTAGGTATCATGTGGGGCTGAATAAAAGGTATAATCAAGCTCATCGGGATGGTGAGCTCTCCAGACGTCTATGAGGCAAGTCTGTTGCAAAAAAGTATGTAGCAATTTGTCCCATCTACCCCTACCGTGTGAGTGGGGAAGCCCACGGCATAAACTCCTATCACCAGGACACCCCCCTCCAAGGTCTGAGAACACCATACTAACCCTGAACAGGCATCTGTGATGAAGTAACACTGCCACTCCATTCTGCTTATTATGGGCCCTAGCCTCGTAGGTTGTGTGATATACACAATCCTTATGATACATGATAAGGCGAAGCAGGCGGACGCGGGGATATGCTTCTCCTGCAGAAAAGCTATGTCTGGGTCCAGGCGCTTAAGCTCCCAGAACATAAAGTGCCTCTTTTTGGGGCCGTTGAGTCCCTTAACGTTTAAGGAAGTGAATTTCAGAGAAATTTCCCATCAAACATATAGCTATAGAAAAACTGTTCCCCTATGCTCCATCTCAAAAATAATGTGTATAGAACCAGCCTCAGGAGGCACAGTCCCACAGATACACCGCCCCCAATCCCCACAGCAGCTCCCCCCAGGGAAAGGTAGGTAGGGAAAAATATAGGGTAAAAGAAATAACATAAGGAATAAGAAGACAAATGGAACAAAACACTAACAATATGTACAGAAATAGCTAGGCATGGGTGGGGTACATGTCCCAGCCTCTCCCAAACGCCATCAGCACTCAGGAGTTGCAGGGACATAGACCAACACTTTTTGGGCACCACAACAGTGCCAACATATAAAATAAATATTACACTGACATCAACTTCGTACCCTTGCGGTCAGGCAAGAACATATCGCCAGAAACAGGCAAGGCCCCAAGCCATCTCGCTTAGAAGAAATCTCTGGCCCTCACCGCTCTCAAGCATCAGAAGGAGCCTGGGCATAGGGTGGAGGCATGTACACCACAAGCCCAATGCCCGCACCCTCCGACCTCCATCCCCCTCACACATCCCAGAATTGGGCCAGCATCAAGCCACCGGGAACACAAGAATAAATTAACAATATACAATGAGCCCACGCTGCAAGAGAAATAGGAGAATCTAAACATACCCATAAGGCAGCAATGAGCCCCCCTCCCCCCACTTTCAGCATCCAAAATAAATTCCAACCTAACTTTAATAAAATAATCTGGAGGGAAGGGGCGCCCAGAAGCAGGGACTCCAAGAAGGTGTCTCGATCTCCGACATGGGGAAGGACCCCATGTAGGACCCCCTCCCACAAGACCTCACCAGCAGTTCTCCTTGGCCGCGTGACCCAAACAAGGTTTCTAGGTCCGCCTCAAGTGGGCTGCACAACAGATTGAGCTCCTGCAAAATTACAGACTGGACCTATGGGCTCCTGTATCAGAGCTCTTGCTCAAGGAATAGAGAAGAAAAGGGGAGGGAGGATGGACACAGTCAACCGGGGGTCGTACCCTCTCATTGGCATGAGGGAAGATAATCTGAGCTCCCGGTTATTTAATCAAGACAGCAGCACCTAGGCAATGAATGTGACAGCTGCGTTGTTTCCAGGGGACAGAAACCATGCGCTAACGTCGAGGAATCAGTGGGGGTCGACTCCGAAACGGGTCGCTGTGAGGAGTTAAGAGGAACAAGGAGCACACATTGAGGACGTGCTCTCCTTCACACTATGGTAAATGCTCAGCCAGCATCCAGCCCTCCATGCCAGACACATTAAAACAAAAATGCTAAGAGAAATGACCCAACCAAGTAAAAACTGCAACGGCCCACAGTCGCCCCCAGTTTTTTTTTTTTTTACTTTTTTGTTAATATTTTGTTTTCCAGCTTTATGATTCTCCCTCTAGTTGGGGTCATGGGACCATTAGTGTATTTTGTTATTGGGTTTGGGTTGATCATGTCGTTGTTTTAAAGGACCACTCTAGGCACCCAGACCACTTCAGCTTAATGAAGTGATCTGGGTGCCATGTCCAGCTAGGGTTAACCCATTTTTTCATAAACATAGCAGTTTCAGAGAAACTGCTATGTTTATGAATGGGTTAAGCCTTCCCCTATTTCCTCTAGTGGCTGTCTCATTGACAGCCACTAGAGGCGCTTGCGTGCTTCTCACTGTGATTTTCACAGTGAGAGCACGCCAGCGTCCATAGGAAAGCATTATGAATGCTTTCCTATGTGACCAGCTGAATGCGCCAGCGCATCAGGAGAAGGAGGATGGGAGGAGAGCTCTCCGCCCAGCGCTGGAAAAAGGTAAGTTTTTACCCCTTTCCCCCTTCCAGAGCCGGGCGGGAGGGGGTCCCTGAGGGTGGGGGCACCCTCAGGGCACTATAGTGCCAGGAAAACGAGCATGTTTTCCTGGCACTATAGTGGTCCTCTAAGTTTTTGTAGATTTTCACTTTTGGTTATTTTAGCCATCCTAGTGAATGGCAAAAGTCACCATGACTCCCCTCTCCTGTCCCCCCAAACCCTCACATCCGGCAACAGTCCGACCCCGACCATGCGTCCAAGTAGGGAAGTAGTCTCAAGGGATGCTCTAGCCTGCCCAACATAGGTAACCAAACCCCCCCCGACCATCTCTCCGTAAGTGCATAACACCCCAGGTAGTCACTCAAGGCGGACGGATAGAGAAAGAGCCCATTGTGTGGCAAACTCATCAGACCCACCACCCAACATAAAACACAGCAGACCCCTGCCCCCAGCAATGTTGCCCCCTCTCTGCCAGCCAACTACAACAAAGGCCCCTGCGCTATCAGATGTCACTCACCCACTGTGTACCAATCTCGGAGGAAGGGAATAAAATTCCTCCGCCGAGGAGTTGGGTATTTCCAAATCCGCTAGGGCCTGAATGCACAAAACCTTCAGGTAGGCCACAGGATCACAGTCAGGGGGTGTAGAACTCGAGTGCGCCCATCCTTGAAGACCATCAATCGAAACGGATGTCCCCAGGCATATTTGATGGAGTTCGGTGACTTGCTCTGCAAAGTAGCCGGCGTCAAGTCCTGGAAAAGGGCTAGCTCCGAGTCCTTGTACCTTATCGGGCCCTCTCTGCTCTGTCGCAAGAGTGCTTCCTTGGTCTGGAAGAACTGAAACTTAGCAATCACATCCCTGGGCATCTTGTTGTCCGCTCTCTCTATGTACCACAGGTGGTCCGTCACCTCCGACAATAGTGGCTTGAAGAAAGCAGTCACCACGTCTATTAAGGAGCCTTCCCCCTCCTGTTCCAGGAGGCTCACAGGTGGATGTGCTAGATCTTCCAGAACAGATTCAACTGATGCCAACCTGGACGTGAGGCGATTAATCTGTGCAGTAGCTTCATTGTGGGCCACAGCCGTGGACTCCACCCGCTACTCCAATAGTGCCTCCCTCGTTCCCAAGGCCTAGATCTCTGCCTTGACTTCGTTGGTAGTTCTAGCTATGTCCGTGGCAAAGTAAGTATGCACCTCAGAGAGTTTTGTCAAGATCTGAGATGTATCAGTCACTGGAGTACCTGGTGCAGCACTACTCTCAGTGCTGAATGGTGATTTTGGCACCCTCTGACTCGCCCAGCTGCCATCTTGGGAGCCTGACCGCATGCCTTGTGAGGCCGCGAACAGATAAGAGGCCGCACTGCACTTTTCCGGTTGCTTCTTAGAATGTTATTTCTGGGTCCCTCTTATCTATGCTGCATGTTGGGTTTCCGTTAAATCTGTGTAATAATGCTAATGCTTGCTGTTGGCCTTGTGGTCCTTGCCGAGCTTCACTCGGACACGTCCAGCTCGCCCTGACAGCAGACCATGCCCCCGGTCAAACTTCAGCAATTCAGACATGCGGATGCTTCCGAATGTCCGAATTGCTAAATTGCCGAAGTGCCGAATTTCAGACGTGCCGAACCAAATTGCCGAAGTGCCAAATTTCGGAAGTGCCGAACCAAAGCGAAGTGCCGAATTTCGGAATTGCCGAATTGCTTTGGATTTCTGAAAGGTTGCAAAACAAGAGAGGGAGGGAAAATTACGTGAATGTTAGGGTTAGTGCCAAAGTCCCGAAGTGCCGAATTACTGAAGTCCCAAATTGCCAAAGTTTCGAATTGCCGAAGTCCCGAATTTCGGAAGTGCCAAACTGGACCTAATTTTTTGCCCATGCACATCCCCAATAATAACTATTAACTCACTGTTGTATATACAACATGAAATTAAACCCTGAAAATATCACATTAGGGTTATACAAAATGAAATAGAATAATATTTTACTGATAAAATATGGTTTAGATCTAGATCCACAGATGATATCAGTAATCTAACAGCTGCCACTTCCTGCTTCTATCAGACTTGTGATTAGGTGCGTCATGCACAAAATATGTAAAGTTTTGGAATTCAGATTCATATTCAGCCTTGTTGTATCTTCAAATACAGTTGCAAGAAAAAGTATGTGAACCCTTTGGAATGATATGGATTTCTGCACAAATTGGTCATAAAATGTGATCTGATCATCATCTAAGTCACAACAATAGACAATCACAGTCTGCTTAAACTAATAACACACAAAGAATGCAATGTTGCCATGTTTTTATTGAACACACCATGTAAACATTCACAGTGCAGGTGGAAAAAGTATGTGAACCCCTAGACTAATGACATCTCCAAGAGCTAATTGGAGTGAGATGTCAGCCAACTGGAGTCCAATCAATGAGATGAGATTGGAGGTGTTGGTTACAGCTGGCCTGCACTATAAAAAACACACACCAGTTTTGGGTTTACTTTTCACAAGAAGCATTGTCTGAGAAACCAAGAAAATACATTGGGATATCTGATAAGGCACCAAAAAGTAAGATAGGCAAACAAGATATGTAAAATTTGAAAAAAAGCATATCAGACATTTTGCTGGGCACCCCCCAGTGAACCCGACACACGTATGCATGGGTGCTATCGCTGTACTCGGGAGATGTTGCCGAGCACATATTGGGGTGTCCTTTGGCAGTAACACCTAACAGGAGCTTAGAATCTATGCCTAAAGTAGAATGTGTGAGTGAATAATAACACCACAAAAAGTTTGACAGAGACTGGTGGTAGAATTAGTGCATGTAAAGTGTTGAAATGCCACCATGTGAAATGCCCTAGGGTGTGTACTTTTCAAAAACATACAGTTTGACGAGGGTGAATTGCATTGGCCGGCTTCAGAAATGTTCAAACTGGGACATGGGTGCATAATGGCCAGCTGTGTTTTATTTTTCCATTTTTCATCATATTTTACTTTTTTTATTCCAGTAAATTAAATGATATGATGAAAATAATGGTATCTTTAGAATGAACATTTAATAGCGAGAAAAATGGTATATAATATGTATGGGTACAATAAATGTGTAAGAGGCAAATTACATCTAAACACAACCACTGCAGAAATGTAAAAAGAGCCCTGGTCCTTAACGGTAATAAAATTGATTGGTCACTAAGGGGTTACGCAGAATCAAATTCCGGTATTGAACAGTTTGGAGAACTAAATGTAAGTATGGGGGACCCTGGGGGTGGTTTGGTTGGGCTGTGTGCTCACAATCAAAATGATGATACTACTTCATATTTTGTATCTCTTCTGTATCTATTGCCTAACCGAGCAAATTACTAAACAAATTTCAGCAAACCATTAACGCGCATATCTGGAAAAAAAAACCTCCAAAGATTGCATTTCGGCTGATATAGCTTGCATACTCTAAAGGACGATTAGTCATTCCACACATAACCAAATACTACCAGGTTTCATTGTATCTCAAAGCATGGCAGTACTCTTCCGTCCAGCAGCGCTGTTACACTTAAAATATATGCAATAAATCTTTTACTTTAGAGGAACTTCTTTGGAAGACCTTACCAATTCCCCAAGACAACAAACAAATGCTTCCGTTGTCTAAAATAATGCTCCAGTGTTGGTCCACCTGGGACCCAAAATTAATAGGGGATATGGGAATGTTATCCGTTGCCCCATTACACATTATATATACTTTTACGCAGGACCTTAACTTGATGTTATGGAGTGCTAGCCAACTAGAGAGCTTTTTACATACGTGAGAATTAAGAATGTAATATTATCCAACAACATTCCAAAACCTGATATGGCATCACTTATGCCTTTTGGCAAATGCTGCTTGAAACCCAACCCAGCTGGTAAAATTATTCTCTTCTCACTCAATGACCCCCAACAGAGAAATGAAGTTACCATAAATGCTTCTATAGGAAAGGGAACTGGGGAAAACGTTCTCCTTACCACTCTGGCTACAAGCCTTACATCACACTAAAAGCTTGTCCTATAGTTTATCTTACTGGGAAGCATACAGCAAATTACTTATGTGTTGGTATATGGTTCCTGCAAAACTTTCACACATGTAATGTCTCTGACCTATGCTGGAGATTCAAACGGCATACTGTAACCATTATTCATATCTTCTGGGATTGCCACAGTCTAAAACAGTTCTGGAATGCAGTTAAACAAACCATAAACACTTTAATAGAAATGCCCATACCTACCCAAGAAGACTTTTATTTCTTACATATGCACCAGGACTTGTACACAATACCAACTAAAACAGCAGTTGTGCATATGCTTCTGGCTGCTAAAACTGGCATCGACCACAATTGTAAAAAAAACAAAAAACTCCTCCAGACATAACAGAAGCATTAGAGAGAGTAGATATGGCATGCCAATATAAAAAAAAATGCCTACAGAATAGAAGGAAGGGAAGAAAAGCACAAACAAATGTGGCGGGGTTGGTTGCAGTTAAGGGAAGACAGTCACCCAGTCTTTCTAAATCCCTCTGCAGCAAAGTAATATATTGATCACATTGTATTACTTTACAGAGTTTTGCGTCATCTGCAAACACTCAAACATGACTTCCACTGCTTTTTTCAAGATAATTTATAAACATGTTAAATAGAAGGGGTCCCAGAGCAGAAACCTGATTGAGACCACTTGCCACCTCTGTCCAGTCTGAAAATTTACCATTAATGACAATTCTTTGTACTCTATTTTTAAGCCAAAGTTCTATCCAAGTACAAGAATTTTCATCTAGACCAATTTATTTTAGTTTGAAAACTAACCTATTGTGAGGAACTGTTTCAAATGCCTTGATAAAATCCAAATAGATCACATCCACTGCAACACCCTGATCTATACTTCTACTTACTTCTTCATATGTATGTACCAATTGCAACACGGACGTGTTCTGTTTATGTACCTTCTCTGATCCTACTTTTTCTATTTGAAAAAAAAATGAAACTGAATTAAAATGATATATTGAGGAAAAAAATACATCGGGGGCTAATTGTAGGCATAACAGCCAGTGCTTCTATTGTATGTTTTTCCATGATTGTGCTAAAAGTAAGCTTAACAAACAATGGGTTTTGGAATGCATGTGGATTGTTCTACCAAGTATTAAAAGCAAATGCAAACATTTAAAAAAAGAGATAAAAAATGACTACATTAGTGTGACATCACTAATATGTTGCAATACTGTAAAAAATAAAAAAAAATAAAAACTGGTTGGAGAATGATAATATACATGAAGGAGTCAACAACTTGCCCTACAACTTCCTCCACACCTTTGTCTGTAATGTGGAAAGTGATTGGAAATTACAGATCGGTGGTCTTCTAGTCTATTTAAAGGAACCGTTCAGTGTTAGGAATTCAAAGATGACTGGTAGAAAGCCAGTAAAGGCTAGTAAATCTTAGCACTGCAATGTAAACGGTGTAGTTTCTGTAAAACAGCAATGTTTTACATTGCTATCTAAGAGGGACATTGGCACTGCACGCAGACCACTACAATGAGGTAAAGTTGCCTGGGTCCTCATGTAACCGCATGTGGTTCCCTTATTTACCACTATAATGTCTTAAAGCATAGAACTTAGTAGGGCTAACCATACAGATATCTTAGCCATAATTTTATATAGTGTAAGAGATCCTCTATTTAACATATATAAATAATTGAGAATACAATATAAAATAAGGATTGTCTTGGAAGCAAGATTGTCTTTTGGATATTTATTATATAAAAATATAAAATCCATTATAGCAGAGTTTATAAGATTTAAATTACATGCTTGCAAATATCATTAATAGGTTAGCATACCCTTCTGAACATGTCATCATGTCAGCCTCTCTGTCATTTTAAGATGGAGCAGCGTCTGTCTCCAAGTCTCTCCTCTGTGTCTTAACATTTAAAAGTACACCTATTTATACCTTAGGTGTATCGATTTTAGGTTACTGTAGTTCAAATATGAAAAAGTAACACTTCTTTTACTTTATTCAATTTAGGACCTCCCTTAATTTGGCAAACATACAAGGCCATAACTAAAGGGTGTATACGTCATGGAAATTTTCCTGACTTAGTTCAAGATGGCATCTTAAAGTCTGAATAGGTTATCTGTTGTTTATACTAAGTCGTAAGTGTACAGTCGTGGGAGATTCCCGGATTTGGGGAAGTTCCATTAACTTGGGGTTACCACAGTATATTGTGTACTGCAAGAGTCGTAGCATAGCCTTGAAGCTTGTTTATGCATTATTGTTATTGTAATTCGTCTGGGACAAAATGGCGCAAACATATTATGCACTGAGGTTATTGCTTAAAGAAACAGTTATGAAAAACAATATGTTCCATTTCTAACACCTTGTCAGTTTGCAATATCTCTTAAAGACAAAGTACACAGTTTAAGAAATACAACATTTCATTCTAAAACTTGTAATATTTGCATTTGCCCATAACACCCTCTCCATTAAACTGTGGGCATTGTAGCGCATTTCTTCCTTAAATTAGTGAACCAAAGTTCTCCAACAGTCTTTAGGTTTTTGTGCTCCCAGCATCTTTGATCATTGTTGTAACAGTAAAATATCCGTAGTGTGATCTTTGCATGTAAAGGTGGTTGATTAAAATGAGCAAAGCTTTTGTCTGGGAAAGAATTGAAAAGAACACCAGGTTCCAGAGTAAGATATTCCTGGATAGATCCGGATACGAATTGTAATCCAAAGTTAAAAGTAGTAATTGTATTTGTAATCCAAGGTCTTAAAGGCCTGTGGAAATTTACATTCCTTAGATACATTGCTGGAGGTTGTGTTTGTAGAATACCCGGGTATTTGTTCTAGAGTATAGGTTGTAGAGTCCAGCTTTCCAAATATTTGGCTAGAATTGGTTGCGGATATTGATCAGCATCATCTGTTATCACCGTGGTGACGGCGTTGGTATTTGTCTTTGTCTTTTTTTATTTTGTTTTTTTCATGAAACATTTGTGATGTGTATAGATTGGATACTCTCCGATATTCTGTTACGGAATAAATTAATTGACAGCATTTCCAAGACATTGTCTTAAGTGACATGGATCCCGTTATAGTAAATGTTATGCTGATACAGCAATCGAAGTGGATTCTCAGGAACGCCTCTTTTTGCTGTATTGGAATCTTTGTAACATCTCAGTGATAGACATCTCACTGACATCAGGTGCTGTTGTGCTAAAAATGTTAACAGGTAAAATCTGTGGAAAAATCTTTACATTTGTTATAGTTTGTATAATAATGATAGATGAAATAGTAACATAGTTAATCTTTCAAGTGTTTTGTTTTAAAGAAAAAACACCCTTGTATATGATTTAGAGATAAAAGGATAATTTGAAGCAGCAAAGTATTTACCGCCCTTGTTCACAATGGTATGTAAAATTACATTCTCTTTAAATGTTAAAAATACTATTTTTATTCAAAATCGCTCAATCTATTTAGAATAGTTGCTAATTGGAAATATGACATTATTCATCTTTCTTTGTCCTGTTAGGGAGAAGACAACTTATTCCCTAGTTATTATTAGTAAATATAATAAAAAGTTATTAGTGGCTTAAAATACCAGAAACCCCCAAATATTGTCTTAGAAAACATTGTGGAAAGTTACATTCGTGAGATTGGATGCTCAACAATGAGAATCTTAATTGTTTAAGTATATTTACCAGCGGCTGTTGGGTGTAGCTTAAGGTGATTAGAATTTTTTATTATTTCTAAAAGTGAGTTTAAAAAAAGCACTCAGATACAATATTGAAGGTATTTATATTTTAACTCTACCTTTGTATAAGTGGTTTTATGTACCTTTAACCATCACAAACCAAATAAAGTTTTCTTGGTATTTGAAAAACTGATAAAATATTTGATTATGTGTCTTTTAATATATATACATAGAGTGGTATGGATGTTGAATTTATATATTTGATGTCTTTTCACCAGTTTGCAATAGGTGACCTAAATGATCAATTTCCAAAATCATCATGTATATCACCTAATACTCTTTTATTTTGCATTGACTGGCCTTAGCTCTTGCAGACTGAATATTTTTATCATTATTATAAACTTTATGATAGTTGAAGTAAAGTTTCTGCCTGTCTTTCAGTTAAATTTTAACTGTTGAAGTATTTCACTTATATTAATTATACCACTCTGCAAACTTAAACGAATATAGAATAGTTTCTGATTTAATAAAAACATTTTACATTTTCTTCTAAAGTTTAAACATTATTCATTATTGCAGTTGTTATTGCAATCATATGATCTTTAACTATCATGATTCAATTATTTATCGGGGTAATTAGCTGTTATGCTCTTATACGTATGTTTAATATATTTGTTTGTAGGCCAGACTGCAGCTGCATATGGCATTTTAGCAATAATCTTCAATTGCGTTCCAGATATTCACAAAGTCTATCCACCTTTGTAATTAACACATTATCTGTTTCTTATACCATTAATTATAGTATCTCTATTATATTACACATTGTCACTGACACATTTCTGATACAGGGAAAAAATAGCATGATTGCTTTAGTAATTATAATTTTCGGTCCATGCACCACAGTCCTGGAAGTCCAGAATATAGCAAGAATCCTTTGTCGTTTGATTCTATGGAGCCATTTAACGTTTTGATTGGTATAGTTATACCAAAAGAGCAAGGAGTACGATGGTAGATCACATCTGCAACAGAACCATTACAGATTCCTTGTTGTATCAATGTCTCTGTGTTTATGTTTACAGGAGTTCCTTGTTTTACAGGTATGTACATAATATGTAGAGTTGTAGAAAAGCTGCAAATCGTGCTTTAGTACAAGTGTCCCGTGATGTCAGGTTTCTGACAGGTTTTGCTGGCCTTTTATATTCCATTCTCTTGGGAGGGCATCTGCTCTTAGTAGGCCGGTCTTGTTATTTATTAATTGCATCAAGGTTTCTTTTGTTAATGTGTTTCTCTCTAATTCAAATTCATATGCCACCAAATGTCATTATAAAGTTTATTGTTGCAAAATATTATTCCAGGATGGTTTTTCTCTCCAGTAGGAAATCTATATTCCTCTTCTTCTGCTCCTTCATTTAACCACTTTTTCTGAGTTGTAGGCAACAATCTGTCTTGTACTGTTAGGTGCTTTGATAGTCAATCTGGTTTTGTCAGTACCATGTTCCATCTTAAGAAATAACTGGGTGTTGACAGTTATCAGCCTTTATTTCTTTTTTCGGTCATCTTCTGTCTGGAAACATAATAGCAATGTCCAGAATTAGCATAGCACTTCTTTTCAGCATAAGAAGGCTGTTTGCGGTAGTCACTCAATGATAAACTATATGGCAAAGTATTTTCTTAATCACCTTCATAGGTGCATCCAAAGTCTTTCATAAGCATCTTTTCCATCTTTTCCTGTTTTCTGCATGCTTTGCCATCATCATTGAGTCCATTATTATGATTTGTAATAGTTCAATCTTTCTCATTTATAATCGGTATAATAGGTTCCTTGTGAAATACCAGTGTGGGTCACATTCATTTCACTGTGAGCTGTGTCTCTTCTTATGAGATAGTTCTTGGAGGTAGTCCTCACGATCACAGAACTTGTATAGTGTGCAGTCCAATTCAGTTCAGGTGCTTCCTGCTTGTTAACATAATTCCAATGCAGTTTTAAAACAACAGCTAGGGTTGATGTTATGATAATGCTGCAGACTGTAAGAAGGAGACTCCAATTTTCTAGCATCCTTTTGCTTCCATCTTTGCATTTCTTTCTTACTGTATAAGATAATTCAGGTTCAGTCTGTTTTCTCCAGAGTCTTTCTTATAATGATGTTGATGATTCATTTTTCATACATTCCATGTTAACTGTGAATGTATCACGTCTGTCTGTTCATCCTTCTCCTTCACATTTGCAGGTTCAGATGTCAGATTATGATTCAGTCTGTTACATGGCTGTGATTCTAGTGGCTTTTCTGTCGTCCTCTGTTTGTTTTATTTTGCCATCTTTAACAGCATCCACTGTGTCAGTCAGTGGTTCTGTGAACGTCTTGGAAGTATTTTAGCGTCTTGGAAGTATTTTAGCAGGTTGTAAAATATCAAAACTTACTGTTCTCTGTTGGCTCTGATTGTTCTCTGTAGTAAAAGTTATCTGAGTCACCCTCTCCAGGACAAACTGGCCAACAGTAAGAAAAAGTTGGTGGTGCAAGGCGAGGTGGGCTGGAAAAAAAAATTCCATAAATTTCTCTAATAGAACCAATGGTTCTAAGCTCTCCCTGGTGCAGAAATATGTTTGTCAGTGAAAAATATGTAACATTTCATATGGTGTCTCACCATTTGTATCATCAGGTATGTTGTGAATGCTTATCTGTACCATGGAATAAATAGATACCTCTTTGTGGGGCAAGCAACTAGTAACTTGGTTAATAATCATTTAACCTCAGCATTCTCCCAGACCACAACCCCACTTCTTTGGGGGTGGTTGGGGCACTGAAATCCCAAAGTAACCCAAATGTGGTTGCCCAATTTTAGGTTTCCTTTGCAGTAACTGCAGGACCACCATCCAAATGGGTGGTCCTGGGATTATCAAATGCATACTAAGGAAGTGAGACTAGAAAACGTGGCATCAGAGGTTGCACTTCACACAGGATATATCCAAGTAAACCTGGTACATGCATCAACACATACAAAAACATATTTATAACCATGAGATGTTGGCACACTTCCAATATATAGTAATTCAAAAAGTATGTTAGATATTAATATTTCAATAAACAGTACATCAGTAATGTGGCAATAAGCAAATGCTTATGATTACTAAACACATGAATTACAGTATTTCCCATATTGTGACCACCAATATTCCTTTTCAGGAGTCAGAAGTACATTACTTCTCTCTATAAGAGCTTGTCCTAGCCATGAAAAAGCTTTTAGGGCAAGTCTATCTTTCCTCTATAGGAAGAACAACCAACATATTACCTTCAATGGTTATTATGTAATTAACCCCTCTAAACGATAGGAGTATTTATGCGGATACCAGGTGTATAAGGTCTGGATATCCTTGCAAGCATAAACTCTGCATCATGACAGAGAGATAGGGTATGCGATGTGATCCAGTGACCACAGAAAAGCGTTGGTAGACACATTGCATCAAAGTGCCTGTTAACGACCAACTACATGAGGAGAGGGTCCATGCTTTGTTATAAGCATGTCCATACACATATTACAATGCCAGGCTTTCAATTTATTTCCACAAAGCAAAATGCAGTTGTGGATATAAACTCACGACGTATCGTAAGAAAAACTGTTTAAACACCAGACTGAGACTCGAGATCAGTGAACAGTGGACCAAAATAGATAAATGAAATCTTATCAATTAATATACTTTCAATATACTTTCTTTAAATTACTTTATCCTCTGTATTAACTATGAAATATTAAAGTTAAAACAATAACATTTAAAAGCCAACTTTTAGTGTGGATAGGAATTACAAGGCCGTTCATAATGTGAGATAAAGAACAGCTTTTTAAAAATACGAATAGTCTGTGAACACAAGATGACCTTGCGCTGAAATTTCACTTGCAGGGGTAAAAACAAAACCTCTTCTTTTTTCTTTTTCTGTAGTAAGTTAATTAATTAATTAAACGTAGTTAGAACCTCCCTCAAAGTCCCGATGACTTTGCAAGAAACATGTCGTCCTTAAATACTGGGTAAGTCTATTAAACAGTGACATAGCATTGTTACCATGTGTATTATGTTGTCACAGCTATAATGTGCAGTATAACAAACTATTTTATAAGTGTCATGCAAACTGTTCATTAAAAGCCAGTGGTCTAGCGAGCTATAGAACATTTATTCTTTAAATCTCTGACCTCAATCGGCAAAGCAATATTGTAATGGTGTCCATTGCAATCTGCTGTCTTACTTGCTGCTCTCAAAAATTCTGAATATGTTCAGAGATTTCTTGGGCAATAATAAATCCCCCAAAACAACTTTGCATTTATGCTAAACCTGCCTGTTGTAAACGTATTCTGTATATTTCTTGACATAAGTACTTGTACTTGAATCTGCTTAACAAAGCTGTTTATATTGTGGTAAATATATATATATATATTTTTATTATTATTTATTTTATTTATTTTTTAACATTGCTTAATTTTTAAAGATACCTGCATATTTAATTAAATATCATTTATATGTCTTTAAGGCATAAAATATCTGCAAATTAAGATTATATACAAAAATGCATGTTCTCGGTGTTCCCGTGATTCCTTTTCTATCATTTATTTATTTAAAAAAAAATTTAAGTCTGGAATCTGATTTCTTTTGGGATGAGCACCCCTCTGAGCCCCCCAATTTCAGAGGCTTCTTTGGAGGTGACCACAAAAAAAGTATAGATTCTATAATATAGATGTGAGGGGGCTTTGGACAGTAATGTCACTTTAATTATACTTTTCATATAGCAAATATGTGATTTGCAATGTGATTTAATATATCAGAGTATTATCACTTTAATTGACACTGCATTTTTTTATGCATTATTCTTTATGCATTATTTTTTTCTTTTTTTCTTAAATTTTAATGTCTGTTTAGAATATTGCAGGCTTTGCAATATCAAATTAATTTTGCATTATATATATATATTCACAATGCTATTACAACATATTATTAAAATTAGCCTCTTTCAGAATTGTAGAATATGTGGTGGAACTGAATCCCCATATATGAGATTTGAAACTGTATTTTTGATTTCTACGCTGTGCCCTGATCAGTATTTATATACATAATTGCAGCAGCATATAGCTTTTAAAGAAGCAATTATTACACCCATCATGTGTGGTTGCCTGTGGACTTTTTAAAACCTATTTTTTTTATTTTTATTTTTTATAAATCCGTTTTTGGCTTTGAGAGAGCAGGCTGCTGAATGCATGTAAATGCTGTTATTGCCTAGGCTATATACTTTTATTTATAAACAACATTGATATTTAATCTTATTTTATGAAAACCTAGTTTATGAAATTCACTGAGATTACATGTGTCTGATCTGATTACAGTCAGTAGTACAATATCATTGTTCTAATTTCCTTACTGCTAGTACGGTGGGATAGTACCACTGATTTAAGTAAGCTTTCCCTTTTAAAATTGGTGGACTTTAATCCTGCCATTGCAATAGACTAAATACTGTACCTGAGTAAGCAAAGTCATTATGTGCAGGAATTGTGCACTTTAAATAGTAGAATACTTATGCTATTCTAGTGAATTGGGCTGGCTGCTTAACACATCATTTAATATCTTTTGGTCATATTTAAAGCTGTAAATGTATTTAACATTTTATTTAAATAAGCCTTTAATAATTTCAGTTTAAAAGTTATCAGAGATCCTGTATAGTTACAATTTTATTTTGCCCCGCTTTATCTTACGTATATATTATTTGTAATCATTTTATCAATATTTATTTTTGCAGAGAATTTAGAGAAGCAAAGGATGTATAACAACCTGTTGCCATTTTTTCTAGAAGGGTAGTATAATTTCAACTCTGTTTAGGAAAAAATATGAGCTAGTTAGCATATATTATATAAAATACATGCTGCAGTGTACTGCATTGTACTGCACTGAATTTATTTAAAAGCCATGTCTTTCTCTTTATGGCTGTATGTAATAATGTTGTTAATAATTTGGAATATAAAACGACTTCTCAATTCCTCTGAATGGAAGCAATGTTTACATGTCTCTGTATCTCCGCAACCTTGGCTGGAAATTCCAGACTCCAAAAATAGTTATGCTGTTATAATTCCTGATTTTTAATCAACAGCTAGCGTAACTGACAATATGGAAAATATCACTATTTTATAAAACTTTTCATATATAGTGGACATTAGAATCCAGAACGCAGTAATGCAATAATTAAAAATCCTCTCTGTCTGTTGCATGAATGTTTTCATTAAGCCATAATGCAATTTTCTTTGCATTCTTGGAATTAGACTTCAAATTTCATCGCTCTGTCTTATCACTTTTCTTTTGACAACATTTTGCATTAATCTTTTTCCTGCGCATGCATACTAAGCAGCTATGTATATTTGTTCTATTATGATATTAGTTAAGATCCACAATTTCAGCATTGTATCCTAATTACGTTGTACATGGCACCTGAACTCACAGTGCCTTGTTCACATTAAAATCATCTCTAATGATCTCTCTCTGAGTCTGGGCTACACATAGCTCAATAGATTCTTGATATTTCAAGACTTGTGCCATGACAAAGTATCGTGTCTTCTCTTACGTATAAGAGGTTACCTAGGTCTTTATTTTATATTTAAAGCTTCCAAGTACAAAGTCCCTTCGTGGTCGCCAATTGTAACCGCATGTGGTTCCCTTATTTACCACTATAATGTCTTAAAGCATAGAACTTAGTAGGGCTAACCATACAGATATCTTAGCCATAATTTTATATAGTGTAAGAGATCCTCTATTTAACATATATAAATAATTGAGAATACAATATAAAATAAGGATTGTCTTGGAAGCAAGATTGTCTTTTGGATATTTATTATATAAAAATATAAAATCCATTATAGCAGAGTTTATAAGATTTAAATTACATGCTTGCAAATATCATTAATAGGTTAACATACCCTTCTGAACATGTCATCATGTCAGCCTCTCTGTCATTTTAAGATGGAGCAGCGTCTGTCTCCAAGTCTCTCCTCTGTGTCTTAACATTTAAAAGTACACCTATTTATACCTTAGGTGTCTCCATTTTAGGTTACTGTAGTTCAAATATGAAAAAGTAACACTTCTTTTACTTTATTCAATTTAGGACCTCCCTTAA
Organism: Pelobates cultripes; assembly: GCA_933207985.1. Lineage (NCBI taxonomy): Eukaryota > Metazoa > Chordata > Amphibia > Anura > Pelobatidae > Pelobates > Pelobates cultripes. Next base: position 311,215,991 of record OW240914.1, read on the forward strand.
TTTGGCAAACATACAAGGCCATAACTAAAGGGTGTATACGTCATGGAAATTTTCCTGACTTAGTTCAAGATGGCATCTTAAAGTCTGAATAGGTTATCTGTTGTTTATACTAAGTCGTAAGTGTACAGTCGTGGGAGATTCCCGGATTTGGGGAAGTTCCATTAACTTGGGGTTACCACAGTATATTGTGTACTGCAAGAGTCGTAGCATAGCCTTGAAGCTTGTTTATGCATTATTGTTATTGTAATTCGTCTGGGACAAAATGCACCAAACATATTATGCACCGAGGTTATTGCTTAAAGAAACAGTTATGAAAAACAATATGTTCCATTTCTAACACCTTGTCAGTTTGCAATATCTCTTAAAGACAAAGTACACAGTTTAAGAAATACAACATTTCATTCTAAAACTTGTAATATTTGCATTTGCCCATAACACTCATAGTGTTCCTTTAAAGATCAAGGAACTTTTAGTTTTCTGGATCCTTTAGCAATAGCTGAATGATATTATTTCCACTCTCAGCTGGTTCTGCATATAGAGTTAAATATCCTAGCTGACGTTAAATCACTATAGCTAAAATGGTTATCACAATATGTTCCTTTTTAAATAATACAAAATTAATACAGGAAAAACTTGGCTACCTAACATTATATTGTTCATTTAGATATTCTCACCTACTCAAGAACTTTCAAAAATAGAAATACAGTGTAGTTCTGATTCCTACGAGATAGTGTAGACATTATCATGGGCATGCACCGCATAGAGCAAAAGGGGGCAAGAAACCCACAGTAAATTGCACTTTATTTGATTTAAATGGTGCCTATACTGGCTATGCCTCCTTTGAAACATTTTATGTGGATCCCCTGATTATTATTGCAATAAAGTCACTAGATAATGCTCTGTAAGGCCTAAAGCATGGGTGCCCAAAAGGTAGATCCCTACATGTTTTAAAACTACAGCTTCCATAATACTCTGTCATTCAAAAGGCATTCTAAAAGTATGCAAAGTATCATGGGAGTTGTAGTTTTACAACATCTGGGGATCGACCTTTTGGGCACCACTCGCCTAAAGTCACTTGATGATGCTACATGGAGCAAAATAGCCTTACATTTAATTAATAATTAAATGACATACATTGTATTAACAGGATAATGAGTTCTAGAAGCGATTACTTTCAATGACATTTAAACCCGAACAAGATACAAATCGGACTTTTCAAACAGCAAGTAAATTCTGTAATTGTACATTTACAAGATTCAGACATTGATTTGAAACCATAAAGAAATATAGAATTTAAAAAAGAAGCACGTCTACTAAATTAATCAGTAACAGAATGCATTTATAGAGGGTAAGGGGTCAAGATAAAAAATACCCAGTCAGTTTTGGAATAAATCCTTACTGGAATGTGAAGGTAGATATTTCAATGATGAATTGGATGGATTCTGAGGAGAGATAATCAAAATGTCTCCAGAGCAAAATGAATAAATCAAATCAAATGGTAAATCAGAAAAAATAATGTTATAACGTTAACCCTTCAGGACGGAGTCAATAGTGCACGTTCTGATCAAAACAAAACGTAAACAAAAACTGGAATTTGCGCTATATGTCTGTTCAACCGTAATTCATCGCTGTCACATTAAGTGCCCTCACACTTATTATATATCATTTTGTTCAGGAGAAACAGGGCTTTAATTTATCATTAACTATTCATATATGGAACATGATTTATTATGAATAAAATGTAAAAAAAAAATTGAGAAAATAAGATTTTTTTTTTAAATTTGTATTTCCGTCTGACATTTTAGCTGTTAATGTCATACTACTGTTAGGTTTAACTGCAAAAAAATGCACATATTTATAATCAGCGATGTCTCACGAGTACAACAGTACCCCCCATTAACAGGTTTTATGGTATTTTGGAAAGTTACAGGGTCAAATATAGAACATTCCATTTTCACATTAAAATTTGCCAGATTAGTAATGTTACCTTTGAGACGGTGTGATAGCCCAGGAATGAGAATTACCCCCATAATGGCACACCATTTGAAAAAGTAGACAACCCAAGGTATTGAAAGTGGGGTATGTTTAGTCCTTTTTAGTAGTCACTTAGTCACAAACACTGGCCAAAGTAAGCGTCCATATTTGTTTTTGTGTGAAAAAAGCAAAAAACTAATATTTGGCCAGTGTTTGTGACTAAGTGGCTACTAAGAAAGACTGGACATACCCCACTTGCAATACCTTGGGTTGTCTACTTTTGCAAATGGTATGCCATCATGGGGGTAATTCTCATTCCTGGGCTACCATACGCTCTCAAAGGCAACATAACCAATCTGGCAAATTTCAATGTCAAAAAAACGAAATGCAAGCCTTATATGTGACTCTCTAACTTTCCAAAACACCATAAAACCTGTACATGGGGGGTACTGTTATTCTTGGGAGACTTCACTTAACACAAATATTAGTGTTTTAAAACAGTAAAACATATTACAACAATAATATAGTCCATAAAAGTGCAGTTTGTTTGTAAAAAATGCAAAAAACTTAACTTTTACTTAAAATATCATCGTTGTAATACAATTTACCAGTTTTAAACATTAATATTTGAGTTCAGCAAAGTCTCCCGAGTAAAACAGTGCCCCCTATGGTGTCTTGGAGAGTTACAGGGTCAAATATAGTGCTTGCGAATTAAATTCTCTGCACTTTCTCCCTGTGTTGTCAGGCATGTCAATCAAATTTTAATTAATCAAATCACATAATTAATAAAGATTACTTAAATATACACGTAGAATTTTAATATATATGCATTTACAGGTATTTAAATTCTACGTGTATACTAATGTAATCTTTTATGTACTTATATGTATTTATCTATATATATATATATTTGCGGTTATTTGTACTTTATATATAGATAGATAGATATAGAATGTCATTCTAAGTGTATTTTGTTACCAATATATATATATATTAATAACAAAATACAGTTAGAATGAAATTGCATATGAATATATAATTTATATTAAATTTTGTTTCAATATTTTATTTATTTTATTATTTTATTTATTTATTATTGTAATTATACGTATATATAATATATGTGTATATATCTATTATATATATATATAATATATATACATATAATATATATGTAATGTCATTCTAAGTGTATTTTAATATTAATATATACTAATATTAGTATTAAAATACACAAAGTATGACATATATATATATATATATATATATAATATGTTCATATATTATATATATATATATATATAAATATATTTAATTTATTTTACACGTTTATTTTTTTTGTTTTTCATTTCCCACCAGCAGGGGGACTGTCTGATATTTCAGACAGCCCCCCTGCTGGCAGATCCATAGCCAGCTATAGGGGGCCATGTGATCGCTCTTTGAGAGCGATCAGATGGACCCCGGGGGGCTCATTCGCTGGGGGAGGGCTGCCTGGGCGGTCAGGCAGCCCTCCCGAAGAGGATCGAGGCGGAGGTAAGTAAATTGGAGCTCCCCAGGGCTTAAGCCGTTACGGCGTTCTATGCCGCCGCAACGGCTTTAAAGCCCTTTAAAGCCGCGACGTCATAGAACGCCGTAACAGCGTTAAGGGGCTAAGAGAACCTATAAAAAATATATATTTGTTTATACTTATACACAGCACAGAAACCGAACCAGCTGCTATGTGTGGCTTTCCACCTATATGCTATGAAATATGTCTTAGTGGAACACTTGATATGTAACGGGTATCTCAGCTAAGGAGCTTCAGCCATCCACAATGGAGCTAACAAATTCCAAAAGTAAGAATCCAGACATGACAAAACAGAGATACATAGATAGATAGACAGACAGACAGACAGATAATCAGAAGGTATTTTTATGGCACTTATGCAAGCTTAAGCAAATATGGAGACTCCGTGTGTGAAACTGGGGAATTGTTCTCATAAAACTTGCAAAAATGTTTTTATTAGGGGCATATGCCAAATATATTTTGCAGGGCTGTATTCACGTACCAGTAGATGGCTACCTTTGCTTTATTTTGCAAAAACACTTTAGGATGCACGAATGAACATTTATGTAAACAACTTCTAGGGGATGCTTTTTCTATCTTATTATATCTCTTTGGTATGTATGATATGCACAGCAGTTTTTTCACCTCTTCTGAGTTGGCAGTGTGCTGCTTGTTGAAGCTTGATAATTCATCTCAAAATAATCATACTTATTCCATTCTCCTTCAAATTGAGGAGCAATGCCAAAGAAAGTACTGCAAATAGTGGTTGTCCAATATTTACTTCTCAAAGAAGTTAAAGTGAATGTAGGAGACATAGTTCCTTTTCCCAAACTTGTTACTAAATATCTGTTGTAATCTATTGGTATTAGCAACAGAAAAAAAAGTTGATGTTGCCAGCTACTAGATACAAAAACATTTCCAACCTGCTAGTAACATCTTCCACAACTGGGAGAGATCACACAGCAGTTACCATTTGTGAAAATTAAAAATGTGCACACAACAATAAAATAGCATAGTAAACCCTTTCTCACACTCTCGGAGAAGTCACTTATTTCCCACAGCCATCGCAAGTGATCGCAAAGTCGTCCCTACTTTGTCTTATTGTATCTTTTGATTGTGCTGGAATTCAATAAATTGTCCAAAACAGTCAATGTAATTATTTCATAGAGATTTTACATATACAAAATACACAGACATTGTGTTCAGATGTAACTTTAAAACCTTTTCAGTCTGCTGATATTATTATTATTTTAGTTATCAATTAGTTGTTTTTATAGTTCCCTATTAGAAAATTTAAAAAATACCATAAGACTACATTTGGGGTTAAAAACATATTTTTTTCTTCTATATTCTTCTAAGTCACGATAGAGGATTGTTTTGTATTTATTTCCATCCTCCTCCCACACCAGCATCTGCCATCTGGGTTACATCCAGTTATGCCATTTTATCTCTGAATTATTCTCTTGATTAATTCTAAATTGATATTTTCAGTTGTATCAATAATAATAACTTTTCTCTCTATAAACAGATGGCGTACTACTTATCTATAACAATAAAAACAATGGTTTAAGCTTTTTGCATTTGTTTTATCTTTCCCTCTTTCCCAATTTTATTTAAAAACATATTTCTCATGCTTGCCACTTTCGTATACTAGGTGTAGCCAACTGCCTCCCTCACTCTATCTTGGCAATTTCTCTGACTTTAACTTGTCTTGTGTTAAAACTAGACTTGGAGAGTCATTTTCAGAAGAATCGCAATTCATCAGAATTTTGAGAAATTGGTGAATCTGGCCAAAAATGGAAATTCCAAGATGCCATATTATTGGCTCACCATGGCAAGACATTTTGCTTGCTCCATGGTTAGGAGTTAACTATTTTCACACTGGCAACAATAGCAGCCAGTGGGGAAATGGTTAAAGGATGCCCGTGGAGGTCATTATGATTCCCATACTAGTACCAGGTAGGTTTTATATCTACCCAATTGCCCTAACGCACTATGCTGTGATTTGGGGCATGTTTGTAATAACAGACTATCAACTGGGCAGTTATGTACCCCTACCAGTGTGCCCACATGTGAGCATGGTGGGAACTTCAATTTAAAAATGGGGGGAGTTCACTGTACACCCACAAAGACACACTACCTGCATGGAGGATGTATAAAACCTCCCCTTTACTAATGTGGGGCTAATTTAGATTTGTTTATACTCGCCACTACCATTTCTTAACAGTTCATCCAAATTAAATTTGTAACACAAATATGCAAACTAAATTTGGGCAAACCGAACCAGAGCATGAACAAAATTCAGCTTACCCAAAAAGTTTTTTTAGTTTCAGAAAATAAGAAAGCAAATTGGTAGAGTTGAATGTTCTATCTGTGCACAAGTCTATAACTTTCACAAATTGTCATGCTCTTATTGAATTATTTTCTTCTTTACTCCTCTTCTTCGCCATTTATTTTATCTATAATATCCAATCCTTTAAATAAAGGCAAGTAGAAAAAAATAAAATGTTTTTTAGCATTCACATTTTGTTCCATCTCATGCAATATGAATTATCACAATTTGTATGTCACCTTCTTAATCTAAAGCTACCTTTTCACATTTGTATTTTTATAGATTTGCTTATTACATATATCATGTCCCTTGATTAATCTTTCCTTTAGAATAAATAGTTTTTTACATGTTGGATAATAATGCCCTACTTCCTCTCTATAAGATAATTTGGGTAGCCATTTTATTTCTTAGTTATCTTGACATAATATTTTTAGTTTGGTTTGTTTTTATATTATATATTATTGCAGAATATACAAAAAAGAAAACTCCAACAAAATGGGGTTAAATGAGGATTGCAGAGGTAAAGTAGGGCATCACCCAAGAGAACGATTAGTAGAAACAGTGAGGGCAAGTGGGCACCACCAAGGAGACCACCCTGCCTCACTAAAATTATCTCTAAGATAAGAATCAATATAAAATGATAAGCTTTATTAGGATTGACAGACATAAACTCACTGCAAAACGTGAATATGTGTAAAAAAAAAAACTGGGTGAGTGATTTAGACTGCTAAATTAAACCAATCCCAGTACTGCCTCGATTTCCCAGGACTAGAAAGTAGCTAAATGTATGTAGGCAACAATATTGAACTGGTTACAAAAGTAACAATACATTTGAAATGTTGCCTAATTGCTCTAATGACTGGGCGAGGTACAGCAACTAAGTCAAACTGGAGGTAGGTAAATCGTATGCTCAGAGATAGTGGAGGAGGGGGAGGGGGGAGAGAAAATAACTCATGGGTGCCCTTAAAGGTCCCTAAACAGACTAAACTCGTAGTTTGGATTCCTCACGATATCCTTAGTGAGCCACTGCTAACAGCGTGGGGTACCTTAACAGAAAGAGTATCTCACGCAAGCATATAGCAATGGGCAACAGTCTTAACGTATGAAGTATAGATCCCTACAGATGATCTGCCGAGATGGGTGACTATCTGAGCGTATGGAGTCCCCTCGGCAAGATAAAAGAGAATAAAGTATTCAAAATAGGTGTCATTCAGGAGAACCCTTGTATAGACAACAGTCTGGAGGGAAAGACACAGATATATCAATCTGGCTATTAATTGGATATTCCCTGGACCGGGAACTAGCCACAAGCCAATAGCAAGTATATCTGTGAGAAAAATCCCTCCGGTAAAGAGCTTCTAAAGCTCCTAATACAGTAAATAGTGAATAGTGAGTATCTTCAAAATGGAAACCCCCCCTTTATTGCACCTATCCTCCCTCCACTCAACACTTATCAAAACCCCTTGAGTAAAGCAGTCTAAATAACGTGTAATAAAAATCAGCTACATTTAAAGTAGCCCTAAAGCATCGGTAGCCCTAAAGATGGTTTCCCTTTTTAAGAGACTCACTATTCACTATTTACGATACTCTTTAGAAACTCTTTATCGAAGGGACTTTTCTCACAGATATACTTTCTATTGGCTTGTGGCTAGTAGCGGTCCAGGGAATATCCCCATTAATAGCCAGATTGATAGGGACTTTCTAGTCTTGGGGAATCGAGACAGTACTAGGATTGGTTTAATCTAGCAGTCTAAATCACTCACCCAGTTATTTTTTTTAACACATATTCACGTTTTGCAGTGAGTTTATGTATGTCCGTCCTAATAAAGCTTATCATTTTATATTGATTCTTATCTTAGAGGTAATTTTAGTGAGGCAGGGTGGTCTCCTTGCCCTCACTATCTGTTTCTACTATTATTGCAGAATATGTTAGGTCTCTCTAAAAATGCTACTAATTATTATGATAATGATGATAATGAACCGAACTGTGATAAATAGTACTGTGGTAAGAAACCCAGTTATAAAGCAACTGGTGAAGTGCAACTATGATAACTACAAAGAACATTTATATGATAATCAATGATTCATATTATGAATAATCATTTAATGAATAACCATATTATCAATCAAACCTACTATGTCCTCAAAGGTTCTCATGATGAACAGAATACAACAAGATTTTGATTACCTTATAATGTATCACGTTTGGCTAATGTTGCTATCACCCGTAATTGTTCTGTTCTACGCCACTAATAATCTTTAAAGTTTATTAAATCTTTGGTATTGCTTAACAAAATATAAAGAATTCACATAAATTTACACTTAATAGAAGCATAACTCACCAGATGTGTTAAATGTTCAACCATGACATCTGGGTATGCATTCAGAAAGAGAGAGATGGGTGGAATCCTTGATCAGGTATGTAGTAAAATGTGGATACTATTTCGTAAACATGTTCAAAGCAAACATTGAAGGAAAAAAAATCCTCTTAATGACACAAACAACATGAATGGCAATAAAGCAATAGAGGAAGTGGTCTAGCAAGTTTTATACACAAAGTCATTAATCTTACACCTTAGAGGAGGACCACTGGGAAAACATCTTTCAGACACTTGACCACAGCTGGGTATCACATGCCTCTTACTGTTCTGAAACTAGATAATTAAAATGGAACTTGCTGGGAGGGTAATTAGTCATCATTTAATTATTAGTAATGACAGTAAGGTAATGCTACGCTTAGTTTTATACACATTGGGGAAAAACAAAATATTTTGCTTCACGTGAAAAGACATATAGAGTCCTTTAAAACCATTATTTATTAATGGGGGTCAAACATGTTTCTTACCCAACTATACGGCAAAGTGCGGATGATGTAAAAAAAAAAAAAATAACTCGGGCCTCTTGAGCCACAAGATTAATTATGGGGCATAGCTAACCCCATGCGCAGATGAGTGGAGGAAAAATAATTCAGCTGAGAAGGCTTCTACCCCTTCCTCCACCTTTTACATTGTGTGGCAGAGGGTGATACAGTTAGGGAGCCTCTAGTTCAATAACAAAAGGAATAAGAGATGGCCAGTCCCTTGCCTATTTCCTCAAGGGACAGAGGGGTAAGTTAAATTTAAAAAAAAAACTACCCTACTTACACTAAATAGAACTAAAGGATCCCTCTTCTCTGATTTTAATCTTTATCTTGGGTACCTGGAAACCAACATAACTCTTTTAAACCCACCATTGTGCAGCAAATGTATGTGAACAAGTTGTTCATCTCTCTCATGTTTCATGCTAAACTCTTGCAAAAATCATTTGTATTTTTTTTTACCTGTTTAAGAACATCCAGAAAATGTGCCTTGTTACTACCATTGAAACTCAACCTGCAGCAGCATCATTAACCTGCCCAGAAGAAGACTTCCAGGTTGACTTATGTTAATTCTGTGCCTATTTTACATCTGTCCTTAGCAAAAATAGTATGTTGGCTAACAGATAACCAATGGTGGCATGGTCTCTCCCCATTACTGCCCAAGTCCTTCCCTCAACCCATACTTCAAGGCTGCCCTCCCTCTACAGTGAATGAGAGTGACATCACCAGAGGAGAATCAGTCTCATGGAGAAGTTGGCCTTAGTGTGGGATCTAAGGTAAGTTTTATCTTTTTTTCTTAATTATTTTTTTCCTTAAGGGGGGGACATGCCAGTTAGGGTTACTCTAACTAAAAACTGTTTATTTAAAAAAAAGTTTATATATATTTTATTTTATTAAAATACTGTTTTTTGATAGGAGTAATCCTTTAACCTTTGGGAATTTCTTTATTTGAGATTGGTTTTCATCTACTTTGCCTCATTATAACTCTCCCTTTTTTTATTGTTTTCCTATCATTATCACAATCATCTCCCCCTAAGATTCATAATTATTTTAAATTAATTGTTTTAGATGTCAGGATACTGACATTCAAGTTGAACTTCATAGTTAAGTTCAAAATAGCCAAACTGGAAAATTCTCTAAGACAACTATGCTATCAATTTGGCTACTCTACTGTGACCTCAAATTTTAAATTTATTTTGAATTCTTACTTTAATGAATAAATTTAGCAATACATTACAATGCATGAATATATCACGTGTATCCAGTTGTTTTCTTTGTTATTAAAGGTGCATTATAGGGTCAGGAGCACAAACATGTATACCTAAACCCTATAGTGATAAAAACACTAGTCCCCCTGGACTCCCTTGTCCCCCAAATATAGTAAATTCTTACCTTTATTCCAGTCTTCTGGTGCTGGCTCTGCCCCTGATCTGCCTCCTTGGTTGACATAATGAGAAGTTATGATGTCAGCCAATCACAATGCTTTTCCATAGGAAAACATTGGATTGGCTAAGATTGTCAATTTTGATTATGTCAACCAATGAGGTAGGCCAGGGGGTGGAGCCAAATGTCATCCTGGCCGATCAGCATTTCCTCATAGAAAATGCATTGAATCAATGCATCTCTATGAGGAAGGTTCAGTGTCTCCATGCAGAGGATGGAGACATTGAATGTTAGTGCTGCACACTGTGCATCATGGCCCAGAAAGCACGTCTAGCAGCCATCTGAGGTGTGGTCATTTCTGATGACGGTAGTGTCCCTTTAAGTTTTCCATCCACTTTTATATTTTGTCAAAAAATATCCATTAAGAACTAGAATTTTTTTTCTAAATATAATGTATTAATACATTTACTAATGTTGAAGGAATCCTGAATACCCCAAAAAAAGTTAGAAATATCTCCCACAGTTACATAGTTATATCATAATATAGGCTGAAGAAAAACTGTACAACAGCAATTTCTATTGCCAGCATTAAAGTTTTGAAAAGAATAATGGGAGCTATACAGAGGCGTAACTAGAAACCATGGGGCCCCGGTGCGAACATTGCCCTGGGTCCCCCACCCCCTATATGTCTATCCCCCCCATCAATCCTCCCCCCATACGTCTACTGTCCCCCTCCCATACATTCCCTCCTCCCCCCACACATGCAAACAGATATACATGTGTAGATGGAGATCACTTTCAAGTTTTCACACAAATATCTGCTGTTGAACCAGTAGAAGAAAAGAAAATCGGTTAACATACTCTTATAGTTTTGAAAAGAGACAGAAACATCACTTCATAATCATCCAAAAAAATGTTCTATGAAAAACCACAGTTTTAAGCAATTTGGACTCCCAGCTATCGCCAGTGAAAAAAATGTGCATGTGTTTTGTCAAGTAAAGCACAGATGTTTCACAAAAAAACAGATGAATCTGCTAGAAAGAAGATTTATTGCCCAGCTTTTGTGATGAATTTCCTGACTAAGGCTATCTGGAATATCAGAAAAATTTAGTGTTATAAAAGAGTTCTTTTTAACTATACTCTTATCAGTCAGCAGGAGGACTAGTGTCAATTATTGACAAGTCAATAGAAGACAGGAGCTGACTGACATAAATAAATGTGTTGCAGAACCACTGACCTGAATGGCCGCGTTCTAACAGAGCTCCGAGTCTAGAGAGCACAATCCACTATAATCAGGCACTAAAAGAGAAGAAATTGGACACCCCAAAAGAGCAGCCTCACCCCAACAGGCCCCCGTCAGGTGTCCTGACGAAATATTTTTGGGACCGCATGGACACGCACCTGTCCATGGTAGGCCTTAATATGGCACCTGACTCTCCGGGCACCACTAAACCGCCTTCCAGCCCAGGAGAATCTGAACAATCACTACCAGATCAACACATCAGGGATATACTGAAAAGCTTGCCCTCAAAACAAGACCTGGCTAAAATGCTGGGGAAACTCAAAGTTTCATTCCAAGCTAAACTGGATACCAGAGGCACTGACCAACACCTAATGGTAGACAGAGTGACTGCACTTGAGGATGACAGGGACACTATAAATTCCCAAACCCAGCAGATACAAGACACACTGGAGGCACACGCAACTCACCTTTCAGCAGTGCAAAAATCCCTCGACGATCTCGACAATAGAGGACGCCGGAACAACTTAAGGGTCAAAGGGCTCCCCGAGTGTGACCAGGAGAACCTATCAGGGACATACAAACCCTTTTAAACCTGATCCTAGAGAGACCCCCTGACATGCCAATACTATTGGATAGGGTCTTCTGGAGATACGGTCTCCAGTACTGCGTACAATACTCCAAGTGAGGTCTCACCAGTGTTCTGTACATTGGTATGAGCACTTTCCTCTTTCTACTGCTAATACCTCTCCCTATACAACCAAGCATTCTGCTAGCATTTCCTGCTGCTCTATTACATTGTCTACCTACCTTTAAGTCATCAGAAATAATCACCCCTAAATCCCTTTCCTCAGATGTTGGGATTAGGACTCTATCAAATATTCTGTAATCTGCCCTTGGGTTTTTACGACCAAAATGCATTATCTTGCACTTATCCACATTAAATGTAAGTTGCCACAATTCTGACCACGTTTCTAGTTTACCTAAATCATTTGCCATTTGGCTTATCCCTCCTGGAACATCAACCCTGTTACATATCTTAGTATCATCAGCAAAAAAAACATACCTTACCATCAAGACCTTCTGCAATATCACTAATAAAAATATTAAAGAGAATGGGTGCACGTACAGATCCCTGAGGTACCCCACTGGTGACAAGCCCATGCTTTGAATATACTCCATTGACTACAACCCTCTGTTGCCTGTCACTCAGCCACTGCCTTACACATTCAACAATATTGGAATCCAAACTTAAAGATTGCACTTTATTGATAGGCCTCTATGTGCCTATCAGTGTCAAAAGCCTTACTAAAAACTAGGTAAGCAATGTCTACTGCACCACCCTGATCTATTATTTCAGTTACCCAATCAATAAGATTAGTTTGGCATGATCTCCCTGAAGTAAACCCATGTTGTCTCTGATCTTGAAATCCATGTGATTTTAGATGTTCAACAATCCTATCCTTTAACGTGGTTTTCATTACCTTCTCCACTACTAAAGTAAGACTTACTGGCCTATAGTTGCCTGACTCCTCCCTACTACCTTTCCTGTGAATGGGTACAACATTCGCTAACTTCCAATCTTCTGGGACTACTCCTGTTAACAATGATTGGTTAAACAAATCTGTTAATGGTTTTGCTAGTACACCACTAAGCTCTTTTAATAACTTTGGGTATATTCCATCAGGTCCCATTGACTTATTTGTCTGTACTTTTGACAGTTGAAATAGAATCTCTTCCTCTGTAAACTCGCATGTAACAAATGACTCATTTGTCCTTTTTCCTAACTGAGTCCCCTTTTCTTCATTTTCATCTGTAAATACTAAACCAAAATATTCATTGAGGCAGTCAGCTAAACCTTTATCCTCTTCTACAAACATTCATTCTTTTGTTTTTAATCTAACTAATCCTTGTTTTACGTTCCTTTTCTCATTTATGTGTCTAAAAAATGTTTTGCCCCTTTTTTTTACTGACTGTGCTATCTTGTCTTCTGTGTGTAATTTGGAAGCTCTTATAAGTTTCTTAGTCTCTTTCTGTCTAATCTTATAGATCATTCTGTCTTCCTCACTCTGGTTTTTTTTATAATTACTAAATGCAAACTTTTTTTTACTATTTTGGCCACATCTGCGGAGTACCACAGCGGTTTCTTGCTTTTTTTGCTTTTACTGACAAGCCTAAGGCAATTTTCTGTTGCCTTCAGCAGTGCAACTTTTAAATAATCCCATTTCTCTTGGACTCCATTCAAATTGCTCCAGTCTGATAATGACTCCTTTACACATATTCTAATTTTAGAAAAGTCTGTTTTTCTAAACTTGTCTGTCTTAAACTTTTGTTTTTGTGTGGTGTGACTCAGTCACTGTTCTTATATTAAACCACATTGACTGATGATCACTGGATCCTAAACTTTCACCTACAGTAATATCTGATACCAAATCTCCATTTGTTAACACTAAATCTAGTACGGCCTCTTTACGAGTGGGCTCCTCAATGACTTGTTTTAGAGACAATCCCAGTTGAGAGTTTAGAATATGTGTGCTCCTAGCACAAGCAGCTATTTTGGTTTTCCAAATCACATCAGGAAGATTAAAGTCACCCGTGATGATAACTTCCCCCTTCATTGTCATTTAGGCTATTTCCTCAACTAGTAGATTATCTAACTCTTCTATTTATCCTGGAGGCCTATAAATCACACCTACACGAGTTACTGTGATTACCAAATTCTAACATAACCCAAACGGACTCTATGTTCGCGTCACTAACTTTTATTAGGCTAGATTTTATCCTTCACATACAGGGTCACCCCTCCCCCTTTCTTGCCTTCCCTGTCTTTTCTATATAAAGAGTATTGCTATGTCCCAATCATTTTTCTCATTATACCATGTCAAAGTAAGAGCGACAAAATCTACATTATCAGTTGCCATTATTGCCACAAGTTCATGGATCTTATTCCCTAAACTGCGAGCATTTGTAGACATGACTCTAAGCTTATCATTTTTTAACACACTTGCTACAGGCACCTCCTGTCCTTGTTTTATGGGGATATTGGATTGAGGGTTCATCACCCTTTTGTCCCACCCCCAGTTTATATACATCCTAGCAAAACCTCTGAACTGCTCACTGAGAATATTTGTTCCCTTCTGAGAAAGATGCAAACCATCTTTTTGTGTACAGTTTATTTCCATTCCAAACAGAGCTACCATGAGAAATAAAGCCAAATCCTTGCTCCCGATACCATTCACCAAGCCACAAGTTAAAGTCTCTAATACGCATCCGCCTATTGTTATGAGTGCTATGCACTGGTAGAACTTCAGAGTTCGTATATCATTGGCAAAAACACTAAAAACTTCCTTTACCTCTTAAACCTTGCAAGCCAAGCCATTTGTCCCTAGATGTTAACTTTTTTTTTTTTACTATTTTGGCCACATCTGCGAATTCCCCTTCCTGTTTTGCTCGCTTAACAATATTAAAAATACGTCTCCTGTCTCTGTGAGCAGTAGCTCCGGGAAGACATCTCACCAGACCACCATTGTCTAGCTCCACACCTCTTATGATAGAATCCCCCAACAACAACTGCTTTCTATTAGGTCTCACCATAGTCTTCAAGCCTGTCTCCACAACACCACTACATTTGGTGCCTGAGCCTGTCTCTACAACACCACTACCCTCAGTGCCTGAGCCTGTCTCCACAACACCACTACCCTCAGTGCCTGTCTCCATAACACCACTACACCTGGTGCCTGAGCTTGTCTCCATAACACCATTACACTCTGAAAGTGCAGAAAATGAATTATGTAGATTTTATCCACAACTCTAAGTCTACCAGATCCTACAGTACAGTGCATTATCCAGGTGGGGCAACGAGGCAATTGCCCCCCCCCCCAAGAAAACCAAGGATCTCCCTCTCCCCTGCCAGCACATTCAGGCGTCAGCCCTGCTATCTGCCTTCACAGACCAGAGGGGAGATCAGAGATCAGAGATCTCCCCCCTAGTCCGCAGGCACCGTGCTGGCAACTCATCCTGTAGCTCCTCTGGGTCCTTCTCTCGCGAGCACAGAGCATTGCCGCGGTTACCACAGCAACGCTCCAGATCTCACAAGAGTGAACTCTAGCCCTAGAGCTATGGGCTAGAGTTCACTCTAACCACTGGGACCACCAGGGATTCCCCATGGATCACCAGGGATCGAGAAATGTACATGTGTTTTAATTAAATTTAAAAAAACAACACATATAAAAAGGGTAGGGGGCTTTTTTTGTAATATGTGTTTTTTTTTTACATTTTATTAATATGTATGTACGGAGGCAGTGTATGTGTGTTTGTGTGTGTGGGGGGCAATGTGTGTGTGCTAAGAAGGGTAGGGGGGCTTTTATTTTTATAATCACACACACACACTGCCCCCCATACACACACTGCCCCTCATACACACATACTAACCCCATGTGTGTACGGGGGGCAGTGTGTGTGTATGGGGGCAGTGTGTACTGCCCCCATTACACACACACTGCCCCCATATATACATTGCCCCCCACACACACACTGTCTCCCATACACACACACTGCCCTCCATTCACACATTGCCCCCCACACACACACACACACACTGCCCCCCAATTAATATGTATGTATGTATGTATGGGGGCAGTATATTTGTGTTTGTGTGTGTGTGTGGGGGGGCAATGTGTGTGTGTGTGCTAAGAAGGATAGGGGGGCTTTTTTATAATCACACACACACCCCCATACACACGTACTGTCCCCCATATATACATTGCCCCACACACACACACACACACACACTGCCCCTTACACACATTGCCCCCCACACACACTGCCCCCATACACACACACTGCCCCCATAAACACACACTGCCCCAAACACGCATTGCCCCACACTGTCCCCCATACACACATTGTCCCATACACACAGTGTCCCCCATACACACACACTGCCCCCATGCACACACTTCCCCCATACACACACTGCTCCATACACACACACTGCCCCCCATACTCACACACTGCCCCCCATACACACATTGCCCCTATACACACACACACACTGCCCCCATACTCACACACTGACCTCCATACTCACACACTGTCGCCCATACACACACACAGCCCCCTATACACACACTGTCCCCTATACACACACATTGCCCCCATACACACACTGCCCCCATACTCACACACACTGCCCCATACACAAACACACTGTGCCCATACACACACACTGCCCCCATACACATACACACACACACTGTGCCCATACACACATTGCCTCCATACACACACACACATACACACTGCCCCCATACACACACACTGCCCACCACACACATTGCACCCATACACACATTGCCCCCCACACATACACTGCCTCCCATACACACATTGCCCCTCACTCACATACACTGCAATCCTCACACACACACACACTGCACCCTTGACATACACTGCTGCCCTCACTCACACACTGCAACCTACACACACACACTGCTCACACACTATCCCCTTCACACACACACTGCACCCCTTACACATTGCACCACTTACACACACCACTGCTTCTATGTCCTACTACAGCCCCATTTCCCAGAAGACCTTTGGGAGGGGGTCCCGGCACTATTGACACCATAACCACTACACTGAGCTGTAGTGGTTATTGTGTCTGGATTATTTCATTGAATAATCTACAAGTGTCCCTCTTGAGATCAGGCTCTGGATCCTCCACTGCTACAGTAATCCATCTGCCATTCCTAATACGTCTCAGAGGCAGTGGCTTTGCAGCAGTTCTAGCCTGAGTTTGTTTACCAGATAATTTACAAATCTCAGATTTCAAAAAGGCAATCTCCTGCCGCAATATAGAGAACTGTCTACAACTGTAGATAGCATCCACGTCTCCAAAAAGTGGAATGTGAAACAAATGCATAACAACTATTACACTGAACTAAGTCTGCCATTTTAATGAGGTGAATAATTTAAATCAAACAAATATTAATTTTTTTATCCTCTTGTATACTTCAGATTACCTCCAGTTTCTCTCCTGAATCTCTCCAATCACACACTTAGAAGCAGCACTTAGAAGTAGCAACCAAGCTATATTAGCCAAGCTAATGACCAAATGCTTTACCAATTACCAACAGGAAATCAAACCTTGTGCAACCAGTAACCTTTTCTTATAGATGAATCTTACCTGTAACAGTATAAAGAAAACTCTTGGAAAAATCTTAGACAGTTGGAGATTCTGTAAAACTCTCCAGAATATCTCCAATCACACACTTAGAAGCAGCACTTAGAAGTAGCAACCAAGCTATAGAATAAATGTGTTTCAATTGAAATAGGGAGCCTTTTGGTTGGTTTGTGGAATTTTGGTCTCTGAATACCTCTCAGCACACCTTTATCGGATAAGAAGATACAATGGAAGTTTGTTGAGCTATAGTGTCAACATGTAATGTTAAATTCATGTTAAGTATAGTTTGATTGTATTGTAGGCTAGTTTCAAAGAGATGTCGCAAAAAGTTGTGAAATCAACCATTTTCAATTGAAACACATTTATTATATTGAAATCATACACAAATTTCTTGAATATACCACAAGCTCTAGCGTAAGCTTCCTTAGTGTTGGTAGACAAATCTGCCTGCGTAAGTGATAAAACTCTGACTTAATAAAACTTAAGGCATGATTAGATCTTTAAACTGCAGAGGAACTCTAGGCTGAATATTCGCTGTTGGATGGTGTCTGAAAAATGACAGAGCAACAGCTGCATTATTCTGATGGATGCAGTGTAATGAGAGCTGTAGCTTAGCTGCTAACTAAGTCATTTTTGTATTAAAATTCATGATATTGACAGATTTTTTTGACCTGCCTTTATAATAATGTTGCATGCTGCCACGTTAACAGAAAACCTCTAACTGCTTTCCATTACCACTCTTTATCCCATAAGTGCTGTTACTATTATGAGAAAGACTTTTAACAGTGCTGAAGTTTGATTAAAGTTATCTAGAATGGCAGTTTCTGGTGGCCATGTAGCTTGTAACCAATCGTTACCATATATAGCCACATAACCTATGGCTCCTGCAGCATCAGCCCATATTACTGGGGTGTCATCCATTATGGGTGGGACATTTAACAAACTACCATTCCATGAGGACAGAAAGAGATGCCACATTTTAAGTCAGCCCTAGCTGGATCGTCTAAATAAATCTAGAGTTGTCATATGGCAGTCTGTGTAGCAGTGCAAGTAGTCTAGCGACAAAGGCCTTGCCTTGAGGAATGATCCTTATAGCAAAGTTGAGATAACCTAACAGTGATTGTAATTCCTTTCTAATGCTGGAATTGATGTTTGTCAGAATTCTGTTCTATTTTCCCTAAAGCAGGTAAGCTTGCATGGATTCAGAATTTAGTGTAATACCCAGGTAAGTTATTTCCATATTGGGACTTTATGTTTTGTCTGGAGCTACCGGAATTCCTAATTCCTTGAAAAAAAGTGTCTAGTAGACTGGTTGGTAGGTTCAATTTAAGAGGAAATTGTCAAGGTAGTGTATCACCACTGGACACCTGTGCCATTTTGAGTTATTATGTACCTTTTATCTTGCTTTAAGATCTATTATTATTTTTGCCGGCGAATGTTACTGCCATGTTAAGGTTTCAGCGAAAATTTCAAAAGTTCTGGGCTACTATTGGAACCAAAAGTCAGACTTGTAGAAAGTAGTATTGGTCTTCCAATTTAACACCATGCAAGCGTCAGAGTGATGGATGTATTGGGAGAAGTTTAAAGGCATTTGATGTCCATTTTGCTCATCCAGGCTCCTTTACTGATATCGATTATAGCTTGAAAAGCATCATCTATTAGCGTATTGTAAAGAAATGTCTTCTGAAAATATTAAAGTGTATTGTTTATGATGTGATTTATATTGTGTGATAAACAAAATTAAATTTAAAATGAAAAAGTGTAATGTATCGGGTAGAATATCCCCTAAACCACTATTTTCCCTTTGTTCTGCTGATCCCCAGCTCTTAATGTACTCATCCCCGAAAACCTTAGATTTCTCCCTCCTCAACCTGACTTTGTCTCAAGTGGGTAATGCTAGCACTGTCGTGTTGTAGGACTAGACATGTGTGCATTTGCATTATACTCACAACACCTTGTCAGTTCGTTTTGCAAAAAGCAATTAGGACAGTCACTATGAGACACCATCACAGTCTTAGTTGGAAGGGCCCAGTGGGCTTTTAAGGTAGAGAGGGCGACCCCGTCATCTGCCATTCTCTCTGTGGACGGCTTGGCGATGCTGCCGGCGTTTTTTCTGGGGAGCGTAACGGAAAAAGACCCCATTCCTTTAGAAGCCGCATGCCCTCCTCCGGTTCGTTTGCTGTATGTGATCTTCCGTTCCTCCAGACAATTATCTTGGTCGGATATCCCCAGCAATATTGAATGTTGTTGTTCCTCAGTGTTTTTGTAACTGTTACAAACTCTCGTCTCCTGCTCATGGTCATGGCCGAGAGATCTGCGTATAGTTGGACATTTTCATATGGTGTAGGCAGGTTTGTTCCTTTTCTAGCCGCCGCCAGCACTGCGTCCTTTGTTTTGAAGTAGTGGAAACGCACGACTATGTCTCGCGGCGTATCTGGTGTTAGCCTTTGGGGCCTTGGTAGGCGGTGCGCCCGGTCCATAAGCCATTCTGCGTCTGGTACTGTTGGAACCAGGGATTTGCATATGGTCATTATGCTCTCTGCGAGGTTATCATTTGTAACGGATTCCGGAATTCCTCGGAACCTGACGTTGTTTCGCCTTGAGCAATCTTCCATGTCGGCCATCTTCTTTTTAAGGGACATGTGTTCTTCAGTTAGGTTCTGTACAGCTGTCGCCAGTGTGTCATGTGCCGAGCACAGCTCGTCTTGCTTGACTTCCAGGCTATTGGTTCTCTCCCCCAATTCTGAGATTTCCTTTTTAATATCATTAGTTGCCTGTCTCAGATCTTTTTGCAGCGTTAACCTGAAGTCCTGCAGCATGGAGAAAAGCTTTCTCTCTGTAACTGGGGCGTCTGTATAGGTGCCTGCCTCATGATCCTGTTCCTGTGTGGAATCTGAGGCTTGGGATAGCGCAGGTCCGTCGCCGCCATCTTGGATGGACCGGGATCTATCTTTTTTTTGTTGGCGGATTGGGTCTGTGAGCTTCATTTGTTTGGCAGGGGCCATCACAGCAGTGGTAGGTATGTACCTTGATTTGTGCCATTTTTCGAGCGGTTTGCTTCGTGTTATCAGGCTTAGAGGTCTTATGCCGCCGGGAGCTCTCACGCCATGCGGCCGCTCACTTCAGCCGTCCGCCCCGCCCCCAACCACTATTTTCCCAAAGCTGAGTGAAAAGAGTTTGTTTTCCCCGAATGAGCTGTATGCATGTGGGTGAAATACAAATATATACAATATGTTTCCAAATGATGGCAAGCAAGTACACATAGTTAAAATATCAAAAGAAACCTACTATCAACCTTGTACTTCTAAATCAAATTATCTAATGGTCTCTTACAACGTATGTGATTGAAGCATGTATCGAAAGCATGGATCAGACTTGCATGATAGAGGTCTGACATTCTGTTTATATAACTGCACGGGGATATATAAAAAGTACAAACAGATCTAAAGCTATAAATGAGGCAGGATATAATCCTGGACACATTGTCTTGGCATAAGCTCTGAAATACAGTAAACATACATGACGGAATCTGCGTTTTCCCAGAAAAAAGATTGGTCTACCCAATTTGTCTTTTAACTCTTTTTGAGCGGTGTTAGGTGTGTACTCAGTACTGGCATCACTAGTAGAAGGTGTTGCATTGCCGTGGAACATTTAGCACAAACTGGTGTTTTTAAAAAGAACTCTGTAGTCACCAGAACAACTACAGCTTATTGAATTTGTTCTGGTGAGTAGAATCATTACCTTCAGGAGAAAAGGGAGGCATGAGGGGACCAGGGTGGCTAGATTGTGGTTTTAGCCCTATAATCAATTTGTTTCCTTTAAACCCATAGTATGTCTAACACCTTGCTACACAGAAACGACCTCTTGTCTTGTCAGGAATACATGCTTGTGTTCCTGATCCTATAGTGCTCCTTTAAGTCCTGCATAATAATTCTGTCTTTAGTTGGCCCCTAGTCAGTATGGACATTAAGTTGGACTAATGTAGCAGCGGCTTTAGCTGAAAGGACTTGATATCGTAAAAAGTGTAGCCCCCTGTGAAGGATTTCCCACAACCTGTTCAGTTGTTTCCACTCCCTGCTGTTTTATTCACTTGGATCCTTTCGTTATTTTTGTTGTTCGGCAAAATATTAATTTTACCGAATGGAGACTGTAACGGCTACCCCAGTGGAGAGGGGGTATCAACCGTTGGAGACGTCCTTTTTCCCAGCAAGATGCTGTGCAGTAATGGAGTAGCCTTCTTTCTATCAGCTGGATCCAAGTAGAGAGAGAGAGAGGTATAGCTCTTAAAAGAGCTAGTGATTAGCTTAGCAGGTTACCTTTCAATAACGAGACAAAGCTACGTTTTGAAGGGTAAAGTAGAACTGAGGTTTGATGACAGGTACTCTCCTTTTATGCAGTGCTCCCATGCAAGGGAGCCACCCACAACCAATTAGACGTTAACCAATCAGACAATGGTTACAATTCCCTCCCCTCTGCCTGGGAGATAATTGAGTTTCTTACTGTATCTTCTCAATTATCTCCAAGCTAAAACTTATACTTTTTATGCATTTTCATAAATTTCTGATTTTTCATCATGCAGGAATAAAACATATTTTTATGAACAACATATTCAGAATTCGTACAAATCCATTCAGGGATTCCAGAAATATTAAAAAGTCTCTTTGGACCGACCGCACACCTGTTTGCATGCCCAAAACAGTTCCACAGATTTAGGCTGTGTGGTCTGTCTATTTCTGCCCTGAAAAATAACAAAGTCTCTTCCGAAGGTGCCGTTCGAATCGTCGAAGTGAAACCGGGGCTAAGTTTCAGCGGTGTCTAATGGAGGTCTATTTTACACCAAAATGACAAAGTCCCATTCGAAATATGCGTTCGAATCTTCGAAAGGGACTTAGTCTCCAGCCGCAATGTCGAAGGGTAGGGGAAGATTTCCGTTCCAGGGATTTGACGGCACACACCGCTGACCACGTTCGACTGGATTAAAATGGCAGCTGCCACGTGATCGATTGTCTAATGGTGGCCACTTCGACTACTTCAGCACTTCGGTATCCGAAGTACCATATCAAACGTACCAATCCTTTGTACAAAACAGTTAAAGGGCCAGATATAGTCTTTGTTCCTAGGTACAGGCAATGAGGATGATGGCAAAAACAAACACAAGGGAGAGGATCCCAGGCAACATGGTAGGGGATGTTACAGAGACCACCCTGGGTACCAATTAGAACATAGAACCTTGTGTAACACAAAAACCGCAAGTTAATTTAATGCTCCTAAGTGGCCGCCATTTCGTGCATACGAATGCACATGGTGAGAACATTGGATGGCGGCCATCTTAACTCCCGAACGCAGCCAGTGGGACTTGGTCATCGAGTGCTTGAAACTGTTTTGGGCATGGGACTTGCACGAACAACCGGTCTCTATGGAAGTCCCATACAAACTATTTCCACAAACGGTAGAAGAACGGCATTCGGGAGTTTCAAACAGATGAACAAGAGGAGCATTCTCCACGAATCAGACCGGCTCTTGCTGCCAATTCTGTGGAACTCTTGATCGGATACAACCTCATGGCGAGCCGGTCAAACTTCCACATGGTGCCGTTTGGAAAGTACCGAACAGATTTTCGTGAATTTTTTAATATGTTACTCACATCATCCTCAGCTACCGATGGTTTTTATGTGGTTTTGATATGCATAAAGTATATTTCTAAAAATTTTGAAAATTGTTAACTTTTCTGGCCAGCACATAATTGAGTTTAGTATGTTGCTAAAACTCAATTATCTCGCTGGCTCAGAGGAGGAGTCTGGTGTTGTATAAATTGAATGCCCTTGCTTCCATTAAACCAGTCTTGTTCCAGTATTAAGCTTTGGCTCATGTGTGAATTATAAGGCGACACCAATGATATTTTACCCTGTGGATTATTGGCGATATTGTTTTATGGGAATAAGGGAATGCTTGATGGTGATACCTATTCCAACCATCACCCCCCCATATTTATAGATCGTAAAAAGCGTAGCCGCCATATCTATAACCAAGGTCCGCCAGTTTGTGCATATACAAATCCAGTTCCTCTCTGCGGTGAAGATCTGAGGAGCAAATCACATCCCTAAATAAGCCAAAATCTAAATGAATTCTGGAATATTTCGTTTCTAGCCTTCATTACCACAGACAGAGTGCCAAAAGTATAAGACCTGTTTTGATTATGTCTTGTGTCGCAATGAGTAGAAAGGCCAAATTAACGCCTTTATCATCTAAAATGTCATGTTTTATATAGGTTTTGCGGGGATTAGAAGTACGGTTAGTGTTTTCTAGATTGTCCAACCTGTTATTAATAGAAGCTATAGAAGCCACCAGAGATGATACCATACTATGTAGTCCTTTTAAGCTATTTAAGCTGTAGCTGGAAAGGGAATATTCCCTCTTTTAAGTTCTGCTATAATGTTGGGTATTATCCATGTTCTGTAGCTGGAATGCTGGGTTGGTAACTATGGTCTGTCTTGTAAGAGAATTAGAACTGAATGGGGTGCTGGTAAGCGAGAGGTCATTTCTGTGTAGCGAGGTGTTAGACATACTATGGGTTTAAAGGAAAAAAAATAATTATTGAAGTGTAAGGTGATTGGTATGAAGTAAATCCGCTGCCTACTACTAGTGCCAAATAGCGAAATTACATTGCTATAACTAGTTTGGTAACAGGTGAGGCCCTAACTAAATGCCAAGTGGCTTGAGAGGCACTACCTATGATTTAGCACGTGGGTCTTTCTTGATGTCACTGACGTAAGTGGCGAAGTGTTGGCCTCTCAGTGATGTTTACCAGATTTAAGATAGATTGGCCATGACAAGTGAGGCCCTGACTATAACATAATGCAAGGCTCTAGCTATGCGGTTGGTGCCGTAGCCTTGCACCGCCGAGCGTGAGGATGGGAGCTGGCCTTGCGGGACCACTCAACTAAGGCGAATAGGCCTATGAAATTTTTTACCTAGTTTGCGAGAACTTTCAGGAGGTTACTTCACACCTAACAATGGTTTGGAGAAGTTCCTATACTTTTTTTTTTTTTTTTTTATAACCTTGGAATTTGTAAATGTTTTGTATGCTTATATAAAGCTAAAAAACTATCAGAACAAGACAAATGTACATTTTTATTTAGATGATGAGGGAAATAACTCATAAAATGTGCTAACCATTATTTCTCAAAGGAATTTCCTGAGCTACAACGAGTTCAAATGAGAGCCTCCCTCAGGAAGCGATTGCTGAGACCCTGAAGGATTAGGCAGGAATGAGGAAAAGGAGACAGAAGAGAAAAAAGGGGGGAAAACAAGGGTAAGGAGAAATAGAGAGAGAAAAAAAATATAACTTAAAATTATTGAAACAGGCATTATTTGAGAAATTAATTTAATTCCCTATTTGAAATGGTATTAACGAGTTTGACACCAAGAAATTTTGAACCGCTAAATTGTTAAGTAATTAGTGAACCTTCCAGATGACATACAGACATATATGACATCTGATGGATGACATCCAGCATATCTAGAGTATAGATAAGAATTCACATAAATAGTCGAACAGTAATGCATCAAACCTAGTGAAATTGTCATAGTGTTATATAGAAAGCAAACAAATTTAAATTCCTGGGAAAGAAAAATACACGAACGGGAAACCTTCAACCGAATTGGTGTTTCTAAAATTTGGCGTGAACAGCATTGATCTTGACAATTATGTGAAATAGCTTAGGTAAAAGCGCACAAATTAATACACGAATGGCGTTCGAATGCTTTCACCCATACGAATAAAAGTGTCTGTAGAACACATAGACGAACGAAGCAGCTTAAATCATGCATTTATTTAAATGAACAGAGACTACTAATGAATTGATACGAATTGTATGCGACAACGTATGAAATACAAGGTGCCTGTACAACCGAACTACTTACAGTTTGTAGAATGTATGCTGCAAAAGGGCCGTGTTTGTGCAACGGACGGCGTTCGTTTTTACATACTCACGAATTTGCATGAAAGTAAATTGGATAGCTGTGTTTGTACAGATGGCCGGCAGGCGGAAATTATGTCAAGGTCTTTGTGAACAGACAGCAGAATAACTTCCGAAATGGCGACGGCAGGTAAGCTGGGGTTACTGGGGGCTTAAATAGGGCAAATAACTCACAATTTCAGGCATATGCTTTACACACACACATACATACATATATATATATATTGTAAAAAAACACCTCTTTTACAGGTAGGATTGTTACAGATCTTGCAGTAACCACAGCCTTCTAGGGTATACAAAGTCCAGGACACATTCAGCTCGGTTTTCCTTTTTATTTGATAAGAAAGCAGGTGCTTTAAATAATAACAAACAAAATTCCTTGCTCTTACTTGAGCTCTTACTAGACAGGAATTACTATCTGTAATTGGGTGGCTTTCCTACTTACCAATTTTACAAAAAAAAAAAAAGAAATGGATTTGCAATAAACACAATTGTTGTTCTCTCTCCTTCAGCTCTCCTAGCTATTTGTTTTTTTTTGTTTGTTTGTTTTTTTTTTCTCCCTCACTCTGCAGCAGGCTGATCTCTTCTTTTAAAGGCCTATCTGCTAATTGACTAACTACAGGTGAGTGCCAATTAGTAAACTCTTAAGTCAGATCCAAATTGTGGTGTGTTACACAGCAACTAGTGCTGTTGGAGCATTGGCCCACCCTGCTCTCCAAATACTCCGCCCCAGGGACCCATACCATGTTTTGCAGAGCATCAGCAATGTATATTGCAAACTTTAACATCTCTCACTGGGGCATTTAACTGAAAATTCTCTGGTTGCTGTTTAGCAAATCAGGCCTGATGTATCTTCCATCAACCACTATTCCACTTTTACGCTCACAATATATACACACACACACATGCCAGTTTTCTACAAGACAGCCACTAGAGGGACTTTCGGGTGGTTAGGTGACCAAAAGTTGTCTAACTGATGCTGGACGTCCTCACCCTGTGCATGAGGACATCCAGCATCTGCTAAATATCCATAGGATTTTAACCCGTTCAGTGTCGAGTGGGGGAGGGGAGGACATGAGGGAGGGCAGCACTATAAAGAATTATAGTGCCAGGAAAATAGCTTTGTTTTCCTGGCACTATAGTATTTCTTTAAAAGGAGCAGGAAAAGGTGGAATCTAAAGAGAAAGGGGTGGGTTCTTAATCAGGAAGCGGTGCGCCCTTGACAGGAAGGGGTGGTAAATTTAGATTAGGGGTGTTCTCAGGTATAGTCATGCCTAGGGCAGCACAAAATTAAAATACACCACTGTGTGAGTGTCTGAGTATGTGTGGGGGCACGCGTTCATATATGCATACAAGTGTTTTGGGTTTTTTTTGGGTGGGGTGGAGTTCCCACACTTTTTCCCCAGGATTTGATCCCTGCATACGTGTGTGTATGTTTACAAACACACATATATATCTATCTAACAATGCTATGCAAATACTTATGAGAGGAAAGTAAAAACCAGGCGCATCTCCACGGAGACAGGAGGTGAACCTGCTGCCTTACTCTCAGTGAAGACCGTATCTCCTGCAGCTCTTTATTGCTCTTCCTGGAAAAATCTGTGTTATTCACTAAAATGAGAATTTTAGGAAATTAAAGTGAAATCAACGTGAATTTCAAATTTTAGATCAATATAGCTGAACTGATAGCATAGCTGATTTGGAGAGTTTTTCAAGTTCAGTTATTTTGGCCTTAAATTTGAATTCAACTTTGTGTTCACTTGCCAATTTTCACTTTATTTAGTAAGCCTGTATAATAAAGTAAGACTCATTGCAAATCATAAATTTGTGTAGCTTGCTACAGCTCCACCCATTGTTCAGACTACAAAATACACTTATTATACCAAATACAGAATGTCCAGTACTATATAATGTAGTCCCAAATTTTGCTCACCTCTATCAAGTCTCTAATTTATTTGCTCTTTCCATCCTTTAGGACAGGATCCTGCAATCACAGGACCCAACCTTATGTCGTATCAATCCAACAGAGTCAGACTTATTGCAGGTAGACTTTATTGCACTATGACGGTTAAACTCATTACAATCTTTTGGCTAATGCCTAAATCTTAAAGAAGTTAGTATATCTATAGTTTTAAATATTGTGCAGTTTCTTTGTTAGTTGGTAGTTATTTTTGACTGAATATCAAATTTGTTCTTTAGTTTTGTGTCCGGTGCTTTGTATGTGGTAGATCTGTGAGTTGAACTTTTATATTTTTGAATGATTTCATATCTTCTTCTCTTCCCACCTTTGGAATATTTACCAAGTATGATGGCTTTAAAGATATTTTCCTATCCCCAAAGCACTTCAGCTTGTTAAAGTACGGGATTAACTGCATGTCCCCCGAGGTTCATTTTCAACTTTTTTCAAAAATCCCTTTAACATTTATGCACTATGAAATTAAAACAATTTTTTCAGTGAAGGTAAAATATCAATTCCATGAAGTTTTATATGACTTCCTTTGTGAATGCTCATGACTCTGACATATATCCCTGTTGCTCATTTTTCCATATGGGATAATACTTTTTTCAAATGCCCTGTTTTTAATAAACCCTGGTTTGTTTCTTTTCCACTCCAACCATATGGCTTTTAAGAGTAGCCTCTGCTCTCTCATTCCCTTCTGTACACATTTTGTCTGTTATATTCATTAATTAATTAAATTCTAGTATAATATAGTCTTCTGACTCTTGTCTAGCCTCTAGAAATTTAATAACTTTTGAAAGGATGTAGCAATAATTCTATTGCATGACTGTCCTTCATATGTTCCCTAAGAGGATATTGCTTTAATGCTGCTTTATAGATTGGCATTTACATACAGTTGTGCTAAAATGTTTGCATTACCTGGCAGAAATTGTGAAATTTTGACATTGATTTTGAAAATATGACTCACATAGTTGTTTGGCTCCTTTTAAAATCATAATGATAACAGAAAATACCCAAATGGCCCTGATCGAAAGTTTACTTATCATTGAATGTTTGGCCTTGTTACAGACACAAATGGTGACACACACAGGTTACAATTGCAATTAAATGTTCATTTCCCACACATGTGGCCTTTTAAATTGCAATTAATGTCTGTGTATAAATAGTCAATGAGTTTGTTGGCTCTCACGTGGAGGCACTGAGTAGATTAGATACTGAGCCATGGGAAGCAGAAAAGAACTGTCAAAAGGTCTGTGTAACAAGGTAATGGAACTTTATGAAGATGGAAAAGGATATAAAAATATAAACAAAGCATTGAAAATGCCAGTCAGTACTGTTCAATTACTTATTAAGAAGTGGAAAGTTAGTAGAACTCTTGACACCTAGCCAAGGTCAGGTAGACAAAGAAAGATTTCAGCCACAATTGCCAGAAGAATTGTTTGGGATACAAAGAAAAACCCCACTGGTAACCTCAGGAGAAATACAGCCTGCTCTGGAAAAAGAAGGTGTGGTTGTTGCAAGGAGCACAATACGACGATACTTGAACAAAAATGAGATGCATGGTCGAGTTGCCAGAATGAAGCCTCTACTGAACCAATGCCACAAAAAAGTATTGTTACAATATGCCCGACAACACCTTGACATGCCTCACAACTTCTGGCACGCTGTAATTTGGAGTGATGGGACCAAAATAGAGCTTTATGGTCACAACCATAAGCACAGTGTTTGGAGAGGGGTAGTGATGTCCCGAACGGTTTACGGAACTTTGACCCTGTACCTCACAGTCAGCAGACACATTCCAGCCAATCAGCAGCAGACCTTCCCTCCCAGATCCTCCCACCTCCTGGACAGCATCCATTTTACATTCATTGTGAAGCTGCATTCTTAGTGAGCTGTCCAGGAGGTGGGAGGGTCTGGGAGGGAGGGTCTGCTGCTGATTGGCTGGAATGTGCCTGCTGCCTGTGAGGTACAGGGTCAAAGTTTACAGCATACGTTCGCTGTCCGTGGCGAACCGTTCAGCGAACCGTTCGGGACATCACTAGAGAGGGATCAACAAGACCTATAGTGAAAAAAATACCATCCCCACTGTGAAGCATCATGGTGGCTCACTGATGTTGTGGAGTGTTTGAGCTCTAAAGTCATGGTGAATCTTGTGAAAATTGATGGCAAGATGAATGCAGCATGTCATCAGACAATTTGCATTCTTCTGCATAAAGGTTGCACATGGGACCCTGTTGGACTTTCCAGCATGACAATGACCCTAAGAACAAGGCCAAGTTGACCCTCCAGTGGTTACAGCAGAAAATCGTGAGGGTTCTGGCATGGCCATCACAGTCTTTATATCACAGTCCTTAATATCATCAAGCCACTCTGGGGAGATCTCAAATATGCGGTTCATGCAAGTTGACCAAAGACTTTGCATGACCTGGAGGCATTTTAACTAGACAATTGGACAGCTATACCACTTTCAAGAATTAGTGGCCTCATAGACAACTATTACAAAAGACTGCACAGTGTAATTGATGCTAAATGGGGCAATACACAGTATTAGGAACTAAGGGTATGCAAACTTTTGAACAAGGGTCATTTCAAAATCCTTTGTTGCCATGTTTTGTTTTATGATTGTGTCATTCTGTTATAACCTACAGTTGAATATGAATCCAGTAAGAAATAAAAGAAATGTGTTTTGCCTGCTCACTCCTGTTTTTACCAATTCTTCAAGGGTATGCTAACTTTTGAGCACAACTGTAGTAACGTAATTCTGAACACTTTTCTTCTTCAATGTATAATGTACAATTTAATATTTGTTAATTTGTAGTTTAATGTCTGAAATTGAATGTTCATACCATTTCTATAAGAGACCCTGAAACCTCTCACTAAGTAATACTAGCAGGATTGAAATTATTTTACTTGTCTGTTCTCTGTGTGCCATTGGGTTAGAGTATCACAAAGCTCATGTTTGTTTATCACTGGCTATAAACCACCAATGGAAATTAACTTGTTTTTTCTGTCTTAAACCTTCACAATAAATAGTTAGCATTATTAAGCTTTGAAAATGTAAATCTCATTTCTCTCCATCTTGCCATTTTCTTATATTTACTTGCAGCAACCGGGTGTAGTTCCCACCTTATTTTTCATTATGCAATTCCACTTATTTTGCAAAGTATTAAATGCTACTGTTGTGGACAAGTATTAATTCAATCCAGAACAAAAAAAATAATGGTGGAGTAAGAGTAATAAAGAATTATAAAATTAATAGGAAATAATCAATACACATTTCCATCTTTTACATAATATATAGAACAGGAAATAATGGTTTATTTGCTACAGTATCTTTTACTCTTCCATCTTACAAGACACACTTATTGCATATGATGAATAATGTTGCAAGTCCATACTTTACCTATGAAATAAACAAGTTTCATTTCAAGGCAATCAAATTGGAGAAATGCTATAGTTTGGGATGTGAAGGTCTAGTTTGTTGACCACCAATTTTAATATCACTGGTTAGTTGATGCAGTTAGTTATATAAATCATTATAATGATGTCACTATTGTTCCAGAATATTCATTATTTCACCAGTGCAGTCATCAATCATCTGAATAACATTCTATTACTAGAAGTGGAAAAATATGTCCAGGCCTACACTATGATCTAGTGATCAGCTGTAAGCTTTGAGCTTATATGGTTGAACTACAGACTCGCCCAGTGGTCTTGGCTACATCCATATAACTGGAGCCTTCCCAGTAAATAAATGTGTTTGGCCATAAAACAGCTGGTATCGTCCTGGTATTGCAAAACGGTGTCTTTAACTTACACTCTGATCTTTAACCATCCTCAGATGCATCACTCTCTTCAGGAGGTGGTCAGTTTCTTCCCTGTTTATAACTTCTTCTTTTTTTGTGAACCACATGGCATACTGGGGAGATTATACTTGCCTTACTACAAGATTTAAGAACTTACTTCAATTGGACAGGAAATGTCATTTATTAAGAGGCACAGAACATTGGTTTACTTCACGTCCTGTTTTTTTTTTAAAGCTCTAATTAGATTTCCTGGAATAATCCTGGCCCATGTGCATTTTTGTGCCCCTCCTGAAGTTACAGGTTTTTTAAAAGAACTTTACCTGTCAGTGCAACAGGGTGACTGCACATGTGTCCACATCAATGCATTTAAGTCTATGGCTATCTCTTTAACACCATGCACTACAACGAGAAAGTCAATTAGACATACTGGGTCAACAGGAGTGGAGTCAGTAAGCATATCGTGTTTCTCTTGACTAAACCATAAACTTCTTTCGAAACAGCAAAAATAAAATATGGATGTATAATTTTCTTCTTCCCTTTTTTGTTTAAGTTGCTTTAGAATTGAAATCACATTACTTGGAAATTGTAATAGAATTTTGCAAATACATTTCCATAATGTCCTTTAAATTTATGAAGTGAATGGCCGGACTAACGTATAAGAACAAGGAGTAGTCAAATTCAAGCCGAGGTCAAGGAGTGCAGAGATCAGGATAAACAAGTATACTAAAA
Source organism: Pelobates cultripes (assembly GCA_933207985.1). Lineage (NCBI taxonomy): Eukaryota > Metazoa > Chordata > Amphibia > Anura > Pelobatidae > Pelobates > Pelobates cultripes. The sequence goes on from OW240914.1 coordinate 311,247,984, forward strand.
TAGGGTCAAAGGAGTATAGAATGAAGAGTAGTTAAAAACGGAACCGAAGTCAAAAGCTAGAATAACGAATACAGATAAAGCACTTTAGGGAACAATTATGAACCACAACAGGCAATGAACCTAGTGAGTCCTTTTTATACTGTGACTTGTTAGGATGGTATCCATGCCCCCAAAACATCAGAATTTGAACGTTTCAGCAGGATGTGACATCATTAGGGTCATGACGTCAACACACCCTCGCCGTGTTATAAAAGTGGGAGGTGATATCGCACCAGTGTGAAAACCACTGGAGAAAGGAGAGGGATGCTGGAGAGGACCTACCTCTTCCTGTAAGAGGTGAGTACCACGGGGAACAACCCTGGTCACCAAAGAAGAAACCCTGACCGTACCCCCTCTTCTAGATCCACCCAGAAGGCGGAAGGACCCCAGACGAGACGGATAACGGGAATGGAAAGAACAGAGAAGACAAGGAACATTGATATCAGAACGGTCAACCCAAGACCTGTCTTCAGGACCATTGCCCTTTCAATCAACCAAATATTGCAATTTACTATGATTGAAATGAGAATCAAGAAGAGATTGGATCTCGTATACCTCCTGACCCTTTACTTGAACAGATGAAGGGGCAACAATAAAACTGGTAAATCGATTACAGGTCAAAGGCTTCAATGTAGAGACAGGAAACACCTTGGGAATACGAAAGGTCATGGGTAAATCAAGATGATAAGCAACAGGGTTGACATGGGCTACCACCTTATAAGGACCAATAAACCTAGGTGTCATTTTCATAGAAGGTACCTTAAGGCGGCTATGTTTCGTGCTTAACCAGACTTATCACCCAACTGAAATACAGGAGCAGCACGTCTACGCACATCAGCATGTTTTTTATCAAGGTTGGATTTGTTAGAGAGGAGATGTTGAGCTTGCTCCCAGGTCTTCTTTAGGTTTTCAAAGTGTACATCAACCATCGGCATTCCCTGTGAAAAAAAGGCAGATGGATGAAAACTGGATGAAAACCATAATTTAAGAAGAATGGGTTGTATTGAGTAGCATTGGAAACTAAGCTGTTGTGTGCAAACTCAGCCCAAGGAAGCAAGCCAACCCAGTCAGCCTGATGAGCAGATACAAAATATCATAGGTATTGTTCGATCTTCTGATTAGTACGTTCTGCTGCCCTGTTAAATTAGGGATGATAGGCTGAAGAAAAAGAGTTATACCCAATTCTTTACAGAAAGTCTTCCAAAATTTTGAGATAAACTGTGAACCCCTGTCAGATTTAATTTCTCCAGGTATTCCATGGATCCAGAATATTACCCTGGCAAAGATCTTCGCCAATTTTGGTGAACATGTCAATAACAGTCAAGATAACGTTTTTCTTTACGGAAGTAAGTAAGTCATCAATGAAGTCCATGGCTATACTGGCCCAGGGTTGGTTAGGAATATCTAAGGGTTGAAGCAGACCACGTGGAAAAGCAGTAGACAGTTTGGTTCTCGCTCAAACAGTACAAGCTGTAACATAATCTTTACTATCCTTTCTTAATGAAGGCCACCAGAATTCGTTGACAATTAGGGAATACGTCTTGTGAATACCTGTATGACCTGTGATTTTATTGTCATGAAAGAGGATGAGTATCTCATTCTGGTGTTCAGGAAGAACATATAGACATTCTTCTGGTACAAATCCAGGAGCCTGAGACTGTTTAGCAACAATATCCATCACCAGAGGAGACTGTATCTTGATACTAGTATTAGCTATGATGTATGTTCGGGTACCAGAGAAGAAACTTCAAAAGTGGAATTGACAAGAGGTTCACATTGACGGGACAATGCATCGGTTTTAGAATTATTTGAACCAGGTATGTACGTCAACACAAAGTTAAATCTTGTTTAAAAAAGGGACCATTGTGCTTGCCTAGCAGAAAGATGTTTGGCCTCTCCAATATAGGAGAGGTTTTTATGATCTGTTAGGATAGTCACTGGAAGTAATGTACCTTCTAAAAGGTGTCTCCATTCTTTTAAGGCTAGAATTATAGCAAGGAGTTCTCTGTCTCCTATATCGTAATGTCTTTCTGCATCTGATAATCTTCTAGAATAGAGCCCGCAAGGGTGTAGTGGTAGGTCAGGACTTAGTCATTGTGACAACACAGCTCCTACACCAGACTCATCTACCTCTAACAAAAATGTAGACTAGGATTAGGATGTACTAAAATTGGAGCAGATGCAAAAAAAGTTTTGAGCGACTCAAAACCGCTCATGTTCATTGTAGGAGTGACTATAGACGAAAAACCCTTTATGAAGCATTTGTAATAGTTAGTGAATCCTATAAATCTTTAAATAGCCATTAACCCATTAGGTAGAGGCCACTGGAGTATGGAATCCAATTTCTTGGGATCCATGGCAAATCCTTTTCCTGAAATCACATATCCAAGAAAGCTGATTTGGTGTTGGTCAAATAGGCAGGGGGAAGTGACAGGGTGAGTGTATGGGGAGGTGACAGAGTGTGTGAAGGGGATGTGATGGTGTGTGGGGAGACAGGGTGGGGATGCCTGTGACAATGTTTGAGTAAGAAGGCTGTGAGATGGTTAGGGGGCTGTGAGTGGATAGGAGGTCTGTAAGTGGGTAGGTGGTCTGTATGGTGGTAGGGGAACAATGAGTGGGTTTTAAGGTGGGTAGGGGGTTGTAAGGTGGGTAGGGGGACTGAGTGGGTAGGTGGGTTATGAGGTGGATAGAGGGACTGTGAGGTGGGTAGGGGACTGTATGGTGGGTTGGGGGGATGTAAGGTGGGTAGGGGGATGTAAGGTGGGTAGGGGGCTGTGAGTTGGTGGGGGCTGCGAGGTGGGTAGGGGGGCTGCATGGTGGGTAGGGGGGTTGAAAAGTGGGTAGGGGGACTGTGAGTTGATAGGGGACTGAGTGGGTAGGGGGACTGAGTGGGTAGGGGGGCTGTGAAGTGGGAGGGGTTTGTAAGGTGGGTAGGGGGGCTGTGAAGTGGGAGGGGGTAGTAAGGTGGGTAGGGGGACTGTGAGTGGGTAGGGGACTGTAAGGTGGGTAGGGGGGTAGTGAAGTGGGTAGGGGGGACTGTTAGGGGGTCGGGGGGCTCACTGACAGCCAGACACACATTCATTCACAGACACACACACTCACAGACACACTGACAGAGATACACACACAGACTCACTGACAGCCAGACACACACACACGCACACACACACACACACACACACACACACATCCCACATACACACACACACACATTTCCCCCCAAACACTCACAGATTATTTTTTAAAATCCACCCAGCCTCCCTACATTTGGGAGAGCTGGTGGATTTTTTACCTGGGGTCCAGTGGGGCTGCTGGTCGGTCTGTGTGGGCAGGAAGGCAGACGGGCGGTTAAACTCCAGGTCGCCGGCTTCAGGCATCACTCTGCGGTGCGTGAGGGAGCTGAGCAGGGAGAGCTCACAGATCAGCTCTCCCTCGCCTCCCACCTTCCCCCCCCCCACCCCCCCGATGACTAACAAGGCAAATGCGGGCAAACAAGTCCTGCAGAACCACAAACGGGAACGGCGTTCCTGCTGTGGAAAAAGTGCAGGAACGCCGTTCCCAGGCATTCCTGCAGGACTCGAGCCCTGTTTAGCACATATAACTTTGTTATTGTTGTTGTTTACATTACTATGGCTACTATCACTATGGAAATTGCCACTTTGTGTGATTGATTAAGATGATATACATTTAAGTATTGTTGGGGGAGGAATTTACATTACTTGGCAAAGACTCACAGTCAAAACGTTGCTGATTTGCCAATAAATGAATATAATTGTTTCCACAATAAGGAGTACTGGACATCTCTTTTTTGTTTCTTTTTTGCCATTTAATTTTTTGATACTTTAATTTGTTTCTTTTATTTATGTGTGTATTAAAGTTTAAAAGTCACATTTAAGGAAATTGCAGCTTATTTTAGTGAACTGATTATAATAAAGTGTTTGTTGAATATTACCATAAACCGATATCTTGATACCAGAAGCATTGAAGTATATTTGACAGAGAACTGTGACCCACAGAGTATGTAGATTGACTTCACAGACATTCTGATTAAAAAAAAACAGGCACGTTGGGGTGATTTTACAGTTTCATGAACAAAAACAAACATTTTACTGTATACAGAGCACGAAGCATATAAAAAAGTGAGTTTTAGCAAAAGAAAAAAAAACAGTATGCATGAGGACCTCCAGCATCACCAGAATCCCCATAGGAAAGCATTGAACAATGCTTTCCTATGGGGAGGACTAATATGTGTGTGCGTGCTCGCGCGCGGCCATTGCCACACTTGTGCATTAGGTATCCCTCGCCGGCTGACGTCGGCAGGGGAGGAGCGTGGGCGGAGCCTGACCCAGCACCAAGGGACATCGGCGCTGGATTCATGTAAGTCACTGAAGGGGTTCAACATATTTGAATTTATGTATTTTAGGCAAAAGACAACATGCAAGTATATTTAACCCCTTAAGGACCAAGCTTCTGGAATAAAAGGGAATCATGACATGTCACACATGTCATGTGTCCTTAAGGGGTAATGAAGCCATCCACTTTAGGGTATACACCCGAAACAGCTTCACAAAGAAAGGATAGATATAGCACTGCAGAATGGCAATGAGAGTCAGGAAACCGGGTAAGAAATAAATCTTCAAAAAAATTGCTATTTTGCTTGTGAAATTGAATATTAAATTTAAGCACTGTGGTATTACAATGTTGCATTGTATTTATACTCCTTTAAGAATCTTTTTAAACTTTGGACAGAATAATACACTGTATGTTGTAAGGACCATAAGCAAAACAGATTATGTAATTTACACCTAATTGCATTCAAAGTTCCAATTAGCTATACGTGTATTTCAAAGAAAAAGAATACGCAATAGATGCACTTTGATTCTTAAAAGAAAGGATTTCATTTCATAAAGCGTTATAAATCTAATTCATGAGCTTCCCCTCATTACAAAAATCAGAACAGCATAAAAAAAAAGAATTATAAAAACATGAGTGGTCAGATGATACATATTACATTGGTAAAGCTAGTTAAATAACAATTCATCATAGAGAATTTTCTATTTTTGAGAAGTTCCCTGCAAATAATCAGTTCTTTATACATAATAAATGTTAAGTCTTAGATCATAGATCTAGTTTTTATGTTCTTCTGATATCTAAGCTCCTCTCTGAACATGAACAAATATTTCTTGGGAAGAACAGAACATAAGAGCTTTTATAACATTGGCACTGGGAATCTTTACAAATACATTTTATAGATATAAATAGTAACTGTAAAGGATCCTTGCATTCGTGCAGCGATGATCCTTGCAGCGAAATCCAACTGAAACGAAGTGATTATAACTCCCAATCCCCCAAACATGAGTCGAGACTTCATGAAGGGGTAAAACGATCTGATTTACTGTGGGCTACCTGCCAGGTATTTATGCAGGTCTTCCACCTGGTGGACACTCCCCTAGGGGACCAGATGGAAGACTGGGACAAAAGTAACACAGTAGCCAATCACAGTGGCTATAGCATAAGCACTCCCCTTTTACATAAATCACTCCCTCTTTTCCATCCTGGATATAATTAACTTAAGGTAGCAAAGAGAGCCTTAATTATCTCCAGGAAGAAAGAAGCATGGCTTTTCTTATTTAGCAAAACAGAATAAAAATATATAACTTTCTTTTTACACAACATAAACTTTAAGTTCCACCTATCCCCAGATAGCTTGGATCTGAGGGCATATTCTAGGCGAATAGCGCTCAGATCCCACGAACACAGTTCTCAGAATCGTCGACCGAAGTTTGACTTTCACCGGCCGTTCGTGTGTTTGCAGCCGACTGCAAGTTCCATACTATAGCTATCTGGGGTCGGCCACTTTCGCATACTTTAGCGCACGAATGAAGTAGTACCCCTTCATTCGTGTATTTTTCCACCGTATGAACGAGGATGGGCGAAGGTAGCAGCGGTGTTCGACAAAATAGGTAGCCGAAATCAGTTCCAGGGAATCCTCACCATTTACCGCTGTGCGTTCGACAATACAAAATGGCGATTGCCATGTGTTCGGTAGATGAACGCGGACCACCCTCTATTCACCAATTAGTCTGTGGTTAACCGCAACAGTCAGGGTGGTCAATAGGCTCCACACGACCTCAGTGGGAGATCGGTGGTTCGGTAGTTGATTCGCATTTATTGTTATTTCCACGAAATCCCGCTGTAATTCTCCAAATAACCGAACAGGCTTGTTCGTATAGTCTGTAAATAGGGGATTTCGTTACAGTAACATTTTCTAAATTAGGCTACTAATGGGAGGTAATTCATTCCAACTTACAAAATCATATTTCTGGGAATCTGAATTGATACTCTGAAAGATAGCTTGTACCTTTCCGTGGAGTGTCAATTCAGGCAATCGTAAAAGTTTCACAGTGTGTTGGAAAATAAATAGTTTTTAACCAACACCTTATTTGCCTGCTAGCTATACAGTGAGGGAAATAAGTATTTGATCCCCTGCTGATTTTGAACGTTTGCCCACTGACAAATGGTAGGTGTATTTTAGCAGTGAGAGACAAAATAACAAAAACTATTTTTTAAAAATCCAGAAAAACACATGTCAAAAATGTATAAATTGATTTGTATGTCAATGAGTGAAATAAGTATTTGACCCCTTTGATTTAGTACTTGGTGGTAAAACCCTTGTTGGCAATCACAGAGGTCCGACGTTTCTTGTAGTTGGCCAGCAGGTTTGCATACATCTCAGGAGGGATTTTGTCCCACTCCTCTTTGCAGATCCTCTCCAAGTCATCCAGGCACTCAGACCACTTCTGCCCATTGGAGTGGTCTCTGTGCCAACTTCCATCACCCTTAACCCTGCAAATGTAATTATTGCAGTTTTTATAAGTGCAATAATTAGGGTCAATAATTACGTTGCAGGGTCAAGTGGCTGTCTGGGATCTTATTTCACAATCTTAAAACACGAAAAGTGTGTTTTAAATGACCCTGGACGTCCTCACACTATGCATGAGGACCTCCACCGTCACCAGAATCCCCATAGGACAGCAATAAATAATATGGGGAGGACTAATATGTGTGTGTACGCGAGGCCATTGCCACGAAAGTGCATTAGGTCTCCCCCGCCGGCTGATGTCGGCAGGGGAGGAGCGTTGGCGAATCCTGACCCAGCACCGAGGGACATCGGTGCTGGATTCATGTAAGTCACTGAAGGGGTTTTTACCCCTTCAGCAACATGGGATGGGGGTGGGAAGGCTCATCTCCAGACCTTAATCCCATAGAAAATCTGTGGAGGGAGCTGACGGTTCGATTTGCCAAACATCAACCTCGAAACCTAAACGGATTCTCAAGTGTCAGTAAAACAAATCCGTTTTCCTGGCACTGCAGTGTGTGTGCATCTGTCAGTGTGTGTCCAAGTAATAGTGTGTGTGTATGTCATTGTTCGTCAGTGTACATGAGAGTGTGTGTCTGTCACTGAGTTTATGCGTCTGTCAATGAGTGTATGCGTCTGTCAGTGAGTGAGCTTCTGTCAAAGTGCGGCCTTGACAGGAAGGGGTGTGGAAAATTTAAATTAGGGGGGGTTGCCCGAGCACCATCCTGCCTAGGGCAGCCCAAATCCTAAATACACCACTGAATGTATGCTGTCAATTTATCAGAAGTCTGCTATTGTTTTCCTTAGAATAAATCTTTTAATTGCTGACTATATTGTTTATTGTTTTACTAACCTAGTTTTCATGCAAGTCTTTATTAGGCTGCTTTTTTCTTTAAAGTCTACCAATTTGTTATATAATATTTATCCCTTTCTCTCTGACAAGCATTAATTCATGAGCTAATTTTCAATGCAAAATTACATTTAGACCATTTAGATACACTTATATTTCCCTCTACTACAGTGTCAGTTTTTACCCACTGGAAAAATAAATTTCCTGTCTGTAGAGAGTCTAGAACTGAAGGTTCTAAATCGTTTGAGCTACACTGTACGAGAGTTATTATTTATCTTTCTGTTTGGAGGACATAGAAAGTTAATGTATCAGTTTTAATCAGGTAACTTTTTATAAATTTTACATTATTTTTACAATTTAAAAATTATTTTATCCACCCAATAGTTCTGTGAAGGGTGAATAGAAAATAAAAAAAAAAAAATTCGGCACATTTCTATAATAGGAATTTTAAAGTTTGATAATAGCAATTTATACACACAACAGCTGTTCTATATTATCATCCTAGATTTCATCTAAATGTTATGCTTATTTCTCTTTATAACTATTTGATAGTAAATTGGCTAATTTTGGTCCTCGAACAGTGGGGTTTCTAGGTTCCAGAAACATCTTAGGCTAGGCTACTAGGCTACTTGGGGAATATCATCTTTTAAATAACAGTGAGTCATATGTGTGATAGAATTTATCTTGATTCCAAGGCTCAAGCTTATAGGTGTCATATAATGATATCCTATATTAAAATTGGCTAACTTGGACTCAGGAAATGCTTGATGCATATATGTCCATATATGTCTAGTTCCGGGAGCAGAGAGCCCCCACCTAAGATGTCTCTTCTCTAATCTTTTTGTTCTTTCTTACCTTGGAACTTATTTGTTATGTGTACATGACGTTCATCCCTTATCTGTACTCCCTTCCTATTACTGTTCTAAGAGTATTTGCACGTAAGCACTTACTTTTTAATGTATAAAACCCAGCTGATGAATAAAACGTCAGAGGCTTATTTTGAATACCAAAAGGTGTCTGGTGTCTAATTCTCGCTTCTCCAAGTGCACTTGTAACAACAATTTGGGCTTCCTCTGAATATAACAAAGATCAACATTTCTAATCCCCAACAATTTGGTGCCATGACCCCGGGATCTGACGATCGAGAGACTCGGACACTAGCGTACAGGTGGACGTCCCTTTGACAGTGAAATCAGCTGTACAGCAACTTTTTTTTCTACCTTTATCAATTTCGCTCTCAGATCCACGTCCTACTAGTCTGTCTGGGTAAAGAACGATTTAAAAACGTCTAATCTAAAGAACTTGTTTTCTGTGGTATTATGGTTATATTCAGGTGGAGGTTGTGTTATGTCTTGTGAAAGGAATCTTTAGATAGTGGAAAATAACTGTGGATTGTAAGTTATTTTTTATTGTTTGCCTTGTCATTTGTTTTATGTGCAACTGATTACAAAGATAGATGACTCATGCTACGAGTCAACAAAAGGGGTCTTTATGCTTTTCTCAACTAACAAACAACCTTTTTTTCAAATAGTTACTGGTGTGTAACATGATGTGCTTTTAACTTATGTAAAAAGGGCTGTGGTTACTCAAAGTTATTTTATCGTTTCTTGAATCATTTCATATGAAATCACACATCTCTGACTACTGCATATATCACATTTAACAATCTCAACATAGCACCATAAATAGTGCAAAGTAAAAAAAAAAATTCCTTCAAATCACATAGCATGGCATTCTTTCAGGTGCACAATGCTTGTTTTTATTCACTTTATTAATTATTATTCATTTAATTAACTTATATTTTTGTAAAAATGGCTGATTTGCATCTGTCTTTTAATATGGTTTTGTTATTGTCAAATAAAATAGGAAAGTAGTCTATGATAATTGGCAGCTTATTATTAAAGTATATTGTTGTGTTAAAAAAAAAAAAGATAAAATGAGAATGGCATGTTATATTGATGGTTTTTTTCAACTTTCATTTATTTGGTCAAATTTATGAAGTTACTGTTTATAATAAAACTTTTTATTAACTCCTATTAACGTTAAAATGACTGCAGAAAAGATATAACTACACAAAACTAAGAAGGACATTTTGAAGAATTTTGTAAATTTTAAACAAAAGTAAAAAAGTAGATTTTAGGAAAGCAAATATATATCGGAGTTGTTTTTCCAATTAGGCTATTTTGACTTACAATTATATTGTATAATACAAGAATATCAGACAAGACAAACATGGCAGCCACACCACCAATGTTTGAACCACAATATGATTATATATTGATGCTTGTTATCATAGCTGGGACATGTGCTCTCACCATTACCCCTCGGTTAATAGGAAACAAATGAATCTTCCTCTCCCTCTCCCTATATTCTGGCCCGCAAAATCCTTTGGTCTGGCCCTGCCAAGTCAACCACAGGTGGGACTTGACATTCAATAGCTCTAATGGCATATAATGTATTTTTTCCGTCAGACTGTAAGTAAGAGTCTGAGGGAATTAATGATGGAGGTGCTGGGGGCAAAACATTGCTCTGTGCCAATGAGATGGTCCCACTGACACTATCTTAATAAAATAGCAGCTTTTTAGTTTTTTTATTTATTTAACCCCTTAAGGACTTCTGGAATAAAAGGGAATCATGACATGTCACACATGTCATGTGTCCTTAAGAGGTTAAAGGGATACTATAGTGCCAGGAATACAAAGCTGTATTTCTGGCACTATCGCTCCTCCTGCCAACTTTAGGAAACTTCAGGAAATATTTTGTAAACTGGATCTCTCACATGAAATAATTCAGTTTAGCCAAACCATTTTTGCCAAAATTTTGACCTAATTTTGGTTCGGCTGGGAATAATTTCTGTATCGTAATTGATTCAGAAACAGAATGAGACAAACCAAAAGGGTGCAAAAATGGGCCAATCAGTATAGAGCAAATAACAGAATATGATATTATCTACATACTTTGCAGTACTTGATAGAAACATTTTCCTGAATTTGGTTCTCAAATCATGTGAGAAAAAGTCACCAAATATGTAAGGAAGAGCATTAAAAACATCTATAATTCTATATTATATAAATATATGTGAAAATAGAAACACATGGGCCATAAAAATATAAATATAATTACTATGGGATGCTTCACACTGGAGAGAACGACTTGGAATAGATAGATCAAATCAAGTAAAATGCAGTGTGTCGATGTAAATGTTTTTTTTGCATGTCTCTAGTGGGCACCACCCAATCTGGATTTCTAATGTGCCTCTGGGGCAATTCACAAGACTACATAGAAATTGCTCCTTTCTTAAAAAGATTTTCAGGATGAGGCACATATTTTGCACTTACTTTTCCTGGAAAAGGGGTATCCCGCAGGTCTATTTTATTAGCCTACAAAAAGGTTAGGAGTATGGAGAGATCTTAATTAATCAAGTCCCTCAAACAAGAGGTAGTGAAGGATATACCATCTGAATTTGACCCAAGATTCTGAGAGACATCTAGATATTTTAAATCTAATTGAGGCAGGAGAAGTGAAACCAAGATTCCTAGTTATTATTGTAACATTAGTACTAAGGATGTACTACAAAATAAGGGTCCCATCTTTTCCACTGTTTTTAATAATGCATATGATCATATCAACACAATTTTATACAAGCACTGGTCCATTTTGAAATTGGATCTGTGGCTCAAATTCAGTATCCCGGATAAACCTAGAGTCACCTTTAGGAAGAATAGAAATCTGAAAAAACATTTTGGCCTCTTCTAAAAACAATTCTGTGGAGGTCTCTAATTGCACTTCAGGGAATTTCCGTTGCAGCAAAACAAGATGCCTTATGTGCAATTATGTGTGTCACAAAGTATCCCACTTTGGGCCCACAGAGGGAGAGGATTTATTTTTAATTAATGACAGGATCAGTTGTAACTCATCTTTTGTGGTTTATCTTCTTGTCTGCAGATGTGGCCTTAGGTATGCTGCCCTTGAGACTGTATGGCAGTCCAGAAATGAAAATTAACCCTAGCATGGCTTACCATTTGTAAAAGTGGACATCTCAGGTTATTCAAAATGGTGTATGTTTAGTCTTTTGTAGTAGCCACTTGGTCACAAAGAGTCAAATGAGTAAAACAGTACCCTAGATGTACAGGTTTTATGAAGTTACATGGACAACCATGGGGCTTTCGCATTTCATTTTTTCAGATTGTTAGATGTCCTATGTTGCCTTTGAGTCAATATGGCAGCCATCCTGGCATATCATTCACAAAAGTAGACAACTAAGGGTATTCAGAATGGGGTATGTCCAGTCTTTTTTAGTAGCTTCTTAGTCACAAACACTGGCCAAAGTTTGCGTTCATAATTTATTTTAATTTTTTTGCGTTTTTCACACAAATAAACTGCACTTTCACTGATGATATAATTGTCAATATAGGTTTTACTGCTCTAACACTCATATTTATGTCCAAAGATTCCTCTTGGGTAAAACAGTACCCCTCATGTACAGGTTTTATGGGGTTTTGGAAATTTACAGGGACAAATATAGGGCTTTCCCATTTCAGTTTGCCAGATTGGTTTGCTGAACCTATGTTGCCTTTGAGACCATATGGCATCTGAGGAATGAATATTACCCCCTTTTCACAACAGTAGACATACTTTTCACAAAAGTAGACAACCCATAGTATTTAGAATTGGGAAAGTCCAGTTTTTTGTAGTAGCCACTTAGTCAGAAACACTAGTTTTCATATTTTGTTTTTCATTATTCACACAAAAGCTGCACTTTCACTGATTTAATCAAGTTTTAGTATTTTAAAACACTCATATTTGTGTTCAGCGAAGTCTCAAGAGTACAACAGTACCCTATATGCACACATTTTATGGAGTTTTGGAAAGTTACAGGGTCAAAAATAGGGCTTGCAAATTAAATTCTATGGACTTTCTGCCTGGGCTGTCAGGCAGGTCCCTTGAATTATAATTAATAGAATACATAATTATGTACATATAGTAGATAAATATACATGTTAAATTATATAATATATCAAGATATGCTTATAATTTTTTTTTTTATTTGATGTATATTTGTAATATGTGTATAATATATTATAATTGATTAAAATATTGGATTAACATATTATACATATATAATACATATATAATTTAATAAGGAAGTAGAAAAAAGTGGCTTCACAGAGATAATATGTACAATTAAATATAAGCAAGTAGTAATATAGAAATAAACAATGATATTTAATAGAGAGGGAACAATAAAAAAATAATAGGTATATATATATATATATATATGTGTGTGTGTGTGTATATATATATATATATATAGAACAGTCCAGTAAAACCTTGGGATTAGAGAACAATCACATTTCTATCTGAGGTACAGATGTCTATGGAGTAGTGGGATCAAGGGGTTCGTGGGATCCGTATGAAAGTGAAGAGAAAATCTAATAGTGCAACAGAACCCAAATAGATAGCAGCCAATAAAAAAGGTCTATATGGTCCTACTCACTTTTTTGAGCACTAAAGACTAGCTCTAGTATAAACAGTGTACAGTGGTATAATTCCCACTTATGGGATACGTGTTGTAAGTAGATATCTCGTCAGATGGGGACCATATGTAACATAAAAAAACAATAGTGCTCACTGTGATAAAACCAGGGGAGTGGATAAAAATACCAAATCGTTACTCACATTTAATTGGGCAGACACACTGCTCAATGATATGGCATAAGTGGTATAATATCCACCAAGGATGTTTTGGAGTAGTATGTCTCTGGAACAAGTAAAACTCAGATGCCAGGTAGTAAAATAATAAATATGGTAAAAAAGATAAAATGGCTAACTCACAACAAAGAAAGTGGCCAAAATACCTTGATTAACCCCTTAAGGACGGAGCCAAATGTACACATTGTGAACAAAACAAAATGTAAACAAAACCTGGCAGTTGCGCTACATGTCTGTCCAACCGTAATACACCTCTTTCATAGTAAATGCACCCACCCTTATTATATATCATTTTATTCAGGGGAAACAGGGCTTTCATTTAATATCAAATATTTAGCTATGAAACATAATTTAATATGAAAAAAATGGGAGAAAATACGATTTTTTTGATTTTTTTAGTTCTAAATTGCATTTTAAAGGTCAGTGTCATAATACTGTTTGATTTTACTGCAATAAAATACACATATTTGTATTTAGTAAAGTCTCACGTGTAAGACAGTACCCCTATGTACAGGTTTTATGGCGTTTTGGGAAGTTACAGGGTCAAATATAGCACGTTACATTTGAAATTGAAATTCGCCAGATTGGTTACGTTGCCTTTGAGACTGTATAGTAGCCGGGAATGAAATTTACACCCATAATGGCATACCATTTGCAATAGTAGACAACCCAAGGTATTGCAAATGGGGTATGTCCAGTCTTTTTTAGTAGCCATTTGGTCACAAACACTGGCCAAAGTTAGCGTTAGTATTTGTTTGTGTGTGAAAAATGCAAAAAGCGCCAATTTTGGCCAGTGTTTGTGACTAAGTGGCTACTAAAAAAGACTGGACATACCCTGTTTGCAATACCTTGGGTTGTCTACTATTGCAAATGGTATGCCATCATAGGGGTAATTTTCATTCTTGGGCTACCATAGGGTCTCAAAGGCAGCGTAACCAATCTGGCGAATTTTAATGTGAAAAAAATGAAACGCAAGCCTTATATTTGACGCTGTAACTTTTGAAAACACCATAAAACCTGTACATGAGGGGTACTGTTGTACTGGGGAGACTTCGCTGAACACAAATATTTGTGTTTCAAAACAGTAAAAAGTATCACAGCAATAATATTGTCCGTGTAATGCTGTTTGTGCGTGAAAAATGCAAAAAACTTCACTTTTACTGGCGATATCATCGTTGTAATACATTTACTGTTTTGAAACACTAATATTTGTGTTCAGCGAAGTCTCCCGAGTAGAACAGTACCCCCCATGTACAGGTTTTATGGTGTCTAGGAAAGTTATAGGGTTAAATATAGTGCTAGCAAATTAAATTCCCTTTACTTTCGGCATGGGTTGTCAGGCAGGTCCTGCTAATTGTAATTAATTAAGATACCTAATTATGTAAAAATATTACATAAATATATATGTAGAATTAATATATGTATATATATACGTATGTGTATATATATGTATATATCTATATAATTTTTTTTAAATATTTTTATTTATATATAGGTATATATAGTGATATATACGTATATATTTAGGTATATAGATATATATATTATTTCGTTCTACGTGTATTTTGATATATATATATATATTAATTTCACAAAACAGTTAGAACGAAATAACACACATCTATATATTTTTTAATTATTTATTTTTAATTATTTTTTAAATTTTATTTTTTAACGTATTTACATTTTTTTTATATTATATATAAATATATATATAACAATAATTATATATATATTTAATCAGTATCAGTCTACGTGTAATTTGATATTAATATATATATATAATTATATATATATTAATAGTAAAATACACCTAGACGGTGTATGTGTGTGTATGTATATGTGTATATATATACTTAGATCATATATATATAATATATACATATGATCTAAGTATATATAATTATATTTTTTTACACCATTAACTTATTTTAATTTTATTTTCAGCCAGCAGGGGGACCACCTGTCATTACAGGCAGCCCCCCTGCCGGCAATACAGAAGCCAGCTATCCCCGGCCATGTGATTGTGGGGTCCTCGCTAGGACCCCACTCTCACATGGCCGGGGGGCTTCAACGAGGACGGATGTGCCGCCAATTAGAGGGCGTAATTGTACGTCCTCCGGTTTTAAGGGGTTAAAATACAGTTAGTTAGAATTTCCACAAAGCGTTTCTCCCCTTCGGGCTTTCTCAAGTGGATAAAAACACTTTACACTTTCCATATATAATTTAATGCTAAGTGTATTTTGGTATTAATATATATGTTAATAAAAGCTGAAATTAGGGAAAAAAGAGTATAAGAAGTATTGTGGTGCTACTATCACCTAGTGTGAATCACTCTAACACACCAAAGGTAGCACAGTACAAATAAAAATAATGGTGAGAGCACTCAATGCATGCAAAAGTAGAACGTTTTACCAGTACTGTCTTGAATATATATCTAAAATGACAAGGCATAAAGAGAACCATAGGGTAATATTGTCATAAATATATACAATAACCATATGTAACTGGTTAAACTCACATGCTTCTGAGTCATTTCAAAAAGCTGACTCAGACTATGAACTTGTAACGGAGATGAAACTTTTTAAGCAGGACGTCCTGTATTGGTGTCAATGAATCCTCCCTGGATGTGGTCTGTATAATTAATCTAGAATGCAGGATCCAATACAAATTAATTTAGTAATATGAAATAAAAAGATAAACTTTAAAACCAAATACAGATAAAATTGTCCATAAAATATACCACGACGCAGTTCGGCAAAGGAGCCTTTCTCAAGTGGTGCTGTTTGTTCCTTTCCGCTGTTTCTGTTTTTATCCTTGAAGGTTTGGCGTCTTTCCCCGCAATTTTCGCGCCTTCTAATTTCCGCTTTCGTCACCTTCTGTCATCCGACGGGTTCAGTACGTCATGACGTCATTTCGGCGCCATATACCGGAAGTATTGCAGGTGCCATTTTGGAAAGTCCATTGTGAATATAGATGCCAGTCCTTTATAAAATTGTATTATTTTTACATAAAAAAGCATTGGTTGTTATGATAATTAATCAAAACTACTAAAAAAGGAAGAATGAGGGGGGATATTGTTAAATAAAGGGAAATTATACATAAGAAATACAATTTACATATAAAAACCCAAATATTCTAGACCAATTAAATAAACTCATTAAAAAATAGTTTAAAAAACACAATATAAAACTTAGGTAATTATATATATGAATTGATTTCAAAGTCTACATTCAGACCATATGGGGACAGTGATTCCATAATCCATTTCATTTCAATTTTACTGAGGAGGCTCTCTATATCACCTCCCCTCCAGTGTACTTCAGCTGCTTCTATTCCCACAAATTCTATACCATTAGTGTTGCCCCTGTGGACTTCCAAAAAATGTTTAGATACATTATGTAGGGTAAATTTCCTATTAATATTATAGATTTGTTCCCTAATTCTTATTTTAAGAGTTCTAGATGGTTTCCCAATATACTGAAATCCACAAGGGCAAACAATCATATAGACTACATTTTTTGAATTACAGGTTAAGAAAGATTTAATATCATACAATTTTTTATTTTGGAATGAGATGAATTTAGTCACATTCTTATTTCTATTTTTTATTTAAAGTGCAGCCTCTGCATGTCCCACAATAATAAAAAACATTTTCTCTTTTAAACATAGTTAAAATTTGTGAATTCTTCTCTTTATCTATAAAACTCGTGGTTAAAAGTTGTTTGAGACTTTTTGCTCCTCTAAAAATAACTTTGGGTTTTGCCCCTAAATATTGTTGTATATCCTGATACTGTTCTAAGAAATGCCAATTTTTCTTTATTATTTTTTGGAGTTGGCTACTATTGGAACTATAGTTAAAAATGACAGTTATGGTAGTATTGTCTTCTTTCTGTTCTTTTATCTTATATTCTAAAATATTTTCCCTTAACTCTTGTCCAACTTCATTCTTTATCCATTTTAAAGAATCTTGATTATAACCCTTTTCTACCAGTTGATTTATTAAAATCTGTGTTTGTTCTTCATACTGTTGAGCCTCTGTACAATTATGTTTTATTCTTAAGAATTGTCCTTTAGGTATGTTTGCTAACCATGGTCTAAAGTGGCAAGTCTTTAAATTGATAAAACAATTTACATCTACTGTTTTAAAAAAAGTTTTACTTTTAATCTGATTTTCCACAATATAAATGCATAGGTCCAGAAAATTAACTGTTTGAGTACTAATTTCACATGTTAAATTAATATTCCAATTGTTTTGATTTAAGTTATTCAAAAAACTTAAAAGCGACTCTTGTGTTCCTCTCCACACTATAAAAATGTCATCTATATATCTTTTGTAGAGGACCAGACTTGCCCTGAGTTCTGACTTAGAAAAAATCTCAAGTTCTTCCCAATGGGCCATGAACAAATTGGCGTAACTTGGGGCAAATCTGGTCCCCATAGCCGTTCCCTTAGTCTGTAAATAGAAATTGTTCTCAAACCAGAAAAAATTATTAAAAAGAATCATTTGAATACCCTCTATAATAAAATCTATCTGTTGGGGATTCAAATCCATATCTTTATTTAAAAAATGTCTAGCAGCCTTGCAACCTTTTTCGTGCTCTATAATGGTATAGAGACTGCTGACATCGCAGGTGGCCATAATTAATCCATCCTCCCATTTAAAATCACTTAAGATTTGTAATAACGACATAGTGTCTCTAAGATATGAAGGGCATTTTTTTACTGGATCCTGTAAAAATTGATCTAAAAACTGTGATAGGGGGGATAAAAGGGAGCCAATCCCCAAGACAATTGGTCTTCTGGGGGGGATTTTTTGTGTCTTTATGGACTTTAGGTAAAACATACAGAACAGGGATTCTTGGAAATTTAACTTTGAGAAAATCATTTTCCTTTTTTTGTTTAATATTCCTAGTTCTAATCCTTGATTTAGAAATTTATTCAATTTCTTTTTTATATCTTCTAAGGGATTTTTTTTGTAATAGAAGGTATGTTTCTTGATCCTTTAATTGCTCGAAAATTACGTTGAGATATTTTTCTTTTTGCCATATGACTACCCCTCCCCCCTTATCAGCTGGTTTAATGACAATAGAGGAATCTCTCTTCAAGTCTTATAATGCTTTTCTTTCACATTTAGTAAGATTATGTTGCTGTTCTTTAGTGCAAACTTTTTCAAAAATTTTCATAGCATCTGATTTTAAATAACTCGGAAAAAAATGGGACTTATTTTTAAGGGTAGTGTGTTTAAATTTCTTATCATCTTCTATTGTCCCATCTGTTGTACTGTTAATAGATTTTTGATCAAAAAACTTTTTTAGACATCATTTCCGTATAAATCTATTAATGTCCAAGAAAGTTTCAAACTTATCAATATCACAGCCTGGGGCAAATTTAAAACCATTGTTTAAAATTCTTTTATGAGACTCATCTAAAATTTTATTAGAAAGATTAAAAATTCTTATGTCCGTTGTGGTTTTCTCGTTATTTCCTTTCTCCTCCTTTTTGTTTTCTATTACCTCTTCTTGTCTTCTCCTTTTGGTTGGAGTCTGTGTTTTTAAACCCCATTTTATTCTGGTCATTGTCTGTCCTGCATTCTGGATTAATTATACAGACCACATCCAGGGAGGATTCATTGACACCAATACAGGATGTCCTGCTTAAAAAGTTTCATCTCCGTTACAAGTTCATAGTCTGAGTCAGCTTTTTAAAGTGACTCAGAAGCATGTGAGTTTAACCAGTTACATATGGTTATTGTATATATTTATGACAATATTACCCTATGGTTCTCTTTATGCCTTGTCATTTTAGATATATATTCAAGACAGTACTGGTAAAACGTTCTACTTTTGCATGCATTGAGTGCTCTCACCATTATTTTTATTAATATATATGTGTATATATATATATATTAATACCAAAATACAGTAA
Source organism: Pelobates cultripes (assembly GCA_933207985.1). Classification (NCBI taxonomy): domain Eukaryota; kingdom Metazoa; phylum Chordata; class Amphibia; order Anura; family Pelobatidae; genus Pelobates; species Pelobates cultripes. Next base: position 311,267,372 of record OW240914.1, read on the forward strand.
GAATTAAATTATATATGTATAATATATGTATAATATGCTAATCAGGAGTTTTAATTAACTTATAATATATTATACATGTATAACATATGTATAATATATTATTATAATTTGTGATCTTTATTTTACTTTGCAAGCACTAGGGGGACTGCCTGAACACTCAGGGCTCAAGTCCTTTAGGAACATGTGGGAACAGTGTTCCTGCACTTTTTCCACAGCAGGAACGCCATTCCCGTTAGTACTCCTGCAGCCTGCAGGGCCAGCCTGCAGGGCCAGCCTTTGGGGTGCGCAAGCTTTGCAGAGGCACAGGGTGCCGGGCGTCCGACACAGCTCGCAGTTAGTTTCTGACAGGACAACTGCACTATTTTATAGCATGAAGGAGGAGCAAGGGGAATCGCAACGTCGCGTACTGAGGCAACGTCAATGTGCTCCGCTTCCACCTTCATTGTGTTTCCCATAGTTGCGGAAGGATCCGCTCTGACTGTAACTGAGAGACTCTGCTCCATCCGTGCTGGCAGCGGTGGAGTCAGACAGGAGGCCACTGTCTGTCAGCTGGGTACAGAAAGCAGCAGGTGCTTGGGTGCTGGATCCTTGTTTAAATGTGAGTAGAGCCTGCATCTTGTATTTTTTTATTTTTAAATTGATTGGGTTTTGTAGAAGGGGGGCAGTGGGTTTGTAAAAGGGGAGGGGCAGTGGCTTGTAAGGGGAGTGGGGATTGTAAAAGGGTTCACAGGATGGTTTGTAAAGGGAGGGGGGTTGTAAAAGACGGAGAGTTTAACAGGGGGCAAATGGGTCTGTTATGGGGAGCAGGGTGTTTGTAAAATGGGGAGGGGGCAGGAGTTTGTAAAGGGGAGGGTAGGGGTTTTGTAAAAGGAGGGGCCAGTTTTTTTAGAAGGGGTGGTAAGGGTTTTGTAGAAGGAAGGACATGGCAGGAGTTTGAAGAAGAATGGCAGGGGTTTGTAAAAAAGGGAAGGGAGTTCGTAAAGAGAGGGGGGATTGTGAAAGTGTTGGTGGGGGGGTTGTAAAGTAAGGGGGTTGTAAAAAAAAAAAAGGGAGAAGGGGCTGATAGGGTGTGTTTTGTCATCACTATTGACAAGCACGCTCCATTTTAAAGTGAGCATTTTGGTTAAATCCGAACCTTGTTTTAGACTTCAGCCATTTTCAAGCTTTATCAGCCTGACTACTATACATAAAATAAAGTAGTGCCTAATATTCTTAATGTTTTTTTAAAGAAAAGTCTGGTGTGCAGGAAAAATTAAATAAAGATTCAGACATAGGGAGCAAAATAGAAAAGATATGATAAAGTTTGTTTTTGGTCACTGACCGACTTTAATATTAGGCGGTAACTTAAAAAAAAACCATTTAAATAAACTTACTTGTTTCATTGCATTAGAAAGAGTTAATATTCCTTTGACCTGATTGCATTTATGTAAACGAATTCTATTTTGACGGAAAAGATTACATGAAGAAATAACTATTTTGTTTACATATGAGATACAGATGAGAAATATAAAGTTATTTCCTTTTCGCAGATGTCTACTGCAGCAAGTGACTGTACTGTGAACAAGTAAGCAAAAGTCTTCTAAAATCCATTGCTTTGCAGAGCTAACAAATTAAAAAGCAGTATCAGGAGTTATCCCCACCCACACAAACACATTTGACCCCTTTGCTACTTTCTAAAATAATGTAACAGGATTCCTGGAGACAGGTATTAAATATTGTAATCAGGGCCCAGATGTCCCTTTAAAGCTCTCTCCATGTGCTGCCAGTGGAAAACAAGAAAACATGGTGGATACAATACAAAACAGGAGATGCGTCATCAGGTAACCATGACATCATTAGCATAAATGTTATAAAATGACAAATAGGTGAGTGCATGACATCAACACTCTAAGTATGAATGACAGATGTTCCAAGAGATGGAATCATGGCCAACGGGAAAACTAAGACACAATAAAATCCTCTTCTGTAGGGGGATATGGACAGTACCACAGATACTTTTCCTGGGTTGATGAGACACTGCAGATTCCAGCTCTCATCATTATCCTCTAGGGTGCACTCATTTAGCTGTTTTCATCAACAATCAGGTGTAACTTTTTTTGTGGGGCCCATTTGCTTCCTTATCTATAGTGTATCACCCAAGAATATTTGCTAAATCATTATTTGGTGGAGAGATAATGTTAATCTAAAAATCTCACAAAATCCAACTCCATGTTTCCTCGTAAGTAAGGCTCTGCATGTAATTTAATGAAATTAGATAAAACTCTTCAGTTCATCACAATATACACACGTCTCACGGTCACATTAATAAATCTTAATGAGCCATATATGCTGGGTATGTCATGTGTCAAATACACAAAACATTAAGAATGTTAACAGTAAAAAAAAGACACAAAAAATATCATTATTTGAAAATGAATACCTCAGCAATACACACTAAAGTCTAAAGTATGGATGTAATATGATGCAGAATTAATTTCCTGCAGTGCTGAGCCAGCTGTCAGACTAGATTGCCATCATGGAGAAAATGTGTTATAAGACTGCTGTGTCACTGGTTATTTTTGTCACTTTATATACTCATTTGCTCGTTGGAGAACGTCTTCTGTGGCCAAGCCTATTACACATGGGTCTCTGTGCGTGTCACATGATCTATGGAATGGGTTCCATAGAATGGGTTATTTTAGGAGATGTCTCTGTGCCCTTCACTTTCCTATTAAGATTTCAAATGGTACATGGATTTTATATGGTTCGAATTTTCAGATAATAAATGCACATAAGGATGGCTTTGTATATGGTTGGAAATTCCAGATTCAGATAGAGGTCAAGTGCATATTTTCCTAAATACAAAAGGTCGGAAAATGTACTTTCAAATAACTTTCATCTTCAGACTCAGGAAGTTCTTAATCAAGCACTACTTAGCAAGTTCAATGGTGTGACAGCTGTATGGTGACATTTTAAGCCAGATGAAAAGAACTAACGCATATTTTAAAGGCAAAGTTATATAGTTTTTAAAGCATTGGCACTCCAACAAAATGTGAAAAAAAATATTTAGTGTAAACAAATAAATGAAATATATAGCAAACCTTTAATTTGATCAAATTTGCAACTTGTTCGATAAGTGCACCTCCTTGAATACAGAACTGATTTTGTAAGAGTTTTCATAATTAAATGTTTATATGGTGAAGACAGGTTGCTTAAAGGGAAACCCTTAAACATTTTAACTTACTGAAAAGCTTTGTGTATAAAGAGTATTTTATTTTTTTCATTTTGCAAAAAGTGCAGATTTTAACAGAAATTTTCATTTTTATAAATTAACCAAATTGAACTACCCTGGCTTTCAATCAGACAACCAGTCCAGTTAGTTCCTGGTTTGGTTAGTTGTTAGTTGTGTTTGGTTAGTTGGTTCATTGTGGTCAGTGGAGCTTGCAAAGACGTCTCGTTGAGCTGCATTGGGAAGTCTGTTATTGGACAGGCACAGAAAGTCTGGGCGGGGTTAGAAGGGGAGGGCAAAGGCAGCAAAAAATAGAACTGCAGGTTTCACACACTGTTTTTAGATATATCCCCAATGAAAAGATGCATGGAAATAAATGTTTTTGTTTTATATAGATCTACTAAACAGTTATTATCGTTTATCAATGTTGTATTTAGGCAGTGAAGTGTCCCTTTAAATATGCATTAGGCATCTATAGCAATTTTGCAAATGCTACATACTTATCTGTTAAATACAATAAAATGCAATCCCATACTTTATACATACAAATACAGAAAACATGGCAGTGCTTCACTGGTAATAAGAATGCTACATATAACCATCCCATTGATAATGTACCATTTTTGCCTGTATAAAACCATGTGGTTTACGTTTTTTCTCTTGGTAAGAGTAGCATCAGATTTGTCTTAGAAAAAGGTTCCCCATCCTGGAGTTTTTGGGGTTTTGCACTAATTGAAGGCCTACAATTAGCTAAAGAGAGTATATGAACAAACAGAATTTTTGAAATCCTGGAAAATATTAAGTTCTGGTGAAGTGCCATTCAATGTTATTAAACAGTACCCCAAACAGAGTCAATAAAAACAACTGCAATGCAAAATTCTATCAATCAACAATGAATATAATTTATGATTAACCAAGTCTGCTGTGTTGTGCTAGTACTGTACCATGACCATGTATACTGACAAGCTTTTTGTATTTACTGTATCCTTCTGAAGTTCCACAGACTATCGTGGTGAGTCATAAACAAAAGATTATAAAATCGGTTGTCGACAATGACTAACCAATATCAAAATAAAATACATTGCGAAACTACTAAAATCACTCACTAAATATCGAATAAGAAAAAACTCTAGATCTAAGTATCTCCACATCATACTCTTGATGTAACAGTCCTGTTTTCTATTTGTTAAATCCTGTACTGGGCAAGCGAGTATTTTTTCTGTGTCATTTCACATGTTGCTTACATCCGTGAATCACTCTAAGTAAAAATCCTCTCTGGTCTGTACACCATACAAGGAAATAATTAAAGCTGTATATTGTGTAGTTGGAATGTTTTTCCCTGAAGCAAATCTTGAAAAGTCAGTCTGTTTTATTTTAAAAGCAGCTACCCTAGCAAAATAAAAGTTAAAAGCACACATTAAGCAATCTACCTTTCCAGAGTTTTAGGATGATCTTAACACTGAATCTATATAGTATGTGTGAATTCTTTCGTTTTTGTTTTTTTTGTCTAAAATGTTGAGATACACAAACAAACCCATGGGAAGAAATTGTGTTTTTTCTTAACAAGTAGATTTCTATAAGAACAATATAATTCCTTCCTAGAATCCATTAGTTCATAATCTGATTTTCTACGTAATTACTCCATATATCAGGAGCAGATGGATCTTCCTCAGCTCTTTTTGATTAGTTCTAGTTTTATGAATGTCCTCTAATAGTTTGAAATGTCCATCAAGGACACCTAAGACTGGACAACATAAGCAGAATCAGCTCTAAAAATGCAGTGAGTTTTTATAAGCACTTGTAAAGACCATGTGAGCTCAGAAATGCAATCATGCTCTTTCAAATACATATGTTATGCCTGGGTCTCGGTGAAATATGAAACCTCAAAAATTAAAAGGAGATGGTAATGCCAGATCAACTCATAGCTAGGTTGGCCATCTTTGAGACTTGTACCTCGTTAAAGTTTACTTTAAAAATGTTACTTCTGTGTTCTTACTTTCTAATGCTTTAGTTATTTTGTGCAAGGATCATTTTATCTTTGAAACTTTTCATTTTCCTTATGACTTGCTGGTAATATGTCACATGGCCATCAAAATCATGTGACACTTGCCACAAGCACCTATACCCCTTGGAATGGATCTTTTTCTTTAGAGAATATAATTTGGCAAAATGCTAAATATGAGGCTGGAGGACTAAAACTTGAACATCATATATAATACCCCTTACATCCAGTCGATCAACAAATCCTGTCGCTTCCATCTGAAAAAAAAATTTTGACGCATCTGCCCTACTTAATGCCTGACACATCCCAGTGGTCTTACGTGCTCAAAAACCTGCCCTGTTACATGTGACCTTTTTCTGTCAGTCCCTGCATTGGCTTCCTGTAAGATGGAGGGCTCAATTTAAAATTCTGGCTCTTGCTTGCAAATCTCTACATAATGTTGTTCCAAGATATCTATCCTCCCTAATACACAAGGAGGATAGATATCTTGGCCCCTACCCTCTGCCTCTATCTGGCCCTTACCCTCTGCCGAATAACTATGTCTATCCTCTGTTCGTACTCCCACCTCTGATGCTTGTCTGCATGACTTCTCTAGGGTTGCACCATTCCTGTGGAACTCCCTTCCCTTTTCTGTTAGACGTGCACCCAGTCTCCACTCTTTAAAAAAATCATTAAAAACTCACTTCTTCAGTAAAGTGTATCAACTGAACTGTTACTAGCTCCCCTCCCCACACCCTCTCTTACAAAAAAAGTCTTCAATTAATACTATTTAACCAACCTACTTTTCTACCCTGAACTTTTTGCGTCACTTTACCCTACTCTCTCTTGCATGTAAGCTCATTGAGCAGGGCCCTCAAGCCCACTGTTCCTGTGCGTCTGGTTACAATTATGTGTTTATTAGTCCACCCATTGTATAGCACTGTGGAATTTGTTTGCACTATATAAATAATAATAGTAATACATCTACATAATTTCTTCTACAACGTTCTTCTTTACACTCCCTATGGCATGTGTAGTAAGTAAAAAAATATATATTTATACATACCTGGATATGGAACATGAAACCATGGTGAATTGAGTATGGCATCAGAATTTATATCGGTTCTAGCAGCATATCCATAACTTGTTGGACTTTTTGATATTGCATCGAAATATGTTAAAATATAACAGATAAGCCAGGATAAGCACATGCCCAGAAGAACCTGGTTAGGATGCAAACATATATTATATATCAGCAATGCAAAATAATCCAGGCTGCATTTTTTTTAATGCATTACATTGAGAGTGTATTAAAATGTTTGCAAAATACCAAGTTAAAATAATAAAAATAGGATTTCCAATCTGCATTTTGTAAGTTGTTGAGTTATGCACCAACTGTATGATCACTTAGAGATTTTGTCCAACCAAAATGTCACTTTGTACTAGCATGTAGCTCAGTATCCATGTCTTTCAGACCATGTCCCACCAAGGCATTAATTCAAAATTGTTGGACAAACTTTATTAATGATTTAATATTTTTGTAAAAATATTTCTGGTTAAACTTTTTGAATGATTTAAAATTATGAAAAATATTTACATATTTTTTATATTTTAATGTTAAAAAAAAATATTTTAAAGGTTTATCTAAAAAATATTAAATCATAGTTAGAGCTTTTAAAAAATCCAGTCATTCCCAAACTAGATGGGAAAAGGATTTGTTCATTAGAATTGATTTAAAAGATTGGTAGATAGCATTACAATCTGTTTATTCTTCAGTTCGCTGTTTAAATATTATGGGCACTTTATTATAGTGCACTTTAAGTTAATGAAAAGATGGTATTTGGCTCCAGCAAAAAATTTTACCTCCTGACTGTAGCAATTAACCCAACACACAGAGTGAAAACTTCCAGTATATTTAGAGACAGCAAGAAAGTCCCTAAGCCGGTCTTTAGAATGGCCGGATAAAAAAAAATAACTACAAGAGACGTAGAAACAAGCCAAGGTCAAGGGAAGCCGGAAAACTACAATAACGAGTAACGAAGCCGAGTCAGGGAAACCAGAAGTCAGAATAGTCAAGAGCAAGCCGGGTCAAAACCAAAGAACTATCACAAAAGGGTACATAAACGCACTAAAGGGACATTAGTGACATAAGGCTCACTAGGAACCACAACAGGGCACTGTTTTGCCCTGTTGATTATCATAACCACGCCCCCAAAAGGTACGTGTACGTTGGGCTCTATTGCATAGAGCTCTCCTGAGTTCATGATGCCAGCACGCATGCGCCGTGTTGTTAAAAGGGGCGGGCACAGAGTGGCCGGCATCCCTGTTGCTGAGTGGAGCTTCTCCCGGCGTGGGAGCAGCGGTTCGACTGATCCCGGCGTCGGCATATCGGCAGACCGATAAGGTAAGTGGGAGGGAGCTGCCACTGACTCTCAAAAGTGCTGGAGATGTGGCTCCGAGGAGGCAGATGAGTGCATCTTTGGTAGCACTGCCCTATTATTAAGACCTCCTGGGATTCAGTTTTGTCAGAAATTAATACGTTATTGGGACTGACACAATCTTGGCTCCAAGAGATGGCCTTATTACACCTAAGATTACCACAACTACCAAATGAGAAAGAATAGCTTTTGTTCCATGCACCAATGGCTTTTAAAGTCTTGATTATTAGAAATTAGAAAATAACAATAGATATCTGGCCCTATGTACTGGAAACCATTAAACAACAATGCGAAATGTACTGTACTATATGTTTGTATTAGTGTATGATAGCAAGGTTGCTGTATACAAGAAAAGCTTGCTTACATATCAGTCTATATTGTAATTGTATATTTTTTGTATAATGTGAAATTATAATTGTACATTTGAGTAAAAAAATATTGAAAACAATAAATAAATTATTATAATATATATATATATATATATATATATATATATAAAATCATTTGAAAAAAAATATCCAATAGTTTTTAATCAAGGCCCAATGGTGTGAGCAACAGTAGAAACATAGAAACATAGAAACATAGAAACATAGAATGTGACGGCAGATAAGAACCATTCGGCCCATCTAGTGTGCCCAATTTTCTAAATACTTTCATTAGTCTTATCTTATAGTTAGGATAGCCTTATGCCTATCCCACGCATGCTTAAACTCCTTTACTGTGTTAACATCTACCACTTCAGCTGGAAGGCTATTCCATGCATCCACTACCCTCTCGGTAAAGTAATACTTCCTGATATTATTTTTAAACCTTTGTTCCTCTAATTTAAGACTATGTCCTCTTGTTGTGGTAGTTTTTCTTATTTTAAATATAGTCTCCTAGTATTTTGTGTGTTCTGGAAAGTAATGTTTACATGTATTTTTTGTTTCAGTATGCCTAGATGACAAAAATTAACATTTTGTCTAGACAGAAAAACTCATTAATGAAGGTTACAGATAGGAAAGCATAATTGTAAATAAATAAAATATTTCAATATGTAACATAGAATTTTTTTCCCACTCACATAGGCTATAGTCCTCTTACATTTACATTGTCCAATATGCACTCAATTCTCAGTTGCATTTGTGTGTTTTTATATATATATATATATATATATATATATATATATATATATTTGTGTAAGGGGCAAATAGCCATACATAGAGTAGGGTTCAAGTAAGAACGTAGGCTAGTATAAAAGAGCCAAGTCGGTTGTGGTGTGTCGATACCGACGATACAGTGGGCCTGTAAATAAAGAAGGCCCACCAAGGAGTAATAAAAGTAAATGAAATAGAAGGAAAAAGAAAGTGTTGAGAATGAGTAGTGGGTGGGAGGGTCATTCAGACGCTGTCCTTGATCGGTATGGAGTCAGGTAATCAACTTATATAGGGGAGTGCTTTCATTTAAGCCCCTCCCATAAATACAGGCCAAACGGCCTTAATACTTGTGTAAGGGGCAAATAGCCATACATGGAGAAGGGTTCAAGTAAGAACTTAGGATAGTATAAAAGAACCAAGTCGGTTGTGGTGTGCCGATACCGACGATACGGTAGGCCTGTAGATAAAGAGGGCAAAAATGAATAACCAAAGAATTAATACAGTCAGCAAATATATATACAATTATCCAGACATCTCTTTAAAAGAATTTCTTAATTCTTGTGTAGGTTTTGGTATGTAAGTCGTATATGCGGATGACTTCCAATGCCCCAGTGATTTAATGATATGTACCGGTGTGTTAGCGCTGGAAGCTGTGGAGGCTGTCTGAGTAGTGGTGATAGTAGTGAATTCTCTTGGCCTGAGGAACCCGTAGAATGCTAATTACTGGAGAAGTGTGTTGTCTATAGGTAATCTCTGTGCAGGACGTGGAGGAACGGATTTCTGAATACCTCTGAGTATGTTCTTTACCTGATAAGATGACATAAAACTATGTGTATTGGGTTGTAGTGTTAGCATGTGATGTTGAATGCCTGTCAGATATAATTTGATGGTGTTGTAAGATAAGTGGAATTTAAGGTGGCAAAAAGAAGCAAAGGCTATAACAGATGTCATGACAAAAGTTTTAGCTATGTCGTGGTCAGATAGAAATCTTGTGAAAAGTGTGAAGGCTCTGTTGTATGTTTTGTGAGTGTTGGATGATAGTGCTAATTTGGACAGATCCCTGCTATGTTGCATGATTAGTTCTAGTCCATGGTTAGCTGCTGGAATGGAGGGGCAGCTGTGGCTGCTTGTGCTGCTGACAAGCCTGAAAGTTGAAACGAGACAGACTGTCAGCTGCTATGTAACTAATACCCGGTACATAAAAGCAGACCAAGTAGAAATTGTGACATGCTGCTAACCACGTGAGTTTCCTGAGAAATCTCATGATTGTTAGGGATGATGAACGGCCTTTGTTAATGATGTGACATGTTGCTTGGTTGTCTGTGTGGCAATGGACTGACAAGCCTGACCATGAATGTCCCCACGCCACGGCAGCTGCTACAATGGGGTAAATCTCAAAAAAAGCTGCGGTTGTAAAAAAGCCTTCATAGACTTCTTCAGGCCACTTACCCCAAAGCCATTCGTTCCCAAAGATCGCTGCGAAGCCTGTGGTAGACGCCGCGTCTGACCATATGGTTGGAGATATGTCAGACAATTCTGGGAGGAACAAGCTGTTACCATTCCAAGTGGTCAAGAATTCTTTCCACATGTGTAGGTCTGCTATGGCGTGCGCATCCAAGGACAGTCTATAGTTGTCGTGTTGGAAATGTGGAAAAAGACAGAGAAGTCTAGACATGAAAGCACACCCTTGAGGGATGATGCGCATGGCAAAGTTCAAGGAACCTATGAGAGATTGAAGTTCCTTGCGGTTGCATTTACCCAGCAAGATGTAATGGTTGATGCTGTTTAGGATGTTTGTAATTATTTATTGTGGTAAACTAGCTTGCATAGAGGCAGAGTCTAGTTGTATACACAGAAATGTAATGATTGTGTCTGGACCTTTGGTTTTCTTAGAGGATACTGGGACTCCCAAGTGGTCAAATAGACTAATGGTTTCTTTGGGACTTCTTCCCTGAAGCGGAGACTCATCATAGATCTGTCAGCCCCTCATACCTTGTCTATCCCGAGTCTTAACTCCCTTATTCCCCCCGAAGAGTTTTCCCTACAATATGCCACTATAGATCATGCCATCACAGCCATCACGCAAGCAGGGATCGGAGCTTGGCTAAGTAAGACAGACATTACAAATGCCTTTAAACTACTACCTATCCACCCTACACTCTGGCACTTACATGGCATCAAATGGGCAGATAACTATTACTTTTTCTCCCGCTTAGCCTTTGGGTCAAAAAGTAGCCCCAAAATCTTTGACACTTTTGCAGAATCACTTTGCTGGTTGTTACCTAACATTTCCAGATACCCCATAGTCATCCATTATCTTAGTTAGCCAGTCTGTCGTTAACCTTGCCCATAGAGTTCATGATCAAGGCCAGCATAGCCTGGATGTCACCCGAGTTGGTGTTGCTGGAGCCTTTCCCTGCTTCCATATTGTCGGTTGTAGTGCTTAGGAGTTTGAATAGGTCCGCTTTACTTGCTGTGGCAGGGAAGGGGATTTGTCGCCTCCTTAGCTCGGTGGTGATGCATGGGATCGTCCAGGATCTGATTGATGCTGGACTGGCAACATCTCCCCTACGAGAGGGTGTCTCGACCCTAGCTGGGGTGCCATGAAGAGATAGCTCTACATCACCTTCATGAGACATACTTAAATAAAATAAAAGATAAAATTATTATTTGAACCGAGTAGTTTAGTACTGGCTTGCTAGCTATGCTGTAAGGCGAAACCATTATGCTTATTGTTTTGGTGACAGGTGAAGCCCTGCTAGTTGCCAAGAGGCTTGAGAGGCTCTATCTATGCTTGACGCAAGGGGATTTTTGTGGCCACTGAACGTTGTGGCAGGATGTTGGCCTCTCAGTGACTGTAACCAGAAAAATAGGAAGTGGAGTGACAGGTGAGGCCCTTTCTATGATACGTGCGAGGCGGCTAGCTCACGTGTGGCCCGAGGGGTGTATGCCTCCGAGTTTGAGGCGGGGTGTTGGCCTTGCAGAACCACTAATCCGAAGCATAGTGCAGAGAAAAGAGGAAAATTACCTATTGGCCACTATGACCCTAATTGCCAGTACTTATGTCTATTCTGTGGGAGATTTTTGTTATGGATATACTGTAAGCAGGTGTACGTACCTTGAAGTATAGTTTTGTAACCTGATAATCCGTATAGGTAGCAATAGTACCTGTAACTAAATAGATCGAACCTTATGAAAATAATGACAAATGGCACAACCCATTTTACCTTAATTATGTTTGGTTGTTTTGACCTGTAGAGGTCAGTGGAGATGATGTTTGTAGGATCTCCGTAAGTATGTACTTGCTGACCTGTAGGTGGTAGTGTTTGAGTTGTAGCATGGTGGACGTAATAATATGTAGCGTGAGTTCTAAGTATTTAATTGTATGTGATTACTTAATTAATTATGGAGTATCAGTTTACATGTTATAATATATATCGGTATCCGTATACATATTAACAATACTTTAATTGTTGTGTGTTCATTGATGGGTTTTAGTGTTTGTAAAATTCCCCTGGTGACCATATATGAAGTGGTCTGTTGGTGCAGTGTAGGTAGAGATCATGTATAGATGTTAGTGGAGAGTTTGTAAAATTTACCTGTAGGTGGCACTGTAGAGCCACCGTTATAATGTGTATTGTAAAGTCAGACATTTATAATTAACACATGTCCATGGAACACATAAATAACCAGTAGTTAATACCAAAAAACCATAAGGTTAAATCCCCCAAAACTGCATGTTCGTGCGTTTAACCGCACAAACTGTGTCTGTAGTGAATGAAAGATTAGTTATTAATGTATCCTGTTCGTGCTGTGTAAAGCTCACGAACCGGCCATGAGTATCTAATAACGGAACATGTGTATCTAATATTTTCGTGCATTTGAAGTGCACGAACTGAGATAATTTATACGAATGAGATGAAGTGTCCGAACGAGGGAAATACATAGTAATACAATCCCGAAAAGCTCGAACAGGGAAACATAGCGTGAGATATGCCCGAAATGGCCGTGTAAACAAACAGCTGAAAACGAACAAGATAGACTGAATATGCAGTGTAGCATGAAATCGCCGAACGTAACTGTAAAGTTAGGACCTGACCCGTGTATGATGGGACTGTTGCCTGGCGTAGCGGGTAGGTCAACTTACGGTTTGTGAGTCACTAGGACGTGATCTGCAGTGATGGAAAAAGCAAGAAGTTGGTTGGACGGAAAAAAGCCTGCAGCTGGATTCCTGGACACAGCTCAACATGGAAGACCTTGTGAGAAGACTGAAGTATTCCAAAATGGTGACTGGATGACCCGGAGGTTCATTCAGACGCTGACCTTGATCGGTATGGAGTCATGTAAGGGGTGTACCTTATATAGGGGAGTGATTTAATTTAAGCCCCTCCCACAAATACAGGGCAAACGGCCTTAATACATATATATATATATATATATATATTAACGCTGTTTTGGCCTGTAATTGTGGGAGTGCAAGTGTTTTGCTACTTAAATGAAGTCCTTACCTTACTTCACACCGTTCATGGCCTAGCGATTTGCATTTGACTAAATCTGGGTCACATGCAGGTCACCATCTTGCAACTCACTTGTTCCACGTGGTTCATCTGTTCCTGCTCATTTCTTCCACTGGCCGCGGCATTCTCCCTCCAAGCAGGCAACTCCGAGGACAGAGCAAGGAACACAGCAAAACCGTAAGCTACTGACCAAACAGTCACGCCACAGTCGCAGTCCTATGGCGTCATCACGGTTCAGGTCTATCTCTGTGCTTCTACATTCACTTATTTCTTATGGTGCAATGTTCACTGGTTTTCATTTCGTGGAATCTCCTGAACGAGGTTCGTTTCATTCTACTGGCATATTCATGTTATGGCTTCAGTTTTCGTTTCAAACTCCCGAACTGGGGTCATCTGTTTGTACGCTGGTTATTTCACTATCTTTCGTATAGTCTACATGAAAGCCTATGGTAGATTTTTGTGCTTTTCGTGCACAGATTCATATGTAGGTTAACCACATTCAGTTTTAATCTAAACCATGCATTATGGTTAGACATATTCAATACTGACCTCTAGCGGTCTTTCTCATATTAGGTGTTTCACACATTTGTGTTTTGTTGTGGTTTTGTGTACCTATACATATTAAATCCCAGTTAATTCAATTCACCATAACCTATATTTCTTTTCAGCATATTCCTTATCCTCTCCCCCTTAGCACGGTTACAATAAATAGGCTAACAGTTGCCAAGTTATATCTATCGAGGTGATTCTGGGTTCAGTCACCAGCGTCGGGGAATAAATAGTACGTTACTAGGAGCTTGGTTTGTGGAGCAATTTTGCTCTTACACTTGTACAGAAATATATTAGGCAATAATGGGCTACATCACAAATTATGTTTCCCATATTCCCGACACTCCCAACTAAATTCTTCACAACCAGCTGGCTTATCAATATTACACCTAAATTACCAAGGTACAGCCACCTGCTTGTTACATATCATCTAATTCCCCATCATTATCCAGTTAAAGAATATACTGGGTAAATAGGGTCCTAGGAGTCCAATAGGTAATTTACTTCTACAGCCTTCATGCCTTAAGTTAGTGGTCCCGCTAGGCCAACACCCATCCTCATTCACGAAAGTATATGCCCATCGGCCCAAATCATAGTTAGCCGCCTAACATAGTAACATAGAGAGGGCTTCACCTGTCACTCCCATTCCCTGAATTTGTTCTAGCCTTTGGCATACATAGAGATGTCTTATACTCTGTCTACCCAAATAGAAGAGAAGAGTTTGATTTATACATGCACAAGGTGGTAAATTTAGGCAACAAATATGGAGGTACAGCAATTCTATGATTATCATAGGTATTTTTTGGCAAAAATTATATATATATATATTTGGGAGTCTAGCCAACTCCTTGGTTTTGCACCCTTCCCCGTCACAAGTTCCTCATCCCAGGGCCCTATTTAGCCTTGTACTGCAGAGAACTCCAGAAGGATTTGTTTCCCCCAAGTAAGTAGCTCATTCAGCAGACATTAGTTTACTAGAGTAGGACCTGCCAAAGATGGGATACATTGACGTTGTGGCAGACTTATGCAATGTATGATCATATAATGTAATTAAACCCCCATTTTTTTTTGCCTAGATTAGGGTTTTTTAAAAAAACTAATAAAATCTGTCAGCACCAAAGTTGCTGTTTAGTGGATAAGCTGGATTTTCTTTTTTACTAGGAGAGAGCAATGAACAAATTCAAAATCTGTCAGCACCAAAGTTGCTGTTTAGTGGATAAGCTGGATTTTCTTTTTTACTAGGAGAGAGCAATGAACAAATTCAATTTCCAATTATTTTAATCATGTTTACATGATTGTGGAGTATGGGTGCAGAACCTGGCCATCATACATGAGTGCCAATTTGGAGGGCTTGAAAGAGAAATGAGGATTGATCTACTTTTTTGAGACAATGTATAGTTTTAAACCGTGAAATAAACCCAAATTTTTTTCACCTCTCTTACCCTGCTAAAATTAATCTTATAATACTTACAGGAAACAATTTAAAAACAGGATACTTGATGATCTTCAATTTTCCTTTGCTATAAATTAGTAGAGGTAATTGTATATCTCTGAGGTATTGTGAGAAAACCCCAATAAGTAACATAGTTCTGCAAAACAATAGTAAACAATTGAAGTATAATAAAATGCTAGTGTGATTTTTTTTTTTTTTATTATTATTATTGTAATAAATTTCAATGTTTATTTTAAAGTCATCTATAAAAAACTCTTTGTCAAAAGAAAGCAGGTAAAGGCTGATTGCAATGTGAAAAAGGAAATCTCAATATTTTATGAATATAGATTTTGTTACACCAACATCTATTAAAACTACTGAGTTATTTACTAAAATTACAACTCAAGGTGAATTTCAAATTCAAGGTCAACATAGCAGAACATGAAAAGTTATCTAAGTCAGTCAGGCTTTCAGTTTAGCTACTCTGGCCTTCAAGGGGCACTTTAGTGTTATTGATACAAATCTGATTTCCAAACAATGCTGTATGCCTCTGCCCTTGCCCACCCCCTCACCCCTCACAATGAAAGGGTTAAAATCCCTTTAACCACTTACCTGTTTCCAGAGCCGAGGTTCCTTAGAGCTGTCTCCGTCTCGCCACCTCCTCCAATGTCAGTGCAAGGGGGAACTTAATGCGCGTGTGCAACTTGTGACAAACACACATTAGGCTTTCCCCAAAGGAAAGCATTGAATTAATACTTTCCTTTGGGGATTTGTAAGACACTCCAGATGGGAGATATGGCAAATTGGGCTAAGATACTGTGGTGCTTCTCAAATGGTTTAACCCCAAAGTTGCCTCCAGCAGTGAAGTTCATTTCTCCCCTGGCAGTATCCAGCTTCTGAATTCACTCACTAAACTGGTATCTTTCTCAAGCCAGTTTATTGAATGGAGAGTCACTGATTGGCTGAAAGCGTCAGCTGACTGCTCTCAGCCAATCAGCGGTGCCCGTGCCCTCTGAAAATTCAGAAGCTGGATGCCGCCAGGAGAGGAGATGATTTCGCCGCTGAAGGCAACTATGGGGTTAAACCATTTGAGAATGGATTATCCCCTTGAGGTAAGAGTGCCCACAGGTGTCTGCATGCACCATATCAACTTCACTTAGATGAAGTTGTTTTGGTGTCTGAGTGTCCCTTTAAGATAATATAGAATAGACTCATACAGGCTATTCACTAAATATCATTGATAAAAATGTCATACTTGTGCAGTTACCATATGGGCACAGGTCACTGTTTGGGATTCACAATATATGACTATCTTTATCTAATCTACCCTATCAGAAAATAAGGAGAAAACATAAATGTTCACCACTTCCAGTAAACTTTCAGGTATTTACTTGAAGATACTCCACGTTGTGTATTGTACCTTTAGTTTACATCTTATGTTTCCATACTATAATTTTAATATAACAATGTTACCATCTTTACCTATAGTTTATTATTGAAGATTTTCTGTAGATGCAGTTTTTCTGTTCTATTTTCAGCTAAGGTATTTCACCAATGTTTAATGTACACTAGTGATGTCGCGAACCCGAAATTTTCGGTTCGCGAACGGCGAACGCGAACTTCCGCAAATGTTCGCGAACCGGCGAACCGCCCGAAACGCCATTGACTTCAATGGGGAGGCTAATTTTAAAACACACAGGGACTCTTTCTGGCCACAATAGGGATGGAAAAGTTGTTTCAAGGGGACTAACACCTGGACTGTGGCATGCCGGAGGGGGATCCATGGCAAAACTCCCATGGAAAATTACACAGTTGATACAGAGTCTGGTTTTAATCCATAAAGGGCAGAAATCACCTAACATTCCTAAATCACAATCAATATGGATTGACACCTGACATATGACATATTGACACCTTGACATATGGATTGACACCTGTCCTCAGAGCCCCTGATACACACTGACACAGAGCAGAATAGGGACTGTTCCCCCTACATCGGGTCACTTGGCAGATATGGATTGACACCTTGTTACAAACTGCTATTTGTAACGGGCCCTTTAAATGGCAAATTGCCCTGCTTCCCTGGGTTGTGGAGAAGCCTATTTGCCAGCCTCCTCCCGCATGACTATGGCCCCTGGGAGATTGTGAAAATGTATGCACTTTTATTTGGTGTGTATGGCCCTTTAAGACTGTCGGTGGGCATATTGGGGCTTATGGACTCTTTATGTGACTGGTGCTGGCCCTTTAAACACCTTTTTTGGGACATCAGGAAGATTGGGACACTGCCCCTTTAAGGCCGTGTCCCCAGACTTGTTGGGGACACTGCCCCTTTAAGACGGTGTCCCCTGTGTCCCCAGACCTGGTGCAAACCCTTTGTGCCTGCCTTGCTATTTCCCACTTGGTTCAGTAAATGGGAAATTATTTCAGCTGCAGAGACTAAGTCCCATTCGGCGATGGGACTTAGTCTTTTTTTCAGCCGTTTTTTTCAGCCTTATTTCAGCTGCAGAGACTAAGTCCCATTCGTGATGGGACTTAGTCTTTTCAACCACTTTTTTTCAGCCTTATTTCAGCTGCAGAGACTAAGTCCCATTCGGCGATGGGACTTAGTCTTTTCTTCAGCCGTTTTTTTCAGCCTTATTTCAGCTGCAGAGACTAAGTCCCATTCGGCGATGGGACTTAGTCTTTTCTTCAGCCGTTTTTTTCAGCCTTATTTCAGCTGCAGAGACTAAGTCCCATTCGGCGATGGGACTTAGTCTTTTTTTCAGCCTTATTTCAGCTGCAGAGACTAGTCCCATTCGC
>OW240914.1:311285531-311299001 GCA_933207985.1 Pelobates cultripes
TGACTGCTATTCAATCTATAACAGTGAAAAAAGTGTTTTGTTTTTTTAAATCCAAGCTATTGTGACACCAGATCTAATTAGTGGCACTGGTCGGCGTATCCACTGTTGGCGTAACACACCCGCTTTAAGGACACTGACTGCTATTCAATCTATAACAGTAAAAAAAGTTTTTTGTTTTTAAATCCAAGCTATTGTGACACAGGATCTAATTAATTGGCACTTGTCAAACATCCACTGTTGGCGTAACACACCCGCTTTAAGGACACTGACTGTATTCAATCTATAACAGTGAAAAAGATTATTATTTTTAAATCAAACATTGTGACACAGGATCCTAATTAGTGGCACTTGTCGTATCCTGTTAAAGCGTAACACACCGCTTTAAGGACACTGACTGCTATTCAATCTATAACAGTAAAAAAAGTTTTTTGTTTTTAAATCCAAACTATTGTGACACAGGATCTAATTAGGTGGCACTTGTCAGCGTATCCACTGTTAAGTAACACACCCGCTTTAAGGACACTGACTGCTATTCAATCTATAACAGTGAAAAAAGATTATTTTTTTTTTAAATCCAAACTATTGTGACACCAGATCTAATTAGTGGCACTTGTCAGCGTATCCACTGTTAGCGTAACACACCCGCTTTAAGGACACTGACTGCTATTCAATCTATAACAGTAAAAAGTTTTTTGTTTTTAAATCCAAGCTATTGTGACACCAAATGTAATTGGTGGCACTGACTGGGGAAATGGGCACAGTATGCACTGTGAGCCTGACACAGAAGCTGGCAGCAGTGGCAGACAACTGACTGCTATTCAATCTATAACAGTGAAAAAAGTTTTTTTTTTTAAATCCAAGCTATTGTGACACCAGATGTATTTGGTGGCACTGACTGGGGAAATGGGCACAGTATGCACTGTGAGCCTGACACAGAAGCTGGCAGCAGTGGCAGACAACTGACTGCTATTCAATCTATAACAGTGAAAAAAGTTTTTTGTTTTTAAATCCAAGCTATTGTGACACCAGATGTAATTGGTGGCACTGACTGGGGAAATGGGCACTGTGAGCCTGACACAGAAGCTGGCAGCAGTGGCAGACAACTAAGTGCATTTACATTAGATAGAAAAAAAAAATCCAAAAAAAGCATACCCTTATCCCTAACCTAGCTATGCTTTTCCCTATCTTATGAACAGCAGCTACACTTTCCCTCCTCTTACTAAGCATGCAGCTTGAGAATGAATCTAAAATGGATGCTGTCCAGTAGGTGGGAGGGTCTGCTAGGGAGGCTGTGCTGCTAATTGGCTGGAATGTGTCTGCTGACTGTGAGGTACAGGGTCAAAGTTTACTCAATGATGACGAATAGGGGGCGGGTCGAACCGCGCATATGTTCGCACGCCGTGGCGAACGCGAACATGCTATGTTCGCCAGGAACCGTTCGCCGGCGAACCGTTCGGTACATCACTAATGTACACATAGTTATTAATATTTTGAAAAACAGAAACACTGAAACCTGTTTGTTTAAATTACAGTTTTTAGCAATATATTTTCTCAATTCTACTTGCTCGCTTTCTCAACGTAAACCTCCTACAAACACATCCAGAATTTTTACCATAAAGAAATAGTGAAGAGTTGTTCATTTTCCAGACTGGTGACAGTTTGGAAATTATACAACTGACATAAGTATATTTTTAACTTACATAGCAGCAATTCCCCAATGAGTACCACATTTCTTCCCTGCTTCATTAAATAAAGAGAGTCCAATAAGCGTTATGGTCGGTGTGATGGACAGAGGACCAATAAACTTCAGCAAAAATCCAATTAAGCCAGAAAACCCAAGTATTATTTGAAGAGTAGAGGCAACAATCACTGCACCTTGAATCTATAAAATAAAATAAATTCTAGTTATACATGTCCTATAAATATTCTATTTTGTCAAGCGTTTACTTGTTAAAAATATATTCATTCATGTTGTTTTGTTTTTATTTAGTTTTTTCTAAGCTTTAATACGGTCTGGGAAGATCAGTATTTTAACCATGGTACCCATCATAACTGCCTCTGCTGCTTTTTCTACCTGGTAAACTCTGGAATTGTGTCTGCTAGGATGACAGAACAAGGATATGTCAATATTTATTTATTTTTAAAATATTTTACCAGGAAGGATACATTGAGATTTTTCTTGTTGTTGAATATGTCCTGGGCCCACTAACACTGCACTGTTACAGTAGGGTACAATATAAGATTAAAAATACAAAATAATATTAATACACAACACATATATACCCTGTTCCAAATTATTATGCAAATTCTATTTAAGTGTCACAAAGATTAATTTTTTTGTTTTTCAGTTGAACTCATGGATGGCATTGTGTCTCAGGGCTCTTCTGATCACTGAAAACAATCTCAGACACCTGTGATAATTAGATTGCCAGGTGAGCCAAATTTAAGGAAAAACTACTAAATGTTCCACATTATTAAGCAGAGCACCATTTTCATGCAATATGGGGAAGAAAAAGGATATCTCTGCTGCCGAAAAAAGTGAAAAAGTTCAATGCCTTGGACGAGGTATTTCACGAAAACTTAAGCGTGATCATCGCACTATTAAGAGATTTGTAGCTGATTCAGAGCACAGACGGGTTCGTGCATATTAAGGCACATTGAGGAAGATTTCTGCCAGATCCATGCATCGGATCAAGAGAGCAGTTCAACTGTGCATAAATCTTCTATTCGGCCACCACTAACCAATGCTCACAAGCAGAAACGGCTGTATTGGGCAGAAAAAAAATGAAGACTAATTTTCAAACAGTCCTGTTCACTGATGAGTGCCGTTCAACCCTGGATGGTCCAGATGGATGGAGTAGTGGAGGGTAGGTGGACGGCCACCCTGTTCCAACAAGGCTGCGACGGCAGCAAGGCGGTGGTGGAGTCTTGTTTTGGGCCGGAATCATGGAAAGAGAGCTGGTAGGCCCTTTAGGGTCCCCGAAGGTGTAAAGATGACCTCTGCAAAGTATGTGGAGTTTATGACTGACCACTTTCTTCCCTTGTACAGAAGCGTATCAATTAAACTGTTAATAGCTCCTGGCTGATTCCTCTTCTGCAGCTGTCATTAGTTTAATACTATCCTTACCTTTTTGTGTCATTTTACCCCACTCCCTCTAGCATGTAAGCTCATTGAGCTGGGCCCTCAACCCCTCTGTTCCTGTGTGTCCAACTTGTCTGGTTACAACTACATGTCTGTTCGTCCACCCATTGTAAAGCGCTGCGGAATTTGACAGCGCTCCATAAATATCGTAATAATAATAATAATAAAGAAAGAACTATGCTTTCCGTAATAAAATCATCTTCATGCATGGCAATGCACCATCTCATGCTGCAAAGAATACCTCTGCATCAATGCCTGCTATGGGGATAAAAGGAGAGAAAAGTCATGGAGTGGCCTCCATCTTCCCCTGACCTCAATCCTATTGAGAACCTTTGGAGCATCCTCTAGCAATAGATCTATGAGGGTGGGATGCAGTTTACATCCAAACAGCAGCTCTGGGAGGCTATTCTGACATTTTGCAAACAAATTCAAGCAGAAAATGTCCAAAAACTCACAAGTTCAATGGATGCAAGACTTGTGAAGCTGCTATCAAATAAGGGGTCCTATGTTAAAATGTAACGTGACCTGTTAAAATGTTTAAAAAGTTAAAATGCTGTTATAAGTTTGATTGAAATAGCTTTTGATTTCAGTAAATATGCTGCAAACACAACAAATGACAATTTTCAGTTCTTTACAACCTATAAAGTGTTTTGAAACTTACTGTGCCTAATAATTTACAGTGCATTGTAAGTTTTTTTTATGTTTAAAAAAAAATACTGTTATCATTAGGAGGTTTGTTCAATAAAATTTGAATTTTACTCTTAATAGTTGATCACATGAGAATTATGCTGACTGTTATTTACATAAATTATTTAGGTAAATGAGAAAAATATAATTTGCATAATAATTTGGAACAGGGTGTATAAATTCAACACAGAACAGGTAAGAAATACATATGAAAAATAATGGGATATATTTTGGGTTCACAACTACTGACTGTATACTTTACTGTTTCAATATCCTTTCCTCAGTTAAAGGACTTCAGCTCAATGAAGTGGTCTGGGTGCCAGGTCCCTCTAGCTTTAACCCTGGAGCTCTAAACATAGCAGTTTCAGAGAAACTGTTATGTTTACACTGAGGGTTAATCCAGCCTCTAGTGGCTGTCTCATTGACAGCCACTAGAGGCCACTACCATGATTTCACTGTGAGAAATAACTTCCTATGGGCGGCTTGCATGCGCATTCAGCGCTGACGTCGGCAGGAGGAGGAGAGTTCCCTAGCATCGAGGGAGCCCGGCGCTGAAGAAAGGTAAGTGGCTGAAGGGGTTTTAACCCATTCAGCCCAGTGGCAGGGGGGCCATGAGGGTGGGGGGACCTAATGGTCCTATAGTGCCAGAAAAACAAGTTTGTTTTCCTGGCACTATAGTGGTCCTTTAATCTAATAATGCATGTCCATTAAAGTAGTACTATTTCTTCTCTTGAAGTGACATGTCCTTTTATGTCACCCTAGTAGACATTATTACAGAGTTTACTAGGCTGAAAAAGCAGCAGA
Source organism: Pelobates cultripes (assembly GCA_933207985.1). Taxonomy (NCBI): domain Eukaryota; kingdom Metazoa; phylum Chordata; class Amphibia; order Anura; family Pelobatidae; genus Pelobates; species Pelobates cultripes. Next base: position 311,290,165 of record OW240914.1, read on the forward strand.
GCTTAGTAAAAAAAAACATACTTATATTCCCTGCACTGCAATTTTCTTGACCCCATGAAGACTCGGGAATGCTCATGCGGGCCCAGGCATCAACAGAGAAATGTCAAATGAACAGATGTGCATTTAGGTGTTTCATCGGTAGTGCAAGCATGCACTGTGAGTATAGCACTGTGAGAGTTTCTTAAATAAATGCCACAACCAATATCTACCTTTTGCTGTTTGGTTGTGCAAAAAGAATGACAGTTTGTCACTAAGTATCTACACCTACATCACGAGCAAGTTTTACTGCTCTTGAAAAAAACAAAATGGATGCTGCCTTTTATTGTACTTATCAAACTTACACAGTTTCCAAGAACAGGAAATAATAAGTCTTTTATCTTAACCATAGCTAACTGAAGACTATATGCATGCACACTTTAAAATCTATTTTCCCTAGTTTTTGCCAGACAATACTAGTTAAATGGGCCTGTTTCCTTGGTGACTCAGTGATTCAATGGAATTTGTTGGAATTGGGCCCTTGTGTATCTTTCCTGTCAATTGTTTGTTTTAATTGGTGAGTTAGACCGTTTATTCTAAGACCTTAATTCTCTGTGCAACTTCTTTCAAGAACTTGAACCTTTCACATTATTGAGCCTGACTCACTATTTTGGTTCTCACCCAAAGCCAACAGTAAAAGATAAGGTGATCTACTTTGCATAACTGTGTTTCCTGGATAAAAAAAATATTACGTAAAACGTGAAAATGTGAGTTAACAAATATATGAATTAATAGATAAAGTATAACCAGAGAAATACATGTTATACATTAATTAAGATAACATTTTTAAGTAGATCAACAAGTAAGCAGTTTAGTAAATGATAGTAGGATCTTTCTACACCATTGTTTCTGCCGCCATGTAACTACATTACTGATTTCAAAAAATCATTACTGATTTCAAAACTTTTCAAATTCAGATTTCAATAAACAAAAATGTTTTTTTTTTTTTAAACTGTATTGACTGCAGTTATATTCCTGCATTTTCCTTAAGAACACTTAATAACTATTCCAACTAATGTGTAAGTTAATAAAATATGATTGGCACTGTATAATTTAAAGTACTTAAAGGGACACTCCAGGCACCCAGACCACTTCTGCCAATTGGAGTGGTCTGGGTGCCAACTCCCATCACCCTTAACCCTGTAAGTGTAATTATTGCAGTTTTTATAAACTGCAATAATTACCTTGAGGGGTTAAGTCCTCCTCTAGTGGCTGACTGTCAGACAGCCACTAGAGGGGCTTCCGGGTTCTTAAAACCCGAAAACTGTTTTAAACTATGCTGGACGTCCTCATGCGATGCATGAGGACCTCCAGCATTGCCAGAATCCCCATAGGAAAGGTCTAAAGTGCGTGCACGGCCATTGCCACGCGTACGCATTGGGTCTCCACCGCCAGCTGATGTCGGCGGGGGAGGAACCCGGGAGGAGCCTGATCCAATGCAGAGGGACATCAGCGCTGGATTTAGGTAAGTCATTGAAGAGGTTTTAACCCCTTCAGGAACATGGGATGGGGGGGTCGGAGGGACGAGGGCACTGCAGGATTCTACAGTGCCAGGAAAACCGGTTTGTTTTCCTGGCACTGGAGAGTCCCTTTAAACGTAATAAACCTAATATCCTAATACATATATTTGGATTCTCACATAAAATTACTTGCAGCAAATAATTAAATTAGTCTTACATTTTCCTTATTTACAATTGTGCTCAAAAGTTTGCATACCCTTGGAGAATTGGTAATATATACACCATTTTTAAAGAAAACATAAGTGAGCAGGCAAAACACATTTTTTTTTTATTTCTTATGGGATTCATATTTATCTGTAGGTTATAACAGAATGGCACAATCATAATACAAAAACATGGCGACAAAGAAAAATTAAATGACCCCCGTTCAAAAGTCTGCATACCCTTAGTTCGTAATCCCGTTTATTGCCCCGTCTAGCATCAATGACAGCATGCAGTCTTTTGTAATAGTTATTTATGAGGCCCCTAATTCTTGCAGGTGGTGTATAGCTGCCCATTCATCTTGGCAAAATGCCTCCAGGTCATGCAATGTCTTTGGCGATCTTGCATGAACCGCACGTTTGAGATCCCCCCAGAGTAGCTCGATGATATTAAGGTCAGGAGACTGTAATGGCCACTGCAGTATCTTTACCTTTTTCTGCTGTAACCAATGGAGGGTCAACTTGGCCTTGTGCTTAGTAAAGTCATGCAGGAAAGTCCAAGAGCGTCCTATGCGCAGACTTGGTGCAGAAGAAAGCAAATGGTCTGCCAGTATTTTCTGATAACATGCTGCATTGATCTTGCCATCAATTTTCACAAGATTCCCCATTCCTTTAGAGCTCACACACCCCCAAAACATAATTGAGCCACCACCATGGTTCACAGTGAGGAGGGTATTCTTTTTACTATAGGTCTTGTTGACCCCTTTCCAAACACAGCACTTATGGTTGTGACCATAAAGCTTTATTTTGGTCTCGTCACTTCAAATTACAGTGTGCCAGAATCTGTGAGGCATGTCAAGGTGTTGTTGGGCATATTGTAACAATACTTTTTTGTGTCATTGGCGCAGTAAATGTTTCGTTCAAGTATCGTCATATTGTGCTCCTTGAAACAACCACACCGTCTTTTTCAGAGCAGCCTGTATTTCTCCTGAGGTTACCTGTGGGCTTTTCTTTGTATCTCAAACAATTATTTTGGTAGCTGTGGCTGAAATCTTTCTTGGTCTACCTGACCTTGGCTTGGTACCAATAGATCCCCCAAATTATCCACTTCTAATAAGTGATTGAACAGTACTGACTGCAATTTTCAAGGCTTTTCTTTTTATCCTTTTCCAACTTTTTAAAGTTCCAATATCTTGTTACGCATGTTTTTTGAAAGTTCTTTTCTGCTCCCCATGGCTCAGTATCTAGCCTGCTCAGTACCTCCGCATGAGAGCTAACAAACTCATTAACTATTTATACACAGACACAAATTCCAACTTAAAAATCCACAGGTGTGGAAAATTAAACTGTAATTGCCATTTTAACCTGTGTGTGTCACCTTGTGTGTCTGTAAGAAGGCTAAACATTCAAGGGTATGTAAACTTTTGGTCATAGCCATTTGGGGGATTTCTGATATCAACTATGTCATAATAAAGGCTTCATATGATCACTATTCTTCAATAAAATATATATATATTTTTTTGCATGATCAGACATATTTTCAAAATCAATGCCAAAATTTCACAATTTCTGCAAGGGTATGCAAACTTTTGAGCACAACTGTACTTCCACATTATTAAATGGCATGTACATGTATACTTTATTACATTTTTGTTTGTTAAGAAATCAAACAATGTTTTATCACACAAATCCAGGAAAAACAAAATTGTTTCTTTGTGTAAGAATGAAAAGAAGCATCCACAAGAACATCCCCAAATTAAATGTAATAATTGAGCACTAATCTTATTTCATTTCGCAGACGATGAAGAATGCACTTAAGACAGAATTAAAAAGAAAATAAAGACTGAGTTGTGTGTATATCTGTCTGTGTATAGTTCAAACGGTCAACCAAACTGTCTGGAATGAACCACCTCCCCATAAGATAGTTAGTCTTATGAAGAAACAATATGTACTCTATTGTACAAATCTAATAAACCTGCTGGTTAAACAAACTCAAACAACACCACTACCATATGTAACAAAACCTAAAACATGATGGCATGCAAAGTAAAATAAAATAGAGACATGGCTGACACTCAGTTAAGATCCAATCAGAAGACGCATCTCTGTTTCAAGATAAGAATGGGGAAATTAAATTAATTCATGTAACATGAGATTAAAAGGCCATATAGACTTATTTTCCTGCAGCAAATTGTTAGTTAGTGAGTCATACTACAGTATAAAAATGAACATGCTTGTCAATGCAGTCTTTGCTTATTAACCCCTTCTTGTCATTGAACATGCTATTATTATCTAGATGAGCTTCATTTTATATATATATGTATATATATATATATATATATATATATATATATATATATATATGCATATATACAGAAACATCCTTTAAATGTTGTATCAGATGAACCTCACTGGCGAAACACGCGCGTCAGGGGTTCTGGACACATACTGACACATTATTGGTGTCGGCATCTAACTTTTCGCTTATCAATTGCGATAATACCGACATCAAGTGCATTTAAGTCCAGTATTTCAGGGGTGTGTATTGGAGACTTCTTACACGGTGTAACTGCACTCTGTGTATATACTTTAGTTCTCTTTCTTTTTCTTTTTTACACTCTATGGGGGGAAATTGAATAGACCAGGCATTTGTTTAAGGGGTGCCCTTGAAGGCACAAGACTCAGGAATTTTATTCTATACACCTTCCTCTATCACCTACTATATTATTATATTTTTATATCACTCAGGCAGCCTGTTTATAAATGGTCTATAAATCTCCTTTTTTTCTTTACACTTCGATTTATCATCTTAAAGGACCACTATAGTGCCAGGAAAACATATTCGTTTTCCTGGCACTATAGTGCCCTGAGGGTGCCCCCACCCTCAGGGTCCTCCTCCCGCCCGGCTCTGAAAGGGGAAAAAGGGTAAAACTTACCTTTTTCCAGCGCTGGGCGGGGAGCTCTCTGCCTCCGATCCTCCTCCGTTCCTCCCCGTTGGCTGAATGCGCACGCGCAGCAAGAGCTGCACGTGCATTCAGCCGGTCGCATAGGAAAGCATTATCAATGCTTTCCTATGGACAATTGCGTGCTCTCACTGTGATTTTCACAGTGAGAATCACGCAAGCGCCTCTAGTGGCTGTCAATGAGACAGCCGCTAGAGGATTTTGGGGAATGCTTAACCCATTCATAAACATAGCAGTTTCTCTGAAACTGCTAGGCTTATAAAAAAATGGGTTAACCCTAGCTGGACCTGGCACCCAGACCACTTCATTAAGCTGAAGTGGTCTGGGTGCCTAGAGTGGTCCTTTAATGCAGCTATCATTTAAGCAACGATTGTGACTATCAACGGGTTAACTGCTGCTTGTCAGCAGCTCTTCATAGCTGAACTACAAATTTTTGTTGTGCTGTAGTCAATATAATATTATCTAGTACAGACAGCTGTTGCTATACTATAGGCAACTCCTTATCTCATAATTTACTGCCTGATATCAACCTTTAATTTAATTTATCATCTACATTTCGTTACATTTAACTAGCTAATTTCCGTCTGTCAGCAGCATATCTCAGCTGAACACTAATGACAGCACTGTTTTAGCAGTCTTTGATTCTCCCCCCTTTGCTACAGTTATTAGTGATACATTACAAAGTATTACTTGTATAACTTGTATGGTTTTTGCATTATTATTTTTACAGTTCATATTAATAGCCACTGAGCTTTACAAGCTGGATTGTCTCCACTTACTCCTGTTGCTTTTATAAATTTAAATCTTTTTCACATTTATTTTAGATTTATTTATTAAAAGTTACTTTTTAAAGCTTTAAATTCTTTCAGCAAACTAAACACAGGTAGAATGGAACTTTTTTCATTTTTGGTTTATTTCCTATGATATTCACCATGTAGGGGTACCCTTCTTTTGTGCATTCTACCTTATGTTATTAAAATTAGGCTCGAGGTTGACTTTTTTCATTTTTTTCTTTTAATTAAACTTAATACACATCCGGCTCCGGCATCAGTATACAGCGCGCGAGGGAGCTGAACAGGGAGCACTCAGGGGAGAGTGCTCCCTCGCGCGCCTGCCAGCCAGCCTGCTGACCGGCCGCCCAGCAACACTACTGGACCCCAGGGAATCCCCTCAGCTCTTCCAAAGGTAGGGAGGCTGGGGGATTACATTTTTTAAAAAAGTGTGTGTGTGTTAGTGTGTTAGTGTTAGAGTGTGTGTGTTAGTGTGTGTGTTAGTGTTACAGTGTGTGTGTGTTAGTGTTAGTTTTTGTGTCAGTGTGTGTGTTAGTTTGTGTGTGTCAGTGAGTGTGTTACTGTGTGTGTGTTACTGAGTGTGTTAGTTTGTGTGCGTCTGTTAGTGAGTCTGTTTGGTGTCTCTTAGTGAGTGTGTGTTTTGTAAGTGAGTGTGTATGTGTCTGTCAGTGAGTGTGTATGTATGTCTGTCACTGAGTGTGTGTCTGTCAACAAATGTGTGTGTCTGTTTGCTAGTGTGTATGCGTCTGTTCGTAAGAGTGTGTGTGTGTCTGTTAGCTAGTGTGTATGCGTCTGTTCATGAGAGTACGTGTGTGTCTTCAGCCCTTACCTTTCTCCAGCGCCGGACTCCCTTGGCGATGCTGATCCCTCTGCCCCGATCCGCCTCTCAGCTCCAAATGCGCATGCGCGGCAAGAGACGCGCGTAGATTTAAATCGCCCATAGGAAAGCATCACTCAATGCTTTCCTATGAACGTTCAGCGTCTTTTCACTGTGATATTCACAGTGAGAATCGCAGAAGCTCCTCTAGCGGCTGTCAATGAGACAGCCACGAGAGGCTGAATTAACCCTCAGTGAAACATAGCAGTTTCTCAGAAACTGCTATGTTTTCAGCTACAGGGTTAAAACTAGAGGGACCTGGCACCCAGACCACTTCATTGAGCTGATGTGATCTGGGTGTCTGTAGTGGTCCTTTAAGTGTATGTGTATCTGCATGCACTGGCGTACATACCGCAGTCGCAGCCCTGCGACCCCTGCGACCCCTGTGACCCCTGCGACCAGGTGCCCGCCGCCATGTTTTGCGGCCCCGGCCCATGCAGAGTAAGCGGGGGGGGGCCACAGATCAGTTTTTGTACCGGGGCCCCATGGGTTGTATGTACGCCACTGTCCGAAATATATGTTTCTAATATTCGAAATGGAACAGTCTGGGCTGTCTACATTTTTAAAGGGACACTATAGGCACCCAGACAATATCATCTCACTGAAGGGGTCTGGGTACATTGTCCCTGTCTCCAAAACACTTCAATGGAAAATATTGCTGTTTAAGAAAAACCGCAATGTTTATGTTGCAGGGTTAAGATGGCCTCTAATGGCTGTCTACATTGACTGCAAGATCAGGCTGAAAGAGAAGCAATGCTTACCTTGGAGACTAAGACACAAAGCTAAAATAAAGGAAACACGTAAGTACATCAGTAAGTTGTATCAACTTCAAAAAGGTGGGAAGATCATGGGTAGATTCTAGCTACTGAGGAAATACAAGGCTAATCCCATACCCTTAGCTGGAAACAGATAAGCAAAGGGTGACAAGACTGGCAACCAGTCTGAGCAGATGCACCAGACTAGAAGAGGCTAAGAGAATAAATGCCCTGTTTGCCAAAGAACCATCCAAGATGTAAGCACAGTTGCATGGTAACCACCACATACAGTGGCGGCTCTAGACTTGGCGAGGCCTTAGGCGAAACTCCTACATGAGGCCCCCACTAACACCATTATTGAAAAAAATAGCAGTTGATTTGTGTGTGTAAAAGAAGCTGTAGATATACTGAAGGGGGAGCTTGCAGCACTGGATATAGTGAGCTAGTCTTTGTATACATCGTTGCATTGTCTACCTGTGTGTGTCTGGCAGTGAGGATCCTTGTATATGTATGTATGTTTCTCTGAGCATGAGTATGTTTGTGTACTGCCTGTGGCCTGTGGCCTTTGGCACTGAGTTTTTGGCGAAGCTATGTTTTATGACAGTGTGTATAATTATTGCCTTCAGGGGGTGGCAGGGTGAGTGTAAAAGAGCAGGAGGGTACCAGAGTGTTTAGAGGTGGGTGCCAGAGTGTTGAGGGTTGACAATGAGAATGAAGGGAGGTGCCTGTGTGTGCGGAGAGTGGTGCCTGTGTGTTTGGAGGGAGAGACAGTGTGTATGGAGGGGGGTGACAGTGTGTATGGAGGGGGGTGACAATGTGTGTGAAGGGGTGTCAGTGTGTGCCGAGAGGGGTGACAGAGTGTGTTGGGGGTGACAAAGTGTGAGGGGTGGTGACAGGGTGTGAGGATTACATTAGTGTAAGGGGTGTGATAGAGTGAGAGGAAGGGTGACATAGTGAAGGTGGGTAACAGAGTAAGAGGGGAGTGTCAGAGTAAGAGGGTGGGTGACATAGTGTGATGGGGTGACAGAGTGAGAGGGAGGGTGACAGAATAAGAGGGGGTGACATAGTGTGAGGGGGTGAACGTGTGAGGTGGGGTGACCTAGTGTGTGGGGAGCGACAGAGTGAGGTGACAGAGTACGGGTGGGTGACAGTGTGGGGGCTCACAGGGTGAGTGACAGAGTAAGAGGGGGTGACAGGGTGAGAAGGGGTGTGACCGTGTGAGAGGGTGAGACCTAGTGTGAGAGGGGGTGACATAGTGAGAGAGGGTTACATTAGTGTAAGGGGGGTGACAGAGTGAGAGGAAGCGTGACATAGTGAAGGTGGGTAACAGAGTAAGAGGGGGGGTGTCAGAGTGAGAGGGAGGGTGACATAGTGAGAGGGAGGGTGACATAGTGAGAGGGAGGGTGACAGAGTGAGAGGGAGGGTGACAGAGTGTGGCAGAATAAGAGGGGTGACATAGTGTGAGGGGGTGAAAGTGTGAGGTGGGGTGACCTAGTGTGTAGGGAGCGACAGAGTGAGGTGGCAGAGTATGGGTGGGTGACAGTTTGGGGGGTCACAGGGTGGGTGACAGAGTAAGAGGGGGTGACAGGGTGAGAGGAGGGTGACAGGGTGTGACCTAGTGTGTGAGGGGGGGGAGACCTAGTGTGTGAGGGAGGGTGACATAATGTAGGGGGGTGACAGTGTGAAGGGGTGGCATAGTTTGAGAGGGGTGTGACTATGTGAGAGGGGGAGAGCTAGTGTGTGAGGGGGGAGACC
>OW240914.1:311308907-311495850 GCA_933207985.1 Pelobates cultripes
CTTTCCCCCCTTCCTCCCTTAAATTTCCTCCCCCCCCCCACCACACCCAGCGGGCCGGCGTGCGAGGGAGCACTCTCCTCTGCTGCTTCCTCTTCAGCCCCCTCGCGCGCCGCGTACTGATGCCGGAGCCGGAAGATGACGTCATCTTCCGGCTCCGGCTTCAGTACAGTGCGCGAGGGAGCCGAAGAGGAAGCAGCAGAGGAGAGTGCTCCCTCGTGCGCCGGCCGGCTTTCAGGGCCAGCCTCTGGGGGGCCCTGATGTGACCGGGTGCTGGGCCCCCCAGGAGAAGAGGCTGGCCCTGTGGGTACATACCGGGGTCGCAGGGCCCCCTGCGACCCGGTATGTACCCACTTAATGTGGGGCCCGGACGACCTGAGCAGTCCGGGCCCCCCAGGACCGCCGGGCCAATGACAACCGTTACGGTTGTCATGCCCTGATGGCGGCCCTGTTGGGGATTACCTGGGTGTGTCTAAGGTGTTTGTTTTTTTTTTCTTTTTCTAAACACCTTAGACACACCCAGGTAATCCCTAAACCCTGGACTGGTAGGGGGTCCTGAGGACTAAAGTTGAGAACCCCTGCCCTAACTGAATAAAGATTTATCCAAAATTATAGAGGCTCTTCAAGTGGACTTTTTGTTTGAAATTACTCATTTTTCACAAGTATCACTGAGCTTTTTATTAATAGTTATTACTTGGTTCTCTTGTCCAGCCATCATCAATTTGAGAAATTATGGGAATTTCCTCACTTCAATCCCTGACTTTATGTACCTAGGACTGAAGTTCTTTTTTTTCTTTATTACTCATGGTTATACTATAAGCCCTTACTTGGAAATTTACCCTAGGAGAGATGCTTCCTTTCTCTTTTGTATCATCTAGTAGTATATTCAATTTGGAGGTCGATTGTAAATTGGTTATGAGATGGTATCTGGTTCCTGCTAGACTGTCACATTTATATAAAGATGAGTATCCGGATTGTTGGAGATGCCGGAGGGATAGAGGTTCCTTGATTCATATGTTTTGGTCATGTCCGTGTTTAAAGGACCACTACAGTGCCAGGAAAACATACTCGTTTTCCTGGCACTATAGTGCCCTGAGGGTGCCCCCACCCTCAGGGTCCCCCTCCCGCCGGGCTCTGGGGAGAGGAAGGGGTTAAAATCTTACCTTTCTCCAGAGCCGGGCGGGGAGCTTTCCTCCTCCTCTCCTTCTTCCTAGTGACGCCATCGGCTGAATGCACATGCGCGGCCAGAGCCGTGCACGCATTCAGCCAGTCTCATAGGAAAGCATTTACAATTTTTTCACAGTGAGAAGCACGCAAACGCATCTAGCAGCTGTCAATGAGACAGCCACTAGAGGCTTTAGAGGCTGGATTAACCCTCAGTGTAAACATATTTTTAAAAAAAAGGGTTAATCCTAGCTGGACCAGGCACCCAGACCACTTCATTAAGATAAATTGGTCTGGGTGCCTATAGTGGTCCTTTAATAAATTATTGGAAACAGGTGGAGATGGTAATTAATGCAATATTCGGATTCTCTTTGATTCCTACAACTCAAATGTATTTATTACATATGTTCCCGAGAGAGATAAACCAATCAAAATGTACAGTTTTAGTTCACATTCTCATAGCAGCTAAAGCTTGTATATCATTTAATTGGAAGAAAACCCATTCTCTTAAGTTGCAAGATATGTTAGCAAGAGTAGATATGTCAAGCCAATATGAACTAATGGCTTATAGGCTGAGGGCAAGGAAAATAAATGTAAAAAGGACTGGCAGGTGTGGCAGGAAATAAAGGATAGGTTTGTTTGATTTCCACTGCTGTCTGTCATCTTTTGTCATTTTTTTTGTGTGCCTTTTATCATTTCTAAGAGCAAATTTTGAATAAGCAATGTAAAAACACATTGGAAGTGTATACAGAAATATACATAAATTAGTTGCTTGTTTTTTTTTTGTTTTTTTTGTTTCATTTATTTAGTTTTTTTTTTCTTTATATGGTTTGGGGTTTTTTTGTTGTTGTTTTCGTTCTTTTTTTAATTCTTTAATTATTTAGTAGAAGTTTGGTTGAAATGATATTTGTGATATATACGATAGCAAATAAATTCAATAATAACTTGCAGGAACTAAATAAGGAACTATATAATTGAATACGAGCAGAGTTTATTATATATTGATATTGATATGGGAACTACTTCTGTAAAATTGCACATTATTATTGTAAAATATGTAAAAATCTGGAAAAGAAATAAACATTTAAAACTCAAAAACAATGAACTACATCTATGTTTTTATTTGTTTGCTTAGGTACCCAAATTGTTTTATTAACTACTTTGAATTTATCAAGGCAAAGATAGGTGCTAGACTGGGGCGAAGAGCTAAATAAGGAGCAATCACCATGGAAACCAACAGAACATGTCTCAACATTTAACACTTTGTACCTAAATTGTTCCTATTTTACCTTAAAAAAAATCTCCCACAAGATGATTGTGACAGAGCTGCCGTACTAAGACAGAATACGTTTGGTCTTTCCGGAGCTCTTCCACCTGACCAGGCTGCAGCTTTCTCCTTCCAGACAAGTATCATTCCCTCTGCAGCTCTACTTCCCAGGCAGGAATCCACACCTCTGCACTGTGAATAGCTCTTGCCTGTATAAAGGCACTTCCAGCACTCAAGCCTAGCTACTCTGATTTTGTTTCATGCTACAAGGACCATGCAGCTAGCCAACCGGTCTGAAGACTCTGTTACCAGGATCCCTGAACAAATTAGATTCAAGACACATTTCTAAAGGAACTAAAATACACTACTTCATTTTTAAACTAGGACTAACATTTGCCAACTAGTCCTTCAGTAAGTGATAAAAAACATAAAATTATAAACATACTTACTGTGAAGAACAAGGAACATAATAATGCCTCAAATATACAACACAATTACAACTCTCCAAACTATAGAAATACACAGATGTACAGATGCAAATGGTCATTATTTTGCACTTTCCTAATTTGCATATTGTAGTTATACAAATCAATGCATTTTCCAGTTTCCACCAACAGAGGGCAATGGAGAGTCATACTAAGCCCGAAAGAATCTTCTTTTGAAACAAGGATATCCCAACAAACCCAAACCAGGGGGAAAAGCAGTCTAATGACTTCCGTGTACCTACCACCCCAATACAGAAACGTATTCCAGGCCAGGGCCCATAGTGAGTGGGAAGGAGGCTGACCTGCAGTCTTCTCCAAGTACCAAGGTAACAGAGGATTCTGTTACAATGATAAAAGTACCATATTTGTTCCTGTTCTATCAAACCCGTTGATAACTCTACAAAATGTACAAAATATTTAATCTCACCAACGGGGGCATTTAAAGTGAATTTCAAATTTATAACCAGAGTAGCCAAAATGAAAAGCATAGCTGACCTTAAATTTGAAATACGGTTGAATTCATTTTGAATTTTCACTTTAGTGAATAACAATGTTTTTGAATGGTAAAAAGACCAATGGGTAGGGTTTTTCTGCATGACCCTAAGTTCTCATTATAAGTGTTCAAATAAATAATTATTGCATTTTTGGTATGTTGAATTCCCAGAAGTACCATCAAGGTATAGAATTATTGTTATATATCTATTTTTGTCACTAGTTATCTACTAAGCAGCTGATTGATCAAATTTAAGAAAAGCCTTTTTCTTAATTTAGATTTTTCAATTGCTTAGTAGATAACTTGCTTATTTGCTATTGTTATGTGGGATTGCCATGTTTAAGAATATCAAATTAGGAATTTATCTACTAAACACTGTGGTGAAACTAACCTCGCCACTGGGTTATGGAGAAACCTGATTGCCAGCCTCCTGCCTCATGACTATGGCCCCTCTCATCAGCCCATGCTACATTAAACCCCATGGCGATTTGCCTGTGTTTGTGGGATCTGAGCACTGTTTGGATATATTGTTCAGTATGATAGGAGTTATGTATTTTTGTGTATTGTTGCTGTTGTGAATAGAGATATTTTCTGTACCTGGAGATAGTTGGCTTACTACACCCAGTTAAGCCAATTATCTCCAGGATAGAGGACTCTGTGGAACTGGTTTGGGCTGGAAAAGCGATGCTTCAGTTGTTACAAAGGACTTTCGACCTAACTTTTGAACCACTGGACCAATTTGTATGATTTTGACGTATGTTTGTATTTGGAGTATGCTGATTCTGAAAATGTAAGTGAAAGTGTAAAATGTTATATGAATGTGATGTATACTTTTAAAGTTATGAATATTTTGTAAAACTGTGTATTTTCCTGCCTGTGATAATTATGTTAGCCCATTTTGTTTAGTAATTATATCACAGGCAGAGGGGCGGATTTTGTGTGTGAGATTGCTGGGAGTGTCTGAGTGTATTGTACATATTGATTGGTTGTTCTGCAAAACCCTGTGGGTGGTACTAATGTGTAAGAATGTGTATATAAGGCCAATAAAGACACATATATGTTCTGTTCCTGCTTGACCCTCAAAACGGAGCCTTGTCTCATTCTTGGTGGGGATTTATTGTATTCTGTTCCAGTTCGACTGCTAGGAGTGTAAACCTATTCGGTTTTTCCTATTCGGCTGTTAAGCATTCATACGGTTTCCTGTTCGGCGGATTGGTGTCTTTGGTAGCTGCCTGTGAATTTGGAAGGGGATATCTCCTAAACGGCTTGTAACCCCTTTTATGCCTGGGGGTGCCGTTACAAACACATACACATTTTCATACCCACACACTTACATGTGATGTATTTTCAGACATGATTAACACAAACCAACCTTCACATACAATCATAGACACAGACATAATCACAGGCATTCACACACATATAATCACAGACGCACATTCACACATAATCACCGGCATTCACACACATAATCAAAGACACACATAATCACAGACACACATTCATACATAATCACATGCATTCACATACCTAATCACAGAAACAGATAAATAATCATATACACGCACACACACAATCACAGACATACACACACAATCATGTATACATTCATACAAACGTATACAGTTGCAAGAAAAAGTATGTGAACCCTTTGGAATGATATGGATTTCTGCACAAATTGGTCATAAAATGTGATCTGATCATCATCTAAGGCACAACAATAGACAATCACAGTCTGCTTAAACTACTAACACACAAAGAATGAAATGTTGCCATGTTTTTATTGAACACACCATGTAAACATTCACAGTGCAGGTGGAAAAAGTATGTGAATCCCTAGACTAATGACATCTCCAAGAGCTAATTGGAGTGAGATGTCAGCCAACTGGAGTCCAATCAATGAGATGAGATTGGAGGTGTTGGTTAAAGCTGCCCTGCCCTATAAAAAACACACACCAGTTCTGGGTTTGCTTTTCACATGAAGCATTGCCTGATGTGAATGGTGCCTCGCACAAAAGAGCTCTCAGAAGACCTACGATTAAGAATTGTTGGCTTGCATAAAGCTGGAAAGGGTTACAAAAGTATCTCCAAAAGCCTTGCTGTTCATCAGTCCACAGTAAGACAAATGGTCTATAAATGGAGAAAGTTCAGCACTGCTGCTACTCTCCCTAGGAGTGGCCGTCCTGTAAAGATGACTGCAAGAGCACAGCACAGACTGCTCAAAGAGGTGAAGAAGAATCCTAGAGTGTCAGCTAAAGACTTACAAAAGTCACTGGCAAATTCTAACATCCCTGTTTGCGAATCTACAATACGTAAAACACTAAACAAGAATGGATTTCATGGGAGGATACCACAGAGGAAGCCACTGCTGTCCAAACAAAACATTGCTGCACGTTTACAGTTTGCACAAGAGCACCTGGATGTTCCACAGCAGTACTGGCAAAATATTCTGTGGACAGATGAAACCAAAGTTGAGTTGTTTGGAAGAAACACACAATACTATGTGTGGGGAAAAAAAGGCACAGACCACCAACATCAAAACCTCATCCCAACTGTGAAGTATGGTGGTGGGGGCATCATGGTTTGGGGCTGCTTTGCTGCGTCAAGGCCTGGACGGATTGCTATCATCGAAGGAAAAATTAATTCCCAATTTTATCAAGACATTTTGCAGGAGAACTTAAGGCCATCTGCCTACCAGCTGAAGCTCAACAGAAGATGGGTGTTGCAACAGGACAATGACCCAAAGCATAGAAGTAAATCAACAACAGAATGGCTTAAACAGAAGAAAATACGCCTTCTGAAGTGGCCCAGCCAGAGTCCTGACCTCAACCCAATTGAGATGCTGTGGCATGACCTCAAGAAAGCGATTCACACCAGACATCCCAAGAATATTGCTGAACTGAAACTGTTCTGTAAAGAGAAATGGTCAAGAATTACTCCTGACCGCTGTGCACGTCTGATCTGCAACTACAGGAAACATTCGGTTGAAGCTATTGCTGCCAAAGGAGGTTCAACCAGTTATTAAATCCAAGGGTTCACATACTTTTTCCACCTGCACTGTGAATGTTTACATGGTGTGTTCAATAAAAACATGGCAACACTTCATTCTTTGTGTGTTATTATTTTAAGCAAACTGTGATTGTCTATTGTTGTGACTATGGTGATGATCAGATCACATTTTATGACCAATTTGTGCAGAAATCCATATCATTCCAAAGGGTTCACATACTTTTTCTTGCAACTGTATTTTTTAAATGTGTTTAAAGGTCCACCCAGCCTCCAAACCTTTCTCTGGGAGGGCTAGAGTACATCCTCTCTCTAGCGGCCAGTAGTTGCTTGCAAGATTGCTCTTCCATCACAGATCCCATGTGTGCTATGTAGTGATGCTGATGCCGGGATGATGTAATAACAATGCAGGGCTGGCGAGGGAGCTGTTCAGGGAGAGTACAGTAAGTACATAGCTACCCCACTGCCTGTACTCTCCCTTGATTGAACACTGTTATATTTGGGTAGAGTAGGCACTGGCACTGTACCTTCTCTTCCAAGTACTATTAAGCTGGTACAGTTGGCAGCTTGTGCCCTCCGCTGCCAAAGCAATGGCAGGAAGGCACACAGGCGGAGGAGGGGGGCAATGAATAATTTAGACACAATAGGTGATTATTATGGTATTTATAATTCTTTGCTGGTAAATGTAAATACATCAAACAATTAAAGGGTATAAATACACGTATTACCTCCACAACTATCTAACCCCAACATAATCAAAAACTATTAGAGCTTAATTTTTCCACAATATTTGATGGAATTCTCTTGCACGCTTTGATGGTTCTATGTTGTGTCAGTTAGCACTTGCATGCTTTATCTGTGGACACTTTATTGAATCACTTCTACGAATTTAAGTTGTTCAGTATGTTTCTTATTCAGTTTTCAAATGAGAGATTAGAGGAAGGTATATTTTGTATCTGAGTTTAATAAAGGATTTCTTTTTTTATTTTAAGTTTCTTGTGTTTTTCTTAACATATTGGTTTATTGTTAGTCTGCATTTGAGTGTAAATGAGACTCAAGCAACAAGCATGGAAAGGAATCCAATAAATGTTAAATGTATCCGTATGTGCTCAATTTATTAAGTACTGCAGCTGCACTGGAAAGGATCATCTTGCCAGCAGATATGGAGGTCAAACATGGTACACAGCATGATGCGCCAGTACTTAATGTGTGGGGACAAATGGTGAAATTGTCTGTCTAAGCAAACACAGCACATTGCTCCATACATGAATAGCAGCTGCTCTGTACATACGCAGAAACACAGTATAGACATGAAGTCGCTCTGCTGTGTAATAAATAAGTCACAATAATGCATACAGGAATTACTAATGGTAAAGAGTGAGCAGACTGGATTGAGATGATGGGGATGGCCGCTGATGATGTCACACACCCATTCTGCGCATTGGGACAGCATTTCTAACATGATCATTCCGATATCCACAAGGAAACATTAAGAGAAATGCACTTGATATGAGTATAGGTGCAAATGAAGTCAATTTTTAATAGTTTGTAAAAGTAATTTAATTATTGTAAAAGAAAGTCTTATGGTTTTGATTTATTATTAATTGTGAATACATTTGATTTACAACTAAATTGCTGATAGTGCCCCATTAATACTATGTAATTTACACGAAGTTGCTAAATTCCCCTTCTCTCCATTTGCAATAGATACGAAGTATAGATAATGCCAACGGTGACACCTAGTGGAACATTAAAAAAATGCAGCTAGATAACCTCGATATCTTTTTTCAGGTAATGTCAGAGAGATAATATAGTTATACTAATGTTATATCTACCTCAGTATTTCCCAAACCAGTCCTCAAGACCCACCATCAGTCCAGATTTTATTAGCATCTCCATTGGACTAAAACAGAGAAATACATATCTGGACTACTGGTGGGCCATGAGGACTGGTTTGGGAACCACTAATCTACCACCTTATGGATTTTTATTTTATTACATAACCTACAAAATTCTATTATTAATGGGGAACTATAAACAAGCACCCTACATACAACAACACATTGTTTGTGGAATCCTTCTAGTTTAAGCAGTTTGATTAAAAAAATGCATCTCCTATTCTCTAGTGCCATCAATTTAGCATCTCTGCTGTGGCTCAGCTAATGCATAAGTGTATGATCCTACTAGCCTTTTCAGAATTTAAATGGCAAAAAACATGAGAAGACTTGGTTGAGGGACGTTATCAGCTGTAGCCAGTACCACCATTCACTATGCAAGGTAGCAAACAATAGGAAACAAGTAGAGTAGAATTTGCCAATTTACTTCAATAGCTTGCAGACATACAGATTCCGTGTTTCATAATGAATTTACCCATGGGCGATGGATGGGGGGCATAATTAATTGTAAACTAGGGAGGGTTGACCATGCCATTGTAAACCCCCTTAAATAATAGCAGTTCCCCTCCTTCCAACGTGGGTGGCTAGGGATCCAAACCCCCTAACCATTTCCAAAATAAAATAAACTGCTTTACCTATCAACCCTCACCCTAATGATAGTGAGTAGAGCAATTCGACTAATCCCTGTTGAAAAAAACTATACTGTCATGGGAGTCGTACCCCAACACACAAGTAAGAAGAAACCCACAAAAGGTGGAGCCGAAAGACATATTACCTAGCCTTAGAATGGCCGGACTTAACGCATTAATATAGCAAGAAACAAGGTCAAGAATAAATCAAGGTCAGGAATACAGAAATACACAGAGTCAAGACAAAGCCGGGTCAGGATACCAGAAAATTGCTAGTCAAATACGAAGCCAGGTCAGAATACCGGAAAATCACAAGTCAAATACGAAGTTGAGGTCAAACACAGGAAGTCACAAGGGAATCTCTAGGAGCCCTAAACGGGAATCTAACAAAAAATCAAGATAAGGCAAGGAATGTGGGCTAAAACAAGCCTTAAATAGGCTTACCTATGTTCTGATTGGCCCACGTCATCATTGTGGTTTAAAATAGATCAGGATAGCAATGATGATATGGTCACTTTAAGAACGGGCGTGACGTCACGCCTACTTTCTATATGTAGATGTCCTGCCGCACGGTAGATCGGCGCACATTCCCGCCGCACAGTCAAATCGCGCGGCATGGTGAGGGCTGCGCGGCTCAAGGGAGGTGAGTACACGCATATACTTACCATCAGAATGCAAATTACATCAAACTCCAGGGAAAATCCTGTAAAGAATCTTAGTGCTGCAACCCCAATCCCATTGGGAAAACCCATCCACAGAAAGAATAAAGAATAAAAAAGTAAAAATACTGTGGTCACACTGTGGTTACCTCATGCTGATGTTTCAGATAGTCTGTAAAGTGGTGACGGGCTAAGTCCAAATTAAAGTTTCACCACCTTGCTCCAAAAGGTCTGCACTCACTGCCATTTATATTATATAAACAAGGTAGATCATAAGTAGCGCATCTTTATGTGTTAAAAAATCGTAACATGACATATAAAAAAGGTCGTCACTCATTAGCATCCATAATAAATAAACAAGGTAGTTTAACTGGGATAAAAATAAATAAAAGGAGGTATACTCACATAAGGAGAGCAAAAACAAGGTTTGCTTAATCCCATTAATATGTTTCGCCAGAATGGGCATTTTTAAAGTGTCCACTTTGAAAAAGCCCATTCTGGTGAAACGCATTAGTGATTTATGCTGTTTTATATTGGTTTCATTGTTTTTGTCTTAAATAAAACTTTCTTTTTCAAATTGGACCTTTCTGATTTTCACCCTGAAGATTTTATCTGGATGATTCACACTCTTATTTCCTTGGTGGGGAATATATCACTTATGTGATGTGTGGGATTGAGCAAAACCTTGTTTTTGATCTCCTTATGTGGGTAAATATAATTTTGTTTATTTGTATCCCAATTAAACAGAGAGCACTATATTCTGTTTTTATTTCCATTCTATATATACCGGTGAATTTCCACTGCCACTATACTGCATATTGGAGCTTGGCACCACAAATCAACTTCTGCTCTGGAACACCTTCCTATAACTGAGCTCACACAGCAAGATATCCATAAGTGAGGATCACACCGCCCAGGTACACATATCTGGAGCTGATCATAAGCTTCAGAAAATTGTAAGCGCCATTCTTCTTATTCTAATTCACCAGTTACTGAAAATACTACACTATATTCCATTTGTTCTTTTTTTGTTTCATCATTACATGGATTTGAACACACTTTGAAGGCACTGTTTCCCTGCACCCTTTCCTATTTAAAATAGAGACATGCATATTTTAAAAAACAATAAAAACAAAAGAAAAAAGACTTTCAACATTTTAGACTGGTGGATTTACTGAGCTCATGTCACATTAAACACAGATATGCAACCAAGGTTGCTTCACATAGGCCATTTTGAGCCTCTTTACCTTATGGCTTGATGTCCTTTTTCCTATGTTTTTTTACACACAGTGCAATTTTGTGATTATTTTCAAAAGTCTTGCATTTCCTACTTTTGTAAACACCCTAAATTTGGATCATGATACATTCCCTGAGTATATTAACACATTTCATGTTTACCCATTTTTATAGAAAAATGGAAGTTATAACTGCAAATATTTTCTCAATTTTGATTGACTGATTTGCAGAGCTGAGGCATACGATATCCCTGAGTCATTGCAGTCAGATGACAAGAGTACTTTTATATTGCATATTGCAATATAGCAAGAGATTGGTAAATGACAGGACAAGTATGTAGCCAAAGTAAAGCATATCCCCAAACTGCCCTATAGCAATGGGCATATGACAGGGGCCAGATGCCCAAAGAGTTGTTACTGGAAAAGCTCACTCATGTAGCATCCAGAAATATCTAAGACTCAGTAGATTGACAGTGTATCTAGTGCGTAGACCTGTGCTCTATGGTCTGGCAGAGTAATTTTTCCCAAAATTGAAATTGTGTTCGGCATCATCTATGGAAACATTTGGACAAATCAAATAAGTTGTTAAATTGACCAATCAGTGTACTGCAAAATAAATACATAATATGTATATAATGTATAAATTTAGCAGTACCCTGATAGCCACATTTCCCCACAATTTGGTTCATGTATCAAGTAAGAAAAAGTAACTAATATAGGGGAAAAGAGGAGGAACCTAGGAGTAAGATTAGAAAAATTAGTGAGCATTCATAATGTTGGAATTTACAAAAGATTATACCAATGGTTTCCTCTAGAGCTTAACCCTTAAACAAATACCAGAAAAGACAGACATGGGGAGAATAAGGAGGAATCACTGAGTGCCTCTGAATATATTACCATAGAGCCATATGAATATCTGCTTTTAGCAGATTAAATCTATATTAGGGGTAAGCAACCCATAACTGTTAAACAACCTTTATTCATCATTCTTTTATTCTATTATGTACCTCTAAAAAACACAAAGAGACAAATGTATTACATTTTGACAACATTGTAAGAGCCTTTATAAAAACATATAGTTATAAGTCATTCGTTTAGGCTAGCTGGCTAACAGGCTTGCTGCATAGAAACAGCTAATACAGACTTGTAGAAAATAGTCGCTAAATGTTTGCTCTTATTGCCCATCCAACACATTTTGTGAACCAGGCATCTAAAGCATGCCCGCTTCACACATTCTATGCCTGCTCATAACTAACTGGCTATTGCACAATGTTAAGTGCTGCTAAAAACTAAACCAATAGTCCGACTTGTGCAGCTTCATCAGGGACCAAAAAGGTCCACCTATAATGCTAAATATTTACGGAAACTTGTTAACAGTATTTGGGGAAAAAAGCATACATTATTTCATAATGGCTATAATACAACATTCACCGATTCCTCTTATAGCCATAATGATTGGTTATGAACTAGACTTGTGGTTCTGCCAAAATTATGCCGATTGGCTGTTTGGTCAACTTCCGTATCTCCAAAGCACCATATAGACATATAACTGAGCAAACAACTAGCGCAGTGGTCGAACATGTTCGTATAATTTGGAAGTCATAGTTCTGCACAGGGTACCCAAATTAAAAAAAAAAAAACAGAGATGAAGAGATGAATGGAGCAACTGACAATTGATGAATTGACATTCACCAAACATTAATTTTTGTTCACAGATCAAGACATTCCATGCACTTACAGAGGGGTGACGAAGGGAATGGGCACCTGAAAGCTAATCAATGTTTGGTGATGCGGGAGGGAGAGGGTTGCTTGTTGAGACAATTGTCCTGAAAGATAACCAGGCCTCTTCATTCACTATTTGCCTTTGGCTGCACCTTGTAGAGTAGTTCCACCATGACACTGATATCTTTAGATGCAGAGAGGCTTCCCCTATACTACAGGGGCACTAGCTACATGTACCTGCCAAAAACTATTCCCTAGGGATATGGTTTACCTTAATTGTTAAAAGTGTTGTGATATAACCTGATAAATCGTGCTATGCGTCTGATGTTACCAAAATGTAAACTATGTACAATCTTTATCTTTTCTTACCAATGTATGACATAAAAATAAAAAAATAAAGGTTGTCAAACAACATTTAAAAAAAAATATGATAAACTGACCTGAAGTGCCAATATGATACACAAATACCATGGAGGTTTGTCATTGATTGAGTATATTAATTCTATAGAAGGCTTGTTTTCTGCCTTATTTAATGGCATTATTTTTTGCTCAGATTCCAGGTTTAAAATTTCATCTTCAGATACCATTTTGGTATGTGCCTGTAGAACAACAAGAACAAAATGTTGTTTGTTTAATGGATTTAACATACATTTAATTTAAGTTAAATATTTTATTTTATCACACTATATTGTAAAAATAAAGCGCAATACACATATAAATATTATTTTAGATATATTATTGTTAAATTGTAAGTATTGTCAATGGTTTTCCATAGCAGTCCTCATTTACACGAGTAGGAAAATGTTTTTGCAATGTTTTTAAATGCCATGTTACTCATACAAGTGACATATTATTATAAACATCTCCAAAATACCTGATAAATATACAATTATCAACAAAAAAGTTAATGAAACAAACCTACACATTTTCATAAAGAAGTCTCACATGCAATATAATTTTACAGTAGCAACATACATTAGGAAGCATAGAATGTGACAGCAGATAAAAGCCATTCCGCCCACCAATTTTCTAAATACTTCCATTAGTCTCTTATATCTAGGAGAGCCTTATGCCTATCCCACGCATGCTTAAACTCCTTCACTGTGTTAACTTCTACTACTTCCGCATGTAAGGCTTTTCCACTCTCTCAGTAAAGTTATACTTCCTGATATTATTTAAGACTATGTCCTCTTGTCCTCTTGTTGTGGTAGTTTTCCTACTTTTAAATATACTCTCCTCCTTTACGGTGTTGACTCCCTTTATATATTTAAATGTTTCTATCATATCTCCCCTGTCTCGTCTTTCCTCCAAGCTATGCATGTTAAGATCCTTTGACCTTTCCTGGTAAGATTTACCCTGCAATCCACGAACCAGTTTTGTAGCCCTTCTTGGAACTCTCTCCAATTATCAATATCCTTCTGGACATACATTTTTCAGTACTATGTACAGTATTCCAAGTGAGGTCTCACCAGGGTTCTGTACAATGGCATAAACACCTCTTTCTTTCTACAGCTAATACCTCCACCTATACAACCAATCATTCTGCTAGCATTTCCTACTGCTCTGTTACAGTACAGTCATTAATTACCCCAATGTAGTTATTAAAACTGTCATATAAAATAATGTTTTTGGCCTACTAGGTCACCCCTTAATTTGTGATTTAGAAGGACCGGTTTATTATTATGTTTTATTATGTCTTGACAAAGTTTCCACGTGAAACAGGACTCATAGACAAATTTTAATGCACAGAAGTAGTCACGTTACAAGGGATATTAGTGGTTTATTTTGGCTTATAGCTTACTTATGAGTGGAAGCACTATTATATTTAATTGCTTGTCGAGTTGCAGATCCATTGTAAGATGGAACGCTTTTCTTACCGGAAAGACATAGCGTTATTGTGGGATCAGTGTGGAGCACCTTTATGCTGGATCTCTGTTACTGGAATTCTCTCAGACTATGAGGGTCTCTCTACCAGGTACCAGTGGTTCCCGTTTTAGGCATGTGCTTCTATATGTTATGTGTGCCTTATTATTTGATCTGTTGAATTTTAACTGAGTTTCAACTGTGCTGATTGGCATTCCATGTTCCTATACATATTGGGGATATTGATATGTGATGCCTATCCATAAGGTTATATAATATAACGTTAATATATATTTGATATATTTTGGAGCATGGTTTTCTCCCTCTACATATTTTATCATTATCATATTATAGTTGACTTCACTTGTTGATTGGCAGCCCAAGTATGTTTATTGTATTTGCAAGCTCGTTTAACCTATTTTCATATACTGAGGGTCACTCACGCTACAGATTGGATGTGAGGGAGTGGAATATGTTAGTGTGGTCTCTAATAACCTTTTTTGTTAGTTTGATATTTTGGGCTTACAATGCCCTGTTGTGCATTGATAATAGGTCATCCACCCTTTTAAAATGTAATCCAGTGTTTGGCAAAGCTCTTTGCTCTGATCTCCCTCCTCCATCTGATGTTAGCAAATGTTCCATAGAGCCAGTTCATCAGGGATGTCTTTCTGTGGTGTTGTCTGGCTCAATATGGCAGAGCACTTTAAGGAACTTGAATGTATTCTTAATGATAATGACTTAAATCTACACTTTGCAAGTGTAAATTTACAAGTTAAAATTCTTGGATCTTACCCTGCCGATTCACACGAACATGATTGTAACTACACTCTTCAGGAAAAAAAAAGGCCACCAAGAATTTACTTAAATGGAGCAGCTATTGCCTTACGTCCCTCAAGAAGGGAATTAGATTTTGGCAGTATTTGCTCATTCCACGCAACTGATTATCTTTTGAGAATTTCAAATGTAAAGTATGTTACTTATGTTTAGAATTTCACTAAAAAGATTACGAATATAATTGTGGACACTATATGCAGATCATGATAATTTATTGGGTTATTCAGACACCACAATTAAGCCTCGTCTAATCAGTTGTGTAGCTAGCTTTGATACAACATGCAACACAATCTAAAGACATATTGGCCAATTTTAATTTCTGATGTACATTTGAAGGTAGTTCTTAGCCCTCACCCCTCACCCAATGGTTACAGTCAGGAGAGGCTGAAATCTTAAAGACCTCTTTGTCCCTAGCCACCTACCGTCTTTTACAAGTTCTTGTAAAACTTGGCTGAGGTAACCAATTGGCTCTTTCTTTGTGGCCAATACTCAGTCTGCAGATATATCCTGTGTTCCTCTAAACTGTTTAAAAACTGTAATAATTCGAAGGTGTATAGGGATCATTCTTTCTTCAATAGTAAAACTATTGGAATAGAAGGGCTCATGTCACCTTTTCTATGTAAGCAAGACCTTTAGAATGTTTTAAGTTTGCATTAGAGAACATGTTAATTCAGTAAGAAAAAACTGACACCCAGCATCTAGGCATCTGAGGGAGCATAATGCTGGTTCATAAATAAAATTGTGTTTAGTGGAGATTGACTGGAGTCTCCAAGAAAAGGTGATTGGGATTTCTAATTTTGTAAATAGCTTTGTTATCTCCCTTATACACAAGTATATCCCGTCTAGGCCCTTACGATCTGCTGAAGACTTACGTCTATCTTCTGTCCGTACTCCCACCTCTGATGCTCGCCTTCAAGATTTCTCGATGGTTGCACCGTTCCTGTGGAACTCTCTTCCCTCCTCCGTTAGATGCTCACCCAGTCTCCACTCCTTCAAAAAATCGTTAAAAACCCACTTCTTCAAAAAAAGCGTATCAATTAAACTGTTAATAGCTCCTGACTGATTCCTCTTCTGCAACTGTCACTAGTCTAATACTATCCTTACCTTTTTGTGTCATTTTACCCCACTCCCTCTATCATGTAAGCTCATTGAGCAGGCCCTCAACCCCTCTGTTCCTGTGTGTCCAACTTGTCTGGTTACAACTACATGTCTGTTCGTCCACCCATTGTAAAGTGCTGCGGAATTTTACCGCGCTCTATAAATATCATAATAATAATAATCAATTGTTAATTAATACTCACTTGTAGTACATATTTGTTTTGATAGTTTATTTCTTAATAAGCGGTTGTTTCCTATTTATTTATAATTGTTAATTACTAACTTTTGACATTGCTGGAATTATTTTGCAGTATCTGTTATTTCTGTATAGAGCTATATACCACCAAATGTACATTTTTACCGACCATTTAGCTCTACCCCCTCCCCTCTGCCCCTCTTCTAAAAAAGATAATTTATCTATTATAATTTATGGGTAAGTAGCCATCAATAAAAAAGTTGTTTACTATATACCCTTAAGTTTACCTAATAACATCATAACACAATCCTGTAGATCTGTATGATATGTAAAAAAAATAAAAGAGAAAAGGAAAGAAGGGAAATGGGTATTTAAATTTGTATTTATTTGTATATTTATATATATATATATATATCTCAATCAAAGAAATATGATGCAGTAGTTACCACTCGCTCCACAAAGGGGAAAGAGGGTACCACGATATCAAACCTCCAAATTGAAGGACGGTCACCTAATCTGTGCTCTCAGAGAGGGGCCAACCCTCAAACCGCCCCTCTGCCACATCCATATGAATGCGATCGAGTGGCGTATCCCGACTGAGTCCCCACCCAATTCTTTCATGTTTTGGGTGGATTATATACGGAAACGTGTGTCCTCCTTACCTCTGTAACAGACTGATTGAGGCATTATGACCACAGAGAGATATTTAGTATCTACTTGACAGAGGCATTACCCCACCTCAAATAGGCTGTACTAAGGGGTGTGTGTGAACCTGAGTGACAGGTCCATTATTACACTGAGCCATACTGAGTTGTTCAGGTTCCTCCCCTTCTATTGGTTGGTCCAATACATAATTGGTCTCCTCCCCTCTGTTTACCTGCCTTCAGATCTGATTTGCCCATATGGCTAATTAGAAGGATAGGTATTTAATCACACCACCCTGGGGAGCTCATTTACTTTGCCCCTTAGGAAGGTATGTGAGCATGCTGAAACACGCGTTGGGCATTTTCGTTTTTGTCCCACTTTTATTTTACACTTTTGGGTAGCACTATGAGCACTGTTTAGTTTATAAGTTATTTCGCTAATAGTACTAGGTTTGGCTGGTTTAGGTAGACACTAGCTTTGTGCGGTGTCGAGGTAACTTAGGTACTGCGTTTAGTATTTTTTCTTTTGGAGATACCTTTAGGTTCTTCCTGTCTTTACTTAGACGTTTGGCTTGATATATTTCCCTATTGGAGTCTCTATAGTTCTATTCATATACTAGTACCTGTGGAGTTATGAACCTCGACTGCTCTCTATCAAGGAGGAGAGCCATTTTGGACGTTTTAATCATCTACTTAAGTACCATATTACCGATTTAACATCCTTACAGTCTTTGCCCCTAGTTCTATTTACAGTATTTAGTTCCATTGGGTTATTCCCATTTTATCCTAGATTCATTAAAGGTAGGGTCTTTACAGTTTTAACTTAATTCAATATATTTATATAATATATGCTGTTAAATTAAATTTTAACTGAAGATCTTCTTTCTGTAGTGATCTATGTCTCTGTGCAACATGATACTGAGGGTTTTGAAATATATTCCCATAGATCTGATCTGTTGAATCCCTTTGTTGACTGTTTGCAGTTTGCTGGCTCCCTGTATCGTTTTAGTTTTTCGCATTAAACCGGCTTCTTCGTTTAGCTTATGCCCCTGTTGACTTCCTATAATGTCCCACCTCTTTGCGCAAAGTTACATAACTATCCTAACATTATAATCACTAATCAGTGGATCCATCTCATGGAGGTACTTGGTTATCTTTAACCAGCTGGTAATCCAGCTGGTTTAGGACTGGATCCACTCAGACAAGTATTTAATTCTGCCTCAAGATTGGCATTGGTAGACAACTGTACCTTATGTGCATCATATTTCATGCTCAAATTCTGAACTAGAGAATTCGCGAGTTGGTTATTAGTGTTATGGGCAAATGCAAATATTACAAGTTTTAGAATGAAATGTTGTATTTCTTAAACTGTGTACTTTGTCTATAAGAGATATTGCAAACTGACAAGGTGTTATAAATGGAACATATTGTTTTTCGTACATGTTTAAGTAATAACCTCTTACCTACTTTCAGTGTATAGTATGTTTACACCAATTTGTCTTAGTTTAATACAAAAAAAAGTAATGTATAATATCTTCAAGGCTATGCTACATCATCAGACTTTAAGACGCCATCTTGTCTTAAGACAGGGAATTTCCCATGACTTGTGCACTTACGTTTTAGTTATGGCCTTGTATCTTTGCCAAGTTAAGGGAAAATTAACATCTAAGATATAAATATGTGTACCTTTTAAATGTTAAGGCATAGAGGAGAGATTTGGAGACAGAAACACTGTCGCTCCATATTATAATGACTGAGCGATGTTGACATGTATGTTATTCTATTTTTGATATTGCAAGCATGTAGTTTAATCTTGTAAACTCTGCTATAAATTATTGTAATGGATTTTATATGTCTATATTTATATAATACATATCTAAAAAGACAAAACTTTATTGCTTTCAAGACAATTCTGATTTTATATTGTATTCTCAATTATTTATATATTTTAAATAGAGGATCTCTTACTGACTAAATAAAATTATGTCTAAGATATCTGTATGGTTAGCCCTCTTAAGTTCTATGCTTTAAGATGTTATGGTGGTAAATAGGGGAACCAGCTGCGCTTACAATTGGCGCCCAATGTGGGGCTTGTACTTGGAAGCTTTAACTATAAAATAATATATACATAGGTGTAACTTTTTATACGTAAGAAAATACACAATACTTTGTCATGGCACAAGTCTTAAAAAATCAAGAATCTAATGAGCTTTTTGTAGCCCAGACTCAGAGAGAGATGTTCATCATGAAGAGATTATTTTAATGTGAACTTGGAGTACAGGTGCCAGGTACATTGTAATTAGCATACAATTGTGGATCTTAATTAATATCATAAGAGAACAATTGTGGCATGGTAGGAGGGACGAGTGTGACAGGATTAAGCGGGGTTAATGTGACAGGGTGAGTGTGGCAGAGTGAGGGCAGGGGGGTGATGGTGTGAGGGAGAGGGGGTGATGGTGAGAGGAAGAGGGGGTGATGGTGTGGGGGGTGATGGTGAGAGGAGAGGGGGTGATGGTGAGAAGGAGAGGGGGTGATGGTAAAAGGGAGGTGTATGATAGGGAGGGGAGGTGATGGGGAGAGGAATGGGGGTTGTAACAAACTGAACCTCGTCACAGGTTCCTGGAGGGGCCTCCTGGCCAGCCTCGTGCCTGCAGTATACCTTGCCCAATGCACTTGAAAAGGCTCTGTTCATGTGAGTTATGTACTTTTGTCCTCCAGACATAGAGACCGACCGTTGGCCCTGATGCCCTGGAACTGTTTTGGGCATAGGACCATGTGCACGGTCGGTCAAAAATAAGACTCCCAGGAAATTTCTGAAGCCCTGAACTGATCTGGGTGATTTTTGTATATGTTGGTTATCCAGATCAGGGCTATCAGAGGGATGTAACATTTGTGGGGTTTTATGTATTTTTAGGGTACTTTTGGGGTGTTTTAAAAATAGTGTGTTTTTTCTGTGCTTGGAGATAATTGAATTAGAATTAGTACAGTTACTGATCCAATTATCTCCCAGGCAAGGGGAGGGATTGTGTGCTGTGTGTGGAAGTGTCGTGCCTTGTAACCTTATTGTTATTGGTCTGTGAAGTTGCAAATTGGTCTATCATCAGGTCCATGTGGGCATACCCCTTGCATGGGGATTGTCAGATAAGGCCAAGTGTGGCTCCCATTAAACTGAGATTTGTTTTACCCTTCATGAAGTCTAGGCTCATGTTTGGGGGTTTGGAGAGCTATATTCACACTCTGGGGATTGATATAATCACTATACTCCCTTGGATCACTACACTTGCTCTTGTAAGAGCAGCCTGCTTCGCTCTCTGGAATAGGAGAGGTCTACCCACTGAAAGCTGGATCCAAGAAGGGAGGGGGGATTATAAAGAATATTTTTTTAATCAAAAATGAAACCACATTTGTTTTAATCTGCCCCCTCCCCCAACTACAAACACACTGCCTCCACAGCCCTCCATATACACACTGCATTCACAGCCCCCCATATACACACTGCCCCCACAGCCCCCCCCATATACACACTGCCCCCATAGCCCTCCATAGGCACAATGCCCTCACTGCCCCCATATACACCGCATTTACTGCCCCACCACAGACCTGCCCCCCCTGCCCCCATAGACACACTGCTTTGGCCCCGCAGACACACTGCCCCACAGCCCCATATACACCATTTTGCCACCCCCATATACACACTGCTGCCCCTGCCTGCCCCCCACTGGCCCCCCATATGCACATTGCTCCACAGCCTCCCATACACACTGCCCCACCACACACTGCCCCCACATATACACACTGCCCCCACATATACACACTGCCCCCACATCCCCCTATAGACACACTGCTCCACTGCCCCCATATATACACTGCACCCCATACATAATCTATCACATACTGTCCCCCTGCACCGCCATACATAATCTATCACACACTGCCCCCACTGCACCCCCATACATACACGGCACCCCACACACACACTGCACCCCCCCACACACTTCTCCCCCATACAAACACTGCACCCCCACACACACTTCTCCCCTCCAAACACACTACACCCCCATACACCCAGTGCTCCCCCACACAAACACTGCAACCCCATACACACACTTCCCCAACTGCACTTCCATACACACACTGCCCCCCACTACAACCTCATGCACACACTGGCCCCATACACACAGTGCTCCCACTGCACCCCACATATACACACTGCACTCCCATGCACATACTACACCTCTAACACAAACACACACTGACCCTCCTACACACAGTGCTCCCACTGTACCCCCATATACATACTGTCCCACATACACACACTGCACCCCTCGCACATGCACTGCCTCCCGTACACATGCAAACTCTGCACCATTCACACACACTGCCATCCTGCATCCCTCACACACTCAGTACCTCCCATACACACACACACACACACACACACTGCCTACTCACACACACACACACATTACTAGAGGCCCTATACCCTACTACAGCCCCTATCCTGGCAGACTCCAGCTAAATTGTCAAACTGTTCTTAAACAGTATGACTATTTACTCTGGGAGGGCGCCACAGAGAGCTGTAGTGGTTATTGCTCCTGGATTGTTTCTTTAAATTATCTATGAGTTCCCCTCCCGAAATAAGGCTCTGGATCTGCTAGTGATATGGCTTAATGAAAACATTCATGTCACAGAAGCGACAGACAGGATTTTTTTTTTTTGCATTACTGATTTCAGGATTGTAATATCCACTACATATGAAAAGTTTTACAAAACAGTGATAATTCCCATATAATCACTTACACTTGCTGTTGATTTAAAAAAATATCTGGAATTATAACAGCATATTATTCTGGAGTCTGTAATTTCTAAGCAAAGGTTGCGGAGCAGCCTTGACGCCCAGCGAATTATAAAGACAGATAAACATGCTTCTATTGCAAGGAATTGAGGTCATTTTTTTTATATTCCAAATTATAAACAACTTGATTACACACAGCCATAAAGAAAAATACATTGATTTTTAAAACATTCAATGCAGTACAATGCAGCACATTGCAACATATCTTTTATATAATATATGCTAACTAGCTTATATTTTTGCATAGAGTTGAAAATTAACCCCCTCCCCTCCCCCCCACCTAGAAAATCTGTTAATATGCTGCGTAGTTCTAACCTAAGCCATTTTGTCTTAGCTTAATACAATAACAATTAATGCGTAAACAGATTCAAGGCTATACTGCGTAGTTCTAACTTATGCCATTTTGTCCCAGACGAAATGAAATAACATATTCAAGGCCATAATTAAAACATAATTATTGAAAGATTTTATTTAAATTTAATGTTATATATATATTTACAGCTTTAAATGTGACCAATAGATACTAAATGATGTGTTAAGCCAAGTTGGCCCAATTTACTAGAATAGCATACTGTACGTATTCTACTATTTAAATTGCACAATTCCTGCACATAATGTCTTCGGTTACTCAGGTACATACTTTAGCCTATTGCAATAACAGAGGGATTAAAGTACAACAATTTTAAAAGGTAAAGCTTACTTAAATCAGTGGTACAATCCCACTGTACCTGCAGTGGTAGCAATA
The DNA here is from genome assembly GCA_933207985.1 of Pelobates cultripes. Classification (NCBI taxonomy): domain Eukaryota; kingdom Metazoa; phylum Chordata; class Amphibia; order Anura; family Pelobatidae; genus Pelobates; species Pelobates cultripes. The sequence continues at coordinate 311,331,695 of OW240914.1, forward strand.
AGGAAATTAGAACTTATTAGAAATTATAAATAAACATATATAGACTAGGCAATAAGAACATTTACATGATATCTCAGAGCCGGGGACTGATTTATTTAAAAAAAAAAAGAGGTTTAAAAATCTAGAGAAAAGCCCACAGTGGTGAGTAAACCACAACCACATGATGGATAAAGTAATTGCTTCTATAAAAGCTATATGCTGCCGAAATTATGTATATAGATACAGATTAAGAAACAGCACACAAATAAAAATACAGTTTTAAATTGTATAAGGCTACTTGGGATCGCCCATCTCAATTCATGTATGGCTAATTTTAAAAATATGTAGTAAGAGCATTGTGAATATGAAATTAATGTGATATTGCAAAACCTGCAATAGTCTAAACAGACATTAAAATTTAGAAGAAAAAAAATGAAAAATGCAGTGTCAATTAAAGTGATAATGCTCTGATATATAAAATCACATTGCATATCACATATCTGCTATATGAAAAGTATAATTGAAGTGACATTATTGTCCAAAGCCCCCTCACATATATTTTATAGAATCTATACTTTTCTGTTTTCACCTCCAAAGGGGCCTCTGAAACTGGGGGCTGAGAGGGGTGCTCATCCCAAAAGGAATCTGATTCCAGACTTAAAGAAAGAAGACAAAAATTATAGAAAAGGAATCATGGGAACACGCATTTTTGTATTTAATCTTAATTTACAGATAATATATGCCTTAAAGACATATAAAGAGTTTTTAAATAAATATGCAGGTATCTTTAAAAATGAATCAATGTAAAAAAAATAGTTTTACATTTTTTATTTGTATCTTTTAACATCTTTGTTAAACAGATTTAAGTACAAGTACTTATAACAAGAAATATACATAATCTGTTTAAAACAGGCAGTTTTAGTATAATGCAAAGTTGTTGTTTTTTTTTTTTTTTTTTATTATTGCCCAAGAAATCTCTGAACATATTCAGAATGTTTGGGAGCAGCAAGTAAAGACAGCAGATTGCAATAGACACCATTACAATATTGCTTTGCCAATTGATGTCAGAGCTTTAAAGAATAAATAAATAAATAAATGTTCTATAGCTCGCTAGACCACTGGCTTTTAATGAACAGTTGGCATAACACTTATAAAATAGTTTGTTATACTGCACATTATAGCTGTGACAAAATAATATACAGGGTAAAAATGCTATTTCACTGTTTAATAGACTTACCCAGTAATTAAGGACATGTTTCTTGCAAAGTCATCGGGACTTTGAGGCAAGTTCGAGCTATGTTTATTTAATTAATTTACTAAGGGGTGCGGGGGGAGTTTATTTTATTTTTTTCCAAGTGAATTTTCAGTACATGGTCATTTTGTATTCATAGACTATTCAGTTTTGAAAAACTGTTCTTTATCTCACATTATGAACAGCCTTGTGATTCCTATGCACACTAACTTTAATATTTCATAGTTAATACAGAGAATAAAGTAATTTGCAGACAGTATATTATTTGTAAAAGATTTCATTTATTTATCTTGGTCCACTGTTCACTGATCTCTCAATTCTCTGTCTGGCGTTCAAACTGTTTTTCTTGCGATACGTTGTGAGTTTATAAGCCACAAAATGCATATTGCAAATTGAAAGTCTTACACTGTATTACGTGTATGGACATGCTTATAACAAAGCTTGGTCCCTCTCCTTATATAATTGGTCACTAACAGGCACTTTAATACAATGTGTCTACCAACGCTATTCTGTTAAATTGGTCACTAGATCACAAAAACATACCCTATCTCAGTCATGACGCAAAGTTAATGCTTGCAAGGATAACCATATCTATTCCACCTGGTTATCTAAATACATACTCCTATTGTTTAGAGGGGTTAATTATATAATAACCATTGAAGGTAATATGTTGGTTGTTCTTTCTGTAAAGGATAGACTTGTCCTAAAAGCCTATTCATGGGTAGGACAAGCTCATATAGATAGAGGTAATGCACTTCTAACTTCTGAAAAGGAATATTGGTGGCCCAATGTGGGAAATACTGTAGTTCATGTGATTAGTAATTGTAAGCATTTGCTTATTGGTAACTAGGCCACATTACTGATGTACTGTTTATTGAAATATTAATACCTAAGGTACTTTTTGAATTACTATATATTGGAAGTTTGCCACCATCTCATGGTTATAGTTATGTGTTGATGCATGTACCAGGTTTACTTAGTTATGCCCTGTGTAAAGTGCGACCTCTAATTCCACGATTGCTAGTCTCACTTCCTTAGTATGCATTTTGTAATCCCAGGACCATCCACTCGGATGGTGGTCCTGCAGTTACTGCAAAGGAAACCCAAAACTGGGCATCCACATTTGGGTTACTTTGGTAATTCAGTGCGCCCAACCACCCCCAAAGTAGTGGGGTTGTGGTATGGGAAAATGCTGAGGTGAAATGACTGTTAACCAAGTTACTAGTTGCTTGCCACCACACAGTGGTATCCACTTATTCCTATGGTACAGATGAGCGTTAACAACATACCTGATAATACAAATGGTGAGACACCATATGGAATGTTATATGGCGTACCTTATAATACATTTTTTGCTAACAAATCACATCTCTGCACCAGGGAGAGATTAGAACCATTGGTTATATTGGAGAAATTTAGGGAATTTTGTTCTGGTTCTTGGTTTCAAATCTCTACATAATGCTGTTCCCACCTATCTATCCTCCCTAATACACAAGTATGTCACATCTAGGCCCTTGCGGTCTGCTGAAGACTTACGTCTATCTTCTGTCCGTACTCCTCTGATGCTCACCTTCAAGACTTCTCGAGAGCTGCACCATTCCTATGGAACTCACTTCCCTCCTCCTTTAGATGCTCACCCAGTCTCCACTCCTTCAAAAAATCATTAAAAACCCACTTCTTCATAAAAGCGTATCAATTAAACTGTTTATAGCTCCCGACTGATTCCTCTCTTGCAACTGTCATTAGTCTAATACTATCCTTACCTTTTTTGTCACTTTACCCCACTCCCTCTAGCATGTAAGCTCATTGAGCAGGGCCCTCAACCCCTCTGTTCCTGTATGTCCAACTTGTCTGGTTATAACTACATGTTTGTTCGTCCAATGTGGAATTTTTGGCACTATATAAATAATAACATAATAATAATAATAATAATTACAGCCAAACACACCATGCACCACCACCTACTTTCTACTGTTGGCCAGTTTGTCCTGGAGAGGGTAACTCCAAGAACTTTTATTACAGAACAATCAGAACCAACAGAGGAAAAGTACGTTTTGAGATTTTAAAACCTGTTAAATACTTCCAGGATGTTCACAGAACCACTGACTGATACAATAGATGCTGTTAAAAAAAAGGCAAGAAAAACAAACAGAAGATGTCACGTAACAAATTGAATCATGATCTGACATCTGAACCTGCAAATGTGAAGGAGAAGGATGAACAGACAGACATGATACATTCACAGTTAACATGGAATATATGAAAAATGAATCATCAACATCATTATCAGAAAGACTCTGGAGAATACAGACTGTACCTGAATTATCTTATACAGTAAGAAAGAAATGCAAAGATGGAAGCAAAAGGATGCTAGAAAATTGGTTATGGTGTCTCATTCTTACAATCTGCCGCATTATCAGAACATCAACCCTAGCTGTCGCTTTAAAACTGCAATGGGATTATGTTAACAAGCAAGAAGCACCTGAACTGAATTGAACTGCACATAATACAAGTTCTATGATTGTGAGGACCACCTCCAAGAACCATCTCAAAAGAAGAGACACAGCTCACAGTGATTGCTAATGTGACCTACACTGGTATTTCACAAGGAACCCATTGAAGATCATTCCAAAAACCTATTATACATGAGAAAGATGTGATTGGACTATTTCAAATCTTAATAATGGACTCAACGATGATGGCAAAGCATGCTGAAATCAGAAAAAGACAGGACAATTGCTTGGGAAAGACTGTGGATGCACATATGAAGGTGATGCAAGAAAAGACTTTACCATATAATTTATCATTGAATGACTACCGCAAACAGCCTTCTTATGCTGAAAAGAAGTGCTATGCTAATTATGGACATTGCTATTATGTTTCCAGACAGAAGATGACCGGAAAAAGAAATAAAGGCTGATAACTGTCAACACCCAGCTATTTCTCAAGATGGAACATAGTACTGAGAATACCTGATTGACTATCAAAGTACCTCACAGTCCAAGACACAGATTGTTACCGACAACTTTGAAAAAAGTGGTTAATAAGAAGAAGCAGCAGAAGAGAAATATAGATTTCCTACTAGAAACCATATTGGAAGCATATTCTGTAATAATTCTGTAATAATGAACTTTACAATGACATTTGGGGGTATGTGAATTTGAATTCAGAAGAAACGCATCAATTAACGAAAGAAACCTTGATGCAATTAATAAATAATAATAAAATCGGCCTACTAAGAGCAGAAGCCCTGCCAAGATAATGGAATATAAAAGGCCAGCAACACCTTTCAGAAACTTGACATCATGGGACGCTTGTACTTGTACACGATTTGCAGCTTTTCTTAAACTCTATATATTATGTACATACCTGCATATCAAAGAAGTCATGTAAACATAAACACAGAGACATTGATACAAGGAATCTGTAATGGTTTTATTGTAGATGTGATCTACCGATGCACTCCTTGCTCTTTTTTGGTATTACTATACCAAACAAAATGTTAAATTGCTCCCTAGGACCATAGACTAATGATTCTTGCTATATTCTGGGATTTCAAGGAATGTGGTGCATGGACAGAAAAAATTATATTTACTAAAGCAATCATGCTATTTTTTTCCTTGTATCAGAAATGTGTCAGTGACAATATGTAATATAATACAGATACTATAATTAATGGTATAAAATAAACACATAATTAATTGCAACGGTGGATAGACTTTGTGAATATCTGAAATATAATTGAAAAACATTGCTAAAATGCCATATGCAGCTACAGTCTTGCCTACAAACAATATATATTAGACAAAAAGTATAAGTGCATACCAGCTGATTATCCAGATAAATGTACATTAATGCCTGTGTTTTACAGCAAAAGGAAATAGCTAAAAAATGCAGATTCCTTTATATCTACTGGACATTTACTTATAGATTAAATCCAAGCAGTGGCCAGATTATCTGATTTTAACAATGTGTTGTCACATAATTGAATCATGATAGTTAAAGATCATATGATTACAATAACAACTGCAATAATGAATAATATTTTAACCTTAAACGAAAATGTAAAATGTTTTTATTAAATCAGAAATTGCTCGGTATTCGTTTAAGTTTGCAGAGTGGTATGAGTAATATAATCTAATTAATATAAGTGAAGTACTTCAACAGTTAACATTTAACTGAAAGACAGGCAGAAACATTACTTCAGTAGAAAAGAAGGTGGGTGGTGAGAGCACACTAATAAATATTGCACATTACCCTTAATTACATGTAGAAAAAAAAGGTGCTAATGCTCAATCCAGGATCCACAAACAGATCGATAGTTAATATATGCCTGGTTTTACCACAAATACAACAATTTCTCCTATGTACACATTTCCTTTTTTTTGTTTGTAACTTTCAGGATCAAATATAAGCCTTAGACTTTATATATTGAAATTTGACAAATTAATTTATTTTCTCCTTTGAGACATTACCTACGGAAGAAAATTACCCACATGATGGCATATTATTTTCTAATGTATGCAAGTCAGGGTATTCCAAATGGCATATTTTGAGTTTGAGTTGTCTAGTCACTTTATAATGGCTGTGCTTAACGTAAACAGGGACAAGCCAAGTCAGTAGATCCAGAAATCAGAGTCGTCGCTACAACAAGCCAGTAAGTCAGTACAGGCAGCCGACCAAGAGAAACCAGGAAAAAAATAGGTCAGGAATCTGTAATAACATACAGAGTCACATGCAGAGACTATAGGAAGGCCGGACTGGAAATTCAAAGCAGCCTTGGAAAAATGTATGTCAGCCCTATAAGTCAATATGCCACATAGTGTGTATTTCAAATTATTATTATTATTATTATTATTACTATATGTTATTTATTATTGTATTATAATTCTTATTAGTATTATTATTAATAATATATTATTATTATATATATGTGTAATTTATTATTGTATGTTTATATTTTTAAATCAAAATATTGGTCCCACAAAAGCACAAACTCACTGATTCACACAAATAGGCCTACTGACAGATAATCTTACTGACACACACAAGATAGAATTCAAAGTTGCTCAGAAATGCTTCAGACTTGAGAAAGGGAGGTTCTCCTGAAAGCTTGTTATTAAAAAATTCTGTTAGTCCAATAGAAAAGGTATTACAAGATACAAATTGTATCTGTTTTTTACATCTACATAACTGGACTAATACAGATACAATCTCTACTTATATATATACATACATACACACTCTACATTGCCCAATAGGGCTGGCATACTACATTTTTACAGGGCTGCTTTGTATTCCCAGCCATGATGATAAAATGCATTTTTTTATTTGACACAATTAATTGCTATTTGTTTATAAAATATGTTTTTAATGAGTTCTACAAAGAAGTGCTTTTGCTTCTGTAAATTGCCATCTTCTTATTGAAGCAGAATAATCTAAGACATGTTTTATCAGATAGTCATAAAAAACTTTAGCAATGAAAGTATGTTAAGATGATCATAAATAGCATCATATCATTATGGGTATTGAATAATCTGCCATTTTAATTGAAACTTCCATTTCCCTTTTCAGGTTTCAAATAAAACAAATACTGATTTATCGTATTCTGTGTGGTTCCACAGTAGTCACTGCTGGTGGTACTTCTTTAAGTAGGCCCCAACTTCGAAGTTGTTTGATTCCTTCCTCCGGTGTGTCCATCATGGTCACCGATCTAATGCGCCAGACAAGCAGTTTAGGTGGAAAGCCCCAGCGGTATGCAATTTTGTGGTTGCATAGTATCTTGGTCATGTTGAGAAACTCCCGTCTTTTAGCCATCGTTGCAGATGATAAGTCCGGGACGATGCTATGCGCTCGTATTTCAAAGGCAGGTCTTGGGCTTTGCGGTGTGCTTGCAGCAATAGCTGCTTTATGTGGAAAAAGTGCATCTTTACCACAATATCTCTTGGAATTTTCGCTGCTAGGCTTCATGGTTTGGGCACCCTGTAGGCGCGATCCACCAGAATGTCACTGTCCGTCGATGTGGGTAGGACAGTTTTGTATAGTTCTCTCAGGAACTTTTGTATCTCATCTTGGAGGACAGTCTTCGGCACTCCCCGAATGTGGAGGTTGCTGCGGAGGGACCGATCTTCCATATCCACCATCTTTCCCAGCATAAGTTAATGATCAGCCTACATTTTTGCCATTTTATTAAGGATTTCGGTATCGGCTATAGATATCTCATCTCTGCAAGCCTCTAGTGAGGCGGTCCGGGCTATTACCTCATGCATCGCCTTGCGGAGGTCCTCAGTTATGTTTTTATAGTCCTCATTTAATGAGGATCTGAGTGTTTGCAGCATCTCAGCAAGCCTTCTCTCCACGACTGGCATTTCCTCTCCCTGCACACTGGTTGTGTCTGTGTCAGATCCAGCGTCGGAAAGGCGCACTGATGATCGCGGTCCGCCGCCATCTTGGCCATGCTTCGGCCTGTATGTTTTATATTGGTGGAAGAAATCCATGGATTGCTGGGTTTTTGGAGGGCCATACCATTCTCTGGTTGTACTGGGGAGCCTCCTAGTACAATTTGTGAGCAATGTTGTGTGATAATCAGCTGTTATTTTGCCATTCTGGGCCAAACTTCCGTGGAGTTCTCATTCCATTCAACCATTCAGCAGTGCTGGATGACCCCCCTCCACAAATACTGATTTCTAATTCAATTTAAGTGCTTATTTGAAAGTGTATTTTGCCCTCTTCTAAGTAATGGCAAAATCGGTGTCAAGTAGGGGGATGCTGGATTACATAATATCCCCTGATAGAAAAACTGTAATAACCAAAAGACCAAAGCAGCACAAATAAAATATTTAGCACACAAACGCAGCACAAAAGAATGGTATATTTGTTTTTAAGATTTAATGATATGGGTTGCAAGTGGGTGGAGTTTGGTCATATATAATGCACAATATTTCCAAAATAAAACTGGCACAGTTGTTTGTTTTCATGGCACAGATCAGTACAAACGCAGAAAAACAAATGGTATATTTGGAGAAAAACAAGCTTAAAGCGGCACTGTCATGCCGAACTTACCTTTCCTCAATCTCTTCCTCTTCTCTCCCTCTCTCAGGATCTGTTATTCTTTTCTTCCTGTCTTCTTTAGTTTTCTTTAAAATCATAAGACAAAGTAGGGACTCTTTGCCTTATGGAGGATTCCTCCGCTTGACCAGCTCTGACCAGCGGAGGAGCAAAGTGTGCTTCATTTCCGCTGGTCAGAGCAATTTTCCCATGATCCCTAGCTTTCCTCAGTGTTCCCACAATGCTTCCTGTCATTTTACACAAAACTGCCGAATTGCGTTCTAACTGAATGAGAACAGTATGTTCGTTTCTTTTAGAACGCAATTCGGCACTTTATTCGGATCGGAATTTCATTCTAATGAATGAAACTCTGATCCTATTCATTGCTGTGGCTGCATCTTGCAGCCGCTTAGTAGATAACTCCCTAATTCCCACGGTATCAGGGAGCTATCTACTAAAAGGCTGAAAGACCTAAATTGGTCTTTCAGCCAACTTTACTAATACTAAGTAAAGATTACTTAGTATTAGTAAATAATATGCCCCTACTCGCTATATCGCGAGTAGGGGCATGTGTAGTAAGCAGTGAGCAGCTTATAGCTGCTCACTGTAAAAAAAAAAAAAAAAAACTATTGGCCCTCACCCCTAAACGACGGGTGGGAGCCCTAAAGTAAAATAAGGGGGGAGACCAAATGACCTACTGTCCCCCCCCGGCCCCCACCCCTGGGCGGCGGGTGGGGGCCATAATGATTACGAGGGGGGGGGACCTACTGCCCCCCCCGGCCCCCACCCTTGGGCGGCGGGTGGGGGCCATAGTGAGAATGAGGGGGGGCCATACCCCCCCACCCCCGCAGCCCCCACCCCTGGGCGGTGGGTGGGGGCCATAGTGAGAATGGGGGGGGACCTACTGCCCCCCCCCGGCCCCCACCCCTGGGCGGCGGGTGGGGGCAATAATGAGGGGGGGGACTTACTGCCCACCCCCCGGGCGGCGGGTGGAGGCCATAGTGAGAATGGGGGGGGGACCTTCTCCCCCCCCCCGCGGCCCCCACCCCCACCCCGCGGTATAGCGAGTAGGGGCATTGGGGAGATTTTAATCTCCCTTGTGCTATTATGGGGGTCATATTGACCCTCATAGAGTGAGGGGGGGCCTGGAGGGGCTTATGCAGTGGTGGGGAGCACCACTCCCTGTCACTTCTATCTTTACATATTACAAGGAGAGAGCTGCGTGCCGGTAGCTCCCTCCTTGTAATAACCTGCACGAACAAGTGAACACTGATACATAGTGTTTGTTTGTTCGGCTGATATTTCTATTCACTCATTCGTCTGTCTGATGAATGAATGAATAGATGAAATTCTCGTTCGCATGTCCAGGTGTTTCACTGTGCATGTGCGGGAATCTCACAATCTGACTAGTGTGGGCTGATGACGTGTCCCACAGGGACTTCATCTACCCACATAAAGATGGCGGCGCCCTGAATAAAGATCGGGGCAGAAAATAAGGATTAAAAAATAGGTAATGTGGGGGACTTAGGAGCATTTGGGGGTGACTAGTGAGTCAATTGGATGTAGTGGAGGCGGGAGAGGGGTTAAAAAAAAAAAACTGAATTCGGCATGACAGTGCCGCTTTAATGTTTAGGTGATAAACCCCACCACCTAAAAAAAAAAGTGTAACGTGCAGCTCTTTGAATACATTTCTTATTTACCCCTCAGTTTATATGGGGTATTTATATGTAAGAAAAAACAAATATATACAAATAGTGCAATTTTGCATGAAAATTGTATATATAAAATATATATATATATATATATATATTTGTGTTAAGGGCTCATGATAGTACAGAAGATACAAACACTGATAAGTATGGGATAGTGTGAAAGAGCAAGTCGGTTGTGGTGTGCCGGAACCGACGATGAGGTAGGCCTGTAAATAAAGAGGGCCCACCAATAAGAAATGTATGAGAAAAAGGAGTTAATAAAAGAGGAGTGGGTGGGAGGGTGATGCAGCGCTGACCTCGAACGGTATGGAGCCAGGTAAGGGGTGTCCCTTAAGTAGGGAGAAGGTGAGTCATACGCCCCTCCCACAATTACAGGCCAAAAGGCCTTAATACTTGTGTTAAGGGCTCATGATAGTACAGAAGATACAAACACTGATAAGTATGGGATAGTGTGAAAGAGCAAGTCGGTTGTGGTGTGCCGGAACCGACGATGAGGTAGGCCTGTAAATAAAGAGGGCAAAAGTAGAAAATATACTTTATTACGAAACGAGCAGTATACATACTTCAACCAGACATATCTTGAAAGGCATTTCTAACTTCTTGTACCGGGTTAGGTATGTATCTAGAGTATGCAGAAGACTTCCAGCGCCCTAGTGACTTGATAACATGTACTGGAATGTTTGCACTGGATGCTGTGGAGGCCGCCCCTATGCGGAAGGAGTGGCCCGAATAGTTAGCTGATTTTAGTCCTAGTTGTGTAAGTAGGGACCTGACGTGGGTCATGAAGGTGGTGGTAGTGAGTACCGAACCTTGTAGACAGAAAAGTGGTTGAGATGGTGATGCTTTGAAATGCTGAGTATAGGTGTCCAGTAATGTGACGGGGCACCACACGTTGTGGGTAGGATAGTATCTAACCTCTACCGGGGGTGCGTGTTGATTGGTTTTGGAGTGATGCAGAGTTAAAATATAGTAATCCATGTGTTTCGTTAAGTGTGAATGAAGCAGAATGTGAGTGGACTGGGATGTGTTGATGGCGGTAAATTCTCTTGGTCTCAAGAAACCATAAAAAGCTACGTATATGGCGGTTTTTATAACAAGGTTTGTGTTGTTCGCAAAGGGTTTTGAATCTAGTAGGCTGGATAAATCCTTGAAGATATTGAAGTCTATAGGTAGCCTTTGCGCGGTACGTGGGGGTTCGGATCTCTGGATACCTCTAAGGATGTTTTTTATCTGGTAGGAGGACATGAAACTTGTGTTGTTTGGTTGTAATGTTAGCATGTGATGTTGTATGCCTGTCAGATATAGCTTGATTGTGTTGTAAGATAATTTAAGTTTGAGGTGGCAAAAAGAAGCAAAACCTAACAAAGATGTCATGATGAAAGGTTGTGTGACGTTGTGCAGTGACAGGAATCTTTTAAATAGAAGGAAAGCCCTGTCATATGTTCTCCGGGTATTGGTGGACAGTGCTAATTGTGCCAATGTCCTGCTATGTTGCATAATAGCTTCTAGTCCATGACTAGCTGGTGGAAAGGTGGAGTGGTCGTGGCTGTACGTGCGGCTGACAGAAGTATTTGCCGAAAAGCCTGAAAATTGAAACGAGACAAACTGTCAGCAGCCGTGTTACAAACACCTGGGACATGGACACAAAACAAGAAGAAGTTATGGCATGCAGCCAGCCAGGTGAGTTTCCTCAAGAACCTCATAATGGTCAGTGACTTGGATCGGCCTTTGTTTATGATGTGGCAGGTAGCTTGGTTGTCTGAGTGGCAACGTACTGACGAACCTGCCCATAGATGCCCCCATGTCACGGCAGCTGCTACAATGGGATACATCTCAAATAGAGCTGAGGTAGTGGAAAACCCTTCCAGGTCCTGTACCTCTGGAGGCCAGCTACCCCAAAGCCATTCATTCCCGTAAATTGCTGCAAAACCTGTGGTAGCCGCCGCGTCTGACCAGATGGTAGGTGAGGAGTCAGACAATTTAGGGAGAAACATGCTTTTCCCATTCCAGGTGGTCAAAAAGTTTCTCCACATAAGTAGGTCTGCCGTGGCTTGGGTATCCAGTGGTAACCTGTGTGCATCATGTCTAAACAGTGGGAACATGGTTAGGAGCCGTGAGATGAAAGCCCGGCCTTGAGGTATAATGCGCATGGCAAAGTTCAGTGACCCAAGTAGAGACTGCAATTCTTTGCGATTGCAAGTACCGAGGTGTATGTAGAGGTTAATGTTGGTGAGAATGTTCTCTATCTTGGTGCGTGGCAGGCTGGCTTGCATGGTGGCTGAGTCTAGCATGATTCCCAGAAAGGTGATGACTGTATCTGGTCCTTCAGTTTTGGTGGGGGAGACTGGAACACCCACCTGTTTGAAAAGACTGATGGTTGCTATGAGGCTACTGGGAGGGGAAGTGTTCTCTTCGATCAGTAAGAAATCATCCAGGTAGTGTATAACTGTAGGGCATCTGGCTACATTTAATAATAACCAGCATAATGTTTCGGCGAATACGTCAAAAATGGCCGGACTACTTTTTGAACCAAACGTTAGGCGTGAGAAAAGTAGTAGTGCCCGGCCCACTTAATGCCATGCAGGTGCCATAGTGTAGGGTGGATAGGCAATAATTTGAAGGCATTTGTAATGTCAGTCTTGCTGAGCCATGCTCCGACCCCTGCCTGCATGATAGCTGTAATGGCGTGATCTATGGTGGAGTATTGAAGTGAAAATTCCTCAGAGTGAGGTGCAGACAGATCGATGATAAGTCTTTGTTTGTGGGAAGATTTCCCTGTGACAATACCGATGGGGTTTGTCCGCCATGTGGAAAAAGGAGGGGACTGAAAGGGTCCCAATAGGAAGCCCTCTGCCACTTCTTTGGCTATGAGTGTGCTAACCGCTGTAGGGTTTTGTTGTGCAGATTGTAAATTAGGACATTCAAGGATTCCTGAAGGCATGTGTATGAGACCAGTATGGAATCCTTGTGATAGACCAGTGATGATGAAGTCTACCAAATGTCTAGATGGATGTCGTGACAGTAATGCCGTGAGTACAGAAATATTTATCTCAGTTAAGTATTGCTTAGGGTACATTTTATTTGGACACATGGTTTTCGCATGTGCCCTAAAACATTTTGAACATATATGCAATAACCGACAACGCTGTAATTACATGCACCGACATTGAAATTATTACATATTTGGGACTTCCCCAAAAACTTGATAGGTCGACCCAGTTTGTCTTTGGGTGTTCTCTCTGCTGACACAGCGGAGCTAGTGCCCTGCGAGGTGGTAGGTTCGTTCGCAGTGGTCGGACAAAAATTGGCAGTATGAGCCATGGAGGAGCAGTGTGCACAGGCCGGTGCTCTTAGACCTGCAAAGTGCCTGCAAAAAATGATCGTATCAATCTTACTCCAGTTGGACCTTGTCCCGTACTGTGAGAAGGCGCCAGACACTTTGGCAGAAAAAGATCTATGGTAGTCATAGAAAGCTGACCCACCATATTTGTTGCCCAGATCAACCAGCCTGTGCATATATAAGTCAAACTCCTCACGTCTGTGGGGATATACCGTACAGACCACATCCCGATAAATGCCAAAAGCTAATACAAATTCAGGAATGGTTAGCTTCCTATTTGATCGTGCATCCCTGGATTTGACCACCACAGAAATATCGTCATAAGCGTAGGTCTTATGTTCCACTATATCCTGGGAGGCAATTAGTAGTGAGGCCAGATTGACATCTTTACCTTCCAGGATATCTCTCCTGAGGTGCTCAGGAATCATGTAGGCAGGGTAAACTTCTTGGTCATCCGAGGTGATAGCTGGAGAAACTGATTGCGACTCCACCACTGATGGGGGAATTGCCGTGGCCGGTCCAGCCATAGTGAGGGCTGTAGTGACCGATTCAAGTTTCTCCAGCCTAGAATTGACCTTGCTCATGGATGTCATGAGGGACGTGAGCATGTCATGTATGTTCCCTGGGTGGGACTGGCTCGACCCTTCCCCAGCGTCCATGTTATCAGTTGAGGTGTGTAATAATTTGTAAAGTTCCGCTTTCCTTGCTGTTGCTGGAAAAGGGATTTGTCGTCTCCTGAGTTCGCTAGTGATACGAGGGATAGTCCATGATCTGAAAGATGCTGGACTAGCCGTATCTTCCTCCTGTGATGGGGTGTTGGTTCTAGCCGGAGTCCTTGGGATGGAGAAATCCTCTACCCCTTCTTGAGACATACTAGATTACAAAGTATATGGTTAGCGTAAAAAACCCCCGAGGGGATGTACTGGCAGGCTAATTATGCCGGATGAGGCGAAAAATTAAAACTTGTTCTTTGGTGACAGGTGAGGCCCTGCTAGTTGCCAAGTGGCTATGAGAGGCTCTATCTATGCGTTGGCGCGAGGGGTTATTTGAGGCCACCCGACATAGTGGCAGGAATTCGTAGGCCTCTCGGTGACAATACAAGAAAACAGGGGAAGGGAGTGACAGGTGGCACCCTCTCTATAATTGCGAGGCGGCTAACTCACGTGTGGCCCGGGGGGCATTACCTCCGAAGCGTTGAGGCGGGGTGTTGGCCTCGCGGACCACTAAACGATAGGCAGAATGCCCGGAGGGGGGATACCTATTTGGGCCTATAACCCCTAAAATTGCCAGTACTCTATGTCCTAAGTAGAGGAGGAACCATATGTGATGTATGGCGTGAGCAGGCTTAACGTACCTGGTAGTATGTATGCGTTTGATAAGCGATAGGTAGAGAAAAACTGGAAAAATCCTAAAGGGATAGAAAAACCAAATATGATAGTGTGAGAATTGGATCCTATGATACCAATTTAGACTAGTTATATGTGATGAGTTCTAGTAGTACATATGGAAAGGGAATACATGAATGATATTGGCCTGACTGGCCCTGTATGTGGTATGGTAATCATGCTTGGGGGTGTGTATGATATGTCTCTGGTGACCAGATTAATGCGTATGATATAGTAATGCTAGTGTTTGTGGTATAATAAGGTGCAGGATTTAAAACAATACCGTATATGTTAGGCCGTAAACGTAAGCCATAAAAAGAGGTAAGTACGAGGTACAGAAATATTTGAGAAGTTATCCCAAAATTGGAAACAACGTGACGTATGAGTGGTTGAATCAAGACGTGTGATTCAACCCGAGAGTTTGTGAGACCGTGTTCTTGTGTACTTGGTATGTCGTTTGAGTACACAAAGAAAAAGTCAGAATATATAAGTGCCATGTAAGAAACGTGAGTACATGGTATGATAGAAACGTAATTTCTAAACATAATTTATAACGTAAATCCTACAAGCGACATCTGTAAAATGTAAAGGCTTGTCTAAGCTTAACTCCATAAATATATGTATATAACATGAAGAATTCCAATAAAACTTTAATAATGCCATATCTGCTAAGATTAAACCATAACCTAAATAAATACTTATTCATAAGTAGTTAACAGGGGTATTGCCCCAGTCATATGCAAGGATTTCGTAATTTGCATAAGCTAAATAACAGTAAATGACATGAAACCAATTATAGCTGATGATATGCAGAACGAATTTGCTTAATACAAAGAAAAACCGAAACCGATATGCCTGCCGGCAGCAAAAGGGTTAATATGCCTGTGACTTGGCCGTAAAGCGTGTGGCCGTAAAGTAAGGCCGTTTTAAATCGCGACGCCGTGGGAAATGATCCGGGCGACGGACTTACGATTTTGAAGTCCTGTGGACTTAATCTGCGACGAAAACACCGGGTATGTGCGTGGCTGAACGGGCGGAAAACCTGTAAGGATTCCTGGACACAGCTACACCAAACGAAAACCGCGCGTTTTTGAAAAGCAAGATGGCGCCGTACGTGAACCGGAAGTGGATTCTTGATGCAGCGCTGACCTCGAACGGTATGGAGCCAGGTAAGGGGTGTCCCTTAAGTAGGGAGAAGGTGAGTCATACGCCCCTCCCACAATTACAGGCCAAAAGGCCTTAATACATATATTACACAAGATCCAGCGCACTCACCTATCCACTAAACAGCAACTACAATGTTGAAAGATTTTATTTGTTTTTTTAAAAACACCTAATCTAGGCAAAAATAATGGGGTTTAGTTACATTATATGATCATACATTGCATAAGCCTGCCACAACGTCAATGTACCCCATCTTTGGCAGGTCCTACACTAACAGCCTAATGTCTGCTCTTATGAGATTAACCTACTTGGGAAAAAAATTCCATCTGGGGCTCTCTGCAGTACAAGGCTAAATAGGGCCCTGGGATGAGGCACCTGTGACAGGGAGGGGTGCAAAACCAAGGAGTTGGCTAGACTCCCAAATATATACATATGAAACAAGGGGGGGTTGGCTGCACTCACCTGAACATGCATAAATGGGGGTGCTGGATCTTGTGTTTTGTATTATTTGGCCCCCAGCAGCACCCCCATTTATGCATGTTCAGGTGAGTGCAGCCAACCCCCTCTTGTTTTATGTATATATTTGGGAGTCTAGCCAACTCCTTGGTTTTGCAACCCTCCCTGTCACAGGTGCCTCATCCCAGGGCCCTATTTAGCCTTGTACTGCAGAGAGCCCCAGATGGAATTTTTTCCCAAGTAGGTTAATCTCATAAGAGCAGACATTAGGCTGTTAGTGTAGGACCTGCCAAAGATGGGGTACATTGACGTTGTGGCAGGCTTATGCAATGTATGATCATATAATGTAACTAAACCCCATTATTTTTGCCTAGATTAGGTGTTTTTAAAAAAACAAATAAAATCTTTCAACATTGTAGTTGCTGTTTAGTGGATAGGTGAGTGCGCTGGATCTTGTGTATTGTATTGTTTGGCGCCCAGCAGCACCCCCATTTATGCATGTTCAGGTGAGTGCAGCCAACCCCCTCTTGTTTTATGTATATGTGTGTGTGTATATATATATATATATATACCCCCAGAAATGAGTGAAAAGCAAATATACAATTTCTAACAAATTTAGCAAAATGGATTGCCAAGTGGGCGGGGTGTGTTCAAATATAATGCTCAATATTTCCAAAACCAAATCGGCATAACGTTTTGCAGCACAAATCAGCATAAATGCCGCACAAATGAATTGTATATTTGTTTTTTGGTGCAAAGGGGGCAGAGTTTGACCGTATATAATGCTTAATATCTCCAAAACCAAACAGGCACAAATGTTCATTTTTGCAGCACAAACGAATGGTATATTTTTATTCACATTAACATGGGGTGCCAACTTTACACATATGAGTCAAAGTGGATGGCGGGTTAAATAACTTTCCCTGACAAAAAAAACAAACTTTCATAACTAAAACACCAAAGCAGCACAAATAAAAAAAACTAAAGGCTGGGTAACCTTTGGTAATAACTCAAAAATCAATTCCTATTATCTTAATAATAAAAGTAGCACAAATCTTACATTTTTATGGCACAAAACAGCACAAACATAGCACCAACAATACTCAGTGGATTTTATTATTTGGGCCGATTGTAGGGGAGCCAGCTTCACACAACCCAACTGGTTATTTGATTTATAAACCCGGAACAAATTATAAACACTAAAACAAATTGCAGATTTTTTAGCATAATATTGCATTTGTAATCTAGAATGAGCATTGTAATGTAACTTTGGTAAGGTATTTTATATCTCTACTAGAAACAATTGCTACTAAATTATTTTCATTCTTTACCTATAATATTTTAAATATAATTTTAGTACATTTTTTTATTAAAATAGGAGACGAAAATTATGTTATTGAAATACAATAAAGCATTAATTGCAATATTAACACATTACAATGATATTAGGTTTCTTAAAGAAATCGAATTAGCCTTTTATTGAGTATTACCATTGACTTCAATTTATAGATCTCTTAGTTTTCCTACTCTTACCAATTAAAGTTCTGCTAATGTTAACTTTTTATTGTATTTTTATGTAAACTTTATATGGTCTGGTTTTTCGATATCATGTTATTTGTTTTACCTCATTGTTTGGGAATAAAGGTCCATTCATTTCTATGCAAGTTTTCCTTTCCTTAATGTTACTGGATGCCATGTCAGGGTCGGGAGTCTCTGGACCAGCGTGAAACACAGATGGTTGGTTGTGAGAACGACTTAATAATTATTCAGTATAATCAAACATTTATAAGTGGGATAGGGAGAAACATACACACATTGTAATTATTTACTTCTCATAAACTTTTTTTCTGTCTTACTCACCAGTGATGTCTATAAATTTCTTCCCTTTGGCTAATGTTTACTATACTCCTATGACAATGGTTAGCGTTACTTGTTCTTTTTTAAACTAGGTTTAGCTATTATGGCAAAAACACTCAGCGTTGTATTTGTTGCTATTTTATGGAGTATTTTCTTAATAATCGTTATTGAACTTTGTGGGTTTTTTTGTCAAATAGCTTGCAATAAATTACATCTATTTACTGTAACTTTGCCAACTAAAATAGTTTACGTTTAATATATTGTCTTAAATTACTGCATTTGAAATGTTAGGTGTCAATTAAGAAACAGTGAAATGGCACTGTGCCAAAAAGCATTCTTGCATAATTGTAAATCAGTCTGTTTCCAACAGCATAGCCTGGGCCAGGCAAAGGCAACCTTCGGCACTCCAGATGTTTTGGACTACACGTCCCATGATGCTTTGCCAGCATTATGGGTGTAAGAGCATTATGGGAAATGTAGTCCACAATATTTGGAGTGCTGAAGGTTGCCTATCCCTGGCCTAGGCTATGCTTAGGACTGGATGGTTTAAAGGGACACTCCACTGCCCAAATACAAAAAAAAAAGTAAAAATTCAATATTTAGTATATGTACCACCAATGAAATTATGCTGCATTTAATTATGCATTTTTCAATCTGGATATTTCTAAAAACAGCTCGTAGAAGTTGCAGATCACTCGTCTGCAGCCTTTGCAAGCCCTTTCTTTCTTCCCTAGCTGAGACTTTCTGCTGATGTCCAGTCACAGACTTCCCAATGCAGCTCAATGATAAGTCTTTGCAAGGCGGTTCCTGCCTCTTGAGTTTGGCTCAACTGAGCTAAACTACCAGGAAGTAACAGGACATTTTGTCTGGTTGACAGCCAGGGCGGTATAACAAGGTTAATTTATAAAAGTGACAATTTTTATTAAAATCTGCACTTTTTGTAAAATGAAGAAAGAGAACACACATTTTACACATAAAGCACTCCAGCAAGCTAAAGTGCTAGCAGATTTGCTTGCAAATGTATAGGTTGGCAGAAAAACATATTTTTTAAATTAGGTCTTTCTCTCAACTGTCAATCAATTCTTCAGCATAGACTCTGTGTCAAAGAGTTGACTAACAATGGAGAGCAGAAACAATCTCCTATGTCAGTAAGGACATCACAATCCACTAACCAAGATACAAAAAAGTTGAAATCAGCTTGGTGACACCTGGTTGATAGCAAAATATTGCTACATGTTGTTACCAGCTGTTATCTGCGTTGTTGTGCCTGTCTATATCAGATTAAATGGAAATATTTTGTTATAATAAACATTCAAATAATTTATAATAAATTATGTGATCTTCTCTTTGCATGTTAGTATTGTAGATTATCAGATTTAGGTTATTCCGTGAGAACAAGTGAAAAGAATTTCAAGATTTAGGAGAAAAAAACACATGAAAAAATATGTACTCTATTAAATCCAATGTTAAAACTCTATGCACATATTTTTTACCATTGCACCCATAATTTACTTATAGATTCTAACTAATATCCAGAGTGGCAAAACGTGTATCCCTAATTTTAAAACTATAGCCCGCTACCAACTTTAAGACTAGTTTAGATTAATAAAAGATGTTGTTTTCATATAGTCCAGTATCTACTCCATGGCTAACCCTGATGTATACACACCATAAAATGTAAAATTTATGAATTCTGTTTCATTCTTTACTACAATACTATACTGACCCATGTGATTTACATCATTCAATTTCTGGCCTAGTCACTTGATATTCTGCAGCAAATCAGCCATTTACGCTCTACATGTCTAGTTATATCTACTGTTCATGCACAAACATCTGGCTGACCCTTCAAAAGGTTTAAATCATCCTGCCAAGTACATTGAAATAAAGCTGTCCCAGCAGATATTCTGCATTAGAAGCATTTCCCATGGCTAAGAAGTTAATGGAAATTTGACAGAGAAGGAGATATGAACTTTAATAGCCTTCTAACCAGAATGGGCCTCTCATCCATGTCAAACAAAAGTCTTACTTCAAAAGACTATGAAGGGATAATCTGACACAATCATCTATCATGATGTATGTATAGTAGCAAGGGAATATGTTTTACATGTAAAGTATGTTGATTAATAGAGTAAGTAAAGTTTCATTTTCAAATCTGGATATGTATTTCAGCATTTCCACAATATATGTCATAAGGTATTATGACAACCACGCACGTGCGATATTTTGATGGAATAACTCATAAAAAGGGCATATCATGGCTAGTGTAAAAGAAAGTAAAAGCACTCACTTGCCAAATGTAAGTACTCCACCAAAGAGCAATTCCATCTTTCATGGTACAAAAAAATGGCATATGGAACTTAACATGTTTATGATGGTCTACATCAACATCACATTCTGGTCTTACTTTGCCATGGAGTTTCCTGCTCCTTTATTTGTTGGTAATGATAAATAAGCAGGACATTGTGGGTTGACTGTTTGAACAACATGTTTTGTTTTTTTCTTAAATGGACATGCGTCACTAATCCAAGATGACTGTCTCATTTTTATTTAAAGTTTTAGCTCACTCTGCAGGCTGAAAATACGGGGTAAAAAAAAAAAAAAATATATATATATATATATATATATAGTCATATTTATCTACAGAAAAAGGAGTTGAGGGCTGCGCTTAGCAAAGGATAAGTAAAAGAAAGTAAGAATAAATGAAGGTAAAAACCAATGAGTTCATCCACATATAAGAGAAGTATAAGTTAAAACAATCTCACTGATGTGCAGTGATATAATAAAAGTCCTCAAGTGTCACTCCGTCCTTATGGTAGGTGGTCCATATATGTGAAGACAAAAATGAGAGAAGAAAGGCTTCCAATGGTGAAATATTGTATGTCCAAGGTGTGATATATATTCAAAGGAAAAGGTATTTCACTCACATTTGTTGGAGCTTTATCCAGCTCTCGGAGAAGAGGCACTTAGTGGTTTGATCCCCACTATCGGATATACTGAACAGTTGGCCTGTCCGTCCGGTTTGAAGTTTCTTTAGTGTAGGCTAGGATCTACTCAGATGTGCAATATTCGTTATGTTGGGGAGATAGGTCCGCCTTTCCGGTATTGGATGGTAGATGTCCACAAGGTATATAAAACAGCAGATAGTGCTCTCAGTATGAACAACACAGTAATATATATAAATAAGTTATACTTACAAAAATAGAGCAGACAGATACTGCTCTATTCCCACAGCGCTGGTGGAATTATCCCCACCTCAGGATTTCTTTAGACGGGATACACTCCAGTTGTAGATAATAAATAATAGAATAATACAGTAAAAGTAATGGAGTAATTTAAAATAATAATAGAGTAATTTAAAATAATAATATATTGTAAAAATATGCCAGGAGTAAAAAAATAAAATAAAAGTGTATGGAGTACAATAAAATAAGTAAAAAATTGGTCCTATAATGAAAGGTAATCAAAAATAACTTTTATTGACTAAAATACACTTATAATAACCATTTACGCGTTTCACCTTTAAGGTTTTTTCAAAATGGTAAAAGAACAGTACACCTGGCAAAAGGCTGAATATATAGGTTTACAGAGGTTTGAAAATGGCGCCAAAATTTGATGCACCAATCACAAATGAGATTAAAATCAAAATTTTAAATACATTTCAAATTAACATTTAAACCTAATAAATGCATTGATATAAGCCTAGTTAGGCTTAAAATATATACATATAGTAAAAACTAAGCTTTGGGACGAAGTAATTTGTAGTTGGTCCCGATCACGTGATCGGGACGCTGCGCGCATGCGCAGATGGTTTTTTGGCAAATCACTTCCTGGTATGAACGGAGTGCTCGGTGGCCGGCTGGAGATGCAATGTATGTTGGGAAATGAAGTCCAGCCGGTCACTGGGCACCCCTACATGCAGTTATGAACCAGGAATGTGATTGTTATTATAACAGAAGACCCCAAATGATAAAAATACATGTTTAAAATGTAACCTGCACAAACTATGTGTTTATATAAAAGACACAGGACATCAATAAAAATGCAACAAATGCAGAACACAAAATAAAATATTAATAATGATACAAACATTGGTTAAAAAGCACTTAGCTAGAAATTGAGAATAAGATAAAAATGTAGTAAGAAATAAAAATAAAAATAAAAATAATACTAAAAATATGTGATTTAAAAATAAGGTGTGACATAAATTAGGGTAAAACATGATGGTAAGATAAGGTGGGTTTTTGGGAGGAGATATAATTAAAAAGACTTTCTATAAAAAATTATGCAGATCAAAATCTGCATTAAGTCCATTGGGTATTAGGGTCTGTAGCTTATAGACCCATTCCATCTCTGTTTTACCTAAAATATTTTTTATATCTCCTCCTCTCCAAGGTAAAGAACATTTTTTAATTCCCATATATTTTAACATTTTGGGATCTTTATTGTGAATTAAAAAATGTTTTGATAGAGAGTGATTTAAAAAAGCATTCTTAATATTCCTACAATGCTCACCTAATCTTATTTTTAAGCATCTAGTGGTCATTCCAACATATTGGAAGCCACACGGGCATTCCAGTAGGTAAATTACATTCTTAGTGTTACAAGTAATGAATTCTTTTATTTTAAAGGAGGTTTTGGTTTTATTTGAAATAAATTGTATTATTTTAGGTGGCATTGTAGGGTCAGCTGTTTTACATGCAATACAATTCTTACATTTATAAAAACCTGAAGATTGAGGGAAGAAAGACACACTTGGTTTAGGTTTTTTAGTAAAATTGGTAGTTAGAATGGATATATAAACACATAGTTTGTGCAGGTTACATTTTAAACATGTATTTTTATCATTTGGGGTCTTCTGTTATAATAACAATCACATTCCTGGTTCATAACTGCATGTAGGGGTGCCAAGTGACCGGCTGGACTTCATTTCCCAACATACATTGCATCTCCAGCCGGCCACCGAGCACTCCGTTCATACCAGGAAGTGATTTGCCGAAAAAACGATCTGCGCATGCGCGCAGCGTCCCGATCACGTGATCGGGACCAACTACAAATTACTTCGTCCCAAAGCTTAGTTTTTACTATATGTATATATTTTAAGCCTAACTAGGCTTATATCAATGCATTTATTAGGTTTAAATGTTAATTTGAAATGTATTTAAAATTTTGATTTTAATCTCATTTGTGATTGGTGTATCAAATTTTGGCGCCATTTTCAAACCTCTGTAAACCTATATATTCAGCCTTTTGCCAGGTGTACTGTTCTTTTACCATTTTGAAAAAACCTTAAAGGTGAAACGCGTAAATGGTTATTATAAGTGTATTTTAGTCAATAAAAGTTATTTTTGATTACCTTTCATTATAGGACCAATTTTTTACTTATTTTATTGTACTCCATACACTTTTATTTTATTTTTTTACTCCTGGCATATTTTTACAATATATTATTATTTTAAATTACTCTATTATTATTTTAAATTACTCCATTACTTTTACTGTATTATTCTATTATTTATTATCTACCACTGGAGTGTATCCCGTCTAAAGAAATCCTGAGGTGGGGATAATTCCACCAGCGCTGTGGGAATAGAGCAGTATCTGTCTGCTCTATTTTTGTAAGTATAACTTATTTATATATATTACTGTGTTGTTCATACTGAGAGCACTATCTGCTGTTTTATATATCTTGTGAACATCTACCATCCAATACCGGAAAGGCGGACCTATCTCCCCAACATAACGAATATTGCACATCTGAGTAGATCCTAGCCTACACTAAAGAAACTTCAAACCGGACGGACAGGCCAACTGTTCAGTATATCCGATAGTGGGGATCAAACCACTAAGTGCCTCTTCTCCGAGAGCTGGATAAAGCTCCAACAAATGTGAGTGAAATACCTTTTCCTTTGAATATATATCACACCTTGGACATACAATATTTCACCATTGGAAGCCTTTCTTCTCTCATTTTTGTCTTCACATATATGGACCACCTACCATAAGGACGGAGTGACACTTGAGGACTTTTATTATATCACTGCACATCAGTGAGATTGTTTTAACTTATACTTCTCTTATATGTGGATGAACTCATTGGTTTTTACCTTCATTTATTCTTACTTTCTTTTACTTATCCTTTGCTAAGCGCAGCCCTCAACTCCTTTTTCTGTATCTTTTTCCTTATAAGGGTTCTGTGAGGGATTCCCTTTCAGGGTTGCTGCTCAATTGAGTCAGCGCAGACTATTCCCCTTTTTCTTTAGTCATATTTATCTGCTTCTTCTTTCTTATGCTTTCCACTCCAGGAGGGACACTGACCTAACCAATCAATGTCCTATCCCTAGGAATGCTAAAAAAAAAAGTGAATTGGATATAACTGACAGATTTAACCCCTTCAGACCGGAGGGCGTACTATTACGCCCTATTATAGGCGGCTCTAAACGCCGCCGGGCATAATAGTACGCCCTCCGGTCTTTCGGTACTTACCCGGTCGCCGGCGGTCCCACGCCGGCGATCGTGGTGGGGGGGACTCCCAGGGAGCCCCCAGCGGCACTTCCGTCCTCCACGAAGCCCCCCGGCCATGTGAGAGTGGGGTCCTTGCGAGGACCCCACAATCACATGGCCGGGGATAGCTGGCTTCTGTATTGCCAGCAGGGGGGCTGCCTGTAATGACAGGTGGTCCCCCTGCTGGCTGAAAATAAAATTAAAACAAATAAATGGTGTAAAAAAATAATAATATATACTTAGATCATATATATATGTCACTCACCAGTAATGTCTATAAATTTCTTCCCTTTGGCTAATGTTTACTATACTCCTATGACGATGGTTAGCGTTACTTGTTCTTTTTTAAACTAGGTTTAGCTATTATGGCAAAAACACTTGCTATTTCATGGAGTATTTTCTTAATAATCGTTATTGAACTTTGTGGGTTTTTTGTGTATATATATATATATACACATATACATACACACATGTACACCGTGTAGGTGTATT
Source organism: Pelobates cultripes (assembly GCA_933207985.1). Classification (NCBI taxonomy): domain Eukaryota; kingdom Metazoa; phylum Chordata; class Amphibia; order Anura; family Pelobatidae; genus Pelobates; species Pelobates cultripes. The sequence continues at coordinate 311,356,883 of OW240914.1, forward strand.
TTACTATTAATATATATATAATTATATATATATATATATATATATATATATTAATATCAAATTACACGTAGACTGATACTGATTAAATATATATATAATTATTGTTATATATATATTTATATATAATATAAAAAAAATTAAAATGTAAATACGTTAAAAAATAAAATTAAAAAAATAATTAAAAATAAATAATTCAAAAATATATAGATGTGTGTTATTTCGTTCTAACTGTATTGTGAAATTAATATATATATATATATATCAAAATACACGTAGAACAAAATAATATATATATCTATATACATAAATATATACGTATATATCACTATATATATATACCTATATATAAATAAAAATATTTTTTAAAAATTATATAGATATATACATATATATACACATTTGTATATATATATACATATATTAATTCTACATATATATTTATGTAATATTTTTACATAATTAGGTATCTTAATTAATTACAATTAGCGGGACCTGCCTGACAACCCATGCCGAAAGTAAAGGGAATTTAATTTGCTAGCACTATATTTAACCCTATAACTTTCCGAGACACCATAAAACCTGTACATGGGGGGTACTGTTCTACTCGGGAGACTTCGCTGAACACAAATATTAGTGTTTCAAAACAGTAAAATGTATTACAACGATGATATCGCCAGTAAAAGTGAAGTTTTTTGCATTTTTCACGCACAAACAGCATTACACGGACAATATCATTGCTGTGATACTTTTTACTGTTTTGAAACACAAATATTTGTGTTCAGCGAAGTCTCCCGAGTACAACAGTACCCCTCATGTACAGGTTTTATGGTGTTTTCAAAAGTTACAGCGTCAAATATAAGGCTTATGTTTCATTTTTTTTACATTAAAATTCGCCAGATTGGTTACGTTGCCTTTGAGACCCTATGGTAGCCCAAGAATGAAAATTACCCCTATGATGGCATACCATTTGCAATAGTAGACAACCCAAGGTATTGTAAACAGGGTATGTCCAGTCTTTTTTAGTAGCCACTTAGTCACAAACACTGGCCAAAATTGGCATTTTTTGAATTTTTCACACACAAACAAATACTAACGCTAACTTTGGCCAGTGTTTGTGACCAAATGGCTACTAAAAAAGACTGGACATACCCCATTTGCAATACCTTGGGTTGTCTACTATTGCAAATGGTATGCCATTATGGGTGTAAATTTCATTCCTGGGCTACTATACAGTCTCAAAGGCAACGTAACCAATCTGGCGAATTTCAATTTCAAATGTAACGTGCTATATTTGACCCTGTAACTTCCCAAAACGCCATAAAACCTGTACATAGGGGGTACTGTCTTACACGTGAGACTTTACTGAATACAAATATGTGTATTTTATTGCAGTAAAAACAAACAGTATTATGACACTGACCGTTAAAATGTCATGTAGAACTAAATAAATAAAAAGAAAATCGTATTTTCTCCCATTTTTTCATATTAAATTATGTTTCATAGCTAAATATTTGATATTAAATGAAAGCCCTGTTTCCCCTGAATAAAATGATATATAATAAGGGTGGGTGCATTTACTATGAAAGAGGTGTATTACGGTTGGACAGACATGTAGCGCAAATGCCAGGTTTTGTTTACATTTTGTTTTGTTCACAACGTGTACATTTGGCTCCGTCCTTAAGGGGTTAAACATGTGCAGTTTGAAGATCTCTCTAGCTTGCAACATCCTAACAGAGGAGAAGAGAGGGAGTCTGATGTGTAATTTATGCAGAACAAGCATCAGGGCTGGCTTTCTCTCCCCTGCACAATGATGCCTTGTTTTTTGTCATTAGCGGATTGGTTTGAAACTGAGATGTGTGGATAGGAAGGGGGAGTCTAAAGAAACTCCCCTACCTTAGAGGCATGCACAATTATGCAATCTGACCACGTTTATACTATGTTTAGAAACATTTATTAATACTCTTGAAATGTTTTCTTTATTTTGGCTTGTATATTTGTTTAAAGTGTTTGCTTGTTGGTTTAAAAAAAATGTCAAGTGAAAGAATTAATATCATACCTGGTAGTGTTTGAATTTACAGAATTCATAAAATATACTACAAATGTAATAAAAAGATGTAAAATAAATAAAGCTATAGTGTATCGTAAATGATTATTTTTTTTTATCCTTTAATACGTCTTTAATGGTCCTTTAATAGTTATCTCAAATAAGTTATAGTTCAAATCAATGAACAGATCAACAAAGCTTAAATAAGAGTTAATGGGCTTCAGGCACTGATATGATTTTTTTTTGTAAAATATTTAACACAAAAGGTAAGTTAGCTTAGGTATATAGAACTGCCTTGGTAAATTCAGTATCCTTGGATGCTACAACATTGAGGCTATAGTGTTTGATGAACATAGGTATATTAGATCACGTTGCCGCCTTGCAGGTGTGGTCTGGTGAAACATTGGCTGCAACTACTCTAGTTGAATGGGCTCTCAACCCCTGTGGAACAGGTATTCCTCTTGTCTTATATGCCATTGATATTGCAGAGACAATTCCCATTGAGTCTGATGAATGCTACCAGTGAGACCAGAATATTTGTGAAAACTTGTGATGCTGTGTTAAGACTAAATGGCAGCATCCTAAAATGATGTGCTGTACTTTGGTGAACATCCAATATTTGTGGTGAACTGAAAATATAGGGATATTGAAACAGACATCTCTGAGGTTTACTGAGCCTGTATCGTCATTTGGATTCACTATTCTTAATAATGTTTTTTTTATTTATTAATTACTGGTATTTATAAAGTACCAACAAATTCTCCAGCGCTGTCCAATTGGGAAAAAGACAATACAATAAGAACAGACCGATGCAACAGTTACAGGGCCCTGACCGTGACCTTATAATCTAAAGGTTTTAAATGGTGAGAGGAGACAAAAGGGAGCAGAGGAAATTGTATGTGATGGCAGAGAGAGTTAATAGTATAACTGCAGCAGCTGATATTATGCGAAGGGAATAAGGAGGTGATTGACTGGTTCCAAATAGCTGGAAGAGCATGCTATATAGGTAGAAGGAACCAGGGTGGGTAGGTTGTTCTGAGCCGAGTAAAATTAAATGGCCTTGTTGCAGAGATGGATGTAAGATTGGCCCTAAAGAGTAGAGAAGCACAGTTATTTAAATTAATTTATAGCTAGGATTAGCAAAATGTGTGGGAGGGAGTAGGAGGTGGAGGGAATGACTGAGCAGACTAGCCATTTGTCTCATCCAATTACAATGTTTACCAACCAAAGTACTATCAGCCAGATTAGTGATAACTGCATATAACTGCCAGTACAAAATAATACAGTAGTAAACTACAGGTAAGATATTAACATTGTTATAGTAAATTAATAATGTAATAACTAAGGTGAAGGAAATCCGGTAGAATAACTTCTGATTCCGAATTCAAGGATCCCATCTTGAATATTTTGCTTGGTATTATATGTTTCCATTGACACATATGAACTTTTTCACATGGAACAAAAAGTTTATTGGAAAAAAAACTATTTCTTGTTTTCATTCTCTTCTTCAGCACCCACATTATTGCATGAATTGGACTTGCTCTTGCACCCATACTGCTCAGACAGGACTTGCACCTGCACACTGCACCATTATTATTTCTGAATAGGAAAATTGCATTTTAAACAGAATTGAAAAATACACTGTTTATATCCTGGAAACACACAAAAAATAGGGCTTTATATTTGTTCCTCATGCATAACCTGCCTCCTGTTTGTGGACAGAGAAGGCACCGCCACACCGGCAAGCTGTTTGGGGACATAGATAGCACTTACAAACTGAGGACAGAGATGACACAGGACTAAACGTCTCTCAGTCCCATTTGCATTCCCCATATCAATTAGGGTAGTGTAGTCTGCATGGGGGGAACACAGTAATATGAATAAATGACTTGAAGTGTTTAAAAATGGATGATGATGGGAATTTTCAAAACATAAGTCTCATCTCCACTGTTTTGTTTTGTTTTTTAATAATGCTCATCAGCCATTTTTTAACTCAAAGTCATTCAGTCACACTAGCATTATTCACCCCAACCCTTTCAGTCCACACTCACTTCAACAGTTGATGTGGCTGGGGGACAATGTTAATGTGACTGAATGACTTGGAGAGTAAAAAATGGATGATGGTCATTATTATAAAAACCTGTCATTATTCAATACCCCAGATATTTTTGGTTTAGAACTGTTCACACCAATAAAGAAAATGTCTGCTATCCCATTATCCCAACAAAGAAAATGGCTGCTGCACAAGTTGCAATAGACTGTCATAACAATGTAAAATTCATTATATGCAGTGTACCATGACAATATAAAACTCATCTCTCAACTCATTAATAATAAGAAGAGATGTGTTTTATATTGTCATAGCAGACTGCATATTATGAATTTTATATTGTCATGTCATCGATTTCTAATGCAACTTTGCAACATACATTGTGCACAGTAGTCATTTTCTTTATTGATGTGAACAGTTTCAAAACAGAAATACCTGGGTTATTAAATAATTAATAATAAAAGCCCCCAGACTTTTTGCCTCCAAGCAACACCCCAGTAAGAGCTAAAAATCTTTAAAGTAAACAACTGTACTGTAAAAATGAAACCTCTTTTTCATTGAGGCTATGTGTGTCATGGCAAGGGGAGTTGTGGCAAGAGCTGCAAAAACAAAGTGTTTTAACTCCTAAACTGCAGGGGCATGATTTGCACACCAAAACTTCTTCGGTAAACTTAAAGGACCACTATACACCCAGACCACTTCAGCTCAATGAAGTGGGCTGAGTGCCAGGTTCCCCTAGTTTTAAACCTGCAGCTGAAAACATAGCAGTTTCAGAGAAACTGCTATCTTTACACTGCAGGGTTAATCCAGCCTCTAGTGGCTGTCTTCTTGACAGCCACTAGAGGCCACTTCTGCTATTTACACAGAGTAAATCATACTTATTTGACGCTGGACAACCTCACGGTCCAGCGTCAAATAAGATCCCATAGGAAAGCATTCGGCTACACTCGGGATCTGACGTCGGCGGGGGAGGAGAGGTCACCAGCACCGAGTGAGCACGGCGCTGTATTAAGGTAAGTGGCTGAAGGGGTTTTAACCCCTCTAGCACCGAGGGAGGGGGGCACTCCAAGAGCCTATAGTGCCAGGAAAACGGGTTTGTTTTCCTGGCACTATAGTATCCCTTTAAATGTGTGCCCTAACCTGCATATGACCTGTATAAAAGTTGGTGAATCCATTACCAACACAAACTAAAACTAAAATGACTTGTTTCATTGTTATACGCACAATCGTTAATCCTGGGTACATACATATGATTTATGAAATAGTTTAAATTAAAGTTCATGTTACTTACAGTAGTAATGCCTCTGTCTGAAGTGTCTGCTCCGCTCGCTCTGACCCTCTGCAAACTGCAATCTTAGGTAGGTAAGGTGTAGCAGCACTGTTCACTGCACTCGTTCCCTCTGCAAACTTTAATTTTAGGCAGGTAAGGTGTAGCCGCACTGTCCGCTCCACTCGCTCCCTCTGCAAACTGCACTCTCAGGTAGGTAAGGTTTCACACCTTACGTGTGGCTGCACTGTAAACTGTCTACAGTCTCCGGTAAGTAAGGCTCCTCTCTGGCTGCTTGCTTTGCCCTCTACTTACTCTGCTCCCCCTTAATTCAAGTTACTTGCTCTGCGCTCTGCTCCCTTCTACTTGATCTGCTCCCGTTTACTTGCTCAGCCCCCCTTACTTGTTCTGCTCTAAGCTCCACTTACTTGCTCAGCCCCCCTTACTTGCTCAGCCACCCTTACTTGCTCATCCCCCTTTATTTGCTCAGCCACCCTTATTTGCTTAGCCTCCCTTTACTTGCTCATCCCCCCTTATTTGCTCACCCCACCCTCAGTTGCTCACCCCCCTTATTTGCTCAGTCTCAGCCACCCTTACTTGCTCTGCCACCCTTACTTGCTGACCCCCCTTTATTTGCTCAGCCACCCTTACTAGCTGCCCCCCCTTTATTTTCTCAGCCAACCTTACTTGCTCAGCCACCCTTACTTGCTCATCCCCCCCTTTACCTGCTCACCACCTCCCTTACTTGCTCACCCCATCCTCAGTTGCTCAACCCCCTTATTTGCTCAGTCTCAGCCCCCTTATTTGCTCAGCCCCCTTGCTTGCTCATCCCCTTACTTGCTCAGCCCCCCTTATTTGCTCAGTCTTAGCCCCTTAAATGCTCTTATTTGCTCAGCCCCCTTACTTGCTCAGCCCCCCTTATATGCTGCCTCAGGCCCCCCTGCTCACCCCTTATATGCTCATATGCCTATTGGCTCAGCCCCTTATATGCTCAGCATACCCCTTATATGCTCAGCCTCATGCCCCCCTTACTTGCTTCCCCCTTATATGCTCAGTCTCAGGCCCCCCCTTACTTGCTCTTTTCTCCTCTTGCTCTTCTCCTCTGTGCTTTCTCTTGCTCTGCAGTGATCACTGCTTCCCTTTGCTGCAGTGCTTACTCTGAGACTTTCAGGGTTTTCTTCCTTCTTCAAAGGTTGGGGACCATGCCGTGCATGCGCCACCATGTGTGCTCCCGCTCTGCTTCCTCCCTCACTCTCCCTCTCTATGGTTCTCCTCCTGAGGTCTTCACCACATGGTGGCGCCGGTGAGCGGATGCCGAGCCGAAGGAATTCCGGAAACAACTAAAATCATCAGGGAACTCTTCTGACAGAGAGGTGAGACTCTCCCTCGCAGCTGTCAGATCTTCCCTAATAATACAAACAGCGGCGCCTGGGCGCCACGCTCTCTGACTCAGCCAGTCAGCCTGGCAATTATTTTCAACATAACTTGGATTTAAATTTGGGAGGCACAAAGTGGGACACAGCCGGACCTAGGGGGGGGCCATGGCCCCCTCTGCTCCCCCAACCCCTAGCGACGCCATTGTGAATTACTTGTTGGTTTAAGGAGGGAGGTAATCAAGTCTTTTGTTGTCTTTATATCTTCCATGTCTGTTGAAAGATTTGAACAAAAAATGGATTGATCTTAAAGGAGCACTATAGGGACAGGAACACAAACATGTATTCCTGACCATATAGTGTTAACACCACCATCTATCTCCCCCTGAGCCCCTGATGCCTCCATAAATATATCAAAATCCTAGTATATTCAAGCCAGAAGCTGTAGATCTGCATGCTGTTTGCCTAAAAAAAAGCAGTCTGCTGACATCATCAGAAGTGGTAGCCTGATCCAATCACAGTGCTTCTCCATAGGATTGGCTGAGACTGACAAGGAGGCAGATCAGGGGCAGAGCCAGCACGATTCAAACACAGCCCTGGCCAATCAGCATCTCCTTACAGAGATGAATTGAATCAATTAATCTCTATGAGGAAAGGTCAGTGTCTGCATGCAGAGGGTGGAGACACTGAATGTTTGGATGCATTTTAGGTAACCATGATCCAGGAAGGATCTCTAACAGCCATCTTGGTAGTGGCCAGTGAAGTTATCACTAGGCTGTAATGTAAACACTGCATTTTCTCTGAAAAGACAGTGTTTACAGCAAAAAGGTAATGATTCTACTCACCAGAACAAATTCAATAAGCTGTAGTTGTTCTGGTGACTATAGTGTATACATTGGAATCTTGAATGTTTGTGACCTAAAACTCTGCCAACTAGAGATGTATGGGTCTAACTTTTGTATTTATGATTAAGTGTCCAATGCAACTTCTTATTTTGCTTGAAAGGAATGTTTAAGGATCTCCTTCTATGAATTTCTGATATGTTGTTCCTCCAGGCTTGGTACATGTAAGGTACATAGGCTGTTCTTTCCTGAGGTATGTTTCCCCTTCTTTAATTACAATGCCCTCCTTGCAGCCACAGACAGTGTCAAATCACCAGATCTACCAATAGGTGGTAAGGAATTCCACTACCAGATGTAGATTTTACATGTAGTCCAAAAGATTTGATCTGGATATTCCTTCTCTGATACTTAGAAGTATTGTTTCATAGCTCTTGAAATTGGCGTTAATTAATGTCGATACTGTCATTAAGGCTTTGCAAGGATCCTATGCATTTCTCCATATGATCTTTACAGTTCCCTGCATTATCCACTGGTAAGGTTGTTCTTTTTGGCCAGCCTTTATAACCACCACATTTACATTTTGTTTGGCTGACCATGTTGAGAGAGCCTCTTTCACGAAAAAGAACAACTTTGGATGATACTGGGAACTTGATGTGGTGGTTGATGAACCAGTGGATGATGCTGGGAACTTAATGTGATGGTGTGAGGCTGACCGCATAGAAATCTGTCTCTGCATGTTGATCATTTTCTCTACTTTATTCCATACTTCAAAGATTACCTCCTTTATGGTCTTGTGTATAGGGAAGGCTGTGAGTCTGTAACATAGGTTTGCAAAGCGTTTATGGCATGATGATTCCTCTGAAATAGTTTCTTCTATACATATTATTTTGCATATGGCATAGATCAGGGATTCAGTGTATTTATTGTCTAGTTCCTCCATTACGTGTCCTCCTTCTTCTGGCACAGATGTGTCTTCTTGCTCATTCTCCTCTTCCAATGAGGATATCTCTGGCTACTCAGTATGACTGGAACTAGGACTCTTACAAGTATGTGAGAGTTCCTTGAGACCTTCTGCCACCACCTGTTTAATATATGTAAAGAAATTCTGCATGGTCAATGAAGGTCCTGCAGCTTCTAGCAGACACATCCCAAAGTGTCTTTTGTCCTTAAAGATTGGTTCATGGCAGCCTTCATACCTTTTCTTTCTCTCTGGAGACTTCATGTGTGATCTGCGGGATGAACTGTAGAGATATGTTTGCTCACTTTAATGCACTATTTTACTATCCCCCAAAAATGAGAGGGGGGGGGGATTTTTTTTTTACTCACCTATCACCTCCATTACGTGTCCTCCTTCTTCTGGCACAGATGTGTCTTCTTGCTCATTCTCCTCTTCCAATGAGGATATCTCTGGCTACTCAGTATGACTGGAACTAGGACTCTTACAAGTATGTGAGAGTTCCTTGAGACCTTCTGCCACCACCTGTTTAATATATGTAAAGAAATTCTGCATGGTCAATGAAGGTCCTGCAGCTTCTAGCAGACACATCCCAAAGTGTCTTTTGTCCTTAAAGATTGGTTCATGGCAGCCTTCATACCTTTTCTTTCTCTCTGGAGACTTCATGTGTGATCTGCGGGATGAACTGTAGAGATATGTTTGCTCACTTTAATGCACTATTTTACTATCCCCCAAAAATGAGAGGGGGGGGGGATTTTTTTTTTACTCACCTATCACCTCCAGAATGCAGTCTTTTACTGGACCTAGCAGGAGACGCCATGGGGGTAGATTGTGTATCTGGTACAGAAAAAGAGTAGCAGTTAGAGCTGCAAATAAACAAGAAGGAGTATAAAAGCTGGGACTAAAATGTAGTTAGTCCCATATAAGAATACTACATACAGTTGAATGAATAGCAGAAGAGAGACCAGACCTATGTGAGGCTATAGCAAAAATCATTTATATTTACCAGCTCTCAGACCAACTTTTAAACCCAGCATTATCCCCCTAGATCCTAAATCCCCTGAAACTGAGACAGAACATTACTTCCAGTAACGCACTTCTTGTACAATCACAATTATGCTTTCCAACCTATTGCTGGAGTGTTTTTGTTGCTGGTGTTTACTTGCTCTGTAGAGGTCTTCATCACAGGAGATCTCAGCTGCCCAGGAGATCTCACTGCAGTCCAAACATGGTAAACAGGTATACCATCTATGTTGTGGTCATTTGCTACCAGTTGGTACTTCCCTGATCATTAATGGGAATCCTAAAAAAGGTCCAAGTGAACCAAAAACAAATTTATTATGACTGTAAGGAAAGCCACCACACAATTTTAAAAAATATATATATTTTTTCTTAAATGGTTGTCTACTACCTCACTCTAGCAACTATCTGAGTTTGAATACATTCTTTATTTATTTATCTAAATTAATTGTCTAGTAATAACCTATCTTTGTATGTATATATAATTTAAACAGAAGATCACGATTTCCAACCATGCGGTAAATGGATGATGTAGTCATGACTAGGTCCTGTATTAAACAATTTTATCTGTGCATCCTAATTTCAGAGCAGAACTTGTACATTCATTACTAGCCTTGCAGAGATTAGTAGTTTATACACCTGGGTGGTCACTATATGTTTTGCACCAAACATGAAGACTGATATTAAAAGTAATTGTAATTTGTTAAAGTAATTTATAGGAAATAAGTCCAAGAAATATTTTGTTGCACTGTCTTTGTCAGCACTACTAGAGGTAAAAAAATGAATAAGTATGCTAATGCCTTATATTTTGGCATCCGTACTCGTGTGTGTTCACTAGGACATCTTGCTCGACACTAAGTGCAAAGAGACAACTTTGTTAATATTCTAGAATGATTAAAATGTCAAAGTACAGTTCAAAATAAATACTAGTAATAGATATAAAGAAAATTAGTGCAAGGTTCATCGAAAGTAAAACCTTGCAGAGAAATGTGGAAAGAGGCCAAATGTGCTAATATGCTATGGAGAAACATGTTGATATCACAGTTTTGCCTTGATTATCAATGTCAGAACAAATTAATAATTCTTTAATTGCTCTCCTCTCACCCTGTTTTTTAAATTAATTTCCACATATGATCCACCCTTCAGTTAGCTTTGTACTTAGCGACATACAGCAAGCAAAACTTCTTCTCCAACCTTAAATAATCTCTTGCTAAGCCATTCTGCAATCTGGCTTGTAGGAAATATACAAAAAATTAACTAGTATTGAAATGAATAATTAAATAGTCCACATTTATTTCAAGGGGGAAAAAAGTAATATGATGCGTGCGGATAGAAAGGATACAAATTTTTAAGCACATGCAAGAAAGACAGAGAATATTTATAACTGTATAATACTGCAGAACAATAATTATAAAATTTTAAAAATGGCAACATATTAATTTCAGATTGCAGATGGTGATTAACACCTTAAAATCAGCCAATGCACAGTGTAATGGTGGAGACACTGTTTAAGTTAATAATTATTGAAGAACACCAGGAAAAGTATAATACAGAAAATATTTGGAACATGGGTTTGTGATAGAGACATTGCAACAGGGGGGAACTTGCGTCCCCTGGATTGTGCCATGCCTCCCGGCAATTTTCATGGCCATTGGGGAGATCAAAGACCTCCCTCACCAGCCAGACTGCCCAGTTTCCAAGTGGAAGGAGGGAGAACTTGGTCTCCCTAATGGCCATGAAGATTGTCGGGAGGCATGACTCCATTCAGGAGAGGCAAGTTATGCCACTCATAATGGGGTTAATCTCTGATACAAGACCCTGCACCGGCCGGAAGGAGCTGGTACCAGGGGGTGCAGACAAGCATGTTCTCCCACAGACCTGCCCCTCACAACCCTTGTCCCTTTACTCTTTACCCACTAAAGCCCCTATTATCCCGTGTACCCAGCACTTATTATACCCCAGAAAATACATCCCTTTCCCCCCTCCACACACAGATCTATTACCCCCTGCACCTACTACATCTCCCCCTGCACCCACCATATCCCATATTAACCCCTGCATCCACTAGAGCCCCCATTATCCACTGCACCATTTCCAGCTCCTATCAAGCCTGCACCCACAACAGCCACTACATCTCACCTGCATCCACTAAAGCCTCTAATGCTCCATCTACCCACTACAGCCTCTTTTACCCCCTGTACCCACTGCAGGCTCTAATAATCCCCTGCATCCACTAAAACTCCTATTACCACCTACACCCACTTCCTACTAGCACCTACACCCACTAAAGCCCATTCCCCCCTGCACCCACTGTCATCTTTTCTCTGTACATGATAAAGCCCCTATCACTCCTCTGCATCAATTAAAAACATCCTTGCCTGCCTTGAACGCTTTGTATGTTTTTAGGTTTTTATCTAATCATAAAATAAAGTTACATGTTGTTGTTTGTTTCAATCTATTATATTTTTCCTTCAAAGAGAATTTGTCTTGAAATTATATTAATAACTAAACATGAAATTGTGCTGTAATGAAAACCAAATCACAAAATTTATGTAAAATAGCCATGATGTCGATAATTGTTCCAACCTGGCTATTTCACCCTATATTTTGCAATTCAGTTTTCAATTTACTAAAAAAGATTTTGTGTAAACCTTGCTATATTCAAAATATAATCAGCAATCCGAGAGGAAAAATAAATGTTAAAAAGGCTGCTTCTTCTTATAATGCTAAATTTTATAAAACTGTTACCATTTACAAATGAACCTCAATCTAAAATGCAACACTGAATATTGGCCACTAGAGGGCACAGCTGCTCTATGTACTCTTTAAACATTTGTAACACCAATGCTGATGTCGCAAAACTTTTCAATAAGTATATTATTTTCAATTTTTTTTCATTAGATAATTACGTTTCTTTGGTTTCCTTCTGAATGGTTTTGCTCCAATCAGAATTATTTTTTTTCTCTCGTATAGCAGCAGCGATAGCAATCCTAATGCATTTAGAGGTCAATGATGAGAGCTAAGAGAGAGACGCCTATGCATTTCGTACTGATAAAGCACTTCCCCAGAGACCAGCGAACATAGCCCAGCTAGTAAATAGTATTTAGCCTAGATTGTGAGCATTGTACTTATTAATTTATTGTTCCTATCACAATTTAAAAATGTTTATCTCATTTAATGCTAAATTATTTCCTTTGTAATATAGTTAAGCACTGAGGAATAAGAAGGCTCTGTATAAAAGAACAATAATAATAATCATCAACATTTAGCCATACATTTGCTGCAACACCAGGAAAGTACAAGTAAATCGTAGTAAATCGACAGTACTAGTAAATCGTCAGATTCGGTATATAAATGCTGAATTAAAATATGCTGACCCAAGTGGAAGAAGGTCTTTTGATTTACAATGGATTCTTCTTATCACCAATCTTTAATCCCATAGTTAATTACAGCTGTGCTTCATAACAACATACCAAAACAAGGAAGGTTTGAGAACATTTGATGTTTTGGCCTTACTCGTGGTGTATTTTTCACCATATTCAAGTTTCTGTTTTGCTTTCTGCAGAATTATCCCATCCCTTTTTGCCATGCCTAATGTAGGCTCAGATTTAATATTTTAGGACAAGCTTTTCAAATGATTTCATAGTTTTGGATACTTTTTTAAAATGATTAAATATTTTGAAAATATTTTAATATTTCTTTGATGTATTACATTTTTTTTTTAAATGTGGTAGATTTTATTTATATTTTAATATTTAAAAAAATAATTTTAAAAGTTTATCCCCACATATTAAATTATTTCAACAGCTCACCCAATATTATTAAGTAAGGGCCAAAGTTAAATAATTTAAACCGAGAGAACAGAAACCAAACATTGTGGAACTAAAATGCTACTTTTGTAAGATGCTAAATCTGATGTATTTAAAATATGAAAATCGTAAGGCCAAACATAGGAATGCTTTCTCTAAGCATTAAGGAATTGTAAAGCAAACTGTAAAATGTAAGTCAAAATATCGGATTTGGAAAAGCTGTTCAGCTCGGTCAAAATTGTAGCTTGGCTATTTTAGCTATTTTATACCTGTCATGTAATAAATATCTAATAGGGTAGCAGTTTCTTTGATTTCCTATGGTTTCCCACTTTTTAGTAAGACTTTCAGTTCACAACATCATTACGTCATTTCTAAAGATTCAACTTTTGCCCCACACTAGAGTATTACAGTCAAAATATTCCAATCCTTTCTTTGTGACATGTTTCATTACTTCTAATTACAGGCAGGAATGGAGAAAGTTTCCTGTCATTGGAGTGCAAATGATAACTTTGCCCATGAAATATTTATACAGATTTTTAGTAACTAAATTTCCATGATCTTAAAATGTTTGTAATTAATATAGTTGAGGTTATTTCACATGTATATGTTTTTCTCTGCCCCCTGCAATGGCCGTAGACGACACTTTAAAAGGGGTGTCAATTTGCTGTCCTGGGCCGCCTAGGCTGTATATATATGCAGCTAGGTGGCTCTCTAACTAGGCGATTTAGGCGGCCCCTTAAATCACCTTGATGCCGTCAGTGACCGAGGGCCCAACACGAGGAGGGGGCCTGGTGGCTTGCCCCATGTGCCACCGGGTGCGGGGCCCCTCCATCAGTCTGCCCTAGAGGAGAGTGCCTCTGGTCTGCAGCCCCCAGCCTGGTGTGAGCTGCTGACCATGTAAAAGAGGGCTCACGAGAACCCCATCATATGGTCTGCAATTTACAACCACAGAGTTGAAGCACTGATGAAGCACTGAAGAAAAGTCACTGTCACCTCCACAGCATACCCCACACAACTGTCATTCATGACACAAAAACAGACACTGCATCCTAGACACACAGACACTTCATCCACTACACACACATACACATAATGCATTCACTACACACACACATACACATAATACATTCACTACACACACACAAACACATAATGCATTCACTGCAAACACTGCTTACAATACACACTGCATACACTACACAAACAGACATTGCATTCACTGCACACACACACTGCTTAACATAATGGATATTGGCGTGCTTTTGGTGTGGGGCAGAGTGTGCAGCATTTCATCCTTGAACTCAGGCAGCACAATGTTTTGGGCCGGCCCTGATATATATATATATATACCCTATTCCAAATTATTATGCAAATTCTATTTAAGTGTCACAAAGATTAAATATTTTGTTTTTCAGTTTAAGTCATGGATGGCATTGTGTCTCTGGGCTCTTTTGATCACTGAAAACAATCTCGGACACCAGTGATAATTAGATTGCCAGGTGAGCCCAATTTAAGGAAAAACTACTAAAGGAGGGTGTTGCACATTATTAAGCAGAGCACGATTTTCATGCAATATGGGGAAGAAAAAGGATCTCTCTGCTGCAGAAAAGAGTGAAATAGTTAAATGCCTTGGACGAGGTATGAAAACATTAGATATTTAACGAAAACGTAAGCGTGATCATCGCACTGAGATTAAGAGATTTGTGGCTGATTCAGAGCACAGATGGGTTCGTGCAGATAAAGGCACATTGAGGAAGATTTCTGCCAGATCCATGCATCGGATCAAGAGAGCAGCTGCTAAAATACTATTACATAGCAGCAAACAGATACTTGAAGCTGCTGGTGCCTCTGGAGTTCCACGGACATCAAGGTGTAGAGTCCTCCAGAGTCTTGCAACTGTGCATAAACCTTCTATTCGGCCACCACTAACCAATGCTCACAAGCAGAAATGGCTGCATTGGGCAGAAAAATACATCAAAACTAATTTTCAAACAGTCCTGTTCACTGATGAGTGCCATGCAACCCTGGATGGTCCAGATGGATGGAGTAGTGGATGGTTGGTGGACGGCCACCCTGTTCCACCAAGGCTGCGACATCAGCAAGGCGGTGGTGGAGTCATGTTTTGGGCCGGAATCATGGGAACAGAGCTGGTCGGCCCCTTTAGGGTCCCCGAAGGTGTAAAGATGACCTCTGCAAAGTATGTGGAGTTTCTGACTGACCACTTTCTTTCCTGGTACAGAAGGAAGAACTATGCTTTCCGTAATAAAATCATCTTCATGCATGACAATGCACCATCTCATGCTGCAAAGAATACCTCTGCATCAATGGCTGCTATGGGGATAAAAGGAGAGAAAGTCATGGTGTGACCTCCATCCTCCCCTGACCTCAATCCTATTGAGAACCTTTGGAGCATCCTCAAGCAAAAGATCTATGAGGGTGGGAGGCAGTTTACATCCAAACAGCAGCTCTGGGAGGCTATTCTGACATCTTGCAAATAAATTCAAGCAGAAATTGTCCAAAAACTCACAAGTTCAATGGATGCAAGACTTGTGAAGCTGCTATCAAATAAGGGGTCCTATGTTAAAATGTAACGTGACCTGTTAAAATGTTTAAAAAGTTAAAATGCTGTTATAAGTTTGATTGAAATAGCTTTTGATTTCAGTAAATATGCTGCAAACACAACAAATGACAATTTTCAGTTCTTTACAACCTATAAAGTGTTTTGAAACTTTGGTGCGTAATGATTTGGAACAGTGCATTGTAAGTTTTTTATGTTTAAAAAAAATACTGTTATCATTAGGAGATTTGTTCAATAAAATTTGAATTGTACTCTTAATAGTTGATAACATGAGAATTATGCTGACTGTTATTTACATCAATTATTTAGGTAAATGAGAAAAATATAATTTGCATAATAATTTGGAACAGGGTGTATAAATTCAACACAGAACAGGTAAGAAATACATATGAAAAATAATGGGATATATTTTGGGTTCACAACTACTGACTGTATATTTTACTGTTTCAATATCCTTTCCTCAGTTAAAGGACCACTATAGGCACCCAGACCACTTCAGCTCAATGAAGTGGTCTGGGTGCCAGGTCCCTCTAGTTTTAACCCTGGAGCTCTAAACATAGCAGTTTCAGAGAAACTGTTATGTTTACACTGAGGGTTAATCCAGCCTCTAGTGGCTGTCTCATTGACAGCCACTAGAGGCCACTACCACGATTCTCACTGTGAGAAATAACTTCCAATGGGCGGCTTGCATGCGCATTCAGCGCTGACGTCGGCAGGAGGAGGAGAGTTCCCTAGCATCGAGGGAGCCCGGCGCTGAAGAAAGGTAAGTGGCTGAAGGGATTTTAACCCCTTCAGCCCCAGCGGCAGGGGGGCCATGAGGGTGGGGGGGACCTAATGGTCCTATAGTGCCAGAAAAACGAGTTTGTTTTCCTGGCACTATAGTGGTCCTTTAATCTAATAATGGATGTCCATTAAAGTAGTACTATTTCTTCTATTGAAGTGACATGTCTTTTTATGTCACCCTAGTAGACATTATTACACAGTTTACTAGGCTGAAAAAGCAGCAGAGCTTAGTAAAAAAAACATACTTATATTTCCTGCACTGCAATTTTCCTGACCCCATGAAGACTCGGGAATGCTCATGCGGGCCCAGGCATCAACAGAGAAATGTCAAATGAACAGATGTGCATTTAGGTGTTTCATCGGTAGTGCAAGCATGCACTGTGAGTATAGCACTGTGAGAGTTTCTTAAATAAATGCCACAACCAATATCTACCTTTTGCTGTTTGGTTGTGCAAAAAGAATGACAGTTTGTCACTAAGTATCTACACCTACATCACGGGTGTATATATAAATATATATATATTTGTGTACGGCACATTTAGAGGAACGTATGGTATGATATGATGAAAGTTTAGTAAGAGCAAAGTCGGTTGAGGTGTGCCTAAACTGTCGTGAGGTTAGACCTGTAAAAAGAGGACTCACCTAGATGATATGAAAATAATAAAGGGTGCGGTGGGAGGGGAACTTCCGAGATCGATGACGACAGGTAAGCAAGGGCTCACTGGGTTTAAATAGGATTAATAGTCCCTCCCACAATTACCGGCCAAGCTTTCCATTTGTGTACGGCACATTTATAGGAACGTATGGTATGATATGATGAAGGTTTAGTAAGAGCAAAGTCAGTTCAGGTGTGACGAAACTGACGTGAGGTTAGACCTGTTAAAAGAGGGCAAAAATATAAGAAACTATTTCTTTTGTCAGACATGTTTATTAAGCAATACATTATTTAGACATTTCACGGAAAGCTAATCTAATTTCTTTCTCTGGATTAGGGATGTATCTGTTGTATGCGGATGATTTCCAACGTCCCATATTTTTAATGATATGTGTTGGTACGTGATTATCAGAAGCTGCTGTAGCTGCCCCAATACTGAATGAATGGCCAGAGAATGAATGCGGGTTGTGTCCTAGCCGGAGTAATAACATACGGATGTAAAGCATGAATTGTTTGGTGGTTAGGGGTTTCCCTTGAATGGATACATAGTGGGTATTCGGGGTCAGTAGTAAGCTGTGACCCAACTAGCTTATCCAGAATGTGTATTGGACACCACTTGGTAGAGGTAGGGTAATATTTAATCTCTACTGGTGGGCCAGTCTGACTCGTTTTGGTATGAAAAATTGACAGGATATGGTGGTCTTGCGTTTTAGTTAGGTGTTTTTTCTTAAGGCATGACTTAAAGACGGATGCCTTCTCCACAGAAAATCCTTTATGTCTCAAGAAACCGTAGAGAGCTATGTAGGCTGCAGATTTGAATATCAGGTTAGTGACCTTCTCGAAAGGGGTCTCGTCTAGTAAATCGGAGATGTTCTAAACAGTATACTATCTATTAGAAGTCTTTTAATGGGATTATGAACTGTTAGTCTCTGAATACCTTTAAGGACACTTTTGACTTGGTAAAATGCTAGAAATGTGATCCTGCTTTAACGAACCCACCCGCGCTGCTGGAACTGTTATT
Source organism: Pelobates cultripes (assembly GCA_933207985.1). NCBI lineage: Eukaryota > Metazoa > Chordata > Amphibia > Anura > Pelobatidae > Pelobates > Pelobates cultripes. The sequence continues at coordinate 311,375,280 of OW240914.1, forward strand.
TTTCCCCCTTTATTATTTAATTTTATTTATTTATTATTTATTTTTTATTTTATTTTTTCGGTTGGCAAATTTTATACAACAATATAGGCAATAAAGAGGTTCTGGCTGGTTCCCCAGTGAAGTGTCTAGAGCATGTCCACCAATAAGTCCTTTTCCTGTCACGCTGCGGGAAACGCCCCAGTGCTTATGCTGAGACCATCCGCCATCTCAATGCCACCTGAGGCGAGTGACATTGCAAATAGAACCCCTTCCAGCTTGCTTAAAGGCAAATAACAGCCCCGCCACTGTTGTATCCGCAATGCCCCAGTCACCCCTCACAATAATTGCATACCCCACCCCAATAATAACTCAGGTGGCTAGAGCATACAGTATGAGCTGCCCCAAACAGTCCCATCCTGAGGCCCCTGCATGGCAGGCGTGAGTTACCGATCCAGGTGTCAGCGCCCACCAGCTCCAACTTCGTGCCACTCCATCGGTAGGGAGTCCAGGTTTCGGGAGGTCATTAGTAGCGGGGGTATATTCGCTGGGGTCGCAACTCCAAGATCTCTGAGGAAGCTCTATGGGTCTCCGGTGGGTGTCAAGGCATGAGCTCTGCCTCCCTGGAACGCCAGCAGCTTAAACGGGAAGACCCTGCATACTGAATGCTTGCCCCTCGTAGAGCCTCAGTGATGGTCCTCCACTCCCGCCATCTCTGAAGCGTACTGAATCTCCGCTCCTTCGTATTATATCCTCCCTTCCCTGCTCCTCCGCATCAGGGCCTCTTTGGTTGGGAAGTGTAGGAAATGGACAATTACGTCCCTGGGAGCATTTGAGTCCTGCCTTCTGGCGCGGAGGGCTCTGTGTGCCCTTTCGATGTGCCAGTGAGCTGCAAGATGGCAAGTAATAAGGCCTGCAGAGACCCCTCCTTCTCCCCCCTCCGGCAGGCTCCTCAGGCGGAGGTTATTTCTCCTTGATCTGTTGGCCATATCTTCTGTGGCAAGTTCAGCCTCTGTCATGTGGGCTGACAGCCCATTCACCTGTTATGGGCCCTGGCTGCGCCCTGGCTACGCACCCCACCCGCTCCTCCAGCCTGGCCGTCCTCACTCCCAGTGATACAGTTGTCGACCGTTCGATCTCTCCTGCAAGGTAGGTCTGGACCTCCGCCAGCCGAGACAGTATCTGTGCTGTCTCCCCCGCTCTGGGTCCTCCACTCACCGCTGCACATGGCAAGGGGGGCTGAGAAGCAGGGCTTGGTCCGGCACCTTTTTGAGAGTCCGTCGGCCCGATCTTGTGGCTGACAAGCATGTCGAGGACCGATGTCCCGGTGTCGGGTCCCTTCTTGGGCTGTTTTTTAGAGAGTGAGAGTGTGTCAGCTGCATTATTCTGAATACCTGGAATGTGAATACAATTTATACAGAACTGTAGATTTGCTGCTAGCCAGCTAACTCTCCTTACAAAGTTCATAATAGTAAGGGACTGAGAGCGGCCTTTGTTTATGATGTTACATGCCGCCAAGTTATCGGAAAAACACCTGACTGATTGACCTCTCCATTCTTTACCCCATATGTGTGCGGCAGCTACGATAGGAAAGATTTCAAACAGTGCTAAGGTGGTGTTGAAATTCTCTAGTGGCCAAGAGTTGTACACCCAGTCATTACCAAATATTGCTGCATAACCTATGGCACCTGATGCGTCAGTCCAAACTACCAGTGAATTGTCAGAAATGGGGGGAACAAATAGTGACCTGCCATTCCACGAAGACAGAAATAGATGCCACATTTTAAAATCTGCTCTAGCTGGTTCGTCTAAGATAGCTGTGTCAGGGAGACCATGTAAGAGAGAGAGAATTCTGAAAATAAATGACCTCCCCTGTAGAATTATCCTCATTGCGAAATTGAGTGACTCAAGTAGTGACTGTAGCTCTTTCCTGGTGCAAGAGCCTTGTGAGGTGCAGATGTTGATGTATGTTAAAATTCTGTCTACTTTCTCTTGGGGCAGGCTAGCTTGTATAGAAACTGAATTGAGTGTGATGCCCAGGAAGGTAATCTCGGTGTTTGGACCTTCTGCTTTGTCCGGGGCTACTGGTACTCCTAAATCCTCAAACAGAGACAGCATGTGATGTAGGCTGCATGTTGTAAAGTGGTGTGGTTCGATAGAGAGGAAATCTTCCAAATAGTGAATGACTACTGGACCTATGCATTTGTTAAGTAGGAGCCAAGTCAAAGTTTCGGCGAATATATCAAATATCTTGGGGCTGCTTTTGGAGCTGAAAGTTAGTCTAGTAGCGAAATAGTACTTGTCTTCCCACTTAATGCCATGCAGGTGCCAGAGTGACTGATGTATAGGTAGTAGTTTAAATGCATTAGTAATGTCTGTTTTACTTAACCATGCAGCCTTGCCGGAATGAATGATAGCTTGTATGGCATAGTCAATAGGCATGTGCATGGGAAAAATTTTCGGTTCAGTTCGGCATTCTGAAATTCAGGACTTCGGCAATTCGGCACTTCGACACTTCGGAACTTCAGCAACTTCGGCAATTCGGCACTTCGGCACTTCAACATTTCAGAACTTCGGCACGTTGACACTTCAGAAATTCAGTAATTTCGGAACTTCGGGACCTCGGCAATTCGGCACTTCGACACTTCGGAACTTTGGCAACTTCGGCACTTCGGAATTTCGGACCTTCTCTTGCAGCCGTTTGGTAGATAACTCCCTAATTCCCACGGTATTAGGGAGTTATCTACCAAAAGGCTGAAAGACCTAAATTGGTCCTTCAGCCAAATTTACTAATACTAAGTAAAAATTAAAAAATGGGCCCCCCCTCCCGAGCCCCTGAGCGGCGAGTGGGGGCCCTAAAGTAAAATAATGGGGGGGGCTATTGTCCTCCCCCCTGGCCTCCACCCCTGAGCGGTGGGTGGGGGCCCTAAATTATGAGGGGGGGACCTAATGTCCTCCCCCTTGCCCTGCCCTGCAATTAGGCCCAGAGCACTCTGATTGGTGGGTTTAAGCCATCCAAACAGAGTGCTCTGACAGGTAAATGAAGAGACTGACAGGTAAGTCTCTACATTTACCTGTCACAGCACTCTGATTGGTTGGTTTGAAATCCACCAATCAGAGTGCTCTGAGCCTAATTGCAGGGCAGGACAAAGGGGAGGACATTAGGTCCCCCCTCATAATTTAGGGCCCCGTGACTTATTTAATTTATAGTCCTGGTTACCAGAAAGGATTACATGGAAAAATACAAATGAGTAGGTAACTTAGAGGCCTACCTCTTTAAATATTGCAGTTGTATTTATCAAGAAGGAACCGCTGCAACCAATGTCAGTAATTGTATAATCTTAAATAGGAGGGAAAATAAAACGTCATTTAGTTGCTATGTTACTTACATATAGTATAGCTTGTATGGATCAAATAACAAAATGTAAAACATGAAATGCATTAGGGGAACATGACCGTAAATGTGCAGAGATGCATGAGACAGAAAACTAGAGCGTAAACAGTCTCCTAATTTCCTATTTAGTATACTTATGTTACTATGTAAAAATACATTAGCTACCACTTTAAGGGAATGACCCTGCAGGATTTAGCTGAACGAGCTTATAATAAAAGTACTTTAGTGATTATATGAACGTAAGAGCCTTCAATATATACAATCTATTAGAGATATTTATGTGTCGTTCGTTTAATTCAATAAAAATTACAATGTAAGCATGGTAAATGGAAGTTATTGAAAGACTAGGGAAACAGACAAATTTTTAAACAAAATGCAGTAATGAATGAAATGCTTTGAATATAGCTGTTTAAACGAATGAAACTTTTACTGATTGTACGAATGACTTGTGAACGTGGCAAACAGATAAAGGTTTACACGAAATGCAGGTTTACATGAATAGCAGCAGTATTTGAATGAACGGTTATACCATACAGTTCAGACGAACGGAACTTTAGCTGATATTGTACCATTGAAACTGTGAGTGTAGCAAACAGACGAAAGTTTACACGAAATGGAGGTTTATATGAATAGCAGCAATATTTGAACGAATGGTTATACATGACAATATTAGATGAACGGAAATTTAGCTGATATTGTATGAATGTGAGCGTGTAAATAGACGAAAGTTTATATGAATGCCAGATTACACAAAGTGCAGCAGTATATGAACGAACGGTTTTGTATGATAGTATCAGATGAACAGAATTGTTTAAACAAACATGTGATTAACGATTAGTACAGAGGTGCGTTCGAATGATTGATATACAAAAGGTATAAGAAACTTCTCCTACCAGCCCACACCCAGTCTTTTTGTTCCTGTCCTATCCCTAGGGCAGACTTAGACATTCTAAGACTAGAGAATTTTTATTTTCGATTTATGTTGTTACCTTCAGCCTAAAGGGAGTTTAGCATTTCTTCCTTGGGACGTTTTGAGTACACATCCCTGGGTAAAGGTGACCAGGGGGTTTACTTGCTATGACTCTAGGGGTAGCAAGATTATGCCATCACCCTATTTAATGCAGTGACCCAAGGGGTGGCAGGCTGGTCATGCATATACAGAGCATATGGATTGGAAGGATTAATATGACATTGACCAACATTTCATCCCTGAAAGAGTTAATGAGAGACTGACTAGACTGACATTCCATCACTGAAATGGTTAATGTGCAACTCTGCTATCTTGTACTTTCCCATGGATATACTTACTCGCTTGCTGTGACCCTAGGGGTAGTTTGAATATGCCATCACCCTATTTCCTGCAGTGACCAAGTGGTAGCAGGCTGGGCATGCAGACACAGATCATATATATGGATATGGATAGAACCCCTTCTACCCTTCATCGGTTTCATCTTAACGGTAAGAGTTTCCTGCTAATTTTAATTTCAACCAAACGTATTGCTAGGCTTCTGTGTCTTTTAATATAGAAGATGGGTTAACTTATTCCTAGTCCTCAATACCTTTTAATATAGCAAATGGATTCTATTAATCCTAGACCTTGTGTCATGTAATATAGCTGCTGGATTCACTTATTCTAGGCCTCTGTTGAGCCTTTTAATAAAACCGCAAGATTGACTTGTTCCTAGGCCTCTGTGCCTTTTAAAATAGCTGTTGGGTTCATTTAAAGCTGGTGAGATAGCCCGGTGTGCTAATGCATTATCAGTAGAATCTATTCAACCCTTGGGGGTCACAGGTTTAATATCTAACAGCCCTTCATACATCTGAGGTAGAATTGCATATTCTATTCTATTCTATTCTCTGGAATGTGGATTTGGGTGTTTTGTCCTTATATGGCTAGAGTTATAGCCTGACATCAGTATGGGCACATCTATATAGTAACTGAACAAAGGGACACAAGGTCTCTCTCTCTCTCTCTTGGCTCTTCTTCCTGTACAGCTATGTAATGATGTAACTCTACCTTCAGGAGTCCAGCAATTACTATCTACTGTTGAAAATCCATGATCATGTAACACCCTTTGTTGTTTTATTATGTATCAGTAACTAAGAATAAATCGTAAGAAATCATGTCAGATTGCATATTAGTATTTTTGGTTAATAAAAACATATATTAACATGGCAAGTTTTACCCAAGAAGAAATATATATATATATATATATACACACACACACACATATATATATATATATATATATATATGAATTATTTCAATCAACTGGAAAAAGACACAGAAGAAACTAAATTATTACAGTAGATAAAATGAGTACCACTGAATATCTGAATGTACTTTGCATGGTTAAACACTTTTTTTATTATTCCTATGCTTCTGTACCTTTTTAATACAGCCGTTGGATTCACTTATTCCTAGGTCTCTGTGCCTTTCAATATAGCCACTGGAATCAATTATTGCTAGGCCTCTGTGCCTTTTAATTCGCCGCTTTATTCACTTTTTTTCTAGGCCTCTGTGACTTTTGTCACTGAATTTATATACGTTTATTATCTTATTCTATGTCTCTATATTTAGCTTTAGGTATTCGTGGCTATTTACCATTTTATACTCTAGCCAGAAATATAACTCTCTGTGTCTGCTAGTCAGGCTCTTTGGCTCAGTACCTGGTCTTCCAGATGCATCCTCCTAGATGTATGGATCAGGAGAACGGCAGAGGGCCAGAAATCTTATCTTCTTTAAGACCAGGGTTCAACAGACCCTTTTGATCCAAGGGCTCTCATTCCCTTCCATCCAGGACCCAGGTATTTCACACCAGGAAAAGAGTATGGTAGATCTCAACCTTAAAAAGTGGGAATTTTTCTGCCTAAGGAAGAGAAAGGGAAAAAAGAGATGCTTTGTAAATTTCATGGGTTCTCTTCAATTAGAGGGAGCTATTGTGAGATATGTCTACAGCAGTTTGGACAGAAAGATTCTGTTTCTAACAGGCGGATGGAGATCCATTCTAGATCTGCAAAAATTTACAGGATTCTTGAACAGTCATCCTAAAGACAGTATTCCTAGTACATTGGATAATGTCTATAGATGGCGAAAGATAAATGTCTGTTGAAGTCACTTTGTTCCCTTACAGTTTAGGATATAGCTGGTAACACGGTTCAACACAATCCAAGGCATGGTACAGATCTCTTCAGAAAGTGCAGTAAGACTTTTAAAGTAAGTAAAGGATGTTGACTGTCATATTACCTCAGCATAGAGAGTTTTCAGATTTTTTTTTTTTTCACGTTTCCATTCAGACCAGCCTTTACATTCTTCTCTTCAAGGCATTGTAATATCATATGGTATCTGTTTATTTTATACAAACAAACGCAATGTCACACTCCTACGCATGTCGTGAAATTGCACTTCATTCTGGTAATACAATGTATTATTGCTGCAATTTTAAAGATCTGAACCGGAAATCATCTGTTTAATATGTGCAATGGGTTTCAATCAAAACCTCCCACCTCTTCAGATGTTAACTATTGCTTTTCCATAACCAAAAGTAGCTGATAAAATGTTCCTCTTGCGACCTTTGGCACCCCAGATCATAAAAAACGTATTCACTATTTAATATTTAGTTCATACAAATTCACTTCCAGCTATTTTCACTAACTATCTTTTAGCCATATCATTCTCTATCACCTGCTTAACCAGTGGACACAAGGTAGTGAAAAAAAGACATAAGGAGAATCTATGGAATCCTAAGAATTCAATGATGTCTTTTTCATGTACATAAATGTTCCCAATTAAAAATAGTGATTATCATGGGAGCATTATACTCACCAGGAGATTAAGGCTATAAAGTAGATCACATATGATTGTTGCAACAAGAGGGTCTTTGCTGCTTCATTAGAATTACAACAGCAATAATCACAATCAGAACTTATCAACCTTAGGGTGGCTATCCTCAAAAATAAAAGCAACTAAATTTTCAGTTCCCTACAAATTAATGTTTAATAAATGTCACTAAATAGCTCAGATAAGCTGCCGCTATTAACAAGTAGTAGCAATTACTAATTAAGGACTGATCAGAGATTAATGGGAGCTGTGGACCGGTACTCAGTGACCGGCTTTAAGTAGTGAAGTAGTGGCAGTCAGTAGCTCTCAGCAGCTACTGGTGATATGTTGCAGTCAGTTAATAGCCGCTTCACACTAACACTAGCGACAAGCTGGTTATCAGTAAAAAGTAAAACAACTTTGTCCATCTACTGCACATTAAATATTTTAAAGTGATCTATGGTGTATTGGCTGTATAATGTCTACAGTGTTCAATAGAGATGATCATTTTTAGCTATTTGGGAATTACAATCAGTAATGGGATTGCAATTTTCAGCACCTTCCAGGAGATGGAATGGTATATTACCAGCAAGCTTAAAGGAGCACTATAGTGCCAGGAAAACAAACTTGTTTTCCTGGCACTATAGGGTCTTTAAGTCTCCCCCACCCTCAGGGTCCCACTCCCGCCGTGCTGAAGGGGGAGGAAGGGGTTAAACACTTACCTTTCTCCAGCGCCGGGCTTCCTCTGCGCTGGGGAGATCTCCTCCATCTTCCGACGACCGAACTGAATGCGCATGTGCGGCAAGAGCCACGTGCGCATTCAATCAGTCCATAAGAACGCATTTCTCAATGCTTTCCTATGAATGGCAGCGTCTTCTCACTGTGATTTTCACAGTGAGAAGCGTGGAAGCGCCTCTAGCGACTGTCAATGAGACAGCCACTAGAGGCTGGATTAACCCTAATGTAACATAGCAGTTTCTCTGAAACTGCTATGTTTACAGCTGCAGGGTTAACCCTAGATGGACCTGGCACCCAGACCACTTCATTGAGCTGAAATGGTCTGGGTGCCATAGCGGTCCTTTAACTTGAAGCTATCCGGATGGAGACCTATTACTAGACTGCTATAATTTGAACATCTTACATTTACTCCTATTCAATCATTACCTGGTCCGGGACCATCCCAATTGGAGCTCCTCATGCCTCTTTTTTTTTTTTTGAATTTGACAATTTTTATTTTCAAATGTAAATGGGGTACAGAAAGGAAGAGGGAAGGGGTTCATAGTAAACAAGTTTACATTTGCTTGTTGCAGGTGCATTATCATGGATAAGTTTATTTCTTTGTGGAGGTTTAGGTTGAGGGCGTTACTTGCGTCACAACTGAATGGGTTCAACAGTGAGGATAACATATGTCTCTCAAACACTATTGGCTACCTTTTCTGTGATGGTCTTGTTCATGGCGGCCTGGGCTAGTGAGCTATTATGCCTTGTCAGGTTTGGGGCTCAGGCTCCGCATGTTGCCTGCGTCGTTAGTGGGTTTGTGGGGTTTAGGTCGGTTGGGGGAGGGGGGGGTGGCGGGTGTTGTGGGCGGGTGGGGGGGTCGGGACTGGAAGGGTGTGTCTGAGTCGTATAGGCTGTGTACTGTTCTATTGAGGTTTTCGTAATTGGGTGTATTTGTTCCCTCTCCGTGAGGGTTTTTTATGGTTTTGTGCCTCATGTTAGTGTGGTTTGTTTTTGTCCCAGGTTTCCCACGCTGTCAACCAGTGGGAGTTTTTCTGCTGCGTTTTTCTTGCTAGAGTTTCATATAGCTTGGTGTGTTCTATCGCGTCTATGCATTGTTTGAGCGTTGGGGTTGTCGTTTGTTTCCACAGTCTACTTATGACTGTGAGGGCCGCAATTATGATATGGTATGTCATGTATTTGATGTGCGTGCGTGGCTCCTGTGGGAGCATAAGTAGGAGGAATGTTTCAGGAGTTGGGGTTAGTTTTAACCCCGTGCATTGGGTTGTTAGAGTTGCAACCTGTGTCCAGTAGTGTCGGAGCAGTGGACAGTGCCACCATATGTGTATCAAGGTTCCTTTGTGTGTTTGGCATCTCCAGCATGTGTCGGGAGCATCAGGGAAGCTGTGTTTGAGTCTTGTTGGGACTAAATACCATCTATAGAGTAGCTTGCGTGAAAGTTCTAGGTGGTTTGTACTGAGTGTCAGGTGTTTGTGGGCTTGGTAGATGTTTTGCCATTGTTCTTCCGTAAGTGGGTGTCCGATGTCCTTTTCCCAAGCTGATTGGAAGGAGGGTGGGTGTTTTCGGCATTGTGTCTGCTCGGAGGTGTAAATCAAGGATATGAGTTTCTTTGCCGGTTTGGTTTTGGTGCAGATCTGTATTATTTTATCCCAGTGTGGGTGTAGCGTCTGTGCTCCTGGTTGTGCCGGTTGAGAGTTCATCCAAGATTGTATTTGGAGATAGGAGAAGGTTGCTGTGGAAGGCAGGGCGTATTCTGTTCCTAGGTCTGAAAATCTCTTGAGTTTGTTGTGTTGTAGTAGTTGGGACACTGTTTCCACTCCATGTCGTTGCCAGAGTTTGTGGTTGAAGTCAGGGATGAATAGTCGTAGTGCTTCTATAGGGATTGCTGGGATTTGGATTGTTGTCGCTCCCGTCGTTTGTCTATAGTTGTCCCATATTGACAGGGTTAGCGCAGTTGTGGGTAGTAATTCAGTGGTTTTTGGTCTGTGGGTTTTGGGTAGCCATGCCAGTGTTGGTAGTGCAAGTCCTTTTGCATGGTTCTTCTCTATTTCAGTCCATGCCATTGGGTTGCAGTTGTTTGACGCCGCCAACAGCGGTGCTATTTGAGCCGCTCTGTAGTAGCCTCTTACTTCAGGTAGGCCCATCCCGCCTTGGGCGAACGGTTTGTACATTGTGGCTTTTGCCACTCTCGGTTTTTTATAATCCCAAACGTAGTTATTTAGGGTATTTTGCAGTTCTAGTAGGTATTTTTTGGGGAGGACGAGTGGTAGTGTGCGGAAGAGGTATTGAATTTTTGGCAGTATTACCATCTTCACCGAGGCTATCCGGCCGGTCCATGAGATGTATTTCCCTTTCCAGTGTTGGAGGATATTTTTGATTTCGATCATTAGTTTGGTGTAGTTTGCCTTGAAGAGCTTGTGTGTTGTTGGTGTCAGGTTGACCCCTAAGAATTTAATGTGGTCCTTTCTCCAGTCGTAGTTGAAGTTTCTTTTTAGAGTTGTCAGGTCTGTGTTGGAGATATTGATTCCCAAGGCTAGTGTTTTTGCAATGTTCAGTTTATAGTAAGAGCACTTACTGTACAGGGAAAGGAGTTTGTGGAAGTTAGGTAGGGAAAGGTGTGGTTGTTCAAGTGTCAGCAAGATGTCGTCAGCAAATAATGACATTTTATATTCTTTGCCCCTGATTTTAATCCCGTGTATGTCTGGGTTGCTTCGTATTAGTTGGGTGAGCGGTTCCAGCGCCAGGATGTAGAGTATCGGGGAGAGTGGGCAGCCCTGTCTAGATCCATTTGAAATGTGAAATGGTTTTGATATGAATCCCCCGTTTACTACTCTTGCCATTGGGGCGGAGTATAGTGCAGTAACTAATGAGAGGAATTGTGGTGGAAAGTCGAATTTCTTTAGGACTGCCAATAGAAAGGGCCAGTGGAGCCTATCAAAAGCTTTCTCTGCATCTAGGGATAGTAGGACGCTGGGGTCTTTTTTCCCCTGTATCTCATATAGTAAGTCTAATGTTTTGCGTGTACCGTCCGCTCCTTGTCTGCCTCCCACAAATCCCACCTGGTCCTCCCCTATAATTGTGGGGATAATAGGTGCTAGTCTGTTGGAAAAAAATTTTGCGATAATTTTCACGTCTGTATTCAACAGGGAAATGGGTCTCAGGTTTTGGCATCGGGTCGGGGGCTTTCCTGGTTTGGGGAGCGTGGCGACATGTGCCATGAGCATCTCTGATGGCAGCGTTCCTTTCTGGAGGGCATGGTGAAATATGTTTCTTAATTGAGGGGCTAGAATGGTTGCGAATTGTTTATAGTATGAATTTGTTAGACCGTCTGGGCCTGGTGATTTCCCGTTCGGGAGGGATTGAATAGTGTCTAATATTTCTTGTGTAGTGACAGGGCTTTGTATGGTGTCTCTTTGTGTTGGCGTTAGTTTGGGTAGCGTTGTAGTTTGAAGGAAGTCAGCTATGTCTTGTGCTGAGGGTTGGTGTAGAGTCGGGTCTGTTTTTAGATTATAAAGGGAGTGGTAGTAGTCAGCCATGCTGTCATTGATGTCCTGTGGATTGTACAGTTTTTCCCCTGTGCTTGAGATTAAGTGCGGGATTTTGGAATTTGCTTGTTTTTGCTTGAGTAGGTTCGCCAGGTGCCTCCCTGTTTTGTTGCCCTGGGTGTACGTTTTCAGTTTTAATTTGGTGAGGATATGGGCCGTTTTCTCCAGTGTCAGTGCATTGATTTGTGAGGTGATTTGTTTGATAGCTTCCGCACCGGTGTCAGATGGGTTCAGGAGATGTTGGGTCGTGGTGTCTCTTAGGTTTCTAAGAAGGTCTGTATGTTCTTTGTTACGTTGGCGTTTGAGATATGTTGCTCGGCTTATCAGTTGTCCCCTCATGACTGTTTTGTGGGCCTGCCAAATGGAGAAGGCTGAGGCTTCAGAGTTGTTGTTAAGGTGGAAATAGTCCAATAGGGTTGCAGTCAGCTGTGCAGTGAATTGCATGTCCTGTAGAAGTGACTCGTTGAGGCGCCACGGGGGCTTACCTCTGTGTTGGTATGTGGCATGTAAAGTCAGAGTCAGTGGGGCATGGTCAGACCATACTATGTTCCCTATAGTGCAGTCCTCTATTTGTGGGAGAAGTTGGCCGGATACAAGGATGTGGTCAATTCTGGAGTAGGTTTTATGTACTTGTGAGAAGAATGTATATTCTCTCGTTGATGGGTGTTTCGTTCTCCAGGCATCGTATAGCCCATAGTCGTGGAGGAGTTTTGTGAATGCTTTGTTATTGGGCTTGAGCTTATGGTGTCTGGTTGATGTTCTGGGAGCCGTCGAGTCTATGCGGGAGTCCATAGTGTTGTTGAAGTCGCCGCATATGATCGTGGGGATGTTCGCATCCCCCCTCATGCCTCTTTTAAACTTTGATAATGTCTGTGTGGGACTGAAGTGTTACTTATCCACTCTTACACTTACAATGTTCAGATTTAATTCTCAGTGTCTTTATTGCTTTAAGAAATCCCTCTTTTTTAATAAACAAAATTACCAAATGGATCATATAGAATTAGTTGCACCCAGACAAGGTTGAAGGTTAGGGATATCTGTTGAGGGATTGGTAGGTCTTAATTGATCTTGTCTAATTCATGGGTTTTGACTGACTACTTTCATGGAGATATATAACCACTTGCTCCTGTTTGACCCCAACTCGATAGTACAGTTCCATTAGGAAACTATTACCTTAGGTTCCAAAGGCAGTCACATGCCTGTTCCTGGCAGCAAAGTATGTGAAATCCTTTGTTCTTACCTTTACTTAATGAGACCGGACTATAGGGGATGGCTTATATGAGCACCTTCTTCTTAAAGGAACATAAGTTAGAAGAGAAATCCATTTGAAAAATAAAGCAAATGAGCCTTTTTAAAATATCACACCAGTTCCCCAAAATCTTCACTTGAACTGTACTGAAAATGCTTGGATCTAACACAGATCACTCTGACAGTCCATTAAGAACTGGTTGGATTCTGACCTTATCTGCAAGATCTGCAAGATTGTCTTTCAAATATGATGTAGTCTTTCCCCAGAGTCATTATGGCCAGTTTGGCTTTTTTTGAGCCTAGATTTCTCCACAGTAATTCTCTTCTTGTTGAAGGGGAAATATAAGACACATATTCCTTCTGGCCATCCTAAACAGTTGTTGTTAATTATCATTTCAGTTGCCTTCTATTTTGACTGTAGCATATCTAGAACCAAACACTTTTAAAACCACACACAATGAAGAAAGTATTAAAAAATAATTTAGGAAATAAAAATATGCGGAACTTCAGAACTGCAAATAATACAAATTATGTTATTTGTACTGAGTTAAATTAGTTTTCCAACATCCTTTTCATAAAAGTCTTTAAATCTAAGCAGTGATACTTTTATGTGTAGGTGTTTGAGACTACATTAAAGGATGCATTTACAACTATAAAGTTGTTAAGGAGACACTTAGGATAACAAGATAATAGAAGAGGATATGACTCATGGGTGACAATAATGTGTATTAAACAGCACTGTACTATAAATTGCAGATAAAAAAACAAACATGTAATGTGAAGAAAACATGCAGAATTGTTAGAAACAGATTTGAACGAGGAGTAAGCGGAATTAATACCTTATGATTTTGTCCTGGGTGTACTTCTCTTTAATTAAGAAACATTGAAACATTGAAACATAGAATGTGACGGCAAATAAGAACCATTCGGCCAATCTAGTCTGCCCAATTTTCTAACTACTTTCATTAGTCCCTGGCCTTATCTTATAGCTAGGATAACCTTATGCCTATCCCACGCACGCTTAAACTCCCTCACCGTGTTAACATCTACCACTTCAGCTGGAAGGCTATTCCAAGCATCTACTACCCTCTCAGTAAATTAATACTTCCTGATATTATTTTTAAACCTTTGCCCCTCTAATTTAAGTCTATGTCCTCTTGTGCTAGTTTTTCTTCTTTTAAATATAGTCTCCTCCTTTACTGTGTTGATTCCCTTTATGTATTTAAATGTTTCTGTCATATCCCCCCTGTCTTGTCTATCCTTCAAGCTATACATGTTACATGTTCCTTGTAATTATTATCATGCAATCCATGAACCAGTTTAGTAGCCTTTCTCTGAACCCTCTCTAAGGTATCAATATCCTTCTGGAGATACGGTCTCCAGTAATGCGTACAATACTCCAAGTGAGGTCTCACCAGTATTATGTATAATGACATGAGCACTTCCCTCTTTCTACTGCTAATACCTCTCCCTATACAACCAAGCATTCTGCTAGCATTTCCTGCTGCTCTATTACATTGTCTGCCTACCATTAAGTCATCTGAACTAATTACCCCCAAGTCCCTTTCCTCAGATGGTGAGGTTTGGACTCTATCAAATATTCTGGACTCTGCCCTTGGGTTTTTACGTCCAAGATGCATTATCTTGCACTTATCCACATTAAATGTCAGCTGCCACAGCTCTGACCATTTTTTAAGTTTACCTAAATCATTTGCCATTTGGCTTATCACTCCTGGAACATCAACCCTGTTACATATCTTGTATCCAGCAAAAAGACATACCTTACCATCAAGACCTTCTACTATATAACTAACAAAATTATTAAAGAGAATGGGTCCAAGTATGGTTCTCTGAGGTACCCCACTGGTGACAAGACCATGCTTCGAATATAATCCATTGACTACAAGCCTCTGTTGCCTGTCACTCAGCCAGGGCCGGACTGGCCCACCGGGACACCGGGAAATTTCCCGGTGGGCCGTCGGCACCTGGGGCCGGGCAGGCAGCCGGCTCACCTGCGGCTGCAGAGGGAGCTCTTTCGGTGGCCGCAGGGTTTGCTGGCTGTTCTGGCGGCCGCAGGGGGGAGCTGGCTGTTCTGTCTCTGCTCCCCCTCCCCTGTGCGCTTCTTAATGAGACTGGGGCCGGAATATGACGTCGTACTCCGTCCCTGGTCTCTTTGTAGTGCACTGGGGAGGGGGAGCAGAGACAGAACAGCCAGCTCCCCCCTGCGGCCGCCAAAGGAGCTCCCTCTGCAGCCGCCAGAAGAGCCAGCTCCCCCTGCGGCCAGAACAGCCAGCAAACCCTGCGGCCACCATCAGAACTCCCCATGCCAGCACACAGGTAGAAATTATGTCACTGTGAGTGTATATGTGTGTGTCTGTGTCATTTGTATGTGTGTCTGTCATGGTGTGTGTGTGTCTGTGTCATTGTGTGTGTGTGTCTGTGTCATTGTGTTTGTCTGTCTGTGTCATTGTGTGTGTGTGTGTGTCTGTCTGTGTCATGGTGTGTGTGTGTGTCTCTGTCTGTCCTGGTGCGTGCGTCTGTGTCATGGTGTGTGTGTCTGTCTGTCATGGTGTCTGCATCAGTCTGTCATGGTGTGTGCGTCTGCGTCATGGTGTGTCTCTGTCTGTCATGGTGTCTGCATCAGTCTGTCATGGTGTGTGCGTCTGTCGGGGTTTCCCCTTTAATGAAGTATACATTTAGTTGTTTTACTCTAGATCACATAGAGGCATGGTGTATATATTAATCACCATCTGTATATTTTTAGGATGACAATGGCGAGGGAGATAGTTCTGAAAAAGTAGATCAACTTGGGAAGTTCATCATCTTTAGTCTTGCAACTCTACCAAACCAGCATATTTCACATGTGCACCATCTATTTAGATATATTTATTTGTGTGCTACACCTTAGTCAAGTTAAATGTTAACATTTTATTAATTGAGGATCCGTTTGTATGCTGAGGTATGTAATACGGGAGGATCAACAATTATATTTATATAATGAATTGAGAGGCACAGGAAGGTTTGTTAGTAAGGTTGAGGACTTTTTCTGGTTTACCTTATAGTGCTAAATAACATCACATTTACTAAAGTGTATAATTAAGAAGGAGGTGTAAGGAGATGTGATTGGTAACAGAAAATGATTAGTAAATAGACTGATTTTTGTGCTGACCAAGACTGGGTATATGAACTCCCAGTATGTTAGAACTGACTCTTACAGCACAAGCAAAGAGTTCTAGGGCTATCATATCTAGAATTGGGGAAAGCGGGTGTCACTGTTTTGTGCTTTTGGCTATATTAAAACTTGGGAAGGATTAGTTGTATGTATTATCTTCCACCAGTCTCAGCAAAATTCTCAGTAGTCTATTGTAGTCCCGCAGGTGCAGACAGCTTTTTGCACGTATTTTGATGAGACATAAAATCCCAACTAAGTTTCTTGTGTTTTGGGTTTATTTTATGTGTTTTGCACTTCGCAAGAGCCCTGGTCAAAATCGAGAACCAATTTATATTTCTTTATTGTAGAGCTAGAGGGCTAAATTGCTTCAGAGCTGGGCAGTAGGAAAGTTGACACTCTGCAAGTAACTCACACAGTCATGGGCATCCTGTCCACAGGGCCGGCGCGTCCATAAGGCGGCACAGGCGGCCGCCTTAGGGCGCACCGGCCCGGGGGCGCAAATGTCCGGGTGACCGGCAGGAGAGAAGCGCACAGCGCCCCTCTCCTGCCGGTCTCTTCTTGTAGCGTGGCCGAGCGCCAACCTGCAGTGCCGCGGACTGTGTGGAGGGGGCGGGGATATGAACGTCATATCCCTGCTCCCTCTGTAGCACACAGCGCGGCTGGTGCCCAGCAGGGGCGGAGCTACCACCGGCCCCTTTTTGTCAGCATGGGAGGAAGTCCTCCCAAGAAGACTAGAGCAGCAGAAGGCAGAGAGGAGGGGGGCTGGGCAGGACCAGCTCCTCCAACTCCCAACTACCTCAGGCAGCACTCTGGATCCCAGGTAAGCCACCCTCCTGAACCTGTTGGTCAGTGTGTCTGTGTGTATATCCAAGTCTGTCAGTGTGTGTATATCTATGTCTGTCAGTGTGTGTGTATATGTCTGTCAGTGTGTGTGTATATCTATGTCTGTCAGTGTGTGTGTATATGTCTGTCAGTGTGTGTGTGTATCTATGTCTGTCAGTGTGTGTGTATATGTCTGTCAGTGTGTGTATCTATGTCTGTCAGTGTGTGTGTGTATGTAAATGTCTCTGTCCGTGTGTCTGTGTGTATCTAAATGTCTGTCAGTGTGTGTGTGTCTGTCTTTGTGTGTTTGTGTATGTCTATCATTGTGTATGTGTGTATCTGTATGTCTGTCAGCGTGTCTGTATGTCAGTGTGTGTTTATCTGTATGTCTGTCAGTGTTTGTGTGTATCTGTATATGTGTGTCTGTCTATCTGAATGTGTATCAGTTTGTGTATATGTATATCTGCATGTGTGTCAGTGTGTGTATCTTTGTGTATGTGTATCACAGTGTGTGCGTGTGTGGCAGTGTATGTGTATATGTGCATATATCTCAGCATTCAAACACCAACACTACACACAAATAAACACCTGCATGCAAACGTCAACACTACATACAAACACACCCCTGCATTCAAATGTCAACACTACATACAAACACACCTCTGTATCAGACACCAAAATTATATATAAACACACACCTGCGTTCAAAAACCAACACTACACATAAATGCATGCTTGCATTCAAATGCAAACACTACATACAAACACACCGCTACAATCATACAAACATACTCCATACAAACACATGCTTACAGTCAAACACACAAATACTGCTCCATGCTAAATACAATCCTGCAAGCATGGGGAATCGGTAGAGCCCCAGCTTTCAAAGCATCGTTGAAGTTGCACGACAGATGGGGATCTATCTTTTAGCCATCCTGTGTACATACACAGACCGTCATACAGAGACACACAGTATGTATGTCTCTGTATGAACCGTCATACAGAGACATACACTATGTATGTCTCTGTATGACTGTGTGAATATATTCAAAAGGAATAAACGCAGGCAACACTCCAATAGTAAGGATGGTATATTTATTGATAGGTGAACCACCCCAAAGAAAGTGCGTCGTTTCGGCTCAGCAGAGCCTTATTGCATGAGCTGAAACATCACACTTTCTATGGGGTGGTTCACCTACCAATAAATATACCATCCTTACTATTGGAGTGTTGCCTGTGTTTATTCCTTTTGAAGACTTTACTGGTGGATCCAGCAATGTCTGCCTGACATGGAGCATTCACCTCTGTTGATGCCCGGAGCATTTACACGGTATCAGTGTGCAGGGTTCTTTGTTTATCTGTGTATGTATGTCTCTGTATGCCTATGTTTCTTTATGTCTGTGTCTGTATTTCTGTGTGTGTCTGTATGAATGTATGTCTGTGTTTGTATGACAATGTACCTGTATGTGTAGATTGTATGACTGTGTTTGTTTGTGTGCCTTTTATGACTGTGTGTCTGTATATCTTTTTGACTGTGTGCCTGAAAAATTATGTCTGTGTGCTTGTATGTTTGTGTATTTGTGCATGTATGTATTTTTGCCTGTATCTATGTCTATGTGGGAGAAAAAGAGAGATAGATAGGGGCTGGCGGGGAAGTAAGAAATACATAAGAGGTGTTGTAGGAGACACACTAAAGGTGGGTGTAAGGCACAAAGGGGCCAAAGGGATAAGACATTCAAGAGAGTGGATATGCAACACTAATGGGGGTAAGAAATTCAAAAGGGGCCTACGAGACACAGAGGTGAAGATGCATTGTTTATTTTTTGGGGGGGGAGTGGGGCGTCAAAATGCATCTTCGCCTGTGTAGTCAAAAATCCTAGCACCGGCCCTGCCTGTCCAAGACATCGGGGGTTAGTGTGCTGTGTATTCTGTATGACATCAGACACAAAAGTATCACAAAACTGATATTGCCAGTTAGGAAGGGAGTATTCCATATGTCTAACTGACAGCTCAAGGAGGCAGCACCACACAAATAAATGTGACTACTGTCCATTCTCATTTGCATGTTCAGCCTGGCATTCTAAAAAGAGGTTCATAAACACACTAATTTAGCCTTCCCAAGATTGTTATACCCAGCTATCACCACCGCCCTACATATTTGGGATAAGACGAGATCTCTGGTTTACTTTGGCTTCGATCTGATTCATCTCTCTCCATTTCTATGCAACATCTTATTTCCAACAGTTATGAGGCCAGGAGATTTTGGAGATTATAAAATGCAAGCATACGAAGAGATCTGCATCAATGGAGGGGGGAAGGGGTTCTTACCGTATCTCCATATGTAGTTGGGCTGTCCCAAGATTGAAACATTCTGGGAGGGGATATCCCAGAGATTTTGGAGATTATAAAATACAAGCATACAAAGAGATCTGCATCTATGGAGGGGGGAAGGGGTTATTACTGAATCTCCACATGTAGTTGGGCTGTCCAAAGGTTGAAGTATTCTGGGGTGGGAACATCCTTGGACAGAATATTTCTCAGGTTAACTTTTGTGTGCTATAAATACCACTTAAATTTTTTTATTATTATTATTTATTTTATTGTTTTTCATCATGAAATACATCAAATAAATGGAAAAAATAGAATTAAATATCTTCAGACAGCGGGTTACAAAGCAGATGACTGATGTCACTTCTAATCTTTTTTTGGCCCACAGCGGGCGACTTTATCTTTATCTTATTTTCTCTTCCTTCTTATTCTGGTTTTATTCTCATTTTCTTTTTCTTAGTTTCATACTTAATTGTGCTGTGATTGTTTATTTATTTCTGTACTGAAAACGACATATTATTGAGAGATAAGGTATTTAATGGATCTTTTGATGCAAGAGGTACAGCATGCCCCCCATGCTGAGGTATCTACCCGACCAATTTCGGTATGCTTTTGTTGCCAAGGTGGACTTGGGCAAAGGGAAGTGTAGTTTGTATATCCTGAAATGAAAATAAAGTTAAGTTGCTGTTTGTACCAAGAATGAAGCTGCTTGTCTCATTCTTTGCTGCACCTATCCAAGGTTTGCTATAATGCGAATGGTGGTGGATAAAGCGACTCAAAGCCCAGGTCATAGCACTTAGACGCCAGGGCCGTATCATCACATGTACCAAGGTGCTTTTAATGATTAGTATTTTGATAAAAATACTTACTAGACTCGGAGATTCTTTTTATTCAAACTGCAATTTGTTGACTCGTAATTTTTAATTCCATCCGTGGTGCCAAAAAAAACAAATGATTGATGGCTAGGAGAAATTCACTAAATGTTGATTTTACTCAAAGATCAAGTAAGAAGTGACCAATGGAGGTAATAAAGGAGAAACAGAAAATAAATCTATGTTATATATTTACTAAATATATAATATTTAGCTATATGTAAATCGTTTTTTACTGCTCCTCCTGGTTCTGCCTCTATTGGTTAATTTTTTCTCACTTGATCTGTGAACCAAATGTTTGGAAAATGCTAAGATCAGTGTATTGCAAGATATATACATAATATATATAAATGCCCCAGTTTTGTCCATTTTTATTTCCGAATCGGATCTTCAGCACCAAAAACACCATGTGGTCGAAATTCAAGCTTTGGAAAAAATAGTTTGTCCAAGATTAATTTTCTCGCTGTACAGAAATCTAATACTTATTTGTTTAATAATTATACACATAGTTCAAAATGTATTTTGTGAGTAGTATTTAATGGCCCATCTGTCTACGCAATGTAGTCAGATGATTACATTATGATTTTACGCAATGATTATTCTGTCTGCCCAGCAATATATCTGATGGTTGCTCTGTTTATATAGGGCATTACATGAGATAAGAAATGTGACACAGCATGTGTGCATACATGCCAGCTTCCTAAGTTTGACTTGGAAATTCATATCTCAAGGGTATCATATATACTTTTCCCAGTGTTTTACCTCCCTTATCCATCTTCTACTGACTTTTCCTTCAATGGCTATCAATGACTTCCCTCTGTTCCCAGTGTATTTTCCTACCTCATGCAATTTCTAGTTCTTCCGCAATATTATTAACATTGACATTTCTTCTCTGGTCCATCTTCAAGTGCATTTTCATTCCCATGCAACCCAGACTCCATTTCTATTCTGTCTATCTGTTACCCAGCTGTGTCCTTGTTCGAGTATTCTATCGTGTGCTCTAAAAGTGGTGCCTTTATCTTAGCTTCCAAAGGTTTTATAAGCCTAATTTAGTTAAAAGCTACATAGCATGATCATGTTGTAAAGCCAAATGATGCTTTGGCCAAATGCATAGAGCAAGAAGCTTCATAGTACAGAACCATGAATGTTCAGGGTACGCACAGGGTATGATATCTGATTTAGCAATAAATAGGTAGCAGGTACCCCAGTAATAAAGAATACATCATACTGCTACGGAATTTGCTGGCTCTATATAAATAATAGAATAATAATAATAATACTAGAAACATTTTAAAGAATTGTATCATTGTCTACAACAGTGTCTTATTGTCTACGAAGCAACAATAAAGTGGCAAAACAATGCAAAATGGGCAAAGTTACTCTTCTGGCATATTTTCATTCTTCTTACAACTTAGCAAAGAGGACATTTTCATATCATATATAACTACATTCTTGCTGACAAATTTGTCCCTTGAAATGTAATCTTCCCTAAAAAAAAATGCTGCCTGATGTTTTTGAGGACTATTTACTAAACTCTGGAGAATTAACAAGAGAACAACAAGTTTTAGGCCAAAATATCCAAAACAAAAGATTCTGCGAGTCACTTGTCTTGGTTATTTGGTCCAAATCATGCAATTTCAAATTTAGTGTATTTAATAAACAATTTTAGTCATTCTGGAAATCAAAGGAAGACAAGGTATTACAGAAAACATAGAAAGATATATAATGTGGCGGTGGTCTGGAGTGACTGAAAAACGTATCAAATTGAGATAAATTTGCCAGCCTCACCTTCATGTTGCTATCTCTGGTTAGACGAGAAGAAAAGGAGCGATCAAATACGGTAATGTGTATTCTGGATTTGCCTGCTCCTTTAATATGTGTAAGATGTATGCTAGTGCTATGCTTAGAGATATTAATTCATTACACTACACGATGCATCGTGACTGTGACTCATTACTTGACATTGAATATGATAATTTGATGTTATTGAATTTCAAAGCATTCATTCTCTGACAGTGGATTAGTCTGTTTATGAAATCATGCAGAGGATGCCATACCGTTTTCTTAAATTGAATAAATGGTATTAGTTATGGAAGCTTGATGTAACATTTTAAAAAATGCAAAGGAAATTGAAGTCTCCATGTAAAGCACAGCACTGATGCAGGGCTCCCTCTTTTCATTTTTATGATGTTTTGAATACCTTCAAATTGTAATCAGTCACATTATGCAAACATTAGGAAGCAGTATTTCAAACTGACTGTTCTAGAAAAACAAGCACATTTGTAGAGTAAAGAGGTTGAATGCACGGTGAGCAGAGGTGATGAGTTTTAACAAATTATGTCCTGGAATTCCAATATGTGATAACTGCATTTAAGTCTGTAAAGAAACACAAAATTGAACTAGACTTCTTTAAAGATAGCGTTATACTTTTTTCTGATTTTTATTATTGTGCATAATATTTATTAAAAAGGTTTACTATAGTCATGAGAACAATTACAGTTTATTTAGAGAAAAAACAGTGTTTACATTACAGCCTAGGGATAACTCCACTGTCCACTCTTCAGATGGCTTCTAGAGGTGCTTCCTGGGGCAGTGCTGCCATTCAGTGTCTCTACCCTCTGCATGGAGACACTGATGTTTCCTATGAGGAGATGATGATTGGCCAGGGCTGTATTTGGCTTGTGCTGGCTCTGCCCCTGATCTGCCTCCTTGACAATCTCAGCCAATCCAATGATTTCCTGTTGTGCATTGTGATTGGCTGAGATCACCACTTCTGCTTGTCAGCCAAGGAGGCAGATCAGGGTCAAATCCAGCAGCAGTAGACTGGAATAAATGTCAGATCTTACAGGGGGGATAAGGGGCATGGAGAGGGGGGATATATAGTGTTTAGGCACTGTAGGGTCAGGAATACATGTTTTATATTCCTGACCCTTCCTTTAAGGATAGTCATATTCTGCTGTGCTGTACAAGTAAATTCAACATGACAAGTTTGAGTTACAGGGAGAGTAAGTGAGGCTCTATGCAAACTAATTTACAATTAGGTCCCCTTTTCATGTTTTAAATCTATACTCTTTAACTTGTTCATCGTGTATTTAGGATTAGAAACTCTAAAGTGACATTGTGATAACAGTTCACGTCTGTAGTGGTGGGCACTGTCTCTGAGTTCTCTTTTTTTTTTTTTGGTCTATCTGTTTCAGATCAATGTCACCTACTATTCCTTATGGAGTTTGCAGCCCATGTATTTTGTGTGTCTGCATATTATGGTATATATCATATGATAATGAAAAAAGGAATTTAATGCTTTTGAGGTGTTCTGATCATATCATAATGACTGTCTCCAAAAACCCAAGATGGATTTTCCCTCAATACCTGTTTAACTGCATAATTTTTATAAGGCTAGGGTTAGAGTTAGAGTTTTGTTAAGGTTTTTAGTTTTTTTTTTTGCCAGGGTTAGGTTAAATACTAGTGTTAATATTAAAAGATTTGTTTATCCAATGTTTAAATAATAGGCAGATCACGTTTTAAAAACTAATACTGCATGATGGTGGGTGTTTATTAGTGTTAGATAGACCATGTTTTCAAATTCTATACTATGCAATAAGTGATGTCATCCATGCATTTGTCTCCGCACAATTATGTGTTTTGAGAGTTGGGGTTAGAATTTGTGTTGGGTTTAGAATTAGGGTTAATGTCATGTTTATGACCATGGTAAAGGCTAGGATTAGGGCTAACATAAGGGTTAGGGGCAGGGTTAGAATTAAAGCTAGGGATTGGGTTGGGATAAGATTAGAGTTAAAGCTAGTGTCGGGCTTATGGTTAAGGCTAGTGTTACTTGGGTTTCAAATAAGTCAGGTCATGTTTTCAAACCTCATGTTTTGTGGGTGATGTCGCCATTCACTATTCTCTTCAATTGTCAGTTTTACTGACACTGGGTAGTAGGTTTGTTGTTAAGATTATAGTTGAGGTTAAAGTTACGTTTAGAGCGAGGATTAATGTTATGGTTGGGTTTAGGGTTCAGGCTAAGGTCAGAGTTCGAATAGGATGATTCCTTTTTCCTGGGGTTTGTGCTAGGATTAGAGTTGTGTTTAGTGTTAGGGCTAGGATTAGGTTAGGTTTACAGATAGAGGTAGAGCTGGGGTTATTAGGGCGAGGTTCAGGGCAATGTTTAGGGATTGGGTTCCTTATAGCTCATTCAAGGAACAGATCAAATCAATGGAGTTATCAGTCCATTGTCCTCTATAATAATCATTGATACTATGCAGTAGAAGTACCCTGATCTCAGTACAACAAACACATCCCAGCCTGCAAATGTTTTAGTTCAGCATTGCCATGATATTGGAATTATGGGACTGGAGCTGAGGAGACAGAAAAAAGTGCAATACTACCTACTTAGCTCATCTGTCAGTGCAATATCATTGGAAGAGGAACTGGATTAGTGGTGACAGCTGTGAATAGCTACCTGCTAATCTAGGTAAAATATATCCCAGTGCTACCCTAGGTTTAAAGGTCCAAATGACACTGGATGTCCTCACACTATACATGACTTCCAACATCACCGGAATACCTAAAGGAAAGCATTGAATAATGCTTTCCTAAGGGGAAATCCTAATGCAAGCATGGCCCTTGCCGCGTATGCGCATTAGGTCTCCACCGCTGGCTGATGTCAGCGGGGGAGGAGTGAAGGCAGACCTGAGCCAGCACCAAGGGACATCAGAACTGGACCCTAGTAAGCGAGAGAAGGTGTTATTAACCCCTTCTGCACTACTGGGGGAGCCTTGACAGGGGGGGGACTATAGTTCCAGGAAAACCAGTTTGTACAATAGTTTCCCTTTAGGAGAAAATAAAGCCATCCATGGATTCTAGTGATATTTGAACTTATGGTTTTGTTATCATGACTGTAGAAACCATTGATAGAATTATTTTCCCACAGTTTACTTTTATGTATGATATATATATGCATCTGTGTAACAGAGAAGGTATATCCTAGGCTAGGCAATATAGCTCTGATTTAATACATTTGCCAAATGATTGAACACTTTACAAACGACTTATCTACAGAAGGCACCATTAATGTTGACAGGAATTTTTCTAGATAAATCACTTGGGAAGATTTTTTTTTCTAACAGTATTTGGAAAGCTTATTAAACTGAGGCCTATATTTAGAAAAGGATGTTTGACTCTAAATCGCTTTACTCAAAAATAATTGCAAACCTGATCAAGTTTGTAACAATGTAATTCTAATTGGATAGAAGCCATTATTTTTATTTAAAGTGCAAGAAAACATATTGTTGCTACACTATGTGACATGATAACATTAAAGTATCATTTCAAAGAATCAGAATGCCTATTAATAAACCAAAGATAAAAATGGATATGTGTGGGAAGCAACAGCTATTTTGTAAGGAGAGAGATAAAAAAAAATAAGTCTTGTTGCTGAGACATGTTCTCAGATATTCTTTAAAAACAAGCAATTGTTTAGTATTAGCACTGATATCAACAAAAGATGAACAGTCCCAAATAATATCACACTAGTCTCTTCCTAATTACATACAGTACATGGGTCTGCTTATAACTGTGGAAACACTAGAACCATGTGCTGATATTTCACTATTTTTCTCCCTTTACAAGGAAAGGTTAAAGGATCTTAACATGTATAGCTTGGAGGAAAGACGAGACAGGGGGATATGAGAGAAACATTTAAATACATAAAGGGAATCAACACAGTAAAGGAGGAGACTATATGTAAATTGCCTTTGAATTCCTGAATAATTCTCAAGTTAGTCAATAACCCTGCAAGATTACATATTGAGCTAGTTTTGATTTGTTTGTCCATTTTAACATTTGTTAAGCACTACGGAATCTGTAGGCGCTATATAAATGGCAATAATAATAATAATAATAATAATAATAATAATAATAATAACATCTAGTATGAGTAATGCAGCATGATAATAATGTATGTGTACAACTTATCACAGTCTTAAATAAATTAAATGTAAATTAACACATATCTTGAGTGGTTATATGACGTTAGATCATCATTTGATAAAATGTCATATCAAAGAAAGGTAAATTCTTGTTCCAAAAACGTCTTCATATTACAAAATAAATTGAGATTTTCAGAATTCCGAATAAAGGTCTAAATAACACTAACCGTTTTATAAAATTACCCATTGCAATTATACTCGGAATATTTTATAAATAAGTGTATTTAATTCCAGGAAACAACGTTAGATTCATTCTATGTATAAAGTAAATTCAGAGCTTACTGGCCAAAATATTGATGTGTCATTTATTGTTAGCAATATGTTGACTGTGCCAAGTGTTTTGTTTCCGGACGAAATGCTGTTTTTCTGTGTCACCTGAGTGGTTTTGTCATCTGTTTGATGTGTTGATTGCAATGCGTGCTGTGTGACCAACTTAGTAGGAGTCCACCATCTTAATTTTAGATTTGTTCTTTTTAAATAACAGTTATTTAAAAAGGAAGCTGTTAATGATAAGAGCACAGATTTTGCCTTCACTATTGTAACTAAATTCACACTTCAATTGGTTCTTAAGTATCCTTCCCGTTTTCCTAAATGTTTTTTGTTTTGTTTTGTTTTTTTAAACTCAATTCAATATTATTTTATTATTATTTTATTTATATAGCGCCATCAGATTCCGTGGCTCTTTACAATGGTATAATAAAACAGAAATATTGAAGTATGCCATTTATACTTTATTTAATAATATTTTAAAAAGTAAATTAACTTCAACATGAAAGATTTTCACATCTTTATTGTCTGTCATTCCATAATACACAGTCCCTAAAGGAAATATGTAGAGCTGCTACTCAAAAGGCAACAGTATTTGTAGTCTTTCTTTTATTCTTTAAACTAAGACATAATCTTACTTTGCAAAGCAACACGCACGAGTTATTAAATTACTATCTTCTGTATTTGTTTTTGTTTTTTTTTACCATTTCTTGATTTTAATTGCATAATTTTATTACAGTTCACTCAGTGTTAAAAGTAAATATTAACAATGTGTTCTGAAATACAACAATATATTATCTACAGATGTGACATTTTAGACAGATGTACTGAGGATTTTCTTGTAATTGGTGTTCCAGTAATTAGCATACTCAATTTGAAATTAAGCTATGCACTGACCTTTGTATGTCGGACACAGTCATAGAAATGCCCAGATCCACGGATGAACATTATGTTCTACATTGTGCGTGATGGTTGTATCTCATTTTGTTGTGCAAGAAAAAAAAATGTTAGGAAGATTTGATTCTAGCATTACAATGAGCTGGGCATAAAATATTCCGGAATGGATGGAAACTTTACTTTCTGCTTTGTTTTATTAAATGTATGCATAATTAGGCCTGTTTCTTTCTAAAACAGTTATTGTGTACCTTTGTGAGCTAGGGTGCTCACACTGCAACTGGAAGCCAGCTAATTTCTCAAAGTGCCAACACTGCAATTAAACATGCCAAACTGTATGGGAAAGAAAAATTTGCCCCTCTTACCTTTTTTTGCAGAGAGGAGGCTATATTCCCTGGTGGGCCAGTGGGAGTCCATAATGAATCCCTGGAGGTCTACAGGAGTTAATAATAAATAGTTGTTGGACCAGTGCTCTTAATAATGATTACTTGGTGATCTGGGGGTGGAGTGCATAGTCTGTTCATTCACCTGGTGTAAATTATATTAATCACTCCTTCTGGTTTGACATTCAGTGAAGAAGTCAGTGCATGGGCTGCGAAGTCCTGTAAAAGCGGTGATTAGCTCCTCACCAAGTGCTGAAACTGTAAGAGAGAGATTAATATAGTGTGCACTGGCTAGAAGTGCAGACCATGCACTCCACCACCAGACCACCAGGATTTTTTTTTTGTTTTTACTTAATGTATTTCCTATTTTGGTGTCCAGCTGCGTCGCCTTATGGTAGTGCTGTCCCTCAGAGCACCACGCCATGGTGAACCTCTGGCTCATGTGCCAGCATTCCCATTGTGGGCTACTGTCTTTTATAGTTTTTTTTTCTATTAGAAAAAGCATGCCTGAAACATAA
Source organism: Pelobates cultripes (assembly GCA_933207985.1). NCBI lineage: Eukaryota > Metazoa > Chordata > Amphibia > Anura > Pelobatidae > Pelobates > Pelobates cultripes. Next base: position 311,403,247 of record OW240914.1, read on the forward strand.
AATATATACTTATTGTCAATTATAAGATTATTTTGACATAACATAGTCTTGAAGTGATTTCTGAGTGAATACTTTTGTGGATAGTTATCGGTCCAAAGGAAAAATAAAACTGTCCAATTCTGTTTATTTCAGCATGATTCGTTGAGATCATGGGACTTCTCGATGTTTTGGTACTAATGCTCTTTTGCTTCGCATCTGTTTGTACCTGTAACACTTACTCTCAATTATATTAGTTCTCTAGGACTGCAAAACTCTTTTGGAATTCGATTATTCTCCCTATCAGACTCGCCTGCTCTTTTGTCTAGTTTTTCAAGAAATATCTAAAAAAATGATATGCATATTGTTTTAAAGGACATATCCCAAACTATTACCCAAATTATTACACTTATCAAAGTGCATCAATGTGCCAATGTTTCCTCTCTTTACAGAAGGGGTGTCCAAAAGGTAGATCCCCAGATGTTTTAAAACAGCTTGTCATTCTATAGGCGTGCAAAGCATCATGGGGGTTGTAGTTCTACAAGATCTGAGGATCTCCCTTTTGGGCACCCCTGCTTTACAGCAATGTGCTCAACCTTCATAATATGCAGCTTGAGCAATAGTTTGCATCACTATATTTCACTTGTTTACCATACAGTTATACAGTGGAACCTCGGTTTATAAATGTAATGCGTTCTGTATTAAATTTATTTTTGTATTACGAAAAATTTGTAAACCGAAACATGGTTTCCATGGGAATGCATTGAAAACCTATTACCATATATACTCGAGTATAAGCCGAGTTTTTCGGCATATTTTTTGTGCTGAAAAAGCCCCACTCGGCTTATACTCGAGTCACTGTCTGTATTATGGCAACTTACAGACCAGGACCGCTGGGCTCATTACAAGCCCGGCAGTCCTGTTGGGGGCCGGAGCGAGCTGTTACTTACCTTTACAGCCGCTCCGTGCAGCTCCCCTGTTCAGCTCCCAGTGTAAGTCTCGCGAGACCCGCGGCTGCTCCGTGTGGCACGCAGACCGCAAGACTTACACTGGGAGCTGCACGAAGCTGACAGGGGAGCTGCACGGAGCGGCTGTAAAGGCAAGTAACAGCTCACTTCGCCCCCCACCACTGAATAGCCCATCCACTGGACCACCAGGGAATGTTACAGCCCCCCTCCCTGGCCAGGCAACAAGCAGGGAGGAGGGGCTAAAAAAATATTAAACAAATATTAAAATAATTTAAATAATAATAAAAAAATATTAAAATAATTATATTAATATAATATAAAAAAAATTTAAATAAGAAAAATGCCCTCCCCCACCCAGTTTACACACACACTCTGAATTCACACAAACACACACTCTGCATTATATACACACAGAGTGTATATAATGTTGTTGTATGAGTGTGTGTGTATATAATGCAGAGTGTGTGTGTATAATGCACACACTCTGCATTATATACACACACACTGCATTATATACACACACACACACACACTCTGCATTATATACACACTGCATTCATTATATACACACTGCATTCATTATACACACACACACTGCATTCACACAAACACACACATTCTGCATTCATTATGTACACCCTACACAAACACACACACTGCATTCATTATATACACACACTGTAAATATATATTCAATTCATTTCAATGTAATTTTATTGGGATCTAATTTTATTTCGAAATTTACCAGTAGCTGCTGCATTTCCCACCCTAGGCTTATACTCGAGTCAATACGTTTTCCCAGGTTTTTGTGCTAAAATTAGGGGCCTCGGCTTATATTCGGGTCGACTTATACTCGAGTATATACGGTAATATACGGTAATCCGTTCTGGGGCTAAAAAAAAAAAGTCAAAATGAGCTGGCATGGAAACCAGCCCACAATGCAGAACACACAGTAAAAGGCATGCAAAGAATGAAACTCAGCAACCGACCTTTCCACCGCTTGAGAAATGCACCAAAAAAGTTCAAAAAAGTCCCAAAGCCTCTGCAATTCCAGAACGGCTGCAAAAGCTGCAAAAGCTGCTCCAACACCTCTACACTCGACGCTACGTGCTACCCACAGACTCCAGCATGCACGAGGGCGGCGCTATAAACCTCCCAGACGCAATGCATCCTGGGGAAACTTGATTTGTATTGCAAAAAAAAATTGTAAACCGAGGCATTTATTTTCAATGGATTTTCATTTGTAAACCGGAAATTATGTTAAAAGAGCTGTTTGTAAACCGAGGTACCACTGTATTTTCCAACTTATAGCCTGTATATATTTGTTTAGATACATACAGACAGCACACATGGTACATCCTCCCTTCTGACATGCTACATATCACCTATTACCTGTGGAATCATGAACAAAAGCTAAGAGTAATGAATATCTAAAATGCAGGATTATAATCACCATTTGTTCATTTTGCAGCTTAATTTGTCACCATTTATTTGCAATATTTATTTTCTATACCAGGGGTAGGCAACCTATGGCACTAGTGCCATGCACGGCACTCGAGGTGTCTTTGCACGGCACTCAAGGCTGCTAGAGCCAAACAGGCTCTGACCTATCAGGAGTCCCAGTGAAACTTCAGATATCTGCTAATACAAATGGTGGTGAAGGACAATCCTCAATTTATGCATTGCAGCACATAGAGGAAGTGATCTCAGATCAATTCCTCCCAGCACTTGTGAATGGGAATCCACACTGTAGTAGAGCAGCTCGCAGTTGCAGCTCCTATCCTTGACATGTACCTGGCCGGCCTAGTCCCCACTGGAAGCCACCCACACTGCTAGATATACACAGAAATGCAGAATAACCCTCCCCTCATACAAATAATACGGACACCCCACACACAAACATCACACAATCCGCACAAACGAAACACCACTAACAATCCACATACATGCACACAACCCCACATGCAATACCCCAAACATCCCCCACACACTACCAAACACACACTGTGACATATCCATCCACACACACACACAATTCCACAAGCAGCCCCCATACACAGCCCACATCCATATGTATCATACACAATACCATAAACTACTCATGAACATATACAATATAATAGCTCGTATACGCAGGGCCGTCTTTAAGCGGGGCAAACTGGCCAGCTGCACCGTGAGCCCTGCTGGCCTCAACTATTTCTAACCCTCTGGCCGGTAATCCGCACACTAAGGAGGCCCACTGGGTGGCCCATGCACAAAGGACCACCCGGTGGGCTTCTGTTAGCAGGGGGCTTTAACAGCGCAAGCAGGCCCCTTGCTTTTCGGCAGCAGGCTGGAAGGAAGTGACGGCCGCGCGTCACTTCCTCCCACAAAGAGAGGAGTGTGCGGGAAAGAAGAGTAGGCAGATTGGAGGGGGGCTGGCCAAGAGCACTAGACCCCAACTCCCAACACCTTCAGCCACCAGCAGGAAAGGTAGGAAACTGGAGGGTGGGTTTTAAAGTGTATGTCTGTGTCAGTATGCCTGTCAGTGTGTGTGTGTGTGTGTGTGTGTGTGTGATCTATGTGTGTCAGTATATCTGTGTGTGTGTGTCAGTATGTTTGTATGTCAGCATGTCTGTATGTGTATCTGTGTGTGTGTGTGCGCGCATTTCAGTGTGTATATATCTCTGTGTGTGTGTGTATATATGTGCATACATCTCAGCATTCACACACTAACACTACACACAAATACACCCCTGCATTAAAATTTCAACACTACGTACAAACACATGTCTGTGTTACACACCAAAATTATATGTAAATACACCCCTGCATTCAAAACCCAACAGTACACAAATACATGCTTGCAATCACACCAACACCACATACAAACATATTCCATACAAAAACCTGTTTACATTCAAACACACAAATATTGCTTAGTGCTAAATACAGACCTGCAAACATGGGTAAATGGTAGAGCCCCAGCTGTCAATGCATTTCTGGAGTTGCACGACATCTACCTTTTAATCACCCGTGCAACAGAGAGACCCCCAAAAATGCTTGCACCTCTCTACTTTAGGTCCGCCACTGCGTTGAGGTGGAGGACGTGATTGCATGCCTGAAGAGGGGGGACAGGGTCCAGGGGGCTCCAAGCAAATGCTTTGCCCAGGGTCCAGTCACTATTAAAGACAGCCCTGCATATAAGCACAAATACAACGATACAAAGCAATTACATTAAAAATAATACAAGCAGAATACGGCAGCATACACCCCTCGATTTAAAATTTTTTTTAAAAAAATAGGATCGGCACGCTACGGGACATCACAATCCAATATCGGCACAGTGCTGCTAAAAGGTTGCCTACCCCTGTTCTATACCCTTTGCGTAGTGATGTAAAATATGTAAAAATTATAATAAGAAATACTTTTGTCTGGATACTGGAATCAGTTTAAATTGTATGTAATAAATTCACTACTATGTTTTTCAAAGCTACAAATAAAAAGTTAGGACATATTCAGAATGTTACGGCATTTGAAATAATTGTTTATAGCAAACCAAATAACCTCTACATAATTTCAATAATTGTATAAATTAATGCTATCCAATAAAATATGTCTTTTAGAAAGAAATTATAAAGTTCAGTTCTAAATATAGCATAATAAACAAGAAATATTCTATCGGCGTGTCTGTTAATGAGATAGAACCAGAGCAATGAGCGTTTATAAAGTTGGTAACAAAATTGCTCTTAGGAAAAAAGAGCATTTCTAACTTGGTTTTATAAATTTTGCATATGGTTATCAATTCACTGATATAATGTGGAGATTCCTTTCGATTCCTTATACATAACAGAGGATGCCAAGTATATATACAAGAAAAAACAATCACTTAGCACCTGAATGTAATAGGAAAGTGAAAAGGCAGCACTTATCTCAATGGATAGTGATGACAGCTTCCTCCAGGGATTTCCCAGCAATAATCCCTTTAAATACCATATGTATACAAACAAAGGAGGATACAGCTGCAGATCTACAATATGAATATAAAACAAATAATAGTGTAACACTGTTGATAAAGTGTAAATGCACTATGTAGAATATGACTCACAAGAAGGATGAAAGAATATCACCCAAGGGTGCCTCCCCTGATGTAGATGGGGGATAAAAACCACTCATTCTGTTCCGAAGAAGACGGAGTCAGACTCAGGGTTGTAGAGTAGAAAGATTTCTTCTTTATTAAAATAAGTATAAAAATGCTATTATAGTACCAGGTCCCACGCGTTTCGTCCACAAAGGACTTCCTCAGGTACCTCCTGGTATTCAAATTTATAACAGTAGTAACACATGTACAAATACACAATAATTGTTAATAATTGTTAATAAAAAATATTGTGTTTTCTGACCTGTGACTACCAGAATGAAATCCTAGACACATGATGTACTCTGTAAATCAGGACAAATAAATACATATATTTTGAATTGCTTTTCTTAAAGGACCACTATAGTGCCAGGAAAACATACTCATTTTCCTGGCACTATAGTGCCCTGAGGGTGCCCCCACCCTCAGAGCCCCCCTCCCGCCGGGCTCTAGGGGCTGGAAGGTGTTAAACTTACCTCTTTCTCCAGCGCCGGGCGGGGGACTCTCCTCCTCCCCTCCTGCTCCCCTCCTCCTCCCCTCCTCCTCCCCTCCTCCTCCCCTCCTCCTCCTTGGCTAAATGCGCATGCGTGGCAGGAGCCGCGCGCGCATTCAGCCAGTCCATAGGAAAGCATTCACAATGCTTTCCTATGGATGCTGGCGTCTTTTCACTGTGAAAATCACAGTGAGAAGAGCGGAAGTGCCTCTAGCGGCTGTCAATGAGACAGCCACTAGAGGCTGGATTAACCCTATTATAAACATTGCAGTTTCTCTGAAACTGCTATGTTTATAGATAAAAGGGTTAAACCTAGCTGGACCTGGCACCCAGACCACTTCATTGAGCTGAAGTGGTCTGGGTGCCTATAGTGGTCCTTTAAGCTGCACTAATTATGTAATTATGTATGTATGGATATGTTGTTCACCCAGATCAGGGCTATAAGGGGATGTATTATTATTGGGGATATGTTGTTTTTTGGGGTACTTATCAATTTTGCAATTGGTCTCATTACTCAGCGGTAGGGTGAGTTTCAAGGAGAGGAGACAACCGGTCTCCCTCCCCAGTGGCAGTGTACCTTGCAGGAAGAGGAGACCACCGGTCTCTCTCCCCAGTGAATGACAGAGTCACAGGGAAAGGAGAGCATCGTCCTCCCTCTCCAGCGGCAGAGTGAGTTTCATGGAGAGGAGACAACCGGTCTCCCTCCCCAGCGGCAGTGTATCCTACAGGGAGTAGAGACAACCAGTCTCACTCCCCAGCGGCAGTGTGCCTTGCAGGAAGAGGAGACAACTGGATGGGACTGCGGTCTCTGCACCAGACCTACTACAGGGATGCTGGACGGCTGGTCCAGATCCCCACCCAACACCACAGGAATGCCAGGAGGAGGAGGTAAGTGATCCATCCTCTCTACAGCAGATCTGCAACCAGATGTAAGATTAATGGGGATATGTTGTGTTTTGGGGTACTTATTGGACTTTATAAAAATGTGTGTGTCTTTCTGCCTGGGGATAATTAAGTTAATGCTTTATATGCCTTAATTGTATCACAGGCAGAGGGGAGGGATTGTGTACTGTATGTGGCAGTGTCGTTCCTTATCACTTTGTTTTTATTGGCTTGCATACTTTGTGTCCTGTGCCCAACAAGGTCCACCTGGGCATCAACCTTGTTGGGAAACTTGCATAAAGGCCAGTGTGTCCCATTAAAGCAGAGTTCCTGTTTTAACCTTCAACATAGAGTCTCGTCTCATGTGTAGGGGAAAAGGCTGCATCTACCCTGTGGATTGCTATATCACTATACTCCCCAGGGATAATAATCACTAAGCTCTTTTAAGAGCTGTTCCTGCTTGACTCTCTGGAAGAAGAGAGGTTCACCCACTGGAACCTGGAGCCTTGTCGTAGGTCCAGGGTGGATAGGAGACGTCGAGTTCCCAGCCAAGCTGTAACGCTGGATGTGGGGACTGCTGTGCTGATGGTGTCTGGTGGAGTGCTTGGAGTCCTCGGTGAGCACTGGGAGCATCCGTCGGTGGAGGTTCCCAACCGTGGTACAGGAAGCTCTGTTACACTATTTTTATACATACAAAGTTCCAAGCACAGGAAAACATTGTAACCATGTACAGTGAGGGGAAAAAGTATTTTATCCCCTGCTGATTTTGAATGTTTGCCCACCGACAAAGAAATGATCAGTCTATAATTTTAATGGTAGGTGTATTTTAACAGTGAGAGACAGAATAATGAAAAAAAATCCAGAAAAACACATGTAAAAAAAAAAGTGAGTGAAATACGTATTTGACCCCTTCAACTTAGTACTTTGTGGCAAAATCCTTGTTGGCAATCACAGAGGTCCAACATTACTTGTAGTTGGCCACCAGGTTTGCACACATCTCAGGAGGGATTTTTACCCACTTCTCTTTGCAGATTAGAGGAGACTTGGAGCCAAGTCATTAAGATTTTGAGGCTGTTGTTTTGCAACTCAAACCTCGAGCTCCCTCCACAGATTTTCTATGAGATTAAGGTCTGGAGACTGGCTAGGCCACTCCAGGACTTTTTTGTGCTTCTTCTTGAGCCACTCCTTTGTTGCCTTGGCTGTCTGTTTTGGGTCATTGTCATGCTAGAATACCCATCCACGACCCATTTTTAATATCCTGGCTAAGGGAAGGAGGTTCTCACCCAAGATTTGATGGTACATGGCCCCGTCCATCGTCCCTTTGATGCGGTGCAGTTGTTCTGTCCCTTTAGCAGAAAAACACCCCCAAAGCATAATGTTTCCACCTCAATGTTTGATGTTGGGGATGGTGTTTCCTCCTCCTCCAAACACAGCGAGTTGAGTTGATGCCAAAGAGTTCGATTTTGGTCTCATCTGACCAAAACACTTCATTCAGTTCTCCTCTGAATCATTAAGATGTTCATAGGCAAACAGACGGGCCTGTACATGTGCTTTCTTGAGCAGAGGGACCTTGGGGCCCTGCAGGATTTCAGTACTTCATGGCATAGTTTGTTACCAATTGTTTTCTTGGTGACTATGGTCCCAGCTGCCTTGAGATCATTAACAAGATCCTCCCGTGTAGTTCTTGGCTGATTCCTTACCTTTCTCATGATCACTGAAACTCCATGAGATGAGATCTTGCATGGAGCACCAGACCGAGGTAGGTCTACAATCTTGTCCATGACATCCTTGGATAGCTCTTTGGACTTGCCCATGGTGGAGAGTTTAGAATCTGCTTGATTGATTGCTTCTGTGGACAGGTGACTTTTATACTAACAAGCTGAAATTAGGAGCACTCCCTACACCTGGGAGCCAGAAATCTTGCTGATTGATATGGGATCAAATACTTATTTCACTCATTGACATTCAAATCAATTCATAACTTTTTTTGACATGGGTTTTTGTGGATTTTTTTGCTTTTGTTATTCTGTCTCTCTGTTAAAATACACCTACTATTAAAATTATAGACTGATCATTTCTTTGTCAGTGGACAAACTTTCAAAATCAGCAGGGATCAAATACTTTTTTCCCTCACTGTATATGTTGCACTTCTACATTAATTTGACATATTCAAGATATCAGATAGCATTTTCCATGATATGAGATATTTACAAAATATCTCCAAACATTTTTTTATAAAATAAAAAAAGATGTCCAAAATCATAAAAGATTTCCAACTTATTCAACCTATTGTCTGAACCACAATGAAAATGGCATGGATTAAGATGGAAGTTAATATTTTTTGATAAGTCTTACAAATGATTTAATATTTTTGGATACATTTGTAAACTTCTTTCTTCAAAATTTTACCATTATCAAAAAATATAAATAATATATCAACGTATAAAAAAAAAAATCAAACCATTTAAAAATGACAAAAAAATGATTATGAATTAATTCAAACAGCTATTATTTTTTTTTAAATCTAGCCCATTATTCATCATATGATGTGTTTGATAGCTTCGACAAAAAGTGGAGTAGTAGAGAGCCAAAAAAAAGTACAGATACATAAGCTTGATGGTAGAAGGATGTACAATTTGTTTCTGCTTCCTGTTTTCATATAATGCAGTGTCTATACTTACACACCTGTCTATACGAGTAAAGTTTAAAGGGAAACTATACTCATCAGAACCACTGTGGCTTAATGTAGTGGTTCTGGTGTCTATAGCATGTCCCTCTAAGCATTTCAATGTAAAAGCTTTTAAGTGCCTCCTAGTAACATAAGTACTTCCTATTGCAGTTCTGCACTGTGTGCATCACCTATGTTCAGCATCTCCATGCTCTGCATGGAGACGTTGAATGCTCCCCATTTAGATGCATTGATTTAAATGCATCTCTACGATAAAATGATGATTCGTGCAGCACGGCATTTACCATGCAGACGCAAAAACCTCCCAATGCTTTCCTATCGGAAAGCATTTGATTTGCTGAGATCATCAAGATTGAGGATCTCAGCCATAAAGGCCGGAAAATCCATGGCGAGATCAGTGTGGCAATGGAGAAAAGGTACGTTTAAATATTTTGAAACTCCACTCTGACGGGGGACTGAGACTTAAACTGGTACTCCAGTGCTATAATGTTAGGAATACATGTTTGTTTGTTTTTTGTTTGTTTTTTTATTCTTTATTTTGTCATGCATGTAAAATACAAAGAGGCAAGTAATGCCACAACAGCTGTTACCAGCGTGCAGGTCAACATTTAGAGTCAATTGTTTGGCAAATCATAACATTGCACATTTTATATTATAGTGTAGATTTATCAAGAGTGAAATCAACATGTCAGAAAAAGAGTAAGCCGTTGCATAAAAACAGTATTGTTAGAGGTATTCAGTGTTAGGTAACAAGCCATGTATAGTACAACAGCAAAATTAACAAAGCACATAGATCTAATTTGGATGATGTGATGACGTAGTGCGTGTCATGAAGTTGCGCGCGTTCAAGCGGAGGTTCTGAATGGGGGAGGACAAGCTGGATGGTGAGTTCGAGATAGGAGCTGCAGACCGAACTGCAGGCACAAATAACCAGCAAACATCATACTGCTCCAACAGATGATCGGACAGGAGGCATATTCAAATCGTAGTGAAGCAGGACTACAAATCGGAACAGGGAGTGCAGAACGCGGCAAGACAGCAGAAGAGAGAATGTACATGCTGATTTGCTGTTTGAAGATTGGGAGAAGATTAGGAGAGATCCATGGCCCCAAGCTAAGTACACTTCATATTAGGGTTTTCAATATTGCTTGGCTCTTTTATCGAAGGGGTTAGAGGACACTTAGAGTATAAACACTTAGAGATAGCTTTCAGTGCTACTGGACGGCTGTTAATTTCCCAAGCTCACTTTTATGAGGATTTACAGTTCCTGATAGACCTCCTGTTGGTTTCCCTGGGTTTTTTTTTCATTTTTTTTACTGTCAGTACTTTCTCCTTGTTTTCTCTCATCTCCCTCTTTGACTTTATGGACTTGTAAAAATATTTTTAAAAGTATATAAAAAAGAATATAAAAAAAATAAAATTAAAAAATAAAACAAAAAAGGAAACGGGGAGGGGGTTAGGAGGGGAAAAGGGAGAAAGCTGAGTAGAAACTGAGAGAGTGGGGTCTTTCATCATTCAGGTTACAGAAGCTTGTATTAGTTTGGAAGATATAATACCGGCTCTAAAACTCAGATAGGGCTTACTGATATGATATATAATGAATCAGACCTTATTCACTAACTAAAGAAAAGAGGAAAGAGGAAAGAGGAAGAAGAAGGAAAAAAGGAGGACAAACTTTTAAATCTAATCAAGCATACAAGATAACTGTTGATGTAACAGCATATTTACACCTTACTTGTAACTTTGTATATCAGAGAGAAAAAGTACAGTTAAGTGAAACAAGATAAGAGAGAAGAGAGAGAGAAGTGGCAAAGATCAGAAGAAGGAAGGGAAAGAAAGGGGGAAAAAAGAAGGAGAGAAGAGGATAAGGGAAGAGAGTGCGGCAAGGAATGAGAAATGGAAAGAAGCATCTTAAAGGCGTAATAAGTTAAGCAAAATGGGCCCAAAAAAAGATAAAGCTCAAGAGTCCAAGCCAAACAATACCAGCACTTTTTTCTCACCAAAAATACTGCACTACAAAAGGAACATAGACGATCACTCTCTCCGGTATATCATGATACTTTAAATGCCTCCAATGCATCTGGACAACCAGAAAAACCTATAAGTATTAAAATAAAATGGTCTCCCAGGAAAGTCTTCTTGAAGCCCTGGATGATTTGTATGAAAAATTTATAATGATTTAAAATCTCACATATCTGATTTAAAGACAGAGGTGATTGAGTTGAAGCAAAAAGTAATAACACAGGATGAAATAATTAAAGATATACGGGAGGAAGCAAAATTTCTTCAAACTCAAAATATGCTCCTGAAGAATCAGGTTAAAATGCTTAAAACCAGGACTACAGAAATTGAAGATAGATATTAAGCCAGACAAGTTGGAGGAATACCTAAAGGAGTATATAGCACAGTTTATTGATCAACAAGAATATGGTTTAACTGCTTTTGAAAGAGTTCATAGAATTCCGAAACATCCTAATATAAAAATATCTGAACCAAGAGATGTGATAGTACGTTTTCTGAATTGTGCAGTAAAAGAACTCTCTGGTGAGGAAGGCCCTGTACAAAAAGCCACAGAATTCCGAATATACTGAATTTCAATGTTTCCAGAGCTTTCATTAGCCACAGGAAATAGTGGTAAAATGATTTAAAGATCTGACTATTAAGAAATAAAAAATAATAACATCTTATATAGATGGGGTTTTCCCACTAAGTTTTTGATACATTATGGTGACAAAAGCATTAGGATAAATTATTCTACAGAAGATCTGGTTAAACTGGGGATAGTCCTAGGAAACTAAACCGTTATAGTGAAAGTCACTCATATATACAGATAATAATATCAGTAAAATATTTAGAATAACTAAACAATAATACAGAGAAAATAATTATTGGTATAGGTAAAAAGTTCCTGAAGTAATCTGGGATAGTAATTTAACTTTAAATGACACCTTTGAGACTTTAATAAAATAAAGATATAGTATTCATTTGAATTGAAACACTATTAGGGGGATTGGGGAAAAAACAAATAGAAAAGGGAGAGGAGGGAAAAAAGAGAAACAATGTTACATAAGTTTACACGACGTTGAATCTAGAAAATAAACACATACTTTTAAGTGAAATAATGTAAACCACATTCAAACTAAATTTTACACTATAAAGACACATTTACACCTCTGTATTAAAATTTTGAGGAAATATCCTTGGGAAATTAGAGAAATAATCACTGGAATTGGTTAAATTTGAAGCACCTCCTATATTACAAATGATTTTGACACATGTATAATCCTATTGCTATAAATACTATAAGGAATCTAATTACAGATTAATTTAAAAATTAATAGAACAGCGTTTAGAATATTTCTAATAATATACACCTGAATCGTATAATCAAAAGATACCCTCACATTTTTTTATACAAATAGAAGAGAAAGGAAGAAAAGAGGGAAAGGGGAGAAACGAAGGGAAGGAAAAGAAAAAAAGGAGAAAAAGAAAAAAAAATACCCCCAGATCAATTTAAGGCAATGTTAATTAAGACAAATTTACTGCTCTCTCTTTAAGTTTGAAAATCTAAACATTGTCCTGATAAGATTCTATAGCTCCCAACTATATATTGATTAGTAATAATAAATCATCTAATTTCTTTTTTTTTTTCAATTCATCTTTATTGAATATTTTTTTTAAAAAAATTTATAAATAGACATACAGTCACATTCATAACATATAATCAGGTGTGTAATTCAGCATAACAGTCATATAATAGATAGAATTATAAAAATATATTCTTACAATAAACAAAACAGAAAAGTTTGGACGGATACTGTGTCTTTCCAAAGGAAAGATAATGCAGATAATATAGCAACAGTTCAACATAAAGCATGGGTCTTAAGGCTCTGTACAGGGGGGCAGTCTAGGGGTAGATAATTCATAGGCTAGGTTGGTTCAGAAGATCACTGGCCTGACTTGACACTTTCATAATATAAAATGCATTGATCCCATATTTTTTTATATTTATATAGTCTTTATATCTTTATTAAAGTATAATTTTTCTGCCTCTCTGAAAATTTATTTGGGTTTCTATTTCGATCCCTGTTGGAATGGTTGTATTTCTCCAATGTCTAGCTAAATACATTTTTGCTGAAGCCAAGATGTTAACACATAGATATTTATTGTATCCACCTGTGACAGGTAGATCAATATGAAACAGGAAAACTTCTGGCGTAAGGCTAAATTCGAACGAAAAGAGGGTTATTAATTGTTCTTCAATACATTTTTTGATGGGAGCCAGTCTCGAGCATTCCCACCAGATGTGAATTTGTGTGCCTGGATAGTTTTGGCAACGCCAACAAAAGTTATCTAAATTTATATCAAACTTTTCTAGGCATGTAGGAACCATATACCATCTCTGTGTAAACTTAAAGTATTGTTCATGTAAACTAATACAGTGCATGGCATTTCTCGTGCTTTGCCAGGCATTGTTCCAAATCTCTAAAGAAACAGTAAAATCACATTCTCTCTCACATCTAGAAACCGCTTTAGATTTATTTAAGACAATTCTCTTATTTAGAGTTTTGCCGACTCTAGCAATTGTTTTGATCTTGAGTTGTGTAGTATAAAGTTGATTCAGAAGTAAGAAAATGTTTAATCCGAATATATTTAAATATTTCTTGTGATGGAAGAGCATACCTTTCCTGTAAGTTGGAAAAAGATCTTAAAGATTCACTATCATAAAGATGTGAAATTATTTTAATATCGTAATTTTGCCATTGTAAAATATCTAGATCTTCTATATATAGGGGAAGAGACAAAATAGGACTAGCTCTAGTAATAACATTTGAGGTTTGTCCCTTTTCAATTCTCTTTCTGAATACAAAAAAATAGGTCATCAGTACCGATACTATTTAATTCAATATTTTGAGTTGTCTAAACTGTTCATAATCCATCCGGGACAATAATAGGGATCAATCCCTCCACATTTGCTCCTTTCTATATTATACCATCCCAGATCTTTATTTCTTTAAATGTTTAACAAAGGTAAATGGGAGAGCATACATGTTTGGCAATTTTATGCAGATCTGGATATCCCAGTCATCCTGAGTTTATGTTTCTCTTAAGAACATCCCCAGGTACTCTTTGTTGTTTTAGCATTCCACACATATGACGAACAAAGAATTTCCATTTCTTTTATTATATTAAATGGAACTGGGATTTGGAATAGTTTTATACAAATATATTATTTTTGGGAACTCTGACTCCCATCAGGCTGAGCCACCACTGGACCCCAGGGAAATCACCCTACTGCATCTAAATGGTAGGAAACAGGAGGGTGACTAAAGTATTTTGTATATGTGTGTGTTTGTTTGTATGTATGTTTGTGTGTCTGTATGAATGTTTCTCTGTCTGTGTGTCTGTATATATGTGTGTGTGCGCGACTGGCCCATCACTCCAGTGGGCCCGGCTGCCCTGCAGACAACTGTGACTGGGTACACACTGGGGAGGGGGCCCACGGATCAGTTTTCGAAAATATATTGAAATCAGAAGAGAACTGTATACTTTTGCACGGCTTTATAAGAGAGTTTATTGAATTAAATGACAATGAGGAAGTTACAGTTGGAACTCTATGGTGTGCATTTAAAAGTTGCATAAGAGGTATTTTTATTAAAATGGAGATTCATAAAAAGTGAACGATGGGGAAACCTATTAAAAATTTGTATATATCGCCTTGGCTCAACTAGAAAAAGAAAATATACAGAATATTGACATACATAAAATAAATCAAATAAGAACCCTCCAAAAAGAGATTAAAAAAAACTGATCAGAATATAACACATCAAATGCAATTTTAAAATTTAATCAGCACTGGTATTTTGGAGATAACAGGGTGGTTAAGGCTTTCTCAAATAAATTAAGATTTAAGACAACTTCAGCTCCCATCAGAAAAATAGTTGAGGGTAATACGCTATATTTAACTCCAGATCTAATGAGTAAAGCCTTTGGGGATTTCTATAAATCCTTATATAATATATTAGCAGAGAGAATGAAGAAGATCATATCTAATTTCATACATCATCATTAATCAGGTTTTATCTCTTGTACATCTAGCACCGATAATGTACGTAAAATTTTGAATCTGATACAAGTAGTAAACAGCAACGTAGACCAAGTGGTGTTTGTGGCTCTGGATGCAGAAAAGGCAGAAAAAGGCCTTCGGCAGGCTTAGCTGGTCCTATCTGTCGGAGGCCTTAAAGGTTTTTGGGTTCTGTGGACCTATTTTTGATAGAATAATGAGCTTGTACAAATTTCCCATCTGCACAAGAATAGGTGGGGGGCTAGAATCTGATATGTTTAGCATAAATAATGGGATAAGGCAAGGTTGCCCACTAGCTCCCATGCTTTACATACTCACCATCGAACCTTTAGCCACAATGATTTGGCAATCAAAAGATAAAGGGAATAAAAAAACATTATCAGCAATACAAAGTCTCGCTATATGCAGACAATGTGATACTTACCCTTACCAGACCAGAACTCTCAATTCCAGCCACACTTAAGTGCATACAAGATTTCAGTACTATTTCAAATTACAAAATTAATTTCAGTAAATATTATGCTATACATTATAATCTATTAGATATAGAGTTAAACAAATTAAAAGAGAAATATAACTTTAACAGGGCTTTAGAGACCTTGGAATATCTAGGTATAACTTTTGAATTTGATTGGAAACAAATTATTTCTAATAACTATTCCCCTCTTCTCCAGGAAATAAAGTATTCCTTAATCAAATGGAAACCACTATATATATCATGGCTGAGAAGAATTAGTGTAATCAGAGATTACGTTTTAGCTAAACTCGAATATTTGATGCAATCTATACCACTGAGGGTACCCAAAAAGGTTTTGAACAAATTTCATGAAACATTTTTTACATTTGTTTGGGGACATAAAAAGCCAAGAACCTCTTATAGAAATCTCAGCTGTAATTTAAAAGATGGTGGCGTTTCGTTCCCAGATGTGTTTATGACACACGATGCTATTATACTCAATCACCTCTTAGCCTGGAAACATAAAAATACAGATCAATCAGCGTGGATAGATATGGAAAAATGATCTTTTGATTGCTAGACCTATTTAGGTAAATTTATTACCTAAAAAATTGATATAAAATAGAAAACAATATTTCTGTTTCAGCACCAATAGAGGCACTGATGGGATATTTACCAGAGGTGCAGGTACTCAAATGGGGAGAGGCTGGTTTTAAATCTATAGGAAATTTCTATATAGGTAATAACTTTAAATCCTTTCAAGAAATACAAGAAAGGAATACCCGTTTAAAAACAGAGTTCCTAATCTATTTGAAAATAAAAATTTTTATTGAGGAATAAAACAGTAAGTTCAGACCTTTTTGATCAAATGCTTTCACTTGAGGGGAACAACAATGTAATCTCAAAAATATATAAGATACTCTATGAAAATAAACCTAAAGGGAAACTAAACAGTATCATAAAGTGGGAACAGGAACTCAAAGTTGTACATTCAGAAGAAGATTGGGCTAGATTATTCAAGTTAACTAGAAATACAATCCATAACATAAATATCTATGAAAATTACATTAAGATCTTGCATAGATGGTATATGGTACCAGTAAAATTATCAAAATTTCAAAATAACACACAAAACACCTGTTGGAGATGTAATTCTAATATTGGAACTCACATACACACGTGGTGGTACTGCGCATGGCTTTGGCATTTAGAAAAAAAATCTAAATTTGTTAGGATCCGCATTCCCACTAACATCCATGCCTTCCTCTTCCAATTCGATTTACCTAAAATAAATAAACCCCTTAATATGTTGATGATACATGTCTTAATGGCTGCAAAGATCTGTATTGCAAGATGATGGAAAACAACTATTAACCCTTGTTGGACTGAGTTTTTAAATCAGGTGAATTTCCAAAGTCTGATGGAAAAAGTGGTCTATACTTATCTTAATAATCTTGAATTGTATCACAAGATATGGAATCCCTGGGAGAATGGAGATAATATAGCGGTGACCGTGTAGGACCACCCAAAAAAAAAAAGTTTTCATTCCTGTGACAGCGCCCTGTGATGAACTATGGTATAATTGGTAACCTAAGTTGTTTCGTATCTAATATATAGTATTCACATGAAAATGGAGTGAATGCTTGGGGAATGATATAAGTTTAAATACTGGTATTAGTTTAGCAGAAACTATACCCCCAGGATTGCATGACTGTGTTAGTATGAATGTTTTATTCATGGTTTATATACAAATAGTATAAAATGACACATTGTAATGATAAATAACAAATGATGATCTGGTATTTGATCCTGATGTCTCTGCTGTCCGATCGAACATGAAAAATCAAAAATACTAATATCTGAGGTAAAAAACAAACAAAAAAAAACCCCAAAGCACATAGCTATAGGCTCACTTTTCAGTATAGAGAGTGAGATGGAGAGTAGAGGTCTAGGATAGGTACAAGGACAGGGTAAGAACATAAACTAAAAGGCATAGTCACTCTGGTAACTTTAAAATGAAATTAATGAAACTAACTGAAATAAACTAAACTTTGCTGCAAGCTAGCCAGGCTGGACCTGTGGGATGACCATATTGGGTGCTAATAGTCCCTGGAGCAGTCCATGCATCTCACCTCACACTAGCTCTAAAGGCATATTGTGTGGGCCCAGGGTAAGGGCCAGGAAGAAGCCATTGCTGGACATTGCCGAGCTGCAAGATTGCCATCATGTTCCAGCCACCGTCACTCTGGTTGCGTATGGAGGTGGTTGGTCTGGAGGGTCCTCCTTAAGGAGTCACTATTTGCTGCCGCCTGTTCTTTCTGTCATGGCTGTGATGCTGGGCTGATTGATTTCTGCTTCTTCACAGTTGTCTTCCACATCTGCCTTTCCAGGCCTGGTCATGTCAACCCTGGAGGCTTTTGCAGTGTAGCCAGGCTGAGGGGAAGCAGGTTTCTGCGGTGTTGTCCCCACTCCGACATCAACCTCCAGATTCTTCTGCAATCGCCGCCAGAACGCATCTCAGACCAAATCAAAGCTTGCTAGCAGCTTATTACACAGACAAGTGAGGTCAGTTTGGTGCACAGGAGCAGCTGCCATCTTGATGGGTGAGTTGCTGTATTTTCCAGTACATATGCCCAAATGTCGGAGCTCATGAGCCTTGGATCAGGCTTGTAGCAGTGCTGTGGTGGAGCAGGATGAGCCCTGCTGGTCCAAAGGGGGATGGGATTGCGAGTCCTTGCAGGATGTTGAGGCAGGGGGATTGGCCACGTCATCCGCCCCATATCAACCACTAGGCCGCAAGACGGACTGGCCACTATGGATGTGTCAGGAGAGTCGATGATGCTCCAGCCTCATTCCCAAAGGAAGCACTGAGGAGAGGGTGAGTTATGTACCCGGTCAGCTCGACTTTGGACAGAGATATTTAACTTAAAGGTGAATATTCACTTGGAGCTCTGGGTGCAATGCTGCTTCTCCGCCCCCAACTATAGTGTTCTTTTAATGCCCCAAGTTCAGTTTAATCTTACTTTCGGTAAGCATAACAAAGAATAGGTATTATTATTTTGTCCAATGTGCCAAATATAGCTTGACCTGGTTTATTTTTTTTTTCTTCTAATTTGTTAAAAATTTTGTTATTTTACTTTTTCTTTGTGTACTTGCCTTGCTGAGATTTATCAAGTATTGATCCTCTGCAGCACAGTGTAGCCAATTGGTAACATTAAGACATCCCAGCATGAGTCATGAAATCAGTCTACGATGTGTCACAAAGTAGATCACGAATGTTTCTTCATTTATACTGCTGACTTCTTCATAGTCATGAAAAAAAATCACTTTGTAAGCTTTTCTGCTCTCTCCCACGCAACTGTCTATTCTCATAACTTGTCCATCTGTTTTATTTATATGTTTGCTGTTGGTTATGAGTGTAATTCCCATTTCTGTTTTCATGCCCTTTCTTACTTAAATAAGATAGCAATTTGATACTCATTACATTTATAATTAATTGGTTGCTCCTGCACTAATGAGCTAAAGGGATATTTCAGGCATTTAATCTTGCTATCATTAGTCTTTTGGTTTTTGTTGTGTTTTGTTTAGTTTTTTACTTGTTTTACACTAGTTTTATAATGTTTTATAATGATCCCACTCTTCCATCCCAACATAGAACATTTTCCTTTGTTCTTCTATATAAAACTGCACATGATGACATCACTTTCTGGCATGACAGCAGTTTTATGACATCAAAAGTAATTTATTTATTATTCAATAGTATCTATCCGACAACACAAAATGATAAACAATATTTTTTACCATAAGAAAGCATTTATTTCTCAGAATACTTCATTGCTTACTAATTCTTCCTAAATTACTAATGATATACAAAGTATTTTAATATTTAGATAATGTTTTTAAACAGTTATACATTATCTGTGCTCATCTTATGTATAACAAACATATATAACAGTTTATATTCAGTTAACAGTTAAAAATCAGATGATGCAGGATTGCGATAAACTGAAGTCCACATCTGTATCTCTGTTCTAGTCACAGCCTGCCTACCTACGTGACTATATGAAAACACAATTATCATTTACTTCTGCTAAATAGGCATACAGCTGATTATTCCCACACTTAATATTCTTTATGGTTTATTTTAGTCATTCTCTGATGGTTTTTACTCACGTACTGTTTTTTTTTTTTTTACATATTCATCAACCAAGATAACAATAAAGAGTGATCCCACAGTTATACTCAAAGAGGGCTTAAACTTATTTAACTTTTGCGTTATTATTTCCATGGTACCATGTGGACTTTATCTGAAACATAAATTGTTTGTACTTTATTGCTAAAAAAAAAAAGACTATTACTCATTTTTTTTTTATGTCTCTTCTTAAATGGTCAAAAACGTCACTTTGTTATCATGTATTCACAGGATATATGGGCATGCTTTTTTTCTATATATATGAGGTATGCAAGACAGAGAGACAGTGTCACACACATATAGAGAGGCAATTTGAGACACACACCAACACACAGATAGAAGCACAGAGTTAAAAAAGAGACGCATATAAAGACTCATATAGAGAGACAGACAGTTGAGCAAACAATTTTTGACTAAGATACTAAACTGATCAGCCATGACATTGAAACCACCTTCATAATATCATGTAAGTCCTCCTTTTGCTGTCAAAACAGCTCTGATGCATCGGGGCATGGACTCCACAAGACCCATGAATATGTTCTGTGTTATTTGGCATTAAAACATTAGAAGCAGATCCTTAAGGTCCTGAAAGTTGTGAGATGGGGCATCCATGGATTGTATTTGTTGTTCTAGTAAATCTCCCAAAGGCTCAATTAGATTGTTTGAAATCTGGGCAATTTGGGGGCCATGAACAATTTTTGACAGGGTGTATTATCCTGCTGAAAGAGGTCACTGCCATCAGAGAACACCATTGCCATGAAGGCGTGTATGTGTTCTGCAACAATCTCTAGGTAGGTGGTACATATTAAAGTAACATCCACATGAATGTCAGGACCCAAGGTTTCTCAGCAGAACATTGCCCAGGTCATATCATAACACTGCCTCTGCCGACCTGCCTTCTTCCCATAGTGCATGGGTACACACACCCAGCAATCTACTTGATCTGAAAGAAAACTCGATCCATCAGATCAAGCAACCTTCTTTTATTTCTCCATAGTCCAGTTCTGATGCTCACGTCCCCCCTTGCACCACTTTTGGTAGGTCCTAAGATATGCCTTTTTGGAGATGCTCTGACCCAGTCATTTAGCCATCACTATTTGGCCCTTGACACCTTGTCAAAGTCACTCAGATCTTTTCGCTTGTCCTTGTTTCCTGCTTCTAACATATGAAATTCAAGAACTGTCTGTTCACTTGCTGCCTAGTATATCTTACCCCATGACAGGTGGCACTGTAATGATAAAATAAATGGATAGTTCTTGCTGTACTGTATGAGCAACCAATCTTTGCCTGAGGCTATTAACCATTAGGCAAACAGCATCATTCTGCCAGAAACCAATGCTCACTGCCACTTGCACTAGAAAGATACCATTATTTCTGTGCAGCAGATATGCGACATTTTAGGCTATATTATCTGAGAAAATTGATCTTATAAATATGAGCACTGGTTGTTTGAGGCTCATATCATGGATATTACCTTATCAGCATATTAATATAAATTAACAATGAAGAGCCGATTGTTGGGCACAAAATGGAGCCCTAGGCTTCGAGCATTACTCGAGCTTGTTAGACTGAGCTCAGCAATTTTAGATTTCATTCAGACTATCATAAGAATAAGAATAGGTTCAGAAGCTGATGTCTGAATCCAGTCTCTGCTCATAGTGACATACACCAGTGAACGAAACTCCGAGTACATAGACAACACAGCATCAGTAATGCCAGGAATAAATTAAATAAAAATGCTTCACCATCACAATTCATCACCATGTATTATCATCAGACTGATCATTATTTAAACAGTATAGCAGTGGTGTAAAGAGTACACTTGAGTAATTAATAAAAAAACAAAAACAAATCTACACATGATCAGATTCTCCCAATAATCAAAAATTACAATAATCTGGAGCCAATCCAGCACAATGCTGCTATAACATGTTAGGTTTTCACCCCCACCAAGCCACATTTTACATCTCATTCTCGTTTCTCATCCTCTCTGTCTCCTAATCTGTATATATATACAATTAACATTAAAAAGGCACTCCAAGTAGTATAACCATTTCATCTCATTAACCCCTTAAGGACACATGACATGTGTGACATGTCATGGTTCCCTTTTATTCCAGAAGTTTGGTTATTAAGGGGTTAAAGGTTGAATTTTTGAATGGTTGAAAACTGAATCAGGATCCCTGGCCAAACATTGTTTTGCCCCATAGGGGAGGTAAGACTTCCCTGTCAGTGTATGTACACAGATCATCCTCAAACAGCCCTGAGTGAGCTGCTTTTAATTGTCAATCTAGCTGCTCCCATACCTTGTAAGCCAGCCAGAGCAGTCTGATGGGCAAGTGTCACTTCTCTCTAGACTTGCCTTTAGACTTGCCTCTCAGAGCCGCCATATTTGTCTTTCGCATTCTCCCCTGGTCTTATTTCCATATATATTATTTTATTTTATTTGTTTGATTTGTGCTTTTGTTTATTTTCTTTGGGCTGAAAAGAAAGCTGTTTAGAAGATAATCCACACACGAGCACTGACACTTATTTATAAGTATTTATTGCACAGGATTTTTGTAGAAACAGCAATGTTTACACTGTAGGGTTAAGTACACCTCTAGTGACATCAATTGGTCCTTAAATCAGCATCAGAATGCAGTGTTGTGCCGTGCACGCATATTTGAACCCCAATGATTCTCTGAAACATAGTGGAGAGGGAGATAGAATAGGAAAAGGAAAGAAGAAAAAGAGTCAAGGGGAAAGATGGAATGGAACTAAAGCTGAAAAGGTCAGCAAAAATTATGGGGTATAAAAGTGTAATCTGTCATCTTTAAGCTAAGCCTGAAAGCATTGCTTATTCCTAAAAGACCTACATGGCCTGATGTACAGAAGAATGTTCACCAAGATACTGGTCAGCAACCTGACCAAAGGGCACAACGGGATTACTAGATAGCCAAATTACCAGATTTGACACAAGTACATTAATATATTGGATGGGGATCTCACAGACATTATTTCTTTTTTTCAGGGCTACAGAATGACTGACTTAGAATAGCTGCCTCATTAAGCATTTGTACACCTTGGTGTTCCAGTAGATGAGAGTGAGACATCTAACGTATCTTTATCTATATATTTGATGTTATGCGCCAGTTAATCATGTTAGAAAGAAGCACAGTGTAGTCTGGGCATAGTTGCTACGTTGATATGACAGCTCAGCATAGTGCCAGTGGTAATCTGAAGTTCTGATTTCACTGCTCTTGTATCCAAGTTGGCAGTATCGGCAAGATGAGTGTGACCTCATCCCTGATTAGTTTTGCGATATTTAAGGTTAGCCTGGACATATCTGCCTTGATGGATCATGTACGGACAATGGAGGCCCACTCCAGTGAAACCAACATCTGTAGCAGAGTCTAACAAGGAATGGTCATGGTACTAACTAATCATGCTGGAGTTTTCTCTATATGTGCCAAAAACACCGTAGATTGTAAGGTAGCTGTGTGTTCTTGCTCAGAGGTTTCTGGGTTCACAAAAGCATGTGGCCATGTTGATTAGACATCCTCTCCTACAGCGGATAAATGTTTAGAATATTCCCAGGCAAGTCTTGTGAGAGATGAGACTTGCCTGTTAGAGCACTCTGATTGGTTGGTTTACGGGTCATCCAATCAGAGCTGTCTGCTGAGATTTGAAAGCATGGAAAAAGCCTTTTAAACAGCTTTTCTCCCACGATAAGAACTTAATCTGCATGGATTTTACTATTTTGTTCTTTTTTAATAGTAGTTTCAGAATGTAATAGATTTCTATTTGGCCTTTCTTGCGGCTGAAGAAAAGAAGATTTTAGAAGAAAGAATATTTCTGAAGATAAGTATGATTTTTGTAATGTATTAGTTTATTCCCTTCCACTCACAATTTTTAGAGAGTTAACAGGGGAAGAGATTGACCCTAACTTGGGTGGTGGCCATATCCACCCCATTATCACATGTCATAACCCACTACCCAAAGTCCATATGTGGGGTGTGTTGGGTAGACCATAGCATATTCAGCCCCATTGATTATTAAATATCCCCCACCCACCACTCAGTTTTAACAAGCCCCTAATTTTTTTAATACAGCCCCCACCTGTTGACACTATTTAAGATGCGCGGATCTGCCTGTGCTAGATAGCCCACAATCTGCCTCCTTGGCTGAGATAATCAGAATTGATTATATCAGTCAAGCAAAGCATTTAATGGGGAAAGTTCATCTCCATGCATAGTGTGGAGACCATGAATGTCAATGCTGCTGGATGTACAGCACTGATCCAGGTAGAACCTCTAGTGGCTGTCTGAGTGTCTGAGAGCAAAGGAGGGGGGGGGGGTGTAACAAGGTTAATTTATAAAAGTTAAAACACTAAATATACACAAAATCAAAGTGTATGTGATAAATAAGTGGTACTCAAAAAATGTGTAGTATCCCCTTAACTCACACTCAAAAACTACTAAAATATACATTCAATAGATTGAGTTCTCACAAAACGTATTGCAGAGACAATGAACAAATCGCTTAATAACAATAGAGGAATAACCTATGGTAAAAAAAGAGACACAACACTAGTGCAATATCATCTGTATATAAAACTATGAGTCAAAACCACAAAGGTATATCATACTCACCAAAAAGATGCTAGTAGAAATAGTAGGCTCAATGTTTAGGTGTATTATGATCTTATTGGAGTCCTATCCCCTCTTCTATGCAGTATCCTGTAGTTTTATACTGTATATAATAAACCAATAAAATGAGAAGACATACACACAAGGTCCAATAAAGAATCATGTCCATCTGAACGAGGATAAGGATCTACAAATCTTCCATCAAGGTTGTAGTAAATACTTAATTTCTAACAAATCTTCACAAAATATTAAAAAAAAAATCCTGAAATTGCTGTAATAAAAATATAAATCTATTACAGTCCAGTGTCCTATGTCCTTCAAGACGTGTTTCACCTCACCAGGAGGCTTCCTCGGTTTATGAGAGTGTTTCTTTTAAAAGGGATCCAGTTACCGCTATTCGCCATTTCATGTTTAGACAGTTTTAGTTTGCGAAATTCTATGTGCGTGTCATCAAATGGGGTTTCTGGTTCCCATGGTTCATGTGACATCAGTCCTGTGTCGCAAAATTTCCCCCTGAACGCGTTTTACCGATGTCTCCATGCCCCTCCTGTCCGGTTCAATGAGTGTTCACCGTGGAACACATCCTTGCGTTCCACTGCAAAAACATTCCCATGTAGATTTCAGGTTTAGACGTTTGGAACGCACTTGCGTTCCACTCCACCTCTGGGCTTCTGTTTTTGTATCTTAAGTGTCTACAAGTGTCCCATGATTCTTTTTTTTATTTATTAAAGTGGCAATTTCTATAGAAATCTGAAAAAAAAGAGGACAAACACTTTACACATAAAACATTTCGGCAAGCTAAAAAACCTTAGAAGTCTGGAGCATCCCTTTTCTTACTGCATTACTAATTCATGCATTTTTCCACAAAAAACTGATAGTATTAAAATCCTGTGTTCATAGATAGAATGTCACAAGAGTTTGTTATTACAGTTTTCATCCAGAAATTAATACTTTTTGTTTTTGGATAAATGTAGATGAGGGTTATGTTTTTAATCTTGTTCCTGTGTTGGGGACATTAGGGAACATTTTGGATTCATTTCAGATGGACTCCACTGCAGCAGTTAATTAAATCAATTTGAAAGTGGGTTTAAAAGTTCAGAGTAGAGTAAATGATATAAAAATCATACTACATACTGAATCCAAATTTCCATTTGTCCCTTAAGGACAAAAATAATTGTCTAATATGAACAGGGAACATTTAATTTGAACAAGCACATTTCCAAATTGTAGGTTTTGTTTTGTTTATGAATTAAAGGACAGATGGGACTTTCTGTTGATACCCACACAAATCATATATAATTATATTTGTTTGTTTTCAGTAAGTTTTATTTATTTTTGTAGAGAGTGCGTCCTTCCCAGTTTTTATCATAATTGATATAAAAACTAGCAGAAATTGGAAGAAGTTGTTGTTGGCATAAATGATAATTCATTGTCATTTATTGATAGATAGATAGATAGATAGATAGATGAAAGTAATCAAAAGTATGGCTGCTCTTACGGTCTCACGATCAAAGTATCTTCGTCCTGATGAAAGTCCCTTGTGGACTGAAACGTCGATATATCTGGAGTTTATGATTTTGGAATAAAGCAATAACTATTATGGAAAGACCGTGAGTGCCAACATACTTGTGATTACTATTGTATGACAGAAGCCTTATGGGCTAGCACCCAGCAAATTAAAAATTGAGCCTGAGTGCAAGGAATTTTCATTCCTATATAATCATACACCATTGAGAAAGGCTTATTTTCAATTGCTTGCAGTGCTGCCTTTATTTATCCACATTAGTCGATGCTTCAGTCCCCCATTAGAACTTTTTACCTTGATAAAAGTCCTGGTGGTGGACTTAAACTTTGACTACTGTGCTTATTACTGCTGTGGATAAATAAACAGAGCACTTCAAGCAATTGGAAATAAGTCCGGTGAGTGCACTTTTACTTTTTGGATATATATATATATTCAAATAGTGATCAGCACTCTCGGATTTTTAAAGGTTAAAAACTTACAATTTATTAAATATCCATTTAAAAAAAAAGATCAACGTTTCAGTCCCAGCAGGAACTTTCATCAGGATCAGGCATAAACAATATAGTAGAACAGTGCATTTATATACCATAAATAGAAGTGGAATTAGTGAAGAAATGACTTACCCCTGGTGCTGAGAATAGTGGGAGTGGTACCCCTGGCGTCCCCCATTGTCCCATGCGCATCTGGGAGCGAGGCCACGCCCCCACGTGACATGATGACGTTACGCGTTGCCACGGCAACGGAAGTCACATGGTGCTGGAATCAGGAAGTAACACACATGTAGAATAAGTGAATACCAAGTTGTTATAGCAACCTGGCTAAATTTGAACGTGTACGCCAGGACTACCAGTACCATTGGGTATATAAATGGCTGAAGGGTGACAAGATGCGCAGACCACCTAGACAGCGTAAACGCATAACTCGCCCCAAAGTCGCAACAGTAGATGTCACTTCGGGTGAATCTGCTTCTGATAGTGAAGCACTAAGGGATCCGGCAGTTTTTTTAGGGAACGCAGAAGGGGGAATTATCACGAGGAGCCAAGGGAAAGGCGCAGAAGGAGGAGAACACGACGTGGACAGAAGGGCAAAGCCAACTCCACGAGGAAAACCTCCAATGAGGCGATAACACCTATTTTCAATTTATCACATAGAGTATTGAATAAACAAGAAATAGAAATTTTGGAACATGGCCTTTCATTTGTACCCACTGCTGACCCTAATCAGTTTAAATGGAATGTGGAATTGTTTAAGTTTGGGAGAAACATGCGCCTCAAAGATTACTACCATAAACCGAAGGAACAAGAATCATTGCAAACTTATGGAAGTGCTGATTTACAGGATCATTATACAACACAGTTTAGACCGAAATCCAATTTTGATCCACAGACCCACAAAGCCTCTATTAAGACGTACCTCGGTACTGTAGAAAGACTTACACAAGAAACTATTCGAAATCATAAAGTTACTAGGAGAAACATCTCCTTATCACAGATGAAGAATATTAAAAACTTGGCTGAAGACCCCAATATTGTCATTAGACCTGCAGACAAAGGGGGAGGCATAGTGGTCATGGATTATACCAACTATACAGGTGACATAAGACAACAATTACAAGATGTCAATGTCTATTAACAGTTAAATAGTGATCCGACAAATAAAATTGCAACAATAATAGAGAACACCTTATTAATGGGTCTTGAAGCAGGATATATAGATTTACAGCTATACAATTTTTTATTGAAAAGAAACCCAAGGATTCCCATTATATACAATATACCAAAGATACACAAAGATCCAATTAAGCCACTGGGGAGACCTATAGTGTCAGCCATTGGAAGGATCCTAGAACCAATTGTGAAATGGCTAGACCATCTATTTCAAGGACCTATAGCTGAAATACAAACCTGCATTTGGGATACACCAACATTCATAACAAAAATGAATTCACTTGACTTCGGCATGGAACCCATAATTCTGATAACAATGGATGTGAGAAATCTATACACGGTAATCCCACACGAGGAAGGAGTTGAGGCTATGAGACAAACACTTTGTGCAGCCACTACATACCAAGGACCACCAATAGAATATGTGTTGGAATTATTATCATTAACATTTAAAAATAACTACTTTAGGTTTGAGGAGGACTGGTTTCTACAAGTCGCAGGCACATCCATGGGGGCAGCGATGGCCCCTATGTATGCTAACTCCTACATGCATATCTATGAGAAAAAGTACATCTCCTCCGGATTCAACCATCTCATTATGGCATACTTTCGCTACATCGACGATCTGTTGATTTTTTTGAAAGGAACAGTATTGGAATCGCAAGAAATGGTTCAGCATTTGAATGAACTAGATACTCCAATTAGGTTTACATCGAACATTAGCGCATCTACTAGTCAATATTTAGATTTGGAAATATCTATCAAAGAACAAGGTATCACACACTGTATATATAAAAAAGATACAGACCGGAATACGTTGCTGCACAATAAAAGTGCACATCCGAGAAAGCTGAAGGAATCACTGCCCAAAGCGCAATTTTTGAGGGTTGGACGCAACAATTCGGATCAACACAAGATGAAGGAACAGATAGAGGAGATGACTCCAAAATTCCTCGAAAGAGGATGCTCAGGGCACAACAGGAAGCAAGGAATGCTAATGCCAATATGCGGATCAAAAAGCCACCAGCGGTGGTATTTCCTATGGCCTACAATGACGCTTCACCTAAAATAGTCAAAATCATCAAACAAAATTGGAAGATGCTGGCAAGCGACGACACCTTCCTAAAAGTGTTCAAAGAAAATCCATTGATTTGTTTCAAATTGAATAAAACATTGAAGGACATATTGGTACACAATGATCCGATTAAAAGCTATAGTCAAGAAGCGACAATCCAGCAACGTGGTAGTGTCTGCTGTTTAGGGTGCGTTACATGTAGTCATATGACCCCGTCAAGAACTTTTCAACATCCACATAATAATAAAGTGTTTAAAATACAACACACAATTACATGCAAAACACCATTTGTATAACATGTCCATGTGGGTTGTCATATATCGTCAAAACTGAAACCCCATTATGTGATAGGATACATGGACATAGGTCGGCCATACGGGTGGCATACCGAGATGGACGCTCAGAACAACCTGCGGCACATCACTTTTTGAATATGAAACATCCGCTTTCTTCATTAAAATTTATTGCAATAGACCACATTCCGATACCCAGGCGAGGGGGAGATCGTGGCAAACTTCTCCTTAACAGAGAGACTCTATGGATTTTCCAGTTAAATGCGATTGCACCCAAAGGACTGAACAAGATGATTTCCTTTCATTCATTTCTTTAAAAGTTGAACCCCTATGCATTAGGAATAATGTTTTTAATGGTTTTTAGAAGTTTATATTTGGTACATTGGTTTAATATAGTATTTGTTTTATGTACATAGGTAGATGGCTATTGTTACTTATATCATGAGGCACGTGTTTCACTTTAATATTTACAGAACAATTTTTCCAGCACTTTGATTTTTTTCAGCACTTTATTTGCAATTATAGCACTTGAGAAATAGGCACTATCACTTTTATACAGTATGTTCTGTTATGACAGCACTTTAACCCCTTAAGGACACATGACTAATGATGTCCCGAACAGTTTGCCGAACGGTTCGCGAACGGTTCGCCACAAACGGTTCGCCACGGACTCATCATTGAGTAAACTTTGACCCTGTACCTCACAGTCAGCAGACACATTCCAGCCAATCAGCAGCAGACCCTCCCTCCCAGACCATCCCACCTCCTGGACAGCATCCATTTTCATTTTCATTCATTGTGAAGCTGCATTCTTAGTGAGCTGTCCAGGAGGTGGGAGGGTCTGGGAGGGAGGGTCTGATGCTGATTGGCTGGAATGTGTCTGCTGACTGTGAAGTACAGGGTCAAAGTTTACTCAATGATGAGTCCGTGGCGAACCATTCGCGAACCGTTCGGCGAACCATTTGGGACATCACTACACATGACATGTGTGGCATGTCATGATTCCCTTTTATTCCAGAAGTTTGGTCCTTAAGTGGTTAATAAGTATGAGCTATATAACTCCATCACATCATGATTGGTCCATCAATCCATTAAGCACTTTATAATAATTTAGCAAGCACTTTATATAAAGCATACTTGGTCACATTATGATTGGTCCATCAATCCATAAAGCACTTTATAATAAATTAATAAGCACTTTGTTTTAAGTAGACTTGGTCTCATCTAAAGACCTCTAATTACATGATATTTTCATTCTAGCTCTGATATAACCAATTTAAATCTCTTGTAAGGGAGATAGGGTAGCCACTTCCTATGTTATGATATGTATATATGGATGTATTATTTATTTGAATTTTATTTTTCTAAGCTACTTTTTTCCTCTTTAATACTTTCTGTATTTACTTCTTATCACCACTTGGGCTGGGGATATAGGCACTATATCTTTAATATGTATGCATGCAACACAGCCAGGTTGCTATAACAACTTGGTATTCACTTATTCTACATGTGTGTTACTTCCTGATTCCAGCACCATGTGACTTCCGTTGCTGTGTCAACGCGTGACGTCATCATGTCATGTGGGGGCGTGGCCTCGCTCGCACATGCGCATGGGACAATGGGGGACGCCAGGGGTACCACTCCCACTATTCTCAGCACCAGGGGTAAGTCATTTCTTCACTAATTCCACTCATATTTATGGTATATAAATGCACTGTTCTACTATATTGTTTATGCCTGATCTTGATGAAAGTCCCTGCTGGAACTGAAACGTTGATCTTTTTTTTAATGGATATTTCATAAATTGTAAGTTTTTAACCTTTAAAAACCCGAGAGTGCTGATCACTATTTGAATTTATTTGAATTTTCCTGGATTTCAAGCACCCGGTTACTAATTCATCAAAGCATGAGTGCAAGGACTTTTCTATCTTTTATATATATATATATATATATATATATATAGTGTCCAACCAAGAGTGGAGTACATTGACGTGGCAGGTTTATGCATTGTATGATCATATACTGTAACTAAACCCCTATTATTTTTGACGTTGGCAACTTAGAGAAAAGGAAAGTCTGTCTTTTCCAGATATTTAGCATGAAACTGCAGAAGATTTTTATAGATGAAATCTAAATTGTGTTTGCTGTATTTTGAATCTTTCCCCAAATGCTGTTACTCAAAAGAATAAAAAAAAATAGTCTTCAATATATAAATTTACTGACGGAAGTAAAACATACAGTTCGTCTGATTTTTCTTTGTATTTAGTCTGTGGAAAATAAATACAGCGACTGTATGTTTCAATAATGTAGATTATTCTTAATATTGATGAGTGTTATTACAGACTTCCATTGGACTGCCAAAGACACATGAGATAAATCTGCTCATAACTGTAGCTTAATCCTGCTCACATTAAAACCTGGAAGAATTAGCTTTTGTGCAGTTGTTAAAGGATAATAATAAATGCACAGAGGGAAGGAGATCAAACTACTATTACACCACAACCTTAAAATCCTAATTTCTATAACTACCTTTGTAAGAAACCGTTTCTAATTTGTTAAAAAAGAACCTGCAGGAGGCAATTTAAATCCATCTTTGTAAAACAATATGTAGATGTTTCAATTAAAAATTAATAAAGTAAAAATTGAAAATCCTTCACTTTACACGCAAATTTCCAGGATGTTACATAAAGCTCAGACTACTCCAGAAAATAGCTAAAAAAATATTAATTCAAGCTGAGTACATCCACCAGAGTTGCAGAAGACACAAGTGAAGATGCATTTTGTTTGTGTCTTTCTTCCCCAAGCCCCTTTCACATGTCTCTTAGCCCCAGCCCCATTGTCTCTTACTCCCTTTCCCCAGCCCTTCTGTGAGTCTCTTTCCCAGGCCCCAGCAGCTCTGTGTGTCTCATTCTCCGCCTTCCCAGCCCCTCTGTGTTCGTCTTCCTCAGCTTCTCTGTGTGTGTCTCATGTTCCCCTTTCCAAACCCCTCTGTCTCTTTCTCCCCACACACCTCCGTGTTACTTTTTACTGCCCAGCCCCTCCATGTGTCTCATTACCCCACAGCCCCCCATGTGTCTCATTCCACCCTCTCCAGTCTTCCATGTGTCTCAGTAGCCCCTCCATGTGTCCCATTAGCCCGGATCCCTCCATGTGTCCTATTAGCCCTCCCTCCATCCATATAGCCCCCCCAGCCCTCCATGTGTCCCACTAGCCCTCTCTCTCAGCCATCCATGTGTCCCACTAGCCCTCCCTCCTAGCCCTCCATGTGTTCCTGTAGCACCCTCCCAGCCATCCATGTGTTCCTATGCCCCCTCCTAGCCCTTCAGGAGTCCCTATACCCCCTCCCAGCCCTGTATGTGTCTCATTAGCCCTCCCATGTGTCTCAGTAGCACCCCCTGTGTGTTCCAGTAGCCACCCAGCCCTCCATGTTCCCTATTAGCCCTCCCTACCAGCCCTCCATGTGTCTCAATAGGCCACCTCCCAGCCCCCATGTGTCCCACTAGCGATCCCTCCCAGCCCCCATGTGTCCCATTAGCACCCTCCCAGCCCTCCATATGTCCCTATAACCCCTCCCAGCCCTCTGTGTCCCTATACCCTCCTCCCAGCCCTCCATGTGTCCCATTAGTTCCCCCAGCCCTCCATGTGTCCCTATACCCCCTCCCAGCCCTCCATGTGTTCTTATATTCCCCTCCCAGCCCTTCATGTGTCCCATTAGTTACAACCAGCTCTCCCTGTGTCCCTTTAATTTTCCCCACCCTAGCTCTCCCTTTCTCCCATTAGTTCCCCTTCCCCAGCTCTCCCTGTGTCCCATTTGCCCCCTCAGCTCTCCCTGTGTTGCATTAGTTCACCCCCCAGGTGTCCCATTAGTTTCCCCCCGGCCCCCCGTTGACCGATTAGTTTCTCCCCAAGCCCCCAGGTGTCCCATTTGTTCCCCCTCCCAGCCCCCATGTAACATAGAAACATAAACATAGAAACATAAAACATAGAATGTGATAAGAACCAAGAACCATTCGGCCCATCTAGTCTGCCCAATTTTCTAAATACTTTCATTAGTCATTGGCCTTATCTATAGTTAGGATCGCCTTATGCCTATCCCACGCATGTGTCCTATTAGTTCCCCCCCTAGGTGTTCCATTAGTTCCCCTCCCCCAGTCCCCAGGTGTCACATTAGTTCCACCCCAGGTGTCCCATTAGTTCCCCACAGCCCCCAGGAGTCCCATTAGTCCCCTCCAGCCCCAGGTGTCTCATTAGTTCTCCCCAGCCCCAGGTGTCCCATTAGCCCCCAGTCCCCAGGTGTCCCATTAGTTCCCCCCAGCCCCAGGTGTCCCATTAGTTTGCCCCCCTCAGGTGTCCCATAAGTTTCCCCCAGCTCTCCCTATACCTTGCTGTAGTGTGGCTGAGCAGGCAGACCGCGTGGTTGAGCTCCTGCTCACTGTACCCGGTCTGACAGAAAGCAATCATGTGCTCTCTGTGAGCACTTCCTGTCAGACCGGGCAGTGGAACACAAGCTCCTCTACATGCGGTCTGCCTGCTCAGCCACGCAATACTCTGTGACCGGCAGTAGGGGAGCACATCCCCTCCTGCCGGTCACCCTGTAATTGCGCCGTGCGATGCGGGCTGGTGCGCACTAGGCGGCCGGGCACCGGCCCGTTAGTATGCCAGCACACCGGGAAATTTCCTGGTATCCCGGTGGGCCAATCAGGCCCTGGACTTATGGAACCACCTGAAGGGTAAGTTTGATCTGTTATTTTCCTCTGCCCTCAGACATTTATTCATAATGTTAGAGTGATATATGGCCCCATCCCCATTTATAATATAATCAATACATTTGCTCACCTTTAGTCCCCTGGCATGCCAATCTCTCCGTGGCAGCCACTCCTTCCAAGCTAAAAATCATTAATACTGATGATCTGACCCAATCCAATGCACCCCCATAATGAAGCTAGTGCACATGTGTTACACTAATCAGCATCTACTCATAGAGTTGGTTTGACTGAATGCATCTCTATGGGGAACATTTGAGGTCTCCATGCAGAGTGTGGAGATGTTAAACGTTCTTCCTAGAGTGATTGCAAGACCACAACCAGGAAGCTTCTCTAGTGGCAGTGACAGTGACAGCCACTAGGTGTGGCTATCAGGAGAAATGAAAAACATTTAAATATTGCAGCTTAACTGTGACTGCAGGGACAGTCTCTTGCCCCAGAACCACTACGTAAGACTTCCAACACTTAAAGCACTTTAGCTAACTTAAGTGCTGTAAGTGTGAATAGTGTGTCCTCTTTATTTTATTTTTTATTTTTATTTTTTACAAAAAGTGTAGATTTTAAAATAAATTGGCATATTTATAAATTAACCTTGTTACAGCTATACACAAGAAGCAGGCCCACAGCACCTGCCTTGCAAAGACAACTCAATGAGCTTCATTGGGATATCTGTGATTGCATGGCCTAAGTAAGTCTGGGATGGGGAAAGGGGGAGATCGTGCAAATGCTGCAGTCAGATATACCCCCAATTAAAAAAATGCAGGAATAAATTCATGCATGTTTTCATTAGAGGTATACCTAAAAAAATCCAATGCAGTGTTCCTTTAAGTTGTAAGTGTTCTGTTGCTTAGTGTCCATTTAAATGAGTGCCCAAAATTCCTCTACAGCTAACTTGATTTGACTGCTTTTTTTATGAATAACACATGATCAGATTTGAAATTCTTACAGATTTAAAATATTGACATGAACTTACTGAAATGTTTAATATTTGTCAGTACAACAAAACCACAAAGCTTTAATACCATGTTTTTATTCTTCGAGTGAATATAAATGCGACTTCTCTAAGGCTGCCCACAGGAGCGACTACATATAATAGAATTTTCTTTTTTTATAATTAACAATGCAGGTGGTATGCGGGCTGACGCTGCATCTTTGTTATTTCTAGTTCAGTACAAACAAAGAAAAATGTGAATCACTGACAAAAATGCTACAGCCAGCTAATAGCATATAGAAGGTATGCGTGGAAATTTCAAAGTGGGTGTAGTATTACATAACAGAATAAAACATATGAGCAAATGTAACTTTTCTAGCTGCCCAAACTGTGACACATAGGAGTATAAAACATGTAGTTATATAACTAAAGAAAAACAAGGATAAACAGTGGGGTTTATTCATTAAATATCATTTTGTAGGAAAAAAAGAATTCAAAATTTAGGTTCCATAGCCAACCTCTGATTGGAGTTGGAGAGTTTTTACATCTCAGCGACGGTTGCCTTACATTTTTCTATTCATGTTTATTTCACTGCAATTCGGTGTTTAGCAAAAAAACAACAAAAATAACACATGGTTTCTCAACAACAAAAAAAGATGGTATAAATATATTTGACAAATGATGACTTTACCAACTAAATGTATAAAAGTACATGAAAATTATTGTTGCTTTTATTTTCCTCTATTGTAGTTTTCTGCCAACTAATGTAAAAACATTGGTTTTCATTCAACTCAATTGAAGGCTCCGTAGCTGTAGTGGACATGTGAGACTGGTTTTCAGGGTTCAACATTAAGCAGGGGCGAGTGGGTACTATGACCCAGGTAGCTGCACCCAGAGGACCTCAATGCTGAGTTGTTTATTTTGTTTTGTTTTTTAACATTTCTCTACCAAATATTTGGTACGAGGCAGAATGCTAAAATTTCTCATGGGGACCCAGCTCACTGTATGAATTGGAAATAGAAGAAGAGATGTGTGCAATTATCTGGTCCATTGCACACACCTTTCTCATTTCTATTTGCAGACAGCATGCAGAGTTAATCTCCTCACCTTGAATCTGGAGAGAACCAATAACAGGAGAGCAGTGACAGAGGTACAGGAGAACAGACAGAGAGGTACATGAGAGCAGTGAAAGAGGTACAGGAGATAAGAAAGAGAGATACAGGAGATCAGTGAGAAAAGTGCAGGAGAGCAGAGAAAAAGGTACAGGAGAGCAGAGAGAGAGGTACAGGAGAGCAGAGAGAGGTACAGGAGAACAGCGAGAGAGGTACAGGAGAGCAGAGAGAGGTACAGTAGAGCAGAGAAATAGGTACAGGAGAGCAGAAAGAGAGGTACTGGAGATCAGCGAGAGAGGTACAGGAGAGCAGTGAGAGAGGTACAGGAGAGCAGACAGAGAGGTAGAGGAGAGCAGAGAGAGAGGTACACATACACCTCTTCCCCCTTTTCTAACTCACTAAGGAATATGACATTGACCTGTTGAAGGTGACTTGCACATGGTGGGGATATGGAAAATGGTTTGAGAAAGTACAGGGTTCCCATGAACACTAACAGGGTTGTTCACTAAACTGAGAACTGTCAGGAATTATAATTTAATTCAGATTTAATGCCAAAATAACTGAAACGGGAAAACTCACAGTCAGCTATATTTTCCAGTTCATCTACTTTTGGGATGAAATTTGAAATTTACTTTAAAATCCTGACGATTCTCACATTAGTGAATAGTCCTGTAGGATATTATGAAAAAGGGAAATCATTGCAATACATAAGCATTGCACAAACACATGCAGTTCTTAATTTTTTCAATGACACATCGAGATCAAGCTCTACGTTGTCAGACCCATTTTTTTTTTAAACTATTCATGACTATTTTTTGTAATAATGGGACATACATCTACAAACCTTATCATAAAGAGGTTAAAGTGAATGCCATGTACATTGGATCAGAGCCTGGAGAAAAACTACACAAGAGAGTCATTAAGAGGTAAGCATTTCTATTTTTTTTAATGCATTATATAAATTATTCATTAAAACTGGGTAGCAAATTTCTATCCAGAAGAGTCATATTAGCAACATGAATGTAAAACATGTGCTTGACATTTGGTAACTCAGCTCATCTCAATACATTTCTGGTCTATTAGCAAGTAATCCAGACAATAAAGTTTATTTTTTTTCATGAATTATTAAAAACTTTGTCGGTTTTGCCTTTTGGCATTGGAAGAATAGAAGAACCCAGATGTTAAAAGAACTTTAATAACAGGAAAAAACTGCTACATAGACATTTGTAATTTAGCAATAGCATAAAGTGGAAAGAGAACATTTGTGAATTTATCATAATTGAGTATATTTCTGTTCTAAGTTCACTCATAATACCTGAACTACATCATGCAGAATTATTCACTAAATTGTGAATTGCTGGGAAAGCTAAATTAATTCAAAGCGAATATCAAATATCAGGCCAAAATAGCGGAATTGGAAACATTCGCCAGTTTTCAAGTTTGTTCCCTAAAATTAGAAATTCCTGACAATTGTCACGTAAGCGAATAACCATGGTAGTCCTAATAATGGATAAAATTAATCTTTAAAAATTCACACTTTTTATGTTTTTATTTTACCCATTGATTAAACAAGTATTGCAAGGATTTTAGTGACATTCCATGATATAGACCCATTTACTACTCCAGAAGTTCTAGAAACTACAAGTATAAGTTTAATGAACCACATTCTGGAAAAATTAAGAGAAAAACACAAATGTTGGTCATCACTATTGGTGTCTACTCTTTAATGAGCATTTTTGTTGAGTCAAACAAATTGTAACTTTTTAACAAGGCCACTAAGAACTTGAGTGCATCCATGGAAAGGATAGATTGGTTTAAAAAAAAAAAAAAACACATGATACTGAAAACAGATTTCACTTGGTCTTTACCAATGTTAATCAGTAATAAAATAAAAAGTAAAAAAATATGGATACATTGTTTTCCCTTGTGGGTTGTTTTAATCCTATGAGCCTGAAAATAACAAGAAACATGTTTTTGGCTATATTGATCTACACTGATCAAAATTATAAAGGCAACACTTTTGTTTTTGCCCCCATTTTTCATAAGCTGAACTCAAAGAGCTAAGACTTTTTCTATATACACAAAAGGCCTATTTCTCTCAAATACTGTATTGGTTTGGTCCGGAGGGGGGGGGGACGTCCGAAAACCAGTCAGTATCTGGTGTGGCCACCATTTGCCTCACCCAGTGCAACACATCTCCTTCGCATAGAGTTGATTAGGTGAAGAGAACACCTCTCTAAAGTGCCAGATGCCATTGAATGTGAGCATTTGCCCACTCAAGTCGATTGCATCGACGAACTGCAGACAGGTCGAGACCCCGATGAGGATGACGAGCATGCAGATGAGCTTCCCTGAGACGGTTACTGATAGTTTATGCAGTAATTATTTGGTTATGCAAACCGATTGTTGCAGCAGCTGGTCTCAGACGATCTTGGAGGTGAAGATGCTGGATGTAGAGCTTATGGTAGAGAAATAAACATTCAGTTCACAGGCAGCTCTGGTAGACATTCCTGCAGCCAGCATGCCAAGTGCACGCTTCCTCAAAACTTGCGACATCTGTGGCATTGTGCTGTGTGATAAAACTGCACATTTCAGAGTGTGCGTTTAATTGTGGCCAGCCTAAGGCACACCTTTGCAATAATCATGCTGTCTAATCAGCATCTTGATATGCCACAGCTGTGAGGTGGATGGATTATCTTGGCAAAGGAGAAGTGCTCACTAACAGATTTAGACAGAGTCGTGAACAATATTTGATAGAAACAGACTTTTTGTATACACAGAAAAAGTATTAGATCTTTGAGTTCAGTTCATTAAAAATGGAGGCAAAAACTAAAGTGTTGCGTTTATAATTTTGTTCAGTGTATATTGTTCTATAAGAAATGCATATATCACTATGATACCTCAATGCAAAACATGGCAAACATCTGTGCAAGACAAAGCAAGAGTCCAGTTTAAATCTGCAAGCCATAGCATTTAAAATTAGTAATGCACTAAAAACTGACCTTCAAAACAAACTTGGCTGCAGGGTTATCATATGTGCATTTGGCAATCATCTGATATTTCGCCTGACCCTTCTATAACCGGATTTCAACGAGGATCCTGCCTGATCTGTTTTGGATGGAAAAGACAGCATTTGGGGCACTGGCATAAGCTAAAATTCTGTACAGATAACTGTTAGCAGAGTTTTAGACCAGATCTGTAGTAAGTGTTGATATCAATAGGTGTGCAATAGCAAATTGAGACGCCTGTGTCTACCTGTTCTGTACATTAAAAAGAATAAAAATGCATCTACTAAGGTTCTCCACCTCCCCACCCCCCCATCTAGCACAATATATATTGTTTTTTTAATGGTGTTTTTATGTCACTCTACTTTTTTTAAACAATAAAAGTTATTCAATAAAAGTTAATCTATATACCTTGTTCTATTATACTGAGGGACCTACTTTGGTCTTATGTGTTTAGGCATTTTTAGACTATAGTTATTAGTCTCTACACCATAACCTTTGCAATGATGTAGAGTTGTGAGGGTACTCAAAGTGACGATTTAAATGTTACCCACATGAGATAACATTATAATTAATTGTATATACTGTATGTAACATGTAAGCCTCTACGGGACAATCTGACTAATAATAAAAGATCACATAAGCCAATATCATTAGGAAATCATATTTTACACCTAAAATATTAAATAGTATCTTTGGAAAAGATATCAAAATATCACATTGACAAAATTAGTTCAACGTCATGAACAGCTAAATAATCCCATACATTTCAAATAAGTAAAAGTCTTTCATTAAGAGATGTTCTAAACCTCCTACATATCTTTAAATATAGCACTGTGTCACCTAATTTTCTGTTTCATGTTGACTAGTAGGTGTGTTTCTTCCTGTCCAATTTGTGTATATTAATAGTTTTACCTGTCTAGCATCTCCAAAAATGTCTTTGAAATTTTACTTTTCTCTAAAAGTGCAGTAAAAAAAGGCAATGTTAGAGCAACTAGCAAATGTAAAGATTGATGGCACCATAAAACATTTACAGATTGCAAACAACACTTTGCATGAACAAACACAAATGTAGACCTTTGAGAATGTAGAAGTCAAAACACCTGCACTCCCATGTTACTGTAGGAGCCGCTCCTCACATATTGTCTAGTTATTCTCATTATTGACATATATTTTGATGTCTTGCCTAGGTCTAGCCTAGAAAGTTTGCCACTATTTAAAGGACACGACTAATACATTTATTTATTTTTATTATATTTATTATAAAGATGTAGATTTTAGCCATATATTCTATTCTCTAACCCTACAATACTTCCCATAACCTAAAACCTATATCCCTTTACCCTATTTCCTAACTATTAATCCAATTCCAAGTTCACATTCTTCCCCAGCCCAGACTTTCTGGGGCTGCCCAATCACAGACTTCCAATGCAGCTCAAAGAGATGACTTTACAAGGCTCTGATCTATTGGCTGCCTCTTGAGTCTAACTTCATTAAGCTACACTACCAGGACGTAACAGGACCTGTTGTGTGATTGACAACCCTATGGGGTGGAACAAGAGCAATTTATAAAAGAGTCAATCTTCACTGAAATCTGCACTTTTTGGAATATAACAAAATAAAACGACACTCTTCACACATAAAGCACTTCAGAAAGCTGATGTGCTTTACTGGTCTGGTGTGTCCCTTTAATAAAACATACATAGGAAATAGTGCAGGACACTGCGATATAAAATAAAATAAAATCAGTTTTATCACATTGCCAGCATATTCACAGATGTTTAAAATTATAGAAGGGGATATTTAGGTTTAAAAAGGCCCTGCTCAAGCAAGCTGACAATCTACAAGGATTTGAGGCAGACACATATTTATATTTTGGTGTCCTTACCAAGGACAGATTGGTTGTCTGGCTAGGATTTGAACCTAGGTTTCCCAATTCCAACATAATGATGCTGTCTCTGCCCTAACCAGCTTAACACAGGTCACTGAAGGACCTTCAGTTTCAGCCACATCATCCCATATGTTTAACTCATGTTACTTTATAGTGACTTCTTCTACACATGTGGAGACTTTGTTGCCATTAGGATAAATCAGGGTTTAACACTATGGGAACCTTCATAGTAAAGATCTTGCTATGCAAGAGACAATTCCTGTTTCCCACAGTCAGTGATAGTGCCGTGTGGGAAATGACAAAACATTGTCAAACTTTGTCTTTTGATATGTTTTGATAGGCGTATTGATTATATCAGTGCAGTCAGAATGCATATTTTATAAAGGTTAATCTATAAGAAATATTCAGAAATGAAGTGGTCTGGATGCCATGTCCCCTCGTTTCAACCCTGCAGAATGGCAATGTTTTTATTGCAGGGTTTAAATGCCTCTAGTGGCTGTCACTCAATGGGAAAGCACTGGGTTGGGTGATCTATCTTGATCATCTCAGTCACAGTCAAGCAGGTGGTGTGGTAGCGCAGAGACCAGCGCCGCGATGGGAGGAAAGGTAAGTTAGCTATCCTGTTTACTCCCTACAGGTGGGGGCCAGGGACCTAGATGACTACCGGGGCACTATAGTGTTAGTAATACAATTTTGTATTCCAAACACTATTGCGTTCCTTTAAGGAATCTTTCAGAGTAATATAGTTTTCTGAATAATTGACGACCAGGGATTGAAATGCAAAATAATGTCTCTACTCGATTGCCATCTTCTCACATTTTTGTTTTGGTTCACTGCAATATAGATACTATGCAATATCTACGAAAAAGTTAGTGCCTTTGGCAAGAATAAACTGTGAGAATCATGGGGATTTTTGCGTTTAACTGTTTTTTGCTCCCAGTGTTCATAACTTTCCTGTAATAAATGCTTGGAATTTACTCAAAGTAGAAGAAACACTCAGAGCTGCTTCACCAGTGTGGGTATTAGCATTGGCACAGAGCTCATTGTCAAAGGAATTCTTCAGGCATCATAACAACTTTATATCAATGTTAAATATAAATAAAAAGACCCAATACTCTCCCTAAATAAGGAGAGCAATGAGAGGGGAGCACAACAGAAATAGAATCATAGTGAAAAAACTAAAGGGAACCTTATCTTTACCTTTTACCCAAAGGTGAAGTGTCTGTAATGACTAATTACCTTGGCACCGCACAGGGCTACTGCCTACCTGATAGTTGGTGCAGGTAGGTACTAGCCCTGTATGGTGCCAAGGTAATTGGGGTCATTGCAGACACTTCACCTTTGGGTCAATATTCTGGAGGGTCCTTTGGTCGGTAATCAATACTCTTGCTATTTCAAGAGTTATTCCCTGTATAGGTGCTTTTCCTGGGCAGTTTCTCATTCATCCCTGGTCATTATATGTGATGATTGGGGAATATGTTTACTCCCCTTCTTTTTCTCTTAAAATTGTGACCCTTTCCATTGTAGTATTGTAGTATAGGACTATTCATACCAGGGTCTTATCCACTAAACCTATGTGATTAAGGACTGGATGCGTTGGGAAACACAAGTTGATTACCTGATATAAAGGCATCTATGTGTCCATAGATGAATATTGCCCATCTTCCTTTTTTTCTTTTTTCCTATCCCTCAGACTCAATTGGTGAATCACTTTATGATGAGCTAATTTTCTGTCTCTTTTATATTGGTATTTAATAAATGATAAGGTTCCTTTTAGTTTTTTTTACTACAATTCTATTCTTCTATTTCTGTTGTGCTCCCCTCTCATTG
Source organism: Pelobates cultripes (assembly GCA_933207985.1). Classification (NCBI taxonomy): domain Eukaryota; kingdom Metazoa; phylum Chordata; class Amphibia; order Anura; family Pelobatidae; genus Pelobates; species Pelobates cultripes. The sequence goes on from OW240914.1 coordinate 311,445,829, forward strand.
CTCTCCTCAGTTAGGGAGCTATTATTAGGGTTACCCCCTATATGGGAGCTCAACATAGGTGACTCTTAGGAGATGAGTCTTAGTAGTATCGCTCCCCCCTTTTTTCTGGGCGGTGGAGAGGCATTGAGTCCCCTCTCCATCAGATTAATTATTATTCATATCACTGTTGCTATTATTGTGTATGGAGTATTCCTGCACAGTCTTATTTTGGAGATAAAGTTGCTTTGGTGCCTAGAGGGTTCCTTTAATGCTATCAATGGTATAGGACAGGTATACGCAACCTTCAGCACTCCAGATGTTGTGGACTACATCCCCCATAATGCTCTTACACCCATAATCCTTGAAAAGCATCATGGAAGGTGTAGTCCAAAACATCTGGAGTGCTGAAGGTTGCCTATGTCTGGTATAGGAGATGGTTTCTGCCTAGCAGAGACACATTGATGGGTTAAAGATCACAAAACCAAACAAACATGCTTTGAATTTTCAAACAGCTCAGAGATGCACTATTTTTGTGCACTCTTTGCTACTGAGAAGAGTAACTTGAAAAAGCACTCAACTCAACTGTGTAATGCATGCACTTTTATGCAGTACCTTAGGATATCTTATTATTGTGCTGGCAGGATTTTGGAAAGACTCTGTCAATATTGTGCACACTTTACATGTCATCAGCCCACACTTCATGCTGGCAACAGACATAATCTGATTCTCCCCTTATAGCCAGACCCTTTAGTCGATTCTTGTGTACCCCTCCCTCACAAACTGCAGCTCTCCCAGCCCTCTTTATCCTTCTCTACATTTATTTTTAATGTTCTCTCCTGCCGCCCTGGCACCCTCTCTAACTCCCCATGCCCGTTTAGATCGTGTGTGTGCTCTGAGATGGATAAATGTTCTATGAGAAGCCTTTGATTGGACCACACAACCTTTTAGTGCTTTTAGCTGTGTTGATAAAAATTTAGGTCCAAAACGGCAATAAGTTATAAAGTGATACACAATTCTACTGCTCAAGCACATGTGCCTGCAAGTTGTCAGCAGATGTCTGAATATTTTCACGTAATCTAAGAGAACCCAGACAAGTGGTCTGACCATTTTCACGCAATCTAAAAAAAAGGTGCAGATGAGTGGTCTCTTACACATAATTGAATATCCAGCAAGTATTCTTCAAACAAACAAATTGATATGAGTAATCACATATCCCAGTTATCAAGCAAGAAATAATTTGTTCAAGCCACATGAAAAGCACAGGTCATCATTTAATCAAAGCTTTTAGAAGTTCGTGGCTTTTCATTCAGGATTGCTGAAAATAATTGAATCTGACTGTGCTACATAATATTTTCATCAAAAATAAAATGATGAAAAGCAATTGTTCACTTTAAACATATGAAACATTTGAAATTTAAAGGGAACAAAACTTATTGTTGTACAAATGTACAAAGTTTAATGCTAAAGCTTGTAGAGAAACTGCTCAAATAAAGTTGCAATGTTTGCATATGGACATAGGGAAAGTATCAATGGCAGAACTACCACGGTTGCAATGGTTGCTATTGCGACTGGGCCCTGGAGTTCCACCATGTAAAACCATTCTTTAGTATACCGCCAATTTAGCAATATACAGTGGAACTTTGGAACTCAAATGGTCCCGTTCTCCCCAATTTGGAAGTCAAATTACAATTTTGAGTAAAAAGTGTTTCGGTACACGAACGTTCCTCGGTACCCGAACACATCACGCGGTATTCACCTCTATGGTAATCTCATTGGTAAACTTGTTGGTACCTCGTTAGTAGGATGCATTACCATTCCATTCTGTTAGGAAACACCTATCTTCTATAAGCAAACAGCTCCATTCTGTCAGCAGAGCTCCATTCTGTCAGCAAACAGCTCCACTCTGTCGACAGAGCTCCATTCTGTCAGCAAAAGCTCCACTCTGTCGGCAGAGCTCCATTCTGCCAGCAAAAGCTCCACTCTGTCAGCAAACAACTCCATTCAGTCTTCAAATGGAGTTCAATTCAGTCTTCAAATAGAGTTCTATTCAATCTTCAAATAGAGTTCAATTCAGTCAGCAAACAGCTCCATTCAGTCTTCAGGGTTCTATTCAGTCTTCAAATAGAGTTGCATTCAGTCTTCAAATAGAGCTCCACTAACTCTTAAAAAAAAAATAATTGAGTCTTTGCATAGAGCTCCATTCAGTCTGCAAAACTCACCATGGGTCCCAAGGATATTAGCCAACCCAAGAGGAAAATTGTGAGAACGACAATAGAGTTGAAGAAATAAATTATTTTAAAACATGAAAGCGGTTTCCGTGTCTCTGATCTAGCAACACAGTTTGGTATGGCCAAATCTACAATTTGTGCTATATTAAAAAATGAAAAAAATAGTTGCGGTGCACTCAGACTACAAAAAATACAACACAAAGAAGGCTTCTAAATTGCCTATCTGAGAATAAATATGGGGATTTAGTTCCACCATATGGCCATATGATGTTAAGCCCACCACTGCTTTCAAAGTACCCAAATGTTGGTGGGTCCTACGCTAAAATGTGGGGGACAAATAGTAAATAGTACTAGTGTTAAAAATAAAGTGTATTATTAAATCCTTGTAAGAGCAAAGTGAGTATACAAAAATAAAGTGATGAAAGCAATTAAAAACAGTGTTAAAACTAAACAATTAAAGTGTTAGTGCTAGAATGAATATACTCACTATTGCAGTTGATATCTGTGTTGAATGGAGAAAATAATAAAAGTGACCTGACTATTGAAAACTCCTCCTATATATACACACCTGTGGCCACCTCTAAAGGGGCCTCTGAAGCTGCGGGGCCTGGGCGGAGTGCTTAACCCCAAAGGAATCTGGTCTGAATTCCAAATATACTGTGTACAGTACTCTGTACACAATATTAAAAAATGAAGACGCCATCAAAGGAGCCAATGTTGCTAGGGGGGTGAAAGCGATTACAAAACAAAGAAGCCATACACTAGAAGAAGTAGACATTTTTTATTGATATGGATAAATGAAAAACAGATAGCCAGTAATAGCATTTCAGAGGCAATCATTTGTGAAAAAGCAAGACATTTGCATGCTGATATTGTGAAAAACACCCCAGAAACAAGTGCTGAGAGTGAGGTTTTCAATGCAAGTAGAGGGTGGTTTGAAAAGTTTAAAAGGTGAAATGGCATACACAGTGTGGTGAGACTTGTTGAAGCTTCCAGTGCTAATAAAGATGGGGCTGAATTTAAAGCCTATGTAGAGGCTGAGTAATTAATTCCCCAACAAGTGTTAAACTGTGATGAGATAGGCCTGTTTTGGAAGAAAATGCCAAAGAGGACCTACATAACAAATGAGGAGAAATCATTGCCAGGACACAAGCCAATGAAGAACAGGCTAACCCTGTTGTTGAGTGAGAATGCGAGTGGGGATTTTAAATTGAAGTCCTTGCTAGTCTACCACTCGTAGAACCCGAGGGTAGTTAAGAAAAACCATGTGCTGAAAAGCAAATTACAGGTGGTGCGGAGGACTAACAGCAAAGCTTTGTTAACCAGGCATTTTTTATTGAGTGGGTTCATGAGGTGTTTGAGCAAAGTGTTAAAAAATACCTGCTTCTTATGGATAATGCTCCTGCTCACCCTCCAGGATTGGAGGGTGAATTGATGAAGGAGTTCAGTTTTATTACTGTGAAGTTTTTTCCCCCCAATACAACTTCTCTTATCCAGCCCATCGACCAGCAAGTAATTTCAAACTTCAAGAAGCTTTACACCAAAGCACTGTTCCAAAGGTGCTTTGAAGTAACCTCAGAGCTAACCCTTAGAGAGTTCTGTAAAAATAATTTTAATATCCTACATTGATTACACCTCATAGATAAAGAATGGAGGGATGTGTCTTATAGGACCATGAACTCAGCCTGGAGGAAATTGTGGCCAGAGGCTGCTACTGAAAGAGTCTATGACGGTATTGAACAAGACTCTCCTGTTGTTGAGGAAATTGTGTATTTGAGGAAATCTGAGGAAATCAATGGGCTTGGAGGTGTATGATGAATATGTGCAGGAGTTAGTGGAGGATCACCAGAACAAACTCACCACAAAAGAACGCTAAGACCTTCAGAGGGAGCAGCAAAAGATAGCATCTGAGGAATTGTCTTCAGAGGAGAAGAAATTTGTGCGAAGTGGGTTGAAGTGCAAATTTTTGTTAAAAAATATCACCCTGATAAAGCTGCTGTAAGTCATGCTACAAACATGTTCAATGATAATGCTATGTCTTACTTTAGACACATAGGAAACAACAAGTCTCAATAGACAGATTTGTAGAGATGAAAAGGTCCAGTGAACCTCAACCAGGTTTCAGTGGTGTGAAACAATCAAGGGAAAGAACGCCAGAACAGTTGGTATCTATTGTAATTACAGAAGGCGACTCCCCATCCAAATGATAGCTGTTCTCTTTTCCACTAACCATCAATTCTCATCATTACTGGTAAAGTGAAGTGACATTTTCATTTCATTTACTGTACATTGTGTTTATTATTTTATTTCTAAATGATTTTATGCATGTAAGGCATTATTAAACAGTACAATTTGTGTTAAAATATTGTAATCTTGGGGGTCTGGAATGGATTCATCAAATTTACATTAATTTCTATAGGACATGTTGATTCGGTTCTTGAACATTCTGGAATGAATTAAACTCCAGTTCCGAAGTTCCAATGTACTAAATAACAAATTACCACAGGGAGTACTTTGAAAGCTGTCACAGGTTTATAATAGCAACACCCTGGCTCATTTAATGAGCACTTGACTAAAAGAGTGTCTAATGTGGTTTGCACTACCGGAGGTGCAGACTACACACTCCCCCGATGAACTACCAGGGATACAGGGATGCTGCAAATACTGTCTTTTTAGAGAAAATGCAGTGTTTACATTATAGCATAGGGATACCTCCATTGGGCACTCCTTAGATGGCTGCTAAAGGTGCTTCCTTGGGCAGTGCTGCAGAGTAAGCAGCACTGCCATTTAGTGTCTCGGTCCCCTGCATGCAGACACTGAACTTTCCTCATAACGATACATTGATTCAATCCATCTCTATGAGGAGATGCTGATTGGCCAGGGCTGTGTTTGACTTGATCTGCCTTCTTGACAGTCTCAGCCAATCCTATGGGGAAGCACTGTGATTGGCTCAGTCTACCACTTCTGATGATGTCAGCAGACAGGGGCAGTTCACAGGCAAACAGTGGCAGAGCCAGGAGATACAGAGGGAGCAGACTTGATTACAAGTAAGATCTTATTATATTTAGGGAGGCAAGAGGGGAAAGTGGGGCTTGATGGTGATTTTAACATTATATATGATGTTATCCTGACATCGACATCACTACTGGGAGCGTGAGTGAGCTGTGCAGGAAGAGCACAGAAATCCCAGCCAAGCAGCAACCGCTAGTCAACAGGCGGAGGATCCACTTCAGCCCTCCCAGAGCAAGGTAGGGATGTTGGGTGGACCTCTTACTTACTAAATGTGTGTATGAATGTGATTTTTATTTTTTTTGACAATCAATTTTTATTGAAATTTTTCTTTTTGTTATATCAGTGCATGGTTGGGTACAGAAATAAAGAAGGGCCATGGTGCATATAAAATTCGTTACAGGAGACAACTTGTGTCCTAATATGACAAACGGGTCAAGAGTGTAACAACCAAACATTGACATTGTAACATGAAGGTATAATAGCTTAGGGAGATCAGCGGCATAGTTTAAGTGCACAAAAGTGTGACCAAGTGGGGGGTGAACGGTCCAGCTGTCTTTTAAGTGTACCCCTGACCAAGGGGGCAGCAGGAGGGATTGGGGGATTATTGGTGTTAGAGCACTCCCCTTAGTGTATGGGTGAGTACCCTGTCATCTGAGAGCCGGAGCATCTATCTACGGGTGAGTAGGCTCGATGTAGCTAGCTGAACTAGGCTGAACACATGTATTGTATCTGGCCAAACAATTGTCTAATTTGTAGATAATAAAACTGAATATGAAAAATAGTAAAAATGTTTAAACTAAACATAAAAGGTTCGAACTACAGCTTCGCAACTGTCAGCATCCACTGTGTTCAAGTCCCTGGTGAGGAAGTCGGGAGCATCCCAGAGGGTGAAGGGACAGCTCTCTGTGGGTCTCGTGCCTGTGAGCTGGTTCGTTGTGCAGGGTCTGTCTTTGGGCCCGTCAAGCCCAGTTTAAGGAAAAAATGTGGTGCTTCGGCTGGCGTAGATATTTTGTGTACTGTCCCTTCGTGTGACACCACCAGGAACCTGGGTGATCTCCAATGATATTCCACTCCTGCCGCTCTAAGTTGGCTGGTAACAGGATTCAGGGATCTTCTCCATTGCAGAGTGGACCTTGTAAGATGTTGGTAGAAGGAGAATATGGAGCCTTCAAATGTTAGTGGCATCTTGCCCTGCAGTGCTGTCAGCAGGGATCCTTTGTACTGCGAGGTAGAGCAGCGGACTATGACGTCTCTTGTCATTGGCGTCTGAGCTTTGCCTGAGATCTGCAGTCAGTAGATTCCATCCAGGTCAAACTTCTTTTCCTGGCATGGTGGAAGCACTGAAGCCACCAGCCTCCGCAGATAGTGAGGGAGCTCATCAGGCATGAGTGGGACTGGTATGCCCCTTATTTTCAGATGGTTGTGCCGTGACCTATCATCTAGGGCGGTGTAGTGGAGTATCAGGGCTTGTTGAGTAGCTTGTAGGGTTAAAACAGTGTCTGTTAGGGACGACAAGCCCATCTTGAGATCAGTGATGTCACCGACAAGTCTATCTTGAGGTCAGTGATGTCGCCCTCTGATGCTGTTACCCTGTCCGTTACAGCTTGTAAATACGCTTTTATCCCTGCCACATCGGCTGCTAATAGGCCCTTTTATCTCTATATTCAGGTTACGAAAGTCACGTTGCGTGACCAGGGCTGATCCCTCTGTGTCCCCTGCAGGGTGAGGTACCTGTTCTGAGGCTGGGTCAGGCTGTGTCCCTCCTGCACCAGTTGGTACAGTCTCGAGTCCCACCGTTGCCTCTATTTTGGTTAGTGGCTGCCGCTGAAGCATGGACCCAATGTCTCTGGTCCCCAAAGGTGGTTCCTGGTTCAGCTTCTGTGTCCATTGCCCCATGGTTGGTGTCCGGTTAGGTAGAGGAGCGGGCGGGAAAGCCTCCATGTCCTCAAAGGGCTCTAGGCCATCTAGTAGCGCAGACAGTTCTAGGCCTGTGGGTGGTCTGTAGGCCCCAGACCTCCGCTTTTGTCATTTCGCTTTGGTGGTGAGTAGAAACGGCATAGAATGCCTGTTGGTGTGCACGTCAGGGTATGCCGGTGCTTATGCATGCGGTGATGGGGTGAGTCCCCCAAAAACAGGGTGATATTCAGCTTCGCGATCGGAGCGTTGCAAGATGGCATCTGCTCCGGCTCAAGGTTAGGCTCCACCCCTGAATGTGATTTTTTTGTGTGTGTGTGTGTATGTCAGTAATTATGTGTATATGTGATTGTGTTTGTGTATGTCTGTGATTGTGTTTCTGGTTAAGCGTGTGTTTGTTGTGATTGTGTGTGTCTGTGATTATGTGTGTATGTGGTTATGTGGGTGTATGTGGTTATTTGGGTGTATGTCTGATTGTGTGTATTATATACACACACAAGCACAGATGTGCACACACAGACATACATCTGTGTGTGTATATAAATCTGTATGTGTTTAGTAGATAGTCCCTAATGTGGTGTCCTTAAATATGCAATCTCACATAAGGATAAACAACTGAAAGATTAAAATGTACAAAAATTTTGATATTTTAGCTTTTTAGTAGATAATTCCCTAAATTGGTGCCCACATGTGAGATTCCATATGTAAAGATACCAAAACAGGATGCTGTTTAGCAGATAGCTCCTATATTTGGGGTCCTTAAATAGGGCAATCTCACATAAGGATAGCAAATTAGGGAGTTATCTGATCAACAACGATAAAAGTTAAAGGGACACTATAGTCACCTGAACAACTTCTGCTTAATGAGGTTGTTCAGGTGAGATCTATAGCTCCCTGCAGCCTTTCTCATGTAAACATTGTGTTTTCTGAGACACCTCCAGGTGCTACCGGGCTTCTGTTATAATGTAAAGACAGCACACACTCAGTGCTATATACATTAAAACAAATTTCAAGTTCTTTTTACATTTTAAACTTGGGGGGCGGTGCCAAAAAGAGGACCGGCCCCTGGTGCCAAATGCTCAAGGTAGCCCCTGTATCAGCCATAAAAGGCTTATAACACCACAGCACAGTAATACAGAACATGTGAGAATGTATTAAAGAGCAGCACAGTTATGCTGAGTGTGTGGTAGAGAGTAGAAGAGAAATTAATATTATTGTTGCCATTTATGTAGCGCCAACAGATTCCGTAGCGCTTTACAATATTATGAGAGGGGGGATTTAACTATAAATAGGACAATTACAAGAAAACTTACAGGAACGAAAGGTTGAAGAGGACCCTGCTCAAATGAGCTTACAGTATATAGGAGGTGGGGTATAAAATACATTAGGACACTAATAACATGCGTGTACTAATGTAGTAAGTGAGTGTGTTATAGAGCATTTACACACCACTTACTCTATTCTCCCCTTTAAAGGTGACATGATTATTCACCAACTGGGTTTGTGCTACTGTTGCTTAAAAAAAATCCTATTATAAGGAGTTTTCTATCTTCCTTTATGGACAAAAAAAATGTTTTTCTCAATTGAAACACAATAAAATTACTTCATAAGAATTGAAAGGCTTCTAGAAGGATGCCATTCTGCAAGTGGGGTTTGCAAATCTATTAAGGATTTATTGATGCTCAAACTCTGAAACAATCATTTGTGCTTTTATAATATTTATTTTTATGTCTGCCATATCTTGTGTGGCTCTCTCCAAATAACAGTCTTATGTATGTAGTCATAATTAATTTCTTGTTCTGCAAGTACATTTTGTTTGGACATTTTTAAATATTTCTTATTTATAAAGATCTAGTAAATTATGCAATGCAGGGTGGCTTGGGAATGGTAATTACAAGTAGAATTTTATCCATGAAGAAACTGCTTAGAATTCTACAGACTAGCATACTTAATGAGGTTCACAAGACTCAAGCTCATGAAATTTACTTTTTGCAAAAAACATGTAGTTGATTCCATGATCCTTCTACATTTACCTCTTCATCACGTTGGGTTTGGAATAGTTTTCTCTACTTAAGGTCTATCATATATAAATATTTTGTATATATGTGTGTCGCTTATTGCATCATAACCACTACAGCCCATTGTAATTTTTACGCTGTGGGCAGTACACTGGCAGCAATCCCCAAATGGGGCAAACTGCTTTGCAACATTTTGGTCTCTTACCTGGATCTCCACCGGGTGTCTGGCCATTCTAATGCTGGGTGAATGACATCCTGCTTCTGGAGAGCTGCAGAAGCCGAATGTTGATCCTATTGCAATTTGTTGACTGAAAGGGTCAGCTGATCACTCTAATGAATGACATTCTGTACATAGAAATATGCACAGACTTGACTTACCAATAAGGCCCCAGAGACAGTGACAGAGGTGGAGTTACAACTTCAGTATCAAAGGGGTTCTGATGGAAGTCACTATATCACCAGGAGCTTCAGACAGACTATTTATGTAGGTCCCTGGACTATTCTTATGTCTTAGTCACCATGTGCCATTATAGGTACAGGGTGTGTGTAAAATATTTAGTGTTTAATGTTTTGTCTTCTCTCATGTCCTGCTGAGGATTGCTTCCAACTAGGTGGCTATGGGGCCTGTGTAGAGCCCTCAGTAAGTAGTAAGATCAATATGCACTATCTGAATAGTAAGGCTTGTTAATTTGCATATTCAGGTAGATTTGCATATTGCTAAATCTGCAGGCAGGAGAGATATTTAATGTTAAATATTGTCTTCCCCACCCCTATATAAAATATGTAATTGTGTTATACTAAGTTGCTGTATGTTATCTGCTATGATTTGGTTATTTATATTTAATTGCAATTGTCACAGCAATCATAGTGTAATGAACATATGAGCTAGTACCAAGTCAAAAATAAAGTAATGCATGTTAGTTCCTTTTAGAACTTTGTCCTGTGTGCATTTTTAAGGATCCCAGCCACAGAGTTGTCGTACCTGTTGGCTGGCTGCAAGATTCCTCTAGCCCTGGGATAAATTAAGAGAGTTAGGCCTGAGAGCCACAAGTGCTTTTGTAAAGACAATATAAATCCCATTGCAGGCAGAGGTGGATACCTGCCTGGAAGAAGGGCTGCAACGGGATAGGCCGAGGGGACAATGCCTGCCTGGAAGAAGAGCTGTAGCCTAGTCAGGTAGAAAAGCTCCAAAGAGACCCCAGTCGAGCCTCGGTGACTAGCGTTGAAGCGTTCCAGGCTCCCTCCCCAATGGCTAGGAAGCGGATTGGGTGGAGATACGCAGTAGGAGTACAGGAGCTCTGTCACATTCTATATATGTGCGGCATTTAATTGCAAAACACTGCACATACAGACTGCAAGCACCATGACCACAACAAATCACTGATGTGGCCATGATGTTCAGAGTAACCCTTTAAGAATTATATGTTTAAATGTTTTTGTTCCTGTATGTCAAACTTTGATTCACTCTTTAATGGTGGCTAGTAGCTGGCAGGCTGGGGAATATGTTTACTGAGTAAAAATGCATGTTAATTTTTTTCCTTCAATTTATAATAGTGATAATTTCAGTAGAAACAGGCACTTTTGTAAATCCATGCCACAACACCTTACCAATTGTTCCCCTTTCATTAAAGCACACCTCCATTTACCTGCACTAGCTGCCCCTAGCTATGACTTCTCAATGAGCAGAACTACAACTCATTGAGAAGCCTATGAATGGAAAGTTGCACATGCACAACCACTTGAGATGTCTCAATGAAAGTCTGTGCTATTATTATTTGAAACATGGGATGCATTGTGGAGCAAACATCTAGAATAAAAAAGCAATTTTATGTATACACACTGCTGTCCAGGGATACCTAAAAAATAAAAGTAATTCAATTGCCTTTTTATTTAATCATTAGTTTGCAGAAATATTGGCCTATAAAAAGTATAAAGTTTAGAGATAATATGGAATGCTATGGTATGAGAACATATAAATTTCAACTGACAGGTAAATGCTTTATCAGGTGGAGTCATCCAAGCCAAATTATTTCATTGGCTTTTTGCATGTCTATGTGTCTGTGTGTATGCTGTGTCTGTGTCAGTGCTTGGATGGGAAGGGGTGCTGACAACATCAGTAATCAAACGTAGGAACCCAATATGCAAAGAAACCACAATAAACAACAATGAAAAATGAGTAAAAAATAAATAAAAATGGGAAAACGAGTATATTAGTTGCACAAACACAAATGAATAACACAAATGGAAACCAATGAAACAGGTAAACTCAATATAAGGAAATAGACAGGTCTTTGGGACTCAGACCTTCAGGATATTGGCAGCAGGGCATGTAGGACTCAGGCCTTCTGGAACCGGGAGCCAAATCTGCAGGATACTCCAAACACACCTGAGGCAAATCCAATGAGAAAAAGGAGTATGGTTATAATAAATGGGGAGAATATAATTTGAAGTTGGACAGTGACAGATCTCTTCAGCCTCTACATCTACCCCCCTTACTGGATCTGAGCCATGAAACCCACATAAAACCTGTACATGGGAGTTATTGTTGTATTTGTGAGACATCACTGAACACAAATATTTTTATTTTACTGCAGTAAAAGTTAACAGTATTATAACATTCACAGTTAAAATGTCATACAGAACTTGAAAAATATCAAAATGTCTTAACTTATCACACTTTTTTAGGTTTTATTCATATTAGATTATGTTTCATATATTAATATTTGATGTTAGATTAAAGCCATTTTTCTCCTGAACAAAATGATATATAATCAGAATGGGTGCACTTAATATGAAATAAGTAAATTATGGTTGAACAAACACATACCTCAAATTCCTGTTTTTTTGGTTCAGGACTTGCACAATTGCCTCTGTCATCATGGGGTTAACATTTCCTTAATTAAAATAGCAAGATATCAACATATAATTATCACACGATAAGGGTTTATTAAAAGTGTCATTTTTACATTTGGCAAAAAGCTGATCTGTTAACTAATAAACCTTTTCAATAATGCTGCCATTCTAAACCTTGTAATGAAGGTGTAATGCATCTCATTTTCAGTAATCGCTTAAGTAAGTTTATTTTCACATGAACAAACTATATATTTTTTTAGATTTTTTTAAAATTGGTATTATATAATTTCATTAACATCAGTAAATTATTTGAAATGGGCGTGCTTATATGGTTTACTTTATATCATATCCCTTGTCTTTAATTATGTTGGACTTGGAGCCAATTTGTCTGACTTTGGGATTATTTTTTTTTTGTATTAAGAATGATGTATCATCTAGATTTAAGTAACAGTGCTTGCATATTATCAAATACTTTTTTACTGCCAGATTCAACACTACAACAAATGCAAGAAAAATAGAATGAATGTGCAAAAGAACCAAACAGGAAGCACAGAAATATACAAAGATGAGAAAATATATCAACAATTCAAAAAAAAAAAACTGTGTGGACGAGGAACAAGTCAGCTCATACCTAAATTTAAACTGATATACAAAATCAAAGTTACAGTATTAATTTAACAATGATCTAAACTGTAATCTATTCTAGCTTTACCAATGTGGGCATATAAAACAAATAAAAATTACATGTATTTTTATTAAATAAAATGTAATTAAAATACTGTAAATGCCCCCAAATTTACAAAACAGTGTAAATTTACAAAAAGTGTTGACTTGTATTTAGCAATAGTACTGTATAACATAACCTAGTAGAGGTTTATAAAACACTTTTTTTTTTTTTTAAACATGGTTAAACATGGTTAGTAACTTCCCAGATTTATAATATTATGTTTATGTCTCTCCTATCATTAACAAATGTGTTTATGAGGTCTGAAAAAAATATGAAATGCACAATTTCACATGGTTGTAACTAGCTCAGTCCAGGAACTAGAACCATAATCTTGCCTCACTGTCTGTCATTGTGAAAAGCAATGCCTGTGTCGGTCTTTGAACATAGCAAGTAGAGAAAGTCCGGCTTCTCATTCTTCGATGCAGTGTGTGATTTGGCTGTTTCTGGGAAAATCTGGATTGTGACAGCAACTGATATAACTTTAATTAAAAATAAAATTAATATCACAGTTATCGGTGATTTTAAAGGGTTACTGTGTTAATTTTCTCGACAATGGTCTTTTAGCTTTATAATGTCCTATTGGGCACTATTAATCTTGGCCATGCCTTTAATTTCATTAAAAATCATTAGAACAAGAAAATGCTTCTGTCTCCATCATAACCGACAGACAAGATGATAGTGGCATTGTTAAATGGGATTTAGCCATGGATGCAGGCCTGCAATGTCGTTGGATCTCGTCATTTATCTCTTAATGTTTTTATTTATTTTTTTAACATACATTTTTACATGTGTCTATGCTAAGCCATACACATTACTTCCATAAAAAAAGGTTTCGTTTTCAAATTGATCTTACAGCACAGAGTGTTTACCTTAGGAGTCCTTATCTCCTGCTCTGATAATTGTAGGCTAAAGGGATGTGTGCCAGAGTATCCTGTGGATGCATATACCTCAACCTTTGCAGGACTCTGCAACACCTAATCCTGAAGAACACAGTAGGGGAAATAATCAAAAGTTAATTATTGTCAAATTGAAAAAAAAAAAATTATTATTATTATTTTTTTATAGTGGGCACAAGCAGGAGTTTTAAAATTATAATTATTTTACAGGAAGTGTGTAGTGAGGCTGTGTGTGTCATAGCCAGGCGATGTATGTCTAGAGCACCATAAACAAAGTGATTCAATTCCTTAATGGCAGGGAATTAAGCGGTGATACTACAGAGACACTACCTATACACAAAAACACTTTTTTTTAAACCTAAAGTTGTTTTGGTGTCACTTTAATTAAGGGCCAGTAAGGAGGGCCATAGTGCCACATATAAAAAAATAAGTTTACTATGCACTTCAGGATTCGGTGTTTCAGAGCAATGGGACGGTTAAGATGTGTGCATTCACAGTGTCATCTAGCACGTCTCTCAATGGACTGGAAGGAGGTATATTAATAAACATAATATTTACTGCCAGATAAAGCTGGAAAAAATCAAGCTAGAGGAAGAGCCAGCAGGTTAGTAATATCAACCAGCCACCAAGCCAGCAGGCCAGCCAACCAGGTCAGACAGCCACCAGGCTAGCCATCTATCCAGGCCAGCCATGCACCTAGGCTACCAGACCAGCCACCAACCAGGCAAAACAGAGATTCAGGTCACGTAGCCAACCAGGCCAGCCAGCCACCAGACCAGCCAGCCATCAATCAGGCTACCAGGCCAGCCAGTCAACCAGGTCACCAAGCAAGCCAAACAGGCCAGCCATCCATTCAGGCTACTGGGCAAGCCAGCCAGGCCACCATCCAGGCCACCAACTAGACCAGCCAGCCATCCAGGCTACAAGGCCAGCCAGCCAACCAGTCACGAAGACAGCCAACCATCCAGGCCACTGATGAATTAGTGAGGTGTGCATATTTCACACCCCTAAGCAAACAAGACTGCTACTTACAGCAATTACAAAATAAATACAAAACATTGAGCAGTGAGAACTGTAAGTGTAAATGGAACTGTAGATGAGGGGTGGTTTTGTTGTTTGCGATGAGCAGGGTCCCATAACCCCTTGCTTCTGACAACTGGTAATCATGTGTCCAGCTAAAAGCAAATTCTCGTCATTTAGTACCACAAAGTACTGTGTGCCAATTAGACATAGAACCATATAACATATAACTATATACTATTAAACCAATAATATATGTATAGAAGGCTGGGCCTGTAGTTGTGGGAGGGGCTTGATTTCCCTACTTAAAGGGACACTATAGTCACTCAGACCAATTCAGCACAATGAAGGGATATGGGTGCCAGGTCCCTCAGGTTTTAACCCTTCACATGTAAACATAACAGTTTCAGAGAAACTGCTATGTTTACATTTGGGGTTAAAACAGCCTCTACTGCCTGTCTTCCGGAGGGGGACACTGAGTGTGGGGGCACCCTCAGGGCACTATAGTGTCAGGAAAACCATTTGTTTTCCTGACACTATAGTGATCCTTTAAGGATCGACTTCTCCTCAGTTTAGAATTTCTGATCAAAATACTTTTCTGGTTCAATTTCATTGAGCAGCGCATTGTTGCTCATTTTGTTCTGTCTATTCGATATATTATATTAGCTATTGAGGATTTGTCAATTCCCAGCACTCCTGCAAGGTCCATCACTCCATCTCACAGAGGGGACAATGCCAGCCCATCTTCCCTCAGGTCTTAGACCATACCTAGGATCACGGCCGAATTAAGGCATAGGAACATTCCCTACCCTGCCAATGCCAGGAAGGCTGAACTTTATAGATTGCTCAACACCAACACGGATAACAACGGAGCTGGCGAAGGCCCCAGTAGTGCCCAGTCATCCGACTTCCAGGCCGTCCTACAGTCAGTCTTGTCCTCATTGGGACAGATTACTGATAGGCTGGACCGTTTGGATGCTAGTGATAAGCCAGTGGCACCATCTGGATTAGTTACTCCAGAACCTACTGCTCTCTCTATCACCCTAACAGGTAAATTCATTGGTCCACTAAAGAACCCGAACATTATCAACCCAGCACACATGATGCCAGCTAGTATTAAGAAGAATATCTTGGAGGGCAAAGATGTCAACCTAGTTTTGCCTCCCAAGATATTCTTGAGAACAAGACTTATTCCTCTGGTGATGTCTCTGTTGTACTGAAGGCTAGGGACCCCAGGTTGAATAGGAAGTTGTCAATTCCTGAGTTCGTCCTGGCCTTCAGTATTTTTAGGGACGTGGTGTGCTCGGTATATCTCGAGCACAGAGAGGAATTTGATTTGTATTTACACAAGCTGGTGGACCTGGGGCATAAGTATGGAGGTACATCATTTTATGATTACCAAAGATCATTCTCCACGAAGGCGTCTGCAGCTCTGGCTCAGTTCAATTTTCAGACGGACTGGAGCCAGTTGGACACGGAGCTGTTTTGTTAATATGTCCTAATAACCCGCAGCTGGGTGCTACCTTACCTTTCCCGACCTCCTCAGCTAAACCTGAGAAGGTGATTAAGGACAAGCTTGGGCGTAATATTGTTTTTATGGGTAAATCCCAGATTTGCAATGACTTTAATGCAGGTTCCTGTGGATTTTGTGCTTGCCAGTTGTTGCATGTGTGTTCTCTTTATTTTAGGGCATATGCTAAAACAATGTGTCCAAATAAATTGTCTCCCAAGCCCTACATGGCTTCCATCAATGTGCCTTGTTTCGCCAACTTATTGCATAACCATCCCTAACCCCACTTTGTGGCGTTTTTGGTAACTGGTTCACCGAAGGGTTCCATACGGGAATCATTTACATGCCATCCGACATAGTAGAATGCAAGAACCTGCCGTCCGCCCTTGCCAATCCAGTAGCTCTGTTACAGATTGAATTAGATCAAGGTTTTCTACTTAGGCCGTTTAGTTCCCCACCTTTCTCAGTATGGAGAACTAACCCTATAGGGGTGGTCTCTGGTAAAAATGCAGCCAAGCAAAGGTTGATTGTTGACCTCTCTATGCTCCCCACTCTTCCACGACCCCTACTCTGAACTCTCTCATTCCTTCAGAGGAATTCTCCGTTCAGTATGCCACCATAGATAATGCCATTGACGCCATTCTAACATAGAAACATAGAATGTGACGGCAGATAAGAACCATTCGGCCCATCTAGTCTGCCCAATTTTCTAAAAACTTTCATTAGTCCCTAGCCTTATCTTATAGATAGGATAGCCTTATGCCTATCCCATGCATGCTTAAACTCCTTTACTGTGTTAACCTCTACCACTTCAGCTGGAAGGCTATTCCATGCATCCACTACCCTCTCAGTAAAGTAATACTTCCTGATATTATTTTTAAACCTTTGTCCCTCTAATTTAAGACTATGTCCTCTTGTTGTGGTAGTTTTTCTTCTTTTAAATATAGTCTCCTCCTTTACTGTGTTGATTCCCTTTATATATTTAAATGTTTCTATCATATCCCCCCTGTCTCGTCTTTCCTCCAAGCTATACATGTTAAGATCCTTTAACCTTTCCTGGTAAGTTTTATCCCGCAATCCATGAACCAGTTTAGTAGCCCTTCTCTGAACCCTCTCTAAGGTATCAATATCCTTCTGAAGATACGGTCTCCAGTACTGTGTACAATACTCCAAGTGAGGTCTCACCAGTGTTCTGTACAATGGCATGAGCACTTCCCTCTTTCTACTGCTAATACCTCTCCCTATACAACCAAGCATTCTGCTAGCATTTCCTGCTGCTCTATTACATTGTCTGCCTACCTTTAAGTCATCAGAAATAATCACCCCTAAATCCCTTTCCTCATATGTTGAGGTTAGGACTCTATCAAATATTCTGTACTCTGCCCTTGGGTTTTTACGTCCAAGATGCATTATCTTGCACTTATCCACATTAAATGTCAGTTGCCACAATTCTGACCATTTTTCTAGTTTACCTAAATCATTTGTCATTCTGACTGCAGAGACGGGGTCATGGCTCAGCAAGACTGACATCATTAACGCCTTCAAGCTCCTCCCAATCCATCCTTCTTTATTGCATCTGCATGGTGTTAAGTCACAGGATTCTTATTATTTTTTTCACTCGTGTCACCTTTCATGCAAAAAGTAGTCCAAGGATTTTCGATACCTTCGCTGAGACTTTATGCTGGCTACTGCTCAACGTCTGTAGATGCCCAAAGTTATTCACTATTTAGATGACTTATTGATTATTGAGCGTAAATTATTTCCACCCAGTAGCTTGAGAGTCACAATCCAGCTTTTCCAATACCTGTGAGTTCCCATCTCCCTCAAAAAGACTGAAGGACCTGACACGTTGATAAATTTCCTGGGTATCACTCTAGATTCTGTTAATATGCAAGCCAGCTTGCCTAGAGAGAAGATTGATCGCATTCTATCCTGCATTGATCTATATCTCTCTGCAGGATCTTGTAATCGTACAGAATTACAGTCTCTACTAGTCCTCCTCAACTTTGCCATTAAAATTATTCCACAGGGCCGGGCTTTTATATCTAGACTGTTTAATGTTTTTCCCTGCTTTCAGTCTGATATTTCCCGTATTTACGCATGTGGCAGGAATTTCTCGTGAGATGGAATGAGAAAAGCATCCCTTTACTTACCTCTGATTCCCTTACTATTTTTACAAACGCGACTGCCACCTCAGGCTTTGCTGCTATTTTTGGTGATAATTGGCTATGGGGGGTTTGGCCTATTGAAGTGCACAATGTTTCTACCATTTCTGCCCTGTTTGAGCTCTATCCTATTTTAGCTGCTGCAATGGCGTGGGGAGAAACATGGTCAGGTCAGGCAGTGAGATATTATTCTGACAACTTAGCCACCTGCCACATAATTAACAAGGGTCATTCTAAATCTCTGATCATCATGAGCTTTCTGAGGAAATTGACTTGGCTGACTGCTAACTATAATTTCTTTTTGGTATGTGTCCATATTCCTGGCATTCAGAACGTAGCAAGTGATCATTTATCTTGCTCTCAATTTCAGGAATTCCCCTGGCTCCTTCATGGCAGGACATGACATTGGATTTGGCAGGCTCCTTTCGCAATTAGCTTTGTCTGACAATACTAGGAAATCGTATGACAGAAGTTTGACTTTCAGGTTGTCAATAAATATTCAATGGAAACTATTGTAGCTTTCACTTCTTTTTGCCACCTTAAGTTAAAATTATCTTAATTATCAAATTATATCTGACAAGAATACACCACCATATACTTACACATTGACCAAACAACCACAGTTTCCTGTCTTCTTATCAAATCAAACCATACTAAAAGGCATTAAGAATTCGAAACCTACACTACCATCTTCTAGATCACCTATTCATAGTCAACTCTTCCAATCATTATAGGACCTCATAGATACAACCCCTTTTGAATCAAACACTAATCATGTCATTAAAACCGCCATCTACTTAGCTTTCTATAGGTTCCTTAGACCCGGAGAGTTTACCACTACAAACATCACACCCCAAGACGCCATTAAAAGATCCCAGATTGTGAAAATACAAGATCACTACATACTATCCCTCAACCACACTTAAACCACACAAAAAATCAACTAATAAAGATTCCCTATTACCCTACCAGCAACAAATGGTGCCCTGTACAGGTATTAGATAAATTCCTAACCATTGTTCCCAGTTACTCTGACCAACATTTATTTACCTTACATGGCAATGCTCTCACCACGAGTTGTCACGGCAAGAGTGCATAATTCATTATTGTACAATGAAATATTGTCCTTTAATGTCACTTGTGTAGTGCCTGCCAGGTAGAGGTAGTATTGTCAATGTCAAAAGGGGTTTGATTGTATTAAAGGTCAGAAGGTTTATAGCCTTAATTCCTCTTTGATGCTGGTACCCCCACAAAGGTCAGATGACAGAAGGGGTAATGTAAATTGCATAGGAATGAGAAAAGGATCAGATGGGTTACCATATGAATGGATCCTGTGATTAATCAAAGGCTCTGCAAAGTGTGAGATTCTACACTTGAAAAGCCTGAATGTCTGGCTTCAGCCATATGGCCTGTACCTCTTAATCGATGAGTCAATCTCTTTAATACGTTAATTGCCATTAGCCTTGTTCCAGTATCATATCCAAAAGAAAAAACATTAATATTTACCCAAAGAATAATAATTAAGCCTAATTTTTGTTATATTTGGAATGCGACAAGCGCTATCTTCTAAACAAGCCCAAACATGATTGGCATTACTTAACCATAAGAGAAGGGATTGTGATGTCCGCTATATTGGGTTGCAAGTAAGGTGTGTGACATATCTATGGAATGGAAAAATAAAAACAAATTAGTAGATGCAATTATTATTTCTGAGTTAAGTACATAAGAGAAGATTGGATTAATGTTGGTCTGGGGCACAAGAGGGTGGTCACTTATTGTCTCTATAGATATGCCTTTACTTCACCTCTGGGCGAGGCATGGTAATCCACAGGGTATATCTCTAATGATACTGAAGTGTGCATTGTACTTGCTTGAGGGGCCAGAATCTAATTCTAAGTGAGTCACCATCTTTCTTACCAGAGACCCCCTGGGCCCGAAGTTTTACTTTGAAAAGCTGAGTAAGTGATTAAGACTGTCATTTTATCCCTTTTGTTTTTATATGTTGATTGGTGTAAATAATTTGATTGTCATTTATATTTTTGTATGCAGTGTGACTATTTTTTACTCATAAGAAATATTGATTTATTAAGTTCTGCCTTTGTCTGGCAAAGAATCAAGTTACCTGAAACGACTCATTAGTATTTTGCAATTACATAGATATTGTGCTAAGTTACATTTGGTGGGTTTTTATTAGTAAGTTTACCTGGGGGACCAAGTCATCCCATTTATAAATTGTCTTGGTGGTGGCAGCATTAAAATAGTAATATTTATATTATTGTGCTTAAGTGGGGTGGTGTTAAGGGGGATTTTATCATTATTTCCGGTCTAGTGCAGACAAATAGTGAACATTAACCCTTTCACCACCACAACTACGTCACGCACACTCTTGAAGCAGGGTGCATTCGTGACACTAGTAAATTCATATTCTATATTAAAGTATTACTGGCAAGATTAAGCCTTAATTAATCCCACTACTCATGACAACCCTTCCGCATTGGAGCAGCCGCCACTGCTTCCACAAAGAACATACCGGTACATATTATCAAGACATTGGGACAGTTGAATTCATCTGCATATACCAGATACATACCCCAACCAATACAGGAAATACGCAAAGCTTTTTGTACCATGAACATGTGATATATGCTATATGATTGTCAAATTGTAGGCTGAAATAAATCTTGTTTGGTATACTCATTTTTGCCCTCTTTTATTACAGGCCTACTGCATCGTCGGTTTCGGCACACCACCACCGACTGTTCATATTTTCTATATGGTTTATATTGTATAAGTTATATACTGTTATTATGGCTTCTATGCCCTGAACACAAAATGAAGGCTGGGCCTGTAGTTGTGGGAGGGGCTTGACTTCCCTACTTAAGGATCACCTGACCTCACCTCATTACCGTTATTGGTCTGGCGATTTACCCTTCCCACCGCTCCGGGTGGTTCCGCTTTTATTACATGCCTACCGCATCGTCAGTTTTGGCACACCACAACCGACTGTTCATATTTTCTATATGGTTTAAATTGTAGTCATTATGGCTTCTATGCCCTGAACACAAATATATATATATATATTACTGGCCAAATATACTGTCTGACTCTGGAAATAAAGATAAAGCAAGCATATTGATGCATGCTTTATTACCAGTCTGGGAGGCTCAAGTAGCAAATAGTTGAGAACAATACATATCCGGGCTGGATTCTACATGAAAAGGAAAATCATATGGCAACAAACTACAGCAAATTGAAAGGCATCCGCCTTAATACCATACAATATGAGGATCATGTTATAGCTCCCTAGACTTAATAGCCTTAACAAAAACATGGCTCTCCCTCTCTGATACTGCTACTCCTGCATCTTTGACCTTGGTCTTGGAAGAGTGGTGCCAGTTCTGGTCTGCCATAACACAGGTGATGAGCACCAATAATTCTTCTGTCTGCACTGTGGGAAATGTTATCGTGTTTGGTCTCACCGTAACATTTTTGGCATATGTTTACTTTATATACTGGGTCTTGAAACTGTGAATGTAGATGTAGACCATTCATTTCCATAGCTCCCACTTAATATTTTCAAGCATCTTGCAGTCAAAGGGTTACATGATTGATTCCTGCTAATATCATCATAGTGCAGTTACCTTTATCACGTGTATAAAAATGAAAAGTGTTTATATGAAGCAAATTCGTTTTCAGATATAGCAACAGCATTAAGACACAGTTGCTAGGAAACACTTCCATTGAACACAAACAAATGTCTGATTTTATTATATAATATAAATGGAGTGGAAATGACAATGTGATTATGACACCAGCATTGAAAACAGATGTTGGGACATACTGCTTGCAGCTCAATCTCTGTGCTCTGGATTTTAAGTAACAAGCATAAATTCAATAAAGGCTGGGGGGATGTTGCCTGTTTCTGTTGCTCTAAGCAAGCTAGGGGTGTTAAATCTAGACTTATTCCTATTAGAGAGATTTCATCTGACCATATTGCTACTGCAGAAAGGTTACCAACATAAACCATCGGGTTAACTTGTGACACTAATACATCCTAGCCTCTCCTACATCATAATTTTCCCCAAGTGCTTAACTGATTACCAGTGCAGTTTTACCTACTATTCTGTATATTAAACATATTGTCCTTTATTGGGGGAGGGGGGATTGCGTTGTTTTTTTTTTTTTTTGTATTTTGTTCTTTTCAGGGTTTTTTTTTTTTTACAAATCTATTTTGTTAAATGTTTTGTTAGATTTATTTGTAAAACCAAACACCCTTTCAGGAAAAATAGAATGTTTTCATAATTGTATACTATGGACTTAATGTTAGTCCAAAATTCACTGTGCACGTAGAAACCCTTATTATTTTATGTAAATCGTCTTCGATGAACCAGTATGATGAGCCAGTATGATGCATAATGTTATAGGTTATTTGGAAGAGAGTAACTGCTTCATTGCATTAGTTCTACATTCTCTCTGTACTCACATTATGTAATAGTGCTCCATCAGCAGCTGCAGGTCCCAGGTATTGGAGAGGGTGGTAGTGCCCTTGGTCCTAGGGTTTGAGACAGCAAATGTGATCCTAGATTTTTGTACTGCTAGTGCTGCAGTAAAAAACTCATGTTATCCACACTTCACACAAATGGAGCCACTTTAAAAAAAACAAACAATTTTGTAGGCTTTAAAGTTTAGTGAGTGAGTACTCTTTTACATAGTATTCATTGGCCCCAAGAGTACCCTTATAATGTATGCATGGTTAGGTGAGTGCAGCCTTATAATGTATGCATGGTTAGGTGAGTGCAGCCTTATAATCAGTGGTGTATCCTGGTTTTGTGCTGCCCTAGGCAGGACAAAACTCAGGCACCCCCCTCTCCCCGCGCCACCCCCACCCAACCCTTCCCCCCGCCCCACCTTCTAAATACACATACACACACACACACACACAGTCAGACACATACACACACACAGTCAGACACATACACACACACACTCACACACACACAGTCAGACACAAACACACACATAGACAGACACAAACACACACACAGACACAAACACAAACACACACACAGTCATACACACACACATACACAGACACAGTCAGGCACAAACACACACACATACACACACAAAGTCAGGCACAAACACACACACACACAGTCAGACACATACACACACACATACACAGTCAGACACACACACACATACACAGTCAGACACACACACACTCAGTCAGACACACACACACACACACTCACACAGACGCACAGACACAAACAAACACACACAGTCAGACACATACACAGACAGTCAGACACATACACAGACACAGTCAGACACACACACACACATACACAAACACAGTCAGTCACACACAGTCAGACACACACACAGATTAACTTTTTTTTTTTATTTAAATCCCCCCCCAACCTCCTTACCTTTGGGAGTGCTGGGGGGGGAGGTCTCTCTCTCCCTGGTGGTCCAGTGGCTGCCGGTGCGCGGGCGGGCGGCTGGCGAGGGAGCACTTCCTATGAGCTGTCTGCTCAGCTCCCTCGCGCGCCGGCTGCAGAGTGAGACTGGGAGCCGGAAGATGACGTCATCTTCCGGCTCCCAGCCTCGCTGTGCGGCGCGCGAGGGAGCTGAGCATACAGCTCATAGGAAGTGCTCCCTCGCCAGCCGCCCGCCCGACCGCCTGGGATGTCAGTTAGCCGCAAGGCTAACTAGGCATTTGCCCTGGGCATTTGGGGGGCGGCGTTTTTTGCCGCCCCCTGAAAAATGCCGCCCAAGGCAAATGCCTTGTTTGCCTCGCGGCTAATACGTCCCTGCTTATAATGTATGCATGTTTAGGTGAGTGCAGCCTTATAATGTATGCATGGTAAGGTGAGTGCAGCCTTATAATGTATGCATGGTAAGGTGAGTGCAGCCTTATAATGTATGCAGGGCCATCTTTAACACAGGGCCAACAGGGCAGTTGTCCTGGGCCCTAACTGGGGGGCCCAAAGCAGCTGCCCTGTGGGCCCACAACAATTTGGAGGGGCCTATCAGGTGGCCCATGCATTTAGGGCCACCCGATGGGTGTCTCTGAACAGGCACCCGGTGGGGTGCCATGGCCCTTTAAGAGCAGATCGGGCCCCTGTAGTATTAGCTGGATGGGAGGAAGTGACAGCCGATCACTTCCAGCTTCAGAAGAGAGCACCGCGGGAGGAAGGAGGCAGCAGCAGGTAGCAGCATGGGGGGGGGGGAGGGGAGGGGGGGAGGCAAGAATGAGCTTCTGCTCATTCCCACTCCCATCAGCCTCAGCCAGCTCTAAGCTGAGTTGAAGGTAAGTGTATCCAGTCCCTGATCCTTTCCTTCTGGGTGAATGGCTGCAGCTAGGATAGTTTTTAGAAAAACCACCCCACTCAATGCCCCTGCCCTGCTTTCCCCCACTTACTGCTTATCTTCTCTGTGTCCCCACTTACTGCTTATCTTCTCTGTGCCCCCACTTAATGCCCCTGCCCTGCCTTCCCCACTCACTTCTTCTCTTTCTGTGCCCCCACTCTCTGGCCCTGCCCTGCCTTCCCCACTCACTCACTTCTTCTCTTCTCTGTGCCCCCACTCTCTGGCCCTGCCCTGCCTTCCCCACTTCTTATCTTCTCTGTGCCCCCACTCTCTGCCCCTGCCCTGCCTTCCTCTACTCACTCCTTCTCTTCTCTATGCCCCCACTCTCTGCCCCTGCCCTGCCTTCCCCCACTTACTTCTTCTCTTCTCTGTGCCCCCACTCTCTGCCCCTGCCCTGCCTTCCCCCACTCACTGCTCCTGCCTTCCTCCCTCACTGCTTTTTTTACCCTGTGCCCCCACTCACTGCCTTTCTACTATGTGCCCCCACTCACTGCTTTTTTTCTGTTTAGATTAGTTTAATTATTGCTGCAGTTGCATTTAAGCACAGGTGATGAGAGGATGAGAAACATAATTGGTGTGTATTTTTTTTGTATTTTATATTTAAATTATTTTTTTTGTTGTGCATTACATATAACAGTACCAGCTTGCCTTGCCACAGCAGCATCAGCATTTACAAGCTTTGTGCCTCCTCCAACTCTCTGCTCCTGCCCTGCTGCAAACATAAAAATTATCACATGTATGTCAGAGTGTGTGTATCTGTGTGTATGTGTGTGTAACTGTGTCGGTGTGTATCTGAGTGTTTATGTGCCAGTGTGCATATCAGAATTTGTGTGCATGTGCCAGTGTGTTTATCTGTGTGTCAAGGTATGTGCATGGGTCAGTATGTTTATGTGTGTTGATGTGTATGTAACTGTGTATGTGTATACATCCCAGCAATCAAAAACAACATGCAAACACATCCCTGATAACACAAACATTACAGACAAACACACCCCTGATTTCAAACTCAAAATTATATATAAAACACACCCTTTACCCAAACACCAATACTATACACAAATGTTTAGAAGACAGCACTACATTCTATAACAACCCTGAAGGCAAATATTACATACAAACAAAACCCAGTATTAAAATGCCAAAATGATATGCATACACCAACTCACAGTTGCACACCTGCATTTAAAAGTCAACCATACATACAAACACACACCACTGCATTCAAACACAAACACTACACACAAGTACACCTTTGCATTCCAATTGTAATAGTACATACAAATACACCTCTACATGCACACATATACTCTATACAAAAACAGGCTTACATTCAAATGCACAAACACTGCACACAAATACAACCCTACAAGGATGGGCAAAGTATAGATCCCCAGCTGGCATAGCATTGTGGGAGTTGTATGACAGATGGGGTTGTATCTTTTCGCCACTCTTGTGCTAGAGGGGGATGCCCAAACAACTTTCTTGTACCAGGGCTTCTCTGCATTAGTTCCGCCACTGGGTTGGAGTGTAAGGCATGATTGCATGCCAGGGAGTGGGAGGGCAGCAGGGTCCAGGGGGCCAAAGCAAATGCTTGCCCAGGGTCCAATCACTATTAAAGACGGCCCTGAATGTATGCATGGTAAGGTGAGTGCAGCCTTATAATGTATGCATGGTTAGGTGAGTGCAGCCTTATAATGTATGCATGGTAAGGTGAGTGCAGCCTTATAATGTATGCATGTTTAGGTAAGTGCCGCCTTGTAATGTATGCATGGTTAGGTGAGTGCAGCCTTATAATGTATGCATGGTTAGGTGAGTGCAGCCTTATAATGTATGCATGGTAAGGTGAGTGCAGCCTTATAATGTATGCATGGTAAGGTGAGTTCAGCCTTACAATGTATGCATGGTTAGGTGAGTGCAGCCTTACAATGTATGCATGGTAAGGTGAGTGCAGCCTTATAATGTATGCATGTTTAGGTGAGTGCAGCCTTATAATGTATGCATGGTTAGGTGAGTGCAGCCTTATAATGTATGCATGGTAAGGTGAGTGCAGCCTTATAATGTATGCATGGTAAGGTGAGTGCAGCCTTATAATGTATGCATGTTTAGGTGAGTGCAGCCTTATAATGTATGCATGGTAAGGTGAGTGCAGCCTTATAATGTATGCAAGTTTAGGTGAGTGCAGCCTTATAATGTGTGAATGTTTAGGTGAGTGCAGCCTACTTGAATTCATATATAAATATATTTTAAATTCCAGGCAAACTCCCTAGTTTTACACACCTCCCTGCCACAGGTGTCCCAATCCAGGGCCCTATGAAACCTTGCAGTGCAGAGAACCCCAGGTGGAATTATTTCCCAAATAAGTGGGTAATCTCATAAGAGCAGACATTATGTTGCTGGTATAAGACAAATGCGGTACATTGGTGTTGTGGCAGAATTATGCAATGTATGATCAAACGCTATAACCAAATCCCTATTCAGGAGTCAGGTGGTTTTTAAATAAATCTATTAAATTTCGAGAGCTTTGAAGTTGATGTTTAGTGAGTGGGCTGGATCTTGTATTTAATATTTATAATTTGTGTATATTTTGCTGTACACCGATTGGCCTATTTTTGCACACTTTTGGTGTATCTAATTCGTTTTCTCGAATCTCTTTCAGTGAGAAAGCACTGTAAAATTCTGCCATCAAAAACTGGCATGGCCAAAACAATTTCTTCTGCTGTGTACAAACGTAATAAATGCCCTCACACTACATTGATAACATACTCACCCTTGCAGTCTCCACCTCCTGTTTCTCTAGATCTAGATTATAACTTTACAAGGGAAAAGGGTCATCAACCCCTCCTGTATTTGTTAGCCATATTTTGTATTGCATACCTGACAGTTCTGCAAACAGGATGCTAGTGGGTGCAGGAGGAAGTAGGCCGGTGACACAACTTGCATCCCATTTAGAAAGAGGCTCATATCCCAGAAGAATTGCCATGTCATGCCAGGCTTTCTGTCAATCCCACAGGGCAGCCCACTAAGGGCAGGACATGAGAGAGCACTGGGTTCTAGTGCCCTTAGCATCTAATGATGCTATGCTTTTTGAGGAAAGTTCCTATGTCCGCAACAGCAGGAAACCAGGGAGCAAAGTTGAATTGAGGGACATAAAACAAAAATCTACTGTCCTGCGTAATTTGGGATGCTTGAGTGGTATGGTATTGTCTCTTAGATGTATTTTACAATTCTCTTCCAACTTGTAACAATTGTACTCAGCCCTGCAAAATGTATTTGAGCTTTATAAATAAAGTATAATAATAATATAGGACAGCAGTTCCCAAACTGTGTGCTGCGGCACTCTGAGGGGAGGGGAGCATGAAGAGCTCCAGACCCCTCACTCCCACAGCAGCAGGACTCCAAGCCACCCTCCTGGTACATAAGGTAAGCTAACACGAGGGTGGCTGGAGATATAAAAAAAATCACTTGTGTGTGTGTATGAGTTTGAGTGTGTGTATTAGTGTGAGTATGAGTGCATGGGTATTAGTGTTTGTATGTGTATGAGTGTTTGTATAGGTATGTATGAGTGTGTGTGTGTGTGTGTGTGTGTGTGTGTGTGTGTGTATGAGTATGTATGTGTATGAGTGTGTGTGCTTGAGTGTGTGTGTGTGTGTATGTGTTTGTGTGTGTATGAGTGTGTGTGCTTCAGTGTGTGCGTATGTGTTTGTGTATGAGTGTGTGTGTGTATGAGTGTGTGTATGTGTATGTGTAAGAGTGTGTCTATGAGAGTGAGTGTGTGTATGAGTGTGAGTATGTTTATGTGTGTGAGTGTTTGTGTATGAGTGTGAGGGTGTGTATGAGTGTGTGTGTGTGTGTGTATGCGTAGGAGTGAGTGTATGTATGAGTGTGTGTGTATATATGTCAGTGTGCTTCTGTGTCTGTATGTGCGCACACATCTGTGTATGTGCATCTGTGTGTCAGGGTGTGTTTTTATGTCAGTGTGTGTATCTGTGTCATGGTGTGGGCATGTATCAATGCTTGTGTGTGTCAGGATGCATGTGTGTATATGTCAGTGTGTATGTGTGTGTATGTGTCGGTGTGTATCGATATGTGTGTATGTATTGGTGTGTATATAATTTGTGTGTATTTGTCGGTGTATTTATATGCATCTGTGTGTTAATGTGCATGAATGTAGCAGTTTTCTCTTGGTGTCAGGCAACACAGGAACACTCCGGACACAGGTCGTTGGAAAAAACAAACAAACTATTCATTTATTTGCAGCCGCAAATGTCTCAGTCAGACTATCGTCTTGGAAGAACTGACTGAGTACAAAAGAACAAAGCTTATATATCCTAAATGACATATTGTATACGTATAGAGCAAATACAACAGTTACACCCAGGCTGCAGCAAATATTATCAAGTTAGCAAGCTATTACTTATCACTACATGCAGGGCCGGACTGGGGATACAAAGCAGCCCTGGAAAAAAAATTTGTGCCAGCCCCATAAGTCACTGCGCCATATATTGTCGCGTGTAATATGTAAGGCTATGTCTTGCCTGGACACAGGGCCGGACTGGGAGAAAAATTCGGCCCGGGCATTTTTTTAACACAGCAGCCCACTAAAAAGAGGGCGGGGCAGAGGAGGTGTGTTTTGTCATCCTCTGCTGAAGAGCTCTAGCATGAGAAAAAAGTCCTGTATTTGTTCTGCACAGTGCAAGCAAATTTAATAACATGCTTGCACTGTGTTTCCTTGCAACTTGTCTCTGGTGTCTCTATAAATGGATACCAGGAGACAAAAGGCCAGGAAAGAGATGCGCGCGCATTCAGCCGGTCGCATAGGAAAGCATTTATAATGCTTTCCTATGGACGCTTGCGTGCTCTCACTGTGATTTTCTGTCAATGAGACCGCTGCTAGAGGCTTTGGGGGAAGGCTTAACCCATTGATAAACATAGCAGTTTCTCTGAAACTGCTATGTTTATAAAACAATGGGTTAACCCTAGAAGGACCTGGCACCAAGACCACTTCATTAAGCTGAAGTGGTCTGGGTGGCTAGAGTGGTCCTTTAAGAGTGTAGTGTGTATATTATATATATTTGGAAGTATTGTGTATGTGTGTGGTGCAGTGTGTTGGGGGGGTTCTGTGTGCATGTGAGGGGTGCAGTATGTGTGTGTGTGAGGGTGCGGTGTGTGTGTGAGGGGTGCGGTGTGTGTGAGAGTGCCGTGTGTGTGTGAGGGGTGCGGTGTGTGTGATGTGTGTGAGAGTGCCGTGTGTGAGTGATGGGTGTGAGAGTGCCGTGTGTGAGTGATGGGTGTGAGAGTGCTGTGTGAGAGTGCTGTGTGAGATGGGTGTGAGAGAGTGCTGTGTGTGTGTGAGAGTGCTCTGTGAGAGAGTGCTGTGTGTGTGTGAAAGTGCTGTGTGAGAGAGTGCTGTGTGTGTGTGAGAGTGCTCTGTGAGAGAGTGCTG
The DNA here is from genome assembly GCA_933207985.1 of Pelobates cultripes. Lineage (NCBI taxonomy): Eukaryota > Metazoa > Chordata > Amphibia > Anura > Pelobatidae > Pelobates > Pelobates cultripes. The sequence goes on from OW240914.1 coordinate 311,475,972, forward strand.
TGTGTGTGTGAGAGTGCTCTGTGAGAGAGTGCTGTGTGTGTGATGGGTGTGAGTGTGATGGGTGTGAGAGTGCTGTGTGTGTGTGAGAGTGCTCTGTGAGAGTGCTGTGTGTGATGGGTGTGAGAGTGCTGTGTGAGAGAGTGCTGTGTGTGTGTGAGTGCTCTGTGAGAGAGTGCTGTGTGTGAAAGTGCTGTGTGAGAGAGTGCTGTGAGTGTGATGGGTGTGAGAGTGCTGTGTGTGATGGGTGTGAGAGTGCTGTATAAATGTTATTGTGTGTGTGTGTAGGGGGGGGTAAATAAAAAATAAAAAAAAACAGGCATTATGTCCCCCCCTTCCTTCTTACCTTTAGCCTGGGAGGGGGGGGACCGGCACGCTGGCAGGCGGGGTGGCGGTGTTCCCTGGTGGTCCTCGTGGGTGAGTGAACTCTAGCCTGTGAGGCTAGAGTTCACTCTCGCGAGATCCGGTTGTTGCCATGGCAACGCGCCAGATCTCGCGAGAGGAACCCGGCGGAGCTGCAAGTTAGAGCTCCGCCGGGTCCTCTCTCCAGCCTGGCTGGCTGGCTCCCTCCCTCCCCGCCGGCGGCCGCATGTGGGCCGGTCAGGGAGATCCTTGATCTCCCCACCGGCCCGTCGTGGCACAAAGCGGGGCCGGCGCTGGGAGAGTGCCGGCCCTGCATAGACCGGCAGGGGAGATCCTGGGACCTCCCCTGCCGGCCTCGGCCCATGGCCACCGCGGCCCACCGGGCATTTGCCCGCTGTGCCCGATGGCCAGTCCGGGCCTGCCTGGACAGATGATTGAGTAATATATATATATATATTGCTTTTTCTAATATAAAATATTGGTCCTTTCAGGGTAAAACGTTTAATTATACAGTAAGCATACTCACATGCAGACACAGGCAATTTCACTGACATCTCAATGACACACACAAGCTCATTGATACACAACCTCATAGACAAACAATCTTACTGATATACATCAGCTCATTGACATAAAAACACAAGCTCACTCACTAGCAGGCACATGCATGCAAGCAAGCTCACTCACTAGCAGACGCACACACACAGCTTAATGTGGTGGTACTGGTGTCTATAGCATGTCCCTACAGGCTTTTCAAAGTAAACACTGACTTTTCAGAGAAAAGGCAGTGTTTACATTGCTTCAAAGGGACACTGCTAGTGACAGTCACTTAGACAGTCACTAGAGGTGCTTCCTGTGTTAGTGCACCTACATTCAGGGCCTCCACAATCCGTAGGTGCTGAACGTTTCCATAGAGATACATTGATTCAATGCATCTCTATGAGGAGATGCTGATTGGAGTGGCGTTTTGCAGCCAATCCTATGGCAAAGCATTGGATTGGCTGAGATCATCAAACTTGATGATCTCAGCTATAGAGGCAGGGCCAGTCGAGGGGAGACCAGCACGCTGCGTGGGGAAAAAAAAAAGGTGAGCAAAAACACTATTTTTAAACACACATTTACACCATGACAGACACAGAAACACACATATACCATGACAGATACACACCCCATGGCAGACACACACACACCATGACAGACCATGACACAGACAGACACACACACCATGACGGACAGACAGACACACACACCCCATGACAGACAGACAGACACACACACCCCATGACGGACAGACACACACACACCCCATGACGGACAGACAGACACACATCATACAGACAGACACTATGACACAGACAGACAGACACACACACACACCATACAGACAGACACCATGACACGGACAGACAGACACACACAACATACATACATACAGACAGACACACACACACACACCATACAGACAGACACCATGACACGGACAGACAGACACACACAACATACAGACAGACAGACAGACACACACACACCATACAGACAGACAGACACCATAACACAGACAGACACATTACTAGTACCTGCCACCAGAGGGAGGTCTTCTGGAGGCTGCTGGGGAGGTCTTCTGGCGGCCGCTGGAGTACTTGTACTGGCTGCCGCTGGGAAGGTCTTCTGGGGGCTTCTGGCGGCCGCTGGGGGACTTGTCCTGGCGGCCACTGGGGGAGCTGTGCTGTCTGTGCTCTCCCGCCCTCGCGCGCAGCTGAATGAGACCAGCGCCGGAATATGACGTCATATTCCGGTGCCGGTCTCATTCAGCTGCGCAGCTCCCCCAGCGGCCGCCAGAAGACCTCCCCAGCGGCCGCCAGCAGACCCAGGTGTCTGCCCGGCCCCGGGTGCCGATGGTCCACCGGGAAATTTCCCGGTATCCTGGTGGGCCAGTCCGGCCCTGACTACATGTATTAGCTACTTGTAAGCATTCCTGGCATTCCACACATATGCCCTGGTCCTGAGTGTTTTGTACAGCAAGCTAACCACATAAGTTCCAGAAGTTTCTAGGGCATCCTGCAGCTTCTACCATGAATATCTGTGTAAGTATCTATTAGACATGTGCAATTCGTTTCATTCCGAATGTAAATTTGGACGAATTTCATGCAATTTGGACATTCGGATGCTTCCGAATTTCCGAGGTGTCGAATTTCCGAAGTGCTGAAGTATGAATTTCGGAAGTGCTGAACCGAACCAAATTGCCGAATTGCCGAATTACCAAAGTGCTTCGGATGTCTGAAAAGTGGCAAAACAAGAGAGGGAGGATAAACTAAAAAGTGGCAAAACAAGAGAGAGGAATCTTGACCAATAAGCTAATTCCTGGCACGGTTAGCCTTATAGATGTGTAAGTGGTTGTGTTGGCAGTCCGGACACTGGGAGCCCTATAGATGTGTAGGTGGTTGTGGTGGTTAGGGTTAGGGGTACGGGTAGAGTTGGGGTTAACCCTGGGTAGGGTTAGGGGGCCCTACAGATGTACCAAATTGCCAAAGTTCAGAATTGCCGAAGTTCCCAATTTCGAAAGTGCCAAACTGAACCAAATTACAGAGTGACACATTTTTTTACTTACAGAAATTTCCGAACCGAACTGAATTTTTTGACAATGCACACCCTTGTATGTATGTATGTGGTAGTGTATGTGCATACATCTAAGCAGTCAAACACCAGCACAACATATAAGCACACTCCTGCAATCTAACACAAATATTACATACAAACACCCCCCTGTATCCAAACTCAAAAAAAATATACAAACACACCCCTTCACGCAAACACAAATACTTCACACAAATGTACATCCACATTTAAAAGTGATCATTACATTCAGACACACCCCTGCAATCAAACGCAAACATTACATACAAACACACCCCTGTATTAAAACACAATGAATGTATACAAGCACCCCTTCAAACACCAACACTGTACATTACAGTATAGCACAGTAAATGCCACTGCGTTGTACAGATATACAACCTAGAAATTTTGACTTGGGGTGCCTTGGAAAAATACTTACATATTAAGGGCGCCTTGAGCCTAAAAGGTTTGGGAACCACTGATATCGACAACATTTAAAAAAAGAAATTAAAAATCCAGGACTGCTTTTTATTCCCAATCTGTCCTACTTGATTACAAACATTACCTTAAATGATAACTAAAATAGCTCTGCCATTCTTCAGAGTAGACAATATATGCCCCCAATGAAATACAGTATTTTCAAAAAATACATTACGAATACTTCAACAAAACGTCTTGATTCAGCCATGTAATTGCTTTGTTTTTCTTCATTGATTGATCTTTTCCCTGGCTTCAACAGTCAATAAAATAACAAAAGCACAGTTAAATGGAGTGTTCCTGCTGTCTTCCAATAAACAACCCTTGTTTTGAATCCCGTCAATGCGAACAATGATTTAATTTTATGAGAATGCAATCTTACATTACATTTTATTCACACGCTCCTTTAAAACATACTCAATAAAAGGTTGATGCAGATTCTTCGGTATTTACATATTTGAGAAAATATGAAGATTCTTATTTACTATAATCTAATATCGGGGGACGGACTGGGCAAGAAAGTGACACATGAGATTAAATGCAGATAAATGCAATGTTACGCACTTTGGAAAAAGGAACGCGCAACCAACTTATACTTTAAAGGGGGTTGAGTAAGGTATAACATTAAATGAAAAGGTGTTGGGAACAATTATAGTTTGCAAGTTAAAAATATAATTTTGTCTTTTTATAAATAGACCACACCTTGAATATGCAATGTGATTCTGGGCACCAGTTAGAAAGAAGGATATTACAGAACTAGAAAAAGACCAGAGTCATTAGTTATGGCAAAATGATGCAAAAAGGCTATACAGTTTTCAGTGGGGTTTTAAAAGCACTATACATAAATATATATACAGGATCTGTACAAACCAGTGCTAACCTGTTCAGTAGCAGGAATATACAATGCACACAATGCCATTCATTGATACTGTAAGAAAGTCATCTTCTTACAGATGAGGAAAGGGTTCTTTATGATACAAACAATTAAGATCCAAATAGTTGTAGAAATAGGTCATTGCAGTACCTACAACATTTTTAAAAAATCTGCTGCTGCCCATGAGCCCTGGACAATGTTTGCCTAAAGCAATGTACATAAATGACTAGTATACATAAAAAAAGTACCTTCTGTATTTCTTGATATCTGGCTTGTCTTACCATTTACATACTCTCCGTCTCCCTGGCCTGTTCTGTACTATCCTAATACATTAGCCTTAAATCTGGCCATTTGAAGATCCGGTAATACACTTTAGTAGTCTGATTATATTTTATTTTGTTAACTTAACTTCTCTGTGTTGGGTATTAGTTAAATCCTGACAATATTGTCATTCATGGTTTCTGTTTGTTGGATTTGTTCTACATGTTTAGACAGCCAGCCACTAAGCTTTCCCTTTAAGGATCTGTGGGTTTATATCACAATGTACTTTACATCCATCCCCTTTCCATGTGTTCTCTCATGTATCGAGTGCTCTGCAGGCCTCTTGCCTATGCCCTCAGCTTCCAGATGTAGTACTCTCCTACGTTATTTCATATTATCTGGTGTGCCGAATGTCTTTTTTTATTCAAGTCTAGCAATACATTTATGTACATTTTCCTTTTCCTTGGTTCTCTTAGATTTTGTGCGCAGTTCTATATACTCCACAGAACATTTGACTGTGATCATTACACCATTCCTATTTACTTTTGACAATGAGGGCTGTCCTTTATGGACAAGAGAATGCATTGTTCCTCCTTCTTATGCACCCTTTGTGGATCTACCCTTATGCACCTGACATGGATGGGAGACACCTTACAGCAATACACGCCCTGTCTGGATGAGCATTTACCATGTAACATTAGACGTGTTTATATGGAAAATAGTACATCCACTTTAGAGGTATACTCCACACTCCATATATCACTGGCCCGATAGGCAGGTGACCCACCCATGCATTATTCAAAGTTTTTAAGTTTCTGTGCAATTGAAAAGGTAGTAGGAAATTGGAGAGGAGAGGATATATCTACGACCCTTAGTTTAAAAGAATCTAAATTGATCTTTGAGTTACGTACTCTAACTCCAAAAGGACTTAACATCGACTTCGAAATTAATAATATTATATTATTAAGATCTTTTAGTCTATTTATTTAGATATACTTTTTCTACAGTTTTTAGTGGATTATGTTATGTATTTGAATGTTTTATAGAGTGTTTTATATAAAGTTTTTTAATGACCCATATGACTCTAAGTGGGAAATTTGCCCCCAAAAGGTTTTTTCTATTAAGGTGCACTGTTTTGGGGATGTATTAATACTATCTATATGATCAGTGGAATGTGAGATAACCCTGGCTGGGTTTCTTCACTTTATACACTTCTCTAAGTTTCAGTTGCACTTTAGGTATTAAAATATATGTTTTAGTTGCACTTTAGGTATTCAAATATACAGTTGCAAGAAAAAGTATGTGAACCCTTTGGGATGATATGGATTTCTGCAAAATTGGTCATAAAATGTGATCTGATCATCATCTAAGTCACAACAATAGACAATCACAGTCTGCTTAACCCCTTAAGGACGGAGCCAAATGTACACGTTGTGAACAAAACAAAATGTAAACAAAACCTGGCATTTGCGCTACATGTCTGTCCAACCGTAATACACCTCTTTCATAGTAAATGCACCCACCCTTATTATATATCATTTTATTCAGGGGAAACAGGGCTTTCATTTAATATCAAATATTTAGCTATGAAACATAATTTAATATGAAAAAAATGGGAGAAAATACGATTTTTTTTTTTTTTAGTTCTACATGACATTTTAACGGTCAGTGTCATAATACTGTTTGCTTTTACTGCAATAAAATACACATATTTGTATTCAGCAAAGTCTCACGTGTAAAACAGTACCCCCTATGTACAGGTTTTATGGCGTTTTGGGAAGTTACAGGGTCAAATATAGCACGTTACATTTGAAATTGAAATTCGCCAGATTGGTTACGTTGCCTTTGAGACTGTATAGTAGCCCGGGAATGAAATTTACACCCATAATGGCATACCATTTGCAATAGTAGACAACCCAAGGTATTGCAAATGGGGTATGTCCAGTCTTTTTTAGTAGCCATTTGGTCACAAACACTGGCCAAAGTTAGCGTTAGTATTTGTTTGTGTGTGAAAAATGCAAAAAACGCCAATTTTGGCCAGTGTTTGTGACTAAGTGGCTACTAAAAAAGACTGGACATACCCTGTTTGCAATACCTTGGGTTGTCTACTATTGCAAATGGTATGCCATCATAGGGGTAATTTTCATTCTTGGGCTACCATAGGGTCTCAAAGGCAACGTAACCAATCTGGCGAATTTTAATGTGAAAAAAATGAAACGCAAGCCTTATATTTGACGCTGTAACTTTTGAAAACACCATAAAACCTGTACATGAGGGGTACTGTTGTACTCGGGAGACTTCACTGAACACAAATATTTGTGTTTCAAAACAGTAAAAAGTATCATAGCAATAATATTGTCCGTTTAATGCTGTTTGTGCGTGAAAAATGCAAAAAACGTCACTTTTACTGGCGATATCATCGTTGTAATACATTTTACTGTTTTGAAACACTAATATTTGTGTTCAGCGAAGTCTCCCGAGTAGAACAGTACCCCCCATGTACAGGTTTTATGGTGTCTCGGAAAGTTATAGGGTTAAATATAGTGCTTTCAAATTAAATTCCCTTTACTTTCGGCATGGGTTGTCATGCAGGTCCTGCTAATTGTAATTAATTAAGATACCTAATTATGTAAAAATATTACATAAATATATATGTAGAATCAATATATGTATATATATACGTATGTGTATATATATGTATATATCTATATAATTTTTTAAAAATATTTTTATTTATATATAGGTATATATATAGTGATATATACGTATATATTTATGTGTATAAATATATATATTATTTCGTTCTATGTGTATTTTGATATATATATATATATATTAATTTCACAATACAGTTAGAACGAAATAACACACATCTATATATTTTTTAATTATTTATTTTTAATTATTTTTGTAATTTTATTTTTTAACGTATTTACATTTTAATTTTTTTTATAATATATATAAATATATATATAACAATAATTATATATATATTTAATCAGTATCAGTGTACGTGTAATTTGATATTAATATATATATATAATTATATATATATTAATAGTAAAATACACCTAGACGGTGTACATGTGTGTATGTATATGTGTATATATATACTTTGATCATATATATATAATATATATATATGATCTAAGTATATATTATTTATTTTTTTACACTATTTATTTATTTCATTTTTATTTTCAGCCAGCAGGGGGACCACCTGTCATTACAGGCAGCCCCCCTGCCGGCAATACAGAAGCCAGCTATCCCCGGCCATGTGATTGTGGGGTCCTCGCTAGGACCCCACTCTCACACGGCCGGGGGGCTTCCTGGAGGACGGTCGTGCCGCGGGGGGCTCCCTGGGAGTCCCCCCCACCGCGATCGCCGGCGTGGGACCGCCGGCGACCGGGTAAGTACAGAAAGACCGGAGGGCGTACTATTACGCCCGGCGGCGTTTAGAGCCGCCTATTAGAGGACGTAATAGTACGCCCTCCGGTCTTAAGGTGTTAAACTAATAACACACAAAGAATGAAATGTTGCCATGTTTTTATTGAACACACCATGTAAACATTCACAGTGCAGATGGAAAAAGTTTGTGAACCCTTGGATTTAATAACTGGTTGAACCTCCTTTGGCAGCAATGACTTCAACCAAACGTTTCCTGTAGTTGCAGATCAGACGTGCACAACGGTCAGGAGTAATTCTTGACCATTCCTCTTTACAGAACTGTTTCAGTTCAGCAATATTCTTGGGGTGAATTGCTTTCTTGAGGTCATGCCACAGCATCTCAATCGGGTTGAGGTCAGGACTCTGACTGGGCCACTTCAGAAGGCGTATTTTCTTCTGTTTAAGCCAGGATATCCGGACTGGATATGCAGCCATATTGGAGGTGGCAATACACATCCGGTCCGAACCATATAAGGAAATAGGCGTGATTTTTTGTTACATGTGTAACAAATTATGTGATTAAGTATCCATGCTATATCCTATATAAACAGTATTATGCTCATTGTTATGTTGAAAATCACCTGAGGAAGACCATATGTAGATGGTTGAAACGCGTTGTGCACCTTGTTTTACTTTATTTTATTAGAAATACATTTTTGTTACTATATCTTCAACTCCTGGCTCCTGACTTCAACTTTCCATTAGATGGTTATTTCAACTATTGGAGGATTTATTTTGAAGCCAGAAGAAGCTTCTATGTCCTTGAAAGTGACATAAAGGCTGTATAAGTTCCGAGCCAACTTCTAAACGGCTCAGAAAAGTGTGAGTGGTTTCAGCTAATTAATTTCCATATCATTGTGGATTATATACAGATTACACTATGTTCTGTTATGTGTTTATATTTTCTACATAAGGAAACTGTTCCATACATCATTGAATATACCCTTCGTATAAAGGGAAGGGAAATCTGCTATCAGTTACCAGTTCAATTATTATATCACAGGTAACTAATTTCTACCCTTCTGTGTGTGCTTTTACCTTTGTCTACTTACATTGTATCTTTTTAAGTATACGTGGTGGCAATATACTTGGGTATAGCAGCACCTCACATTGTATTTATCCTTAAGCGCCATCTCTATATTTTTTGTAAATATTAGCAGCAAACCAGCTGGCAAATACATAAGTTCAAGTTTAGACTACTCAAATGAGGGCATAATAGGGATCAGCCATTTTTTACTTGCAATATTTACTTTTTCATGTCTGTTACTAGCTCTGATCCTGGCCTCTAACAGTCTGGGGAGGCCCCCTATTGGTGATTTTTGAGAATCACTTAATACTATAGAAGAATATGTGAAAGTAAGTATGGATTGTGTTTGAGAGCAGACAGACCTCTAGTGGTGACTTTTGGCTGTTACATCAGGCTGAAAGAGGACTAATATTCTGTTTACTATTAGTTGGACTGTATATATTGAATTTCAAAATTAATTTCAAACTTAAGGCCAACTGGTGACTTACAAACTGGTGACTTACAGTATATTTTCATTTCTGCTACTTTTACCTTAAATTTGAACTTCACTTTGAATTCACTTTGAATTTTCACTTAAAATTTTCGCTTTAAAGAGATCTGTGTGTATTTTAGCAATGGAATAAAATGTATATTTCAACTTGTATCTTTCTAGGATAAGCCACACTTTATTTTATTTCATTTCCAGTACTTTTTATGGCTCATATCCCATGGTTTAGTGGTGGGCCAATCAACTTCTAGACTCCTACATCTTCTATATATCCCTAATGTAATGTTCTGTGCGAACTTATCACAGACACATTATAACGCTATAGTATGTAAGAGCAAGTAGTAGCCATTGACACCTGGACAGCACATGGTTCTGTGGGCAAATGTATTGATTTGATTTAGCTGAACGTGCTCTGATTTGATTTAGGTTAATAACATACGTCCTTCACTGCTTTAATAGTAATCATAAATGCTCTGAAGAACAGGGGGATTTCTTTTCAAAGGAAAAAAATGGACCTAGGACCTGTTTACAATTAGATAAAACATGCTGCCAGGGAATACTTAATTAGGCAATGTTACATTAACCATATGTTTCTACGTGAGAAATACAAGACAAAATTGGATGCATGTGGCATTAATTGTTTTATTGTGGGCTTGAGTGGAAGCATGCCTTATTTCTTCTATTTAAAGCTCGGACTCCAATTTAACGTCCCCTACAATCAATCCAAAATATGTTATCTTTTAATAACATATTTCATCTTTTTATCAAAAAACTCAGAACCTGTTTCATTCTCAGGGATAGGATGAACAGAGGTATTGATTGCATAGATTTAATAGGTCTAATATTCTGTTTTGCCCATTAAAAACAGCAGTATATTCCAGTGTTTTTCAGAGAAAAACTGGTTTTATTATTTTTTTAAACTGTTTTGTTTTATTTATTTTTTTTACATAAAACTACCATACACTTTTCTACCATACACTTTTCTAGTTGCAAACGTTCATGAAGTTTATGTTATGTATTTTTATTATAGTATTAAATTGATGCCACAGACTGAAGAAGCTACAGCTCTTTCACTTTTATTATATTACTCACACAATGTATTACATATCTAGCCATTATATTTGTAGCCCAAATTATTACAGGGTCAGTGGCAATAATCAAATCTATTTCATATGTGCTCCAAAGAAACACAGCTAATTAAATTAATATTGTAAATTGTGAGTCACTTGGAATTATCTCATTAAAATGTTAGGTAGCTCACGGACTACGACGTTCAAACTGTCCACTGATAGCAAAGCTTACAGAACTAATTATAGCTTTTGTTAGCTTGGAACAAAAGTCAAAGAATTCCATTTAGTGGAATAAAAATATGTTTACCTACAGTACATTGTGATTTATTAAAGGTACAATGCAGGCACCCATGCATGTTTGGTATTAAGTATAGGTTATGTTTCAGTTTGTTATTGAGGTTGCTGTTGGTGACCCTTTAAGCAGTACATGTAAAGGAATTGAGGGAAGGCTGCATTGTAAAAACAAGCTAAAGTGCCTTGGGGACCCAGAAATTTTAATCTACAAATATTATGATCCCTGGTGTAGGTTTTCTAGCAGATACTAAGGCAGTGGTTCCCAATTAAGTTCTCAAGGCTCACCATCAAGTCGGGACTTGGAATTCCAATTTATCTACTAACGGGGATAGTGACAAAACTTGGACAAGATGTGTACTTAAAGGAGTGGTTTGTGAACTACTGCTCTAGTGTACCCGGACCAATTAAACATGTACAACTCAAATATTTATGTACCCCATGATGAAATAAATCTTTTGAGTTCCCTTATAGAGGAGTGGCCTTTGTCACACCATGTTGTAAATCTCCTCACTGCATAGCCATTCTTAATTGCCTGTCTATCATTAAAGTTTATTGTTTTTGGTGTGACGTCAATGCTGTGCCCCCTGCAGGTTTACAATCTAGGTGGAACTTGTCATAATTGTATCTATGAGTTGTTACACGCTTGATAACTTGTGTTTTTAATGATAGACAACATTGACCAGGAGATAACCACTTGAGTCTTGTTATATCCAATTTACTGCCTTTTACTTTTTTATATATCCGCATTTGTTTGTTCTAATTCTGTGGGATCTTTAAATATGTCCGATTTACATGTCCATATCAGTGTCCTGCACTAAATGCCTTATTTAATTGTATCACCAAGGCAATCTGCTTTACTCACATACCTGTTCCTTTTATTATACCAAAGTTAATTGTTAGAAGAGAGATATTGGCAAAATGTGTTTCCCAAGAAAATGTGTTTGTTACATTTATAACAACTATATTTAACACTGTTTTATCTCACTTTTCCCACTGTTTTATCTCACTTTCCCCGCTGTGAGACACCCATGGTGCATTGATGCTTCAATCATTGTCTGCCACGGAAGCAATGTGTTATAATACTTTCAAAATACATAAAAAAATATATCTACAATACAAGAGAAAGTGGCACTCACATCTTGAACCAGTGGGTCAGAATATCAATTCAAATGCTTACGTTCACCTTGTATTTCTGAATAGTGATATAAATTGCAAACCTTATACAAATCCATTTCTTTTATCTTAATGTCAGTGCACAGTTTTCACAATAAATAAGCATGGTATGGTATAAACATGACTCATTCTCACTGTGATACATTACAAATATTATTACATTCCGTCGAGCATCTCAAGTTACCTATGATTCTGTTATATGTGGGTCACCCTCCAAGTTATATGAGGTCAAGTGTCCGATGCGATTACATCAGTTTGTTCTTGCGATTATATAATGACAAATCCAAACTCTCAGTAGAAATTACAAATATCTTTCCAACACTTATTTACATATTTTTTAATTGAGAAAAACATTATATGATTATGTATGCTTGTGAAATCTGTCTATCTATCTATCATTTGTCTGTCTCTCCATATCTCTATATGTAATCAATTGTCTCTACATATTCTCACGCAGTCATTACCTATTGTACTAATTTAAAAAAGCTATTAATTGCTGGTCCTCTGTGCTAATATATATCGACATGCACACTTATTAACTCCTTAAGGACTGGACTGTTTTTGCGATGTTGTACATTTGCAACCAGGCCTCTTTTTACACTTTTGTAGTGTTTGTGTTTAGCTGTAATTTTCCGCTCTCTCATTTACTGTTCCTATACAAATTATATATTGTTTTTTCAGGACAAAAAAAGGCTTTCTTTACATACCATTATTTATATAATCTCATGTAATTTAATTTTAAAAAAATAAAAAAATATGATGAAAAATTTAAAAAAAACATGTTTTTTTACTTGAAAAATCTTTTACTCATCTACAAAAGCGAATAAAAAGAACTGCTAAATAGATTCAAAATTTTGTCCTGAGTTTTAAAATACCCAGTGTTTACATGCTTTTTTGCTTTTTTTGCAAGTTATAGGGCTATAGGTACAAGTAGGATATTGCGGTTTCAAAACATACATTTTTTCAAATTTATCAATAGTGACATTGTAACACTATTATCTGTCATAAATCTCTGAATAACACCGCACATGTACATATTTTTTTTAAAGTAGACAACTCAGGGTATTCAATATGGGGTATGTCCACTTTTTTTTAGTAGCCACCTAGTTGCAAACACTGGCCAAAATTAGCGTTCATATTTGTTTGTGTGTGAAAAAAGTAAAAAACTAAATTGAATGCTAATTTTGGCCAGTGTTTGTGACTAAGTGGCTACTAAAAAAGACTGGACATATCTCATTTGCAATACCTTGGGTTGTCTTCTTTTGCAAATGGTATGCCATCATGGGGGTAATTCTCATTCCTGGGCTACCATACGCTCTCAAAGGCAACGTAACCAACCTGGCCATTTTCAATGTAAAAATATTTGACCCATATATTTGACCCTGTAACTTTCAAAAACGCTATAAAATCTGTACATGGGGGGTACTGTTATACTCGGGAGACTTTGCTGAACACAAATATTAGTGTTTAAAAACAGGAAAACGTATCACAACAATTATATCATCAGTAAAAGTGCTGTTTGTGTGTGAAAAATTTGAAAAAAGTCACTTTCACTGACAATATCATCGCTGTGATATGTTTTACTGTTTTGAATCACTAATATTTGTGTTCAGCGAAGTCTCCCGAGTAAAACGGTAACCCCCATGTACAGGTTTTAGGGTGTCATAGAAAGTTACAGGGCAAAATATAGTGCTAGCAAATTAAATTCTCTGGACTTTCGGCCTGGGTTGGCAGGCAGGTCCCTCAAATTGCAATTAATAAAATTACTTAATTATGTAAAAATATTACATAAATACGCACGTAGAATTTAAATATATATGCATATTTATATATGAATTCTACGTGTATATTTATATAATTATTTATGTAATTTTGTATATGGACATATGTATATTTTGTATTTTTATTTATTTATATATACATAGATATATATACAATTTCATTCTAAGTGTATTTTGATATAAATATATATATTTTAATATCAAAATACAGTTAGAATACAATTTCATATAGATATAATTTTTTTTAAATTTGTATTATTTTTAATTTTTTTATTTAATTTAATCTACTTATTATTTGTATTTTATAATAATATATATATACAAAATATATAGTTACTATATATATCATATATATACGTGTGTAATTTAACGATAAGTGTATTTTTATATTAATATATGTACATATTAATATAAAAATACACTTAGTATGACATTATAAATATGATATATAGACATATATTATATAGATATAATATGTCTATATATCATATATATATATATATATATATATACACATATATAATTTTTTTTATTAACAATAACTTTAATTTTTTTAATAATTTTACACTAGCAGGGAGATTGCCTATTGTGACCATGTGACTGCTCTGTTGAGCGATTACATGGCCACAGGGGTCCTAATCCACCATGGGGAGACTGTCTGGGCTGCAGGCAGTCTCCCTACACCGGGTGCACCGCCGATCGCCGCTGCGGGAACAACGGCGATCGGGTAAGTACAAAAGACCGTTAGGACGGTTCAGGACCGTCACCGATTGGCAATGGAACAGTCTTCGGTCGTTAAGGGGTTAATACACATATTTGTGTTGATAGAAACAACTTTAATCAAAACATTTTTCTGTTTCAGTTGAACAAATGCTAATGCTGTTTTAAACTCAAAAATGTATAAATATTCTACATGGTCTGCTAAAAGCAATAGCGTCACTGAATTATATATTAACATCAAAGAATGTTAGCATCTGCAATTGCCTTGGGGGCTGCAGCTCTGAAACTGGTTTAGTTAATACAACAATCTCGTGTACGAAACCTGTATCTGCTTGTAGTACGCTTGATGCTAAGCAGGGGTGCAAATTACTCTGGACCTATAATTATCCTGTGGATTTAGTCATTCAGTCTCTGCCATGTCACATCCTGGGGATCGGAAGGCCATGTGGCTTCTGTTTTATTTTGGGGTTTTGTTTTGGTTTTTTTTTGCTTTTTTTAAAATTTTGGATTAAATATTATTTACAGGAAATTGCAGAACTAATGGAATATTTACTTGAAAAGATTCAAGATAAAAATAGATAATTGTTCCTTTCTGACTGTAAAATGAAATAATACACTCTGCTTCTGGTTTTCATTTACTCTACAACAAAGACTAAAGAGGATGAGAAGGATTCTGATGAGTCATTTGACTATTTATTATTAATGTTTCTATAAAATTCACGTGTCTTCGTAAATCATTGAGTCAAAGGGAAGTATAGTGTTATAGCAATGAATTATTATATATACACTTCATTCCTCATAGCACATACAGGATCATATAGAATTAATTAGTAACAAAATAATACCAAGTCTACATTGGGTTAGATTATTTTTATTTATTTGTGTTTTTGAAGCAAATCATGTGTTAGTGAGATACCAAGCATGTAGAATTATATGTTAACATCAAAGAATGTTAGCATTTGCAAAGCCTGTATAATGTTAGATGGACAATTTGATCCTCCAGAATGTCTACCACTGTAATTGTATCTACAGCCGTTCTACCTTAACAGCTCTCCTCCCTTCAAACGGTCCTAATTCTATGTCATGGAGTTAAGATATTACTCAAAATGCAGGGCTTTAATCTAAGTATAAACCTAACCAGGGTAGGAATACAAGAAAGAGGTCTATAAAAGTGGCCATGCTTGTTGCTAAACTTATGGTGAGTCGACTAGTAAACCTGAAAGCAGATGGGATTGTCAAAAATGACTAATAGTCAAAGGGTATAGAAATCATAGATTGAAGAGGGTAAGTTGAGTTAGTGATAAAAGAAACCAGAATAACGTGAACAAGCTGGGTCAGAATACGAACATGGACAGACAACCATGAGACACTGTTGGGTATGCAATGAAATCACGACAAGGCAAATAAATGAGGAAGTTTTAAATAGATACAGGGAAATCACAAAAGGTCAGTATTGTTCCTGTGCACCAAGAACCTATACATGTGTTAACAGAAAGATGCGATGTCAGAATGTGTGAAAAGAGTGCATGGTCTAGCAAATCAACAAAGACACAGTTGAGTAGCATCAAGCTTCAGACAGCTTCACAAGACTTAGAATAGTTTACAACACATATCACAGGTAAGATTACATTATCAAGTCTGATATGATTGACCTAGATGGGACAAAGAAACATCACTTGACAAAGAATTGCAAAATCTTCTTACAATCAGAGAGATCAAGATAACACTAAAATTGGCAATATTTGTCTTGGTCGGCAGAAAGTCATACTATCGACAGAGTTGTCTCTCGTTCTTTATTTTATGGGTTTTTTAAAAAAAAAAATGTTTTCCATCAGTGAAATTATAGCATAATTTGGGTGTGCTCATTACCCAATAAGGTCTTATACACAGTTTAATCATTTAACTGGAAGCTGTGTTTGGGAAGATTTAGGCCAAACTGCAGAGGTGAAATAAAACCAACTGGTATAGAATCTCTGTTCAAGGATACAGATTCAAGGAAGCTAATTCAGGGTAGGTATTCAGTCTTAAAGGGCAACTGTCATTAAATGTTTACATCTCACTTTTCTAAACGTATATTAACCCCTTCAGGACTGGACTGTTTTTGCGATGTTTGTGCGTTAAGGACCAGAGCTATTTTAACACTTTTGTGGTGTTTGTGTTTAGCTGTAATTTTCCGCTCTCTCATTTACTGTTCCGATACAAATTATACATTGGTTTTTTTCAGGACAAAAAGGGCATTCTTTACATACTATTATTTTTATCATGTCATATAATTTAATTAAAAAATAATAATAAAATATGGTGAAAATTAAAAAAACACTTTTTTTTACTTTTACTTAAAAAATATTTTACTGATCCACAAAATCGAATGAAACAAACTGCTAAATAGATTCAAAATGTTGTCCTGAGTTTAAAAACACCCAATGTTTTATGTGTTTTTTTTGCTTTTATTTGCAAGTTATAGGGCTATAAGTACAAGTAGGAAATTGCTACTAAAATGTACATTTTTCAAATGTATCAATAGTGAAATTGTAACACTGTTATGTCATAAATCTCAAAAAAATCACCCCACATGTATATATTTTTCTTAAACTAGATAACCCAGGGTATTCATCTAAGAATATTTTGATACTTTCTATGCAACCATTTTACCACAAACCTTTGCCAAACTTTGCATAGGTAGTTTATTTTTTTTATTTTTTTCACATACATTGCAATTCAGGTATAAATTCACAGATTCTGTTAGGTGTCACTACCAAACAACACCCCATTATGTGTTCAGCAACATCTCCCGAGTACAGGGATACCCCCCCCATGTATACATGTATAGGTGTGTCAGGTTGTTGGGGGGCTAAAAAGCCACATTTGGCAGGTGCGCATATCAGTTTCCCAGCTTGGAATTTTGACATGTAGTCAACCTGCGCACATGTCCTATTTGGGACATTTTTTAAGCCGCCCAATGTATTTTACCCCCATCAAACCATATATTTTTGAAAAGTAGACACCCTAGGGTATTTCACATGGTGGTATTTTAATACTTTCCATGCACTAATTCTACCACCAGGCTTTGTCAAACATTGAGTTATTAAATTTATTTCTGTTTTTTTTCACACACATTGTACTTTAGGCATGAATTAACAGATCCTGTTATGTGTCACTGCCAAACAACACCCCGATATGTGTTCAGCCACATCTCCAGAGTACAGGGTGTGTTGGGTTGTTTGGGGGCTAAAAGGTCACATTTTGCAGCTGCGCATATCAGTTTCCCAGCTTGGAATTTTCATATGTAGTCAACCTGCATGCATGTCCTATTTGGGACATTTTTGAAGCCGGCCAATGTATTTTAACCCCATCAAACCATATATTTTTGAAAAGTAGACACCCTAGGGTATTTCACATGTTGTTATTTTAACACTTTGAATGCACTAATTCTACCACCAAGCTTTGTCAAACATTGAGTTAGTAATTTGTTTTCTGTTTTTTTCACACGCATTGTACTTTAGGCATGAATTAACAGATCCTGTTATGTATCACTGCCAAACAACACCCCAATATGTGTTCAGCAAGATCTCCTGAATACAGTGATACCACCCATGCATAGGCTTGTTGGGTTATTTGGGGGCTAAAAGGCCATGTTTGGCAGGTGCGCTTATCAGTTTCAGTTTCAACCTGCGCCCATGTCCCATTTGAGCCAATGTATTTTACCCCCATCAAACCATATATTTTTGAAAAGTAGACAACCCAGAGTATTTTAAATGGTGGTATTTTAACACTTTTCATGCACTGAATTCTACCACCAGCCTTTGTCAAACTTTTGGGTAGTAATCTTTTTTTGTTTCTTTGTCACACACATTGTACTTTAGGCATGAATTAACAGATCCTGTTATGTGTCACTGCTAAACACTGCCCAATATGTTCAGCAACATCCCCCAAGTACAGTGATACCCCCATTTATAGGGTTGCTGTGTTGTTTGTGGGCCAAAAGGAAACAATCAGAACTTGTACATGTCAGTTTTTCATCTTGATATATAGGTATGCTTGGTCTATCTTCAGTTTGACATATTTTTGCACCCCCCAGTTAATGTTTCGATCATGACAGTATATATAGTATATATTTTTATAAAGTAGACATCAAAGGTTATAGAAGATGGGGTGTTTTGACTTCTTTCCCCAACCATTTTGTCCCCCAAAGAAAGTGTAGTTGTAATTTTCTAATTCTGTTTTTTATGCACACATCATCTGGTTTTGGCCAGCTGGTTATGTGTTACAGCCAGAAAACTTGTTAGACCAAATGTGCAGGTAGCAAATGTACATTTAGCAGCAATCTTTAAACTGACTCCTGCAAATAGAATCTAACTGGAGATTTGGGGGAAGGAAACTGACTAACAAAAAATGGCTGCTTTCCAAAGAAACAAAAAATAAAATAAAAATTCAGGAACACTTCTTACAACTGTTCTGTGTGGTACAGCTTGAAACATGTTCCTACACACAGTCCTGGTTTCGAAGGGCAATCAGGACAGTGAAAAGGGGTGTCTGTCCTTTTCCCGTTTTTAAAACAGACCCGGCAATGTTTCTGGGGGGTTTTTTTTTCTAGCAGTTGGCGGTAACTTAAAAATAAAATGTCTGGACTCAGCTTGCACTGTTGTTGGAACTTGTCCATCTCCATAAATTGTTAAAGAAATTATTTTCAACTGAAATTGGAGAAAGGTGGTTTTCCCTGGATAATTTTTTTTAAAAAGCAAAAATGAGTTGTGGGTTGCTATTTGCATCATATAGATAGCCACCTTTTTATACCATGCTTTGGTTTTTCGTTAAATAAAATATGGCTGCATCAGCCGATCAGCCAAATCAACACGCCCCATGTACTGTACACCATAAAGTGTTTTAAACAGATGGACATTACTATAAAAATTATGCACATAAAGATGGTAACCTTTATTAAACAAGGGGTTTAGTAGGTCCCATACAAGTTTCCCACTTGTCCCCAGGGAGTCAGGACAGCCAGGAGTGTCCAGTTTGACCATCTTTCCCCTCATATACACGAAAGGCAAATGTGTATCCACTTTTGCTATCGCACAGTTTGTACAGTTTTATGCCATACCTAGAGCGCTTTGAGGGGATGTATTGTCTGAACCCTAATCTCCCTTTGTATTTCATTAGAGATTCATCTATGGATAAATTTTGTTGGGGGGTATAAACATCCGAAAATTTGTCCTGAAAATGGTCTAGCAGTGGGCGTATTTTATGAAGCCTATCGTATTGGGGTGATCTCTAGGGTGACAGAGGGTATTG
>OW240914.1:311497994-311542983 GCA_933207985.1 Pelobates cultripes
GATCAACAACAAAAAAAAAAAATGTGAGGAAGGCTGAACTTGATGGACACGTGTCTCTTTTCAGCCTATGTAACTATGTATGTAACTCCTATCACTTTAAGCAAACTTCAAATTCACTAGCAGCTTATACTTTATTTTGGATTTTTTCTTTTGTCTGATCCTGTAAGCCAAATTATTAACAAGCAAAGCATTAGTAACCAGATGAAATTGTAAAGAATCATATTAAAAACAATCTTTTACGTTAAACAACTCTTATAATTTACAAGTTTATACAAGTGGCGGCTGGCTTAGATCTGAATGGAAGATACTTAATCTACTTTTCCTAAAACACTGAAAAGTGATCTGCTTTCCTATAACACTGAGATGCCATCTACTTTCATATAACACTGGAAAAGCCCCCACAGGGGTGCATCTGGCATCCATGGGTGAGGGAGTCTCAATGTTCCAACCAGGGTTCAGTATTTTGGATAATCCTGCCCCAAGAGGCACACAAAAAGTAAAACAGTTATGCATTCACTGGTCGGATTTATTCAAAATATGGGACATAGCCCCCAAGTCTGTGTGACCATACTCCTAGGGTATCACCAAACCTCGTATTGCCATGGACTTAAATTATAGTTCTATCCAGACCATGCCATGTCTCAAGCACTTGAAAAACTCTTGAGAAACCAAGCAAGAAAATGTCCAATGTCCAAATGCCACAGCTCCGGAAAAGTGAAAGTGCCTTTCTTTATTCCTATCCTCCAAATATCCAAGATATACTACACTATAATTTTCTGTGTTCTCTGATTTTTTTGTCATTTCATATACGACAAATGACATCCAAGACACTACATCCCCCCGCCCTCATCATACTGTAAATCCATAATCAAGTGTATCATACACAATCAGAAAATAAAATAAATCAGAAATAAACTGTTATGGTATATCATTGATAGAATTTGAAGCTTTATTCATGGTATTCTTGATAGCAATGATGGTGGAAACAAACACAGTAGTGCTTATAATACACAGATTAATTTTTTTTTTAAGTAACAAAACTTTTTGTTTTTGTTTTCAGTAAATCAGATGCTGTTCTAGGGTTTAAGTTATAAATATGGAGCAAACACCATGGAAACCAGTAGAATGTCTTTCAACAGTTGCAACTTTGCTCCAGAAAAGCATGTTTGCCTTAATAAGTGTGGGTCAATGTGATTAAAAAAATCAGAATACATTTTGTGATACGCACCTGCACTCTGAAGGGCAATGATCTTCATATGGTAGTTATGACTAAAATTACCATGGAAAATAATACTTCTCTATTGAGAATACTACATATCTATTGTAATTTATGTAAAAACAGTTTCATCTGGCTGCCAAAAAGCCACTTTAATTTCTGAAGTAGTCTTTTTACTAAATTCTGCAGTAGTAGGTTTTTTTGCTTGCCTTAATACTAATTTAAGGCACAAAAATACCACTTGGTGCTACATGGCTGAAATAACTAGAGGATGAGGAAACAGCTTCTTAAATTATAGTAAAGTTTATTTTATTTTAAAGCTGAAGTTGATAGAACACACAATGTACAGCTAAAACAGATACCTCCCAAAACTCAATACTAGCATCCTACAGCAATTATTAATTTGTTTTCATCATGCATATCTGTTCTTTTCATTTATATATGCTATAATACTTTGGTTTAAAGAAACACTCCAAGAACCATAACTACTACAGCAAGTTAGAAGTGCCCTATAGCTCCCTCAGTGTATCTAGTAACCCTCATGGAACTAATTTATATGCAGAAAATCCATCTATGTGTAAAGTTACAAATACAAAATATAAAAAAAATTCTTAGATTTTAGAATTGTCTATAATTTCTTCAATTCTGTAGTTTAAGAATTTTCCATAAAAAGCCAATGGTTTAACAGTGCCAGTATTTGTAGTTTTTGTCTAGAAATTATGTAATCAATTCTCCTAAAAAATAATGAAATACAGATACACATTGGGCAATATGTAATAAAAAAAGAACTGTCAGAAAATAAATAATAGTGACACTCACTAATGTTGGAGCCTTTGATGCGGTTAGGCTCATATATTGCACTTCCAACACTCTTATAGATGTTGTTAAACCTTTGCAGTGGTGTTGATGAAAATTCCATTAGAAAATGCATGTTTTGTGATTAGTGATTTGTCTGTAGGAGTCTCTAGCTATAATCAGATTTTTTTGGGATGTGTTATTGCAAAGATACCTTTGACTCTTTTTAACCATTGATAGAGTGCCTTGATTAATGCAAGACAAGTGGTTAAGTCATGGTAGCACTCTCAGATATATCCTTATATCGGAGATCCAGCCTGTGGTATTAGGAGGCTATATGCTTTGAAATATAGCATTTAGCATTAGGTATAAGTTATCCTTTACAAATAAATGTTCTTTTTTCATTAGTTAGTTGTGTTTTTTTGTTTTTGTTTTACCCTTTCCCCCAAATCTCCTCGGTTTATATAGTCAAATGTATTATACCTAATCACTACTACTGTTAGTGTTACAGAGACTTGATTGGTACATACTTACCTCAAGTATCATTATATCAAGACAGACAAATATGTTGACTCCCAGTGAGTATCTACACTAATTAAGTAGCATTTTTTTGTAACAGTCCTCTTTGTTATTTTTCTAAGGATCAATTGTGTGTTATATTGCCAGGCCATTTACCTTTGTGGGATTATAAACTCATGTCTTCCTTATATTCACTCCATAGACTGAGATATAATTAGGAGACTCTATATGTATATATTTTCTTTTGTTAGCTGATGGATTTATTTAAATTTTTTACTGATTATTTGAGTCCTTGAATAGTTCTGATTTCAATAAAGTTTTTGTCCAGTTTTGAATAAACTTTCCTTATAATTTTTTAGGGACTTGCTCATTTCCATTTTTGTGTGTGTGAGAGTC
Organism: Pelobates cultripes; assembly: GCA_933207985.1. Taxonomy (NCBI): domain Eukaryota; kingdom Metazoa; phylum Chordata; class Amphibia; order Anura; family Pelobatidae; genus Pelobates; species Pelobates cultripes. The sequence continues at coordinate 311,500,921 of OW240914.1, forward strand.
TGGAGTCCGGATCAGCAGAGAGCAGCAAGAAGGTGGAGGAGCAGGGTAAGTGCTTGTGGTTTTTTTTTTGTTTAAAAGTGTTTTGGGGGTTTTTTTTGTGGAAGGGTCTTGGGAGGAAGCAGGTTCTTTTTATAAATGAGTTTGTATGGGGACAGGGGTCTTTGTGGGGGGCAGGATGTTTTGTGAATGGGGTGCAGGGGGTGGGCAAAGGTCTTGGAGAGGGGGTGGGCAGGTTTTTTTTGCGCAGGGGGCAGGGCTTTTTGCAGAGGGGGGACTGGGCAGTGTTTTTTTGTAGAAGGGGGCCTGACAGGGGATTTGTAGAAGTGGGGACTTGGCAGGGGTTTAGTAGAAGGTGGGGGGTTGTAGAAGTGGGACTGGGCAGGGGTTTTGTAGAGGGGGCACATGTTTTGTAGAACGGGAAGTTTAGAAAGTTTTTTTATTGTCTACTACTGTTGTAGTAGGCAATAAAAAAGAAAAATTAGAAAACATTAAAAAAAGTTTTTAAAATAGTGGGTGGTTTTTTTACATTTGAATTGGGAGAGGGGTGCAAAAAGCTCTAGGTACACCCCTGAGCCCATTACCTTCTGTGCTCCTCTTGCACAGCTTCCTCACCGCCCGGCAGTGAGCTGTCTGCTTGGATATGACATCATCCCAACATCATTGCTGGGTGCGCAAGGGATCTGTGCATGAAGAGCACAGAAGTCCCATGCTCCAACCCAGCAGCAACCACTGGTCACCAGGAAGAGGATCCACTCCAGCACTCCCAGAGCAAGGAAGGGAGGCTGGGTGGACCTCTTTAGTATAAAATGTGTGTGCATGTGATTTTTGTGTATGTTTTGTCAGTGATTGGCTGTGTGTGTGTGTCGGGGGGGCAGGGATCTGTGGACATGTCTGTGATTGTGTGTGTAAGTTTGTGATTATGTGTGGGCATCTGTGATTGTGTGTATGTCTGTGATTATGTGTTTGTATGTATGTGATTGTGTGTATAGGTGTGTGATTATATATGTGTGGATCTCTAATTATGTTTGTGTATGGTGCATGTATGTGATTGTGTATATAGGTATGTGATTGTGTGTAGGTCTGATTGTGGGTGTGTGCATGTATGTATGTATGTGATTGGGTGTACAGGTCTGTGATTGTGTGTGGCTATATCTGTGTATGTGTGTGGGGGGGTATGTGATTGATTGATTGTGTATGTATGTGATTGTGTGTGGGATATGTGATTATGTCTGTGTGTGTGTACATTTGTGATTGTGTATATGTATGTGACTGTGTGTATAGGTATGTGATTGTATGTGTGTGTGGGTCTGTGATTGTGTGTGTATGTGTATTTGTGATTGTGTGTATAGGTCTGTTATTGTATGTGTGTGTATCTGTTGTGGTGACATTTTGTCATCAAACTAATATGGTCACCAAGGACATGTTACCAAGCTCATGTATGCCTTTCTTACAGAGGGATGAGCTTTACCCTTTGATATGGTAATTGGGTAATTCAATACCTTTACAAGTCAGGAAAGAGATAACCACTTCCCCCTATCTCAATCCCTTTCTGTTCCTTCTTGGCTGTGCTACTGAGCAGACGTGAGCACACATGGACTAATTTTTATAATGGTGAACTATGTTATGTCTGTTGCTTCCTTTTCTTCCTTGGTGGATGTGATGTTGAACTTGCAGCAATGAGCCATTACTAAATGTGAAGGCCTAACTGTGGGTGAGATCAAATGTGTGGGGAAGGGGATTACTAGATAGATAAATAGATAGATGATAGATAGATTAAAAAGGGTTGTTGCTCTGTGGGTCTGGGCTGTGTTGTTGCCTTCTAATAAATACCTTTTAATGTAGTATATAGTGGTTGTTTTTTTTACATTTGAATTGGGAGAGGGGTGCAAAAAGCTCTAGGTACACCCCTGAGCCCATTACATTCTGTGCTCCTCTTGCACAGCTTCCTCACCGCCCGGCAGTGAGCTGTCTGCTTGGATATGACATCATCCCAACATCATTGCTGGGTGCGCAAGGGACCTGTGCATGAAGAGCACAGAAGTCCCAGGCTCCAACCCAGCAGCAACCACTGGTCACCAGGAAGAGGATCCACTCCAGCACTCCCAGAGCAAGGAAGGGAGGCTGGGTGGACCTCTTTAGTATAAAATGTGTGTGCATGTGATTTTTGTGTATGTTTTGTCAGTGATTGGCTGTGTGTGTGTGTCGGGGGGGCAGGGATCTGTGGACATGTCTGTGATTGTGTGTGTAAGTTTGTGATTATTACATAGTTACATAGTTACATAGCTGAAAAGAGACTTGCGTCCATCAAGTTCAGCCTTCCTCAGAAATGTTGTTGCTGTTGATCCAAAAGAAGGCAAAAAACCTGGTCTGAAGCACTTCCAATTTTGCCACAAACTAGGAAAAAATTCCTTCTTGACCCCAAAATAGCAGTCAGATGTCTCCTTGGATCAATCAGCTATTACCCCACTAATTAGAAATTATATCCCTGTATGTTATGTTTTTGTAAGTATTTATCCAATTTCAGTTTAAACATCTGTATGGACTCTGACAAAACCACCTCTTCAGGCAGAGAATTCCATATCCTTATTGTTCTTACTGTAAAAAAACCTTTTCTTTGCCTTAGATGAAATCTCCTTTCTTCCAGCCTAAATGTGTGACCTCGTGTCCTATGTATAACCCTGTTTATGAATAGATTTCCAGATAAAGGTTTGTACTGGCCCCGAATATATTTGTTTAATGTTATCATATCCCCTCTCAGGCGCCGTTTTTCCAAACGAAACAGATTTAATTTTTGTAACCTTTCTTCATAACTAAAATGCTCCATTCCTTTTATCAATTTTGTAGCTCGTCTCTGGACCCTCTCCAGTGCCATGATATCCTTCTTTAGAACAGGCGCCCAAAATTGCACAGCATATTCAAGGTGTGGTCTTACCAGCGATTTATAAAGAGGCAAAATTATATTTTCATCCCGAGAATTTATGCCCCTATTTATACATGACAAAATCTTACTGGCCTTAGCAACTGCAGATTGACATTGCATATTGCTGCCTAATTTGTTGTCTATAACAATTCCCAAATCCTTCTCGTGTGTGGTTATCCCTAATTCACTACCATTTAGTGTGTAATTGCTTGTGCATTCTTAACCCCGAAGTGCATAACTTTGCATTTCTCTATGTTAAATTTCATCTGCCATTTTAGTGCCCAGTCCCCCAATCTATCCAAATCTCTCTGCAGCAAAGCAATATCCTGCTCACATTTTATTACTTTACAAAGTTTTGTGTCATCTGCAAACACTGATACATGGCTTTCAATGCCTATTTCAAGATCATTTATAAATATGTTAAATAGAAGTGGTCCCAAAACAGAACCCTGAGGGACACCACTTACCACTTTTGTCCAGCCTGAAAATTTACCATTAATTACAACTCGCTGTACTCTGCCCTCCTTAAGCCAATGTTCTACCCAAGAACAGGAATATTCATCTAGACCAATTTCTTTTAGTTTGAAGACTAACCTATTGTGAGGAACCGTATCAAATGCTTTGGCAAAGTCCAAGTAGATCACATCCACTGCAACACCCTGATCTATACTTCTACTTACTTCTTCGTAGAATACAATTAGGTTAGTTTGACATGACCTATGTTTCATAAAACCATGCTGATTATTGCTAATAACAAAGTTCTTCCCAATGAATTCCTGAATATTATCCCTTAATAGCCAAATATTTTCCCAGTTACAGAAGTTAAACTCACAGGTCTATAATTTCCAGGCAAGGATTTTGAACCTTTTTTAAATATAGGAACATCTGCCTTCCTCCAATCCTCCGGTACAACACCTGAAACAAAAGAATCTTGAAAAATTAAATACAGAGGTTCACTTATTTCCCCACTTAGCTCCTTAAGTACTCGTGGGTGAATACCGTCAGGCCCCGGAGCTTTATTTACATTAATTTTCTTTAATAGCTGTAGCACCTTGTCTCGAGTTATCCAATCACAAGTTATTTGCAGGTTTTTTGCAGCAAACATTTGCATATCTCTTGCCATAGGATCCTCATTAATATATACTGAAGAAAAATAGTTATTTAAAATTTCTGTGTGTGTGTCTGTCAGTAAATGTGTGTGTCTGTTAGCTAGTGTGTATGCGTCTGTTCATGAGAGTGTCTTAAGCACTTACCTTTCTCCAGCACCGGACTCCCTTGGTGCTGGGGATCTCTCCGCCCCGATCCACCTCTCAACTCCAAATGCGCATGCGTGGCAAGAGCCGCGCGCACATTTAAACCGCCCATAGGAAAGCATTACTCAATGCTTTCCTATGGACTTTCAGCGTCTTCTCACTGTGATTTTCACAGTGAGAATCGCGGAAGCTCCTCTAGCGGCTGTCAATAAGACAGCCACTAGAGGCTGGATTAACCATCAGTGAAACATAGCAGTATCTCTGAAACTGCTATGTTTTCAGCTGCAGGGTTAAAACTAGAGGGACCTGGCACCCAGACCACTTCATTGAGCTCATGTGATCTGGGTGTCTGTAGTGGTCCTTTAAGTGTATGTGTATCTGCATGCACTGGCGTACATACCGCGGTCGCAGGGGTCGCAGCCCTGCGACCCCTGTGACTCCTGCGACCAGGTGCCCGCCGCCATGTGTTGCGGCCCCAGCCCATGCAGAGTAAGCACGTGGGGGGGCCCACGGATCAATTTTCGTACCGGGGCCCCATGGGTTGTGTGTACGCCACTGTCAGTGTGTATCTGAATGTGTGTCAGGTAGTGTATTTGTGTGTCTGTTTGTTTGTATCTATATGTAGTCAAAGTATGTATCTTTGTATCTGTTTGTATGTATCTGTATGCATTGTATGTTCTCATTGTATGTATGTGTGTATCTATATGCTGTCAGTGTGTATCTGTGTATCTGCATGTGTCAGTGTTTGTATCTGTGTATCATTGTTTGTTTGTATCTGTCTGTCTGTGTATCTGTATGTGTGTCGGTGTGTTTTTGTATGTTCTCATTGTGTGTATCTGTGTCTCTATATGTACGCAGTGTGTGTATCTGTGTACCTGTGTATCTGCATGTGTCAGTTTGTGTATCTGTCTGTATGTGTGTGTGTTTGTGTATCTGTGTATCTATATGTATGCAGTGTGTGTTAGTGTTTGTATCTGTGTGCCTGTGTATCTGCATGTGTGTTTCAGGTTGTGTATCTGTGTCAGTCTGTGTATCTGTATATCTGCATGTGTATCACAGTGTATGTGGCAGTGTATGTGTATATGTGGATACATCTCAGTATTCAAACACACTCCTGCATTGAAACATTAACACTACATACAAACACACCTCTGTGTTAAAAACACCAAAATGATATGTAAACACACACCTGCATACACATAAATACATGCTTGCATTCAAATGCCAGCACCACACCTGCTTACACATAAATACATGCTTGCATTCAAATGCCAGCACCATCTCTGTGTTTGGCTTCTGCAATTGATTACGGTAACAATAATCCATACAAAACATGCTCACATTCAAACACACAAACACTGCTCATTGCTAAATATAACCCTGCAAGCATGGGACAATGATAGATCCCCAGCTGTCAAAGCAATGTTGGAATTGTATGATATATGGGGATCTATCGTATAGCCACCCTTGCGATAGCGGGGCCCAAAAGAAGCATTGCACCAGTACTCTTTCTAGTTTAGTTCCGCCACTACATTGCAGTGGAGGTCATGACTGTATGCCAGGGATTGGGGTGGGGGCAGAGGGTCCAAGCAAATGCTTGCCCAGGGTCCAATCAATATTAAAGACAGATTGAGAACCTATTCATTCCTAGAGCATCAATCTGTATGAAAAATGGGAATGGCACACTTGGAACATGCATCTCTCAGCAATGGTGCTACCATAAACCAGCATCACTTGCCCAGCTATCTTCTGCAGCCACCAATTCTACCAAATACTTAGATACACTCCATCTATGTCTGGAAGCACTTTTCCTCTCTTATTTCCTCTCTTCATCTCTCTCACTTGCCATCTTTTTTCTCTCTCGCTTTACCTCCTTCTTTCCATTTCCTTGTCTGCTACACTGTGATTGATAGAATTTATAACCTTGAAGCTTGATGGGTGATGTCTTAAATTTAACAGTGTTGGACACATTGAACATCCCCACTGCACTAATGTTGAATATATAGCTGGAAAAATCACTTCTGATATCCTTTCTAATGCCAGCAGGCAAACCTTGCAGAAGTGAGACTTCTCAGTGGAGCCAGGTCTGATATTATTACCATACTAAGTAATATCAGACTGGCGGATGCTCTGCAAAGAACAAATATGCAGAGAGGCTCTCGTCGCTTTCTGGGCTCTAATAGGAGTTCTACCTCCATTTCCAGTATGTCTTACGAAAGCTTCTGAAGGCTTCCCCATGCCTGGCACTGCCCCCTGATGAGGCTAATATGATAAAAGCTATGAAGCACATGAATCTTGTCATAACAATAGAGGACCTGTTGGCAGACAGACATCACCATAGAGTGTATGCCAACAGTCTGCGTGCCATGAAGAAGGGGCAATTTTTACACAAATTTATACATTTACTAGAGATATCCCTAGCACAATGTGTAGACAAAATCGGAAGAGGATTCAAATTATGGAAAGTATAACAAGCCATGCCTGGTACCCTTTAAAGTGCCTTTATTCCAGTCACAGAAATCTAGCATGGAAACATTTTTGACCCTCTCTAGTCTATGTCAAGCATAGGTCTAACTCTCAGAAACATTAAAGGGACACTATAGTTACCAAAACAACTTTAGCTTAATGAAACAGTTTTGGTGTATAGAGCATGCCTCTGAAGTCTCACTGCTTAACCCCTTAAGGGCGGAGCCAAATGTACACGTTGTAAACGAAACAAAATGTAAACAAAACCTGGCATTTGCGCTACATGTCTGTCCAACCGTAATTCACCTCTTTCATAGTAAATGCACCCACCCTTATTATATATCATTTTATTCAGGGGAAACAGGGCTTTCATTTAATATCAAATATTTAGCTATGAAACATAATTTAATATGAAAAAATGGGAGAAAATAAGATTTTTTTTAATTTTTTTTAGTTCTACATGACATTTTAACTGTCAATGTCATAATACTGTTTGCTTTACTGCAATAAAATACACATATTTGTATTCAGCAAAGTCTCACGTGTAAAACAGTACCACTTATGTACAGGTTTTATGGTGTTTTGGGAAGTTACAGGGTCAAATATAGCACGTTACATTTGAAATTCAAATTCGCCAGATTGGTTACGTTGCCTTTGAGACTGTATAGTAGCCCGGGAATGAAATTTACACCCATAATGGCATACAATTTGCAATAGTAGACAACCCAAGGTATTGCAAATGGGGTATGTCCAGTCTTTTTTAGTAGCCATTTGGTCACAAACACTGGCCAAAGTTAGCGTTAGTATTTGTTTGTGTGTGAAAAATGCAAAAAGCGCCAATTTTGGCCAGTGTTTGTGACTAAGTGGCTACTAAAAAAGACTGGACATACCCCGTTTGCAATACCTTGGGTTGTCTACTATTGCAAATGGTATGCCATCATAGGGGTAATTTTCATTCTTGGGCTACCATAGGGTCTCAAAGGCACCGTAACCAATCTGGCGAATTTTAATGTGAAAAAAATGAAACACAAACCTTATATTTGATGCTGTAACTTTTGAAAACACCATAAAACCTGTACATGAGGGGTACTGTTGTACTCAGGAGACTTCGCTGAACACAAATATTTGTGTTTCAAAACAGTAAAAAGTATTGCAGCAATAATATCATCCGTGTAAGTGCTGTTTGTGCGTGAAAAATGCAAAAAAACTTCACTTTTACTGGCGATATCATTGTTGTAATACATTTTACTGTTTTGAAACACTAATATTTGTGTTCATCGAAGTCTCCCGAGTAAAACAGTACCCCCAATTTACAGGTTTTATGGTGTCTTGGAAAGTTATAGGGTTAAATATAGTGCTAGCAAATTAAATTCCCTATACTTTCGGCATGAGTTGTCAGGCAGGTCCCGCTAATTGTAATTAATTAGGATACCTAATTATGTAAAAATATTACATAAATATATGTGTAGAATTAATATATGTATATATATATACATATGTATATATACGTATATATATATATAATTTTTTTTAATATTTTTATTTATATATAGGTGTATATATATATAGTGATATATACGTATATATTTATGTATATAGATATATATATTATTTCGTTCTACGTGTATTTTGATATAAATATATACTACTATACAGTTAGAACGAAATAACAAACATCTATATATTTTTTAATTATTTATTTTTAATTATTTTTTAAATTTATTTTTTTTACGTATTTACATTTTTTTATATTATATATAAATATATATATATATGACAATAATTATATATATATATATTTAATTAGTATCAGTCTACGTGTAATTCGATAGTAATATATATATAAATAATTATATATATTAATATTTAAATACACTTCGTGTATGTGTAAAAATGTGTGTGTGTGTGTGTGTGTGTGTGTATATATATATATATATACTTAGATCATATATATGATATATATGATCTAAGTATATTTTATTTGTAACTGTAATTTTTTTTTTTTTAACTAAGATTTTATTTTTATAACAGGAGAGGGGCAGAGACTGGCTGACACACAGGATCATCACTGGCTGACACACAGGATCAGTGATCACAGTGACTGCCTGTCACTGTGATCACCTCCTGCAGATTGGGTAATTGGCCACAGGGGGGAGTGCCTGGGTGGTACAAGCACTCCCCCCCTTCCAATCTGCAGGGGGATCTTTGTGCCAGTTACATGTGTCAGCCAATAGGCTGTCACTGCGATCAGAGAGCTCTGAGATCGCAGTGACAGCCTGTCACTGCGATCTCAGACAGTGCAGATCGCGGTCACTGACCCCAGGGGGACTGCCTGGGGGGCCAGGTAAGTCCCCCGACCGCGATCTGCACAGGGGTAGCCGCTGGCCACGTGTGTCAGCTGATTTGAAATCGGCTGACACACGTTAAAAACTGATCGCAGTGACAGCCTGTCACTGCGATCAGAGACTGCAGATCGCGGTCACCGGCCACAGGGGGGGTTGCCTGGGGGGCCAGGCATCCCCCCCGACCGCGATCTGCAGCGGGCGATTAGCGCCGGCCACGTGGGCGTCCATTATAGCGAGGGCGTACTATTAAGCCCGCCGGCGTTTAGAGCCGGCTCCTGCAGGGCGTAATAGTACGCCCTCCGGATTTAAAGGGTTAATTCCCTGCCATTTAGGAGTTAAATCACTTTTGTTTCTGTTTATGCAACCCTAGCCACACCTCCTGTGGCTGTAACTGACACAGCCTGCATGAAAACAAAATGGTTTTATTTTTCAATCAGAAATTACTTTAAAAGTTTGTATCTCCTGCTCTGTAAATTGAACTATACTCACACACAAGAGGCTCCTGCATGGTCTAGCAAGCTATTAACAGAGCATGAGATAAGAAATTCTACATTAAACAGAATTTGCAATAAAGGAAATGTAAATATTGTATGACTCTTTACAGGAAGTGTTTAGGAAGGCTGTGTAAGTCACATGCAGGGAGGTGTGACTGAGGCTGTATCAACAAAGTGATTTAACTCCTAAAAGGCAGAGACTTGAGCAGTGAGACTGCATGGGCATGATCTATACACCATAACTGCTTCATTAAGCTAAAGTTGTTTTGGTGACTACAGTGTTCCTTTTAGTGCTCATACAGGTGTATTTGTTTTAACATTATGTAGTTGTCGTGGTGATGCTCCGCATAGACACAGGAAACCAACCACATCATTCCTTAGGCTAACAGGGAAATTAAAAGGCTGGCAATGACTTTCAAGAGATATATATACAAACACAGATTAAACACATATGCACAAAAATTTGTTCTATTGTTACATTATTACAATAAATAATTTTTTATTTTTTTTAAAAAAAACATTTACTTGAAATTATTCTACATCAACTATGAAGATTAGATGTGTGAAAAAAAGTTGTTCCATAAATTAGAACAAAGAATCTATTTAAAATTCTTAACAAAGCCAAATATATTTTTACTGCTGGAATCATGTGTTTCACGATAATAAGACAATTAAATTGCTAAATTCCTCAGAAATTAATTTTGCAAGTTAAGTTGAGTTGCATTGTCATTAGAAGTAATTAACTCTGATTCATCATAATAAAAAAAAATACTGTTAATTCAACTTCAAATTATGTGTTCCTAGTAGCATTATTTTTTAGGCAAACTCGTTTGCAATATCATATTCAAGAGTAATTATTTTCTATCTTAAGTCCATTATTGCCAGAGGTCACTATTGGGCTCGCAACATCAATCATCATTGTATAAAGATTGTGATTGATAAACTCCAATAGTGGATAGAGCTGGAGAATGGGCATACTTCAACGTAATGAACAGTTTGTTCCAGTTGACTGCAGGTCCGGACTGTCCTAATGAAATACCAGTAGATTTCTTAGTGAGCTGTCCCTTTCTATTGCTGGTACCTGACACTTATCATACCTAGATAGTCAAAAGAATCCTTGATATGAGCAAGTGGTGCTGTAGGTGTAGTACATGTCATGCAGCATTGTAAGCAGTGTGAGACAGAGCAGATGAGACGATTAGAAGTTTATTTGGACTGTTGAGAATTATTGATATGGGCATTCACACAGTATTCTGATACTCCATAACAGGTGGTCACATGTTTGCGGCCACTCATGTCATCCACCAATGCAGACTCTTAGATTACTATATACTGGACCATTTTGGATACAAGTTGTTTATTCATCTTTGCGGATATTATTAGTGCTTACACCACTTCTTAGCTTTGAACCACTCTGAGAATTAGTAATCTAGTGGACTTTTATTTCCCCCCCAGTACAATTTAACATTTGTATTACTTTTTTAATCCGAAGGTTGCCCCTTCCAAGAAGGTATTGTGACACAATACCTGCCTTCTTTTTATTTTAACCGGCCAATTTTCCATACTATTGTGTTGTTATTGATGTATCTATTTATGAGTAAGGGGGTTATAATTATTGATGTATCTTCATTTCAATTACTTGATATAAGTAATACTGTTTTAATATGTAGTTATACTATGTGTAATTTTTGTTTTTTGCTCCCGATAAGTAGTTTATTTGTTTAGTTTTTTTTCCTGAATATCTTTTTTATTATTTTAAGAAATTTTAAATGAATGCAAGATAGGCCTCACATGTCCCTATTAGCCTGAGATGGTTAAGGAAACTTGCAGGTCTCAATAAAAGTATTACAAAGCACATCATAACAATAAACAATAATAGTACTGTTAGCATTTCCAGTCAGCATTAACCCGTGCATTTACGTGCCCTCAACCCTTTTGTACTTGTTCTGTCTGATTCATACCTTCCTTCATCCAGTGAAAATTAGGTATCTGATATGGAATACGTGGGAGTAGGTTTTATTCAAAGGATAATGGCCCTATATAAAACATATATATATTTTTAGAACATGTGGCCTAGAAAAAAAATGTTCCCTTATTCAAAAGCATAAAAGGAAAAAAATCTAACGCTGACTAATCTTGATACTTCACAAGCAATACGAGCAGCATGTGTCTCAGAGAATAAGTGGAAATTTAACCTCTACAGGTGAGCAGTACAAACAAGTTACAATGTAAGTTAAAGGAAATCTATAATAGCATCTGATTTCAGGTTTTCTACTTTAAATTTATGTTCAAAGTAGCACAATACTGGTGTGATGATTTTGGTTGACCTAGAGGGGAGAGGGGGGTGCAGACCAATCTGGGCGATAGATAGATAGATAGATAGATAGATAGATAGATAGATAGATAGATAGATAAATCTATCTATCTAGAAAGACGAGACAGGGGGGATATGATAAAAACATTTAAATACATAAAAGGAATCAACACAGTTAAGGAGGAGACTATATTTAAAAGAAGAAAAACTACCACAACAAGAGGACATAGTCTTAAATTAGAGGGTCAAAGGTTTAAAAATAATATCAGGAAGTATTATTTTACTGAGAGGGTAGTGGATGCATGGAATAGCCTTCCAGCTGAAGTGGTAGAGGTTAACACAGTAAAGAAGTTTAAGCATGCGTGGGATAGGCATAAGGCTATCCTAACTATAAGATAAGGCCAGGGACTAATGAAAGTATTTAGAAAATTGGGCAGACTAGATGGGCCGAATGGTTCTTATCTGCCGTCACATTCTATGTTTCTATGTTTCTCAAATAAATTATGGTATAGCCAACAACCTTCAAAAGTCACATAAATAAGTGAAAATAGTCCAGCTGTGTGCAATTAAAGTTTTACTCTATGTCACAATGAAGATGTCCCCAAAGTTTGCTCGATGACATATTTAAACAAACAGCATCATGAAGGCCAAGAAGCTACCCAATCAAGTCTGGGATCAAGTTATGGAGAAACACCAATTAGAGTATGAATATAAAAAAATAAAATACACTTGAAATATCACCTGAAGTACTGTTACATTTATTGATAAAAATGGATAAAAGATGGAATAATTTTTGTATTTTTGTTTTGTATTTAAAGGGACACTATTGTATACCTGAATTGTATACATGAACAAGTACAGCATACTGTATTTCTTCTGGTGAGTAGTTATTCCCTACAGACATTTTAATGTAAAAACTTCCCTTTCAGAGAAACACCACTAGTGGTGCTTCCTGTGGCAGTGCTACACAGTGTGCAGTATTGACGTTCAGCATCTCCACGCTCTGAACTTTCCTCATAGAGATGCATTAATTCAATGCATCTCTATGAGATATGCTGATTGGCCAGGGTGGCATTTGGCTCCACCCCCTGCCCAGAATCCTTGGGTGAGATCATCAGATTTGACAATCTCAGCCAATTTAATGCTTTCTTATGAGAAAATATTGTGATTGGCTCAGATCATCAATTCTGATATTGTCAGCCAAGGAGGCAGATCAAGGGTGAGCCAGATGTGAGGAGCCCTGCATGGCACTGGAAAAAGGTGAGTAAATCACCTTTCTCACCCAGGGTAAGGGGGGCCAACCACCTAAGCAGTAGTTTTAGAACTATAGTGTTAGGAATACATGTTTGTTTTCCTAACACTATAGTTCCCCTTTATTATAGAATTATGACTTTCTACAAAAGGCTGCAAATTAATATTCATTAACCCAAGGCAGCCAGAGAAACAACTAAATGGACATTGGTAACTCTGAAAGAAATGGAGAGGTCAACAGCTGAGATAAGATACACTGTCCATTGAACAACTATAACCCAAACTGTACTTTATTATTTAAAAAAGTACACCAAATCCCATTAGGAATTGTCAAAGAGCATATAAGAGATACACTAATAAGTGGAAAAAAAGTTGTATGGTCTGCTCACCATCACTCGGAAATCCTTTCCTATTGCTAGTGTAATTAATTGCTTACATAGGTGGTTCTGCCAAGTTTTAACTCAGAAAGCTCATACTTATGGGATTTTTATTTATTTATTTAGGCAGTGAAGTGTCCCTTTAACGCATTAATGGCTAATTCACTGTTTTGGAAATTTACGGCTCAATTTTATAATTATCATTATAAATACTGTAAGAAAATACAGAGCAGTCAGTGCTCCAGATTGTTAGCTGCTAATGATCGAGGTAACATTTTGGAACGTGTTGTTTACAGTGAGTTAAGAATGCAATATTTATCCGCACGCTCTCATCATGTTGCTAAGCAACAAGAAAGGTGTTTAAATTGCGGTATATGATTTTTAGCATGGAAATATGAAACTTGTCTTCATTAATTGTGTAAGGTATGCAATCTTTATTTTTTTTCAACAGATAAATCAACGAAAATCCATCCAAAATTGTGTTTGTTTTTTATCCTTTTTACAATATGTATCAGTCTGTGTTTATTGAACTGCTTTTTTTTTCCCCTTAACTGCACAGAGCTTCAGAATTTGTTGGCACTATAAAAATGCAAGTAATAAATAATAAATAAATCATTTTTCAAACTATAGTTTGTGTGATAGATCAGTGGATTAAAAAGCCAGCTATAATATAGCTGGTTCATGCAAGGACATCACTGCCTTTAATAATTCCAAGGTCAATTAAACAAGTTCCATTTAAGTGACACTCCAGACCCCTTAAGCACTTTAGCTTCCTAAAGTGTTTTATGTGTGAACAGCATGTCCTCTTTTTTAATATTCCAAAAAGTGCAAATTTCAATAGAAATTGGTACTTTTATACATTGATTTTGTTATGCCCCTCCCCCTGGTTGTCAATCAGACAGTCAGTCCTGTTACTTCCTGGTTATTTAGTTTGGGCAATTGCTCAGAGCATCTTCCTTGCAAAGCTTTTTCAATGAGCTGCACAGGGAAGTCTGTAATTGGACAGCCACAGTAAGTATGGGTTGGGTAAGTATGGGTTGGGTAAGAAGGGAAGGGCTTGCAAAAACGTCAGACAAGAGATGTTCAAAGTTTGCAAGCTGTTTTTAGATATATTCTGTACTCTGCCCTTGGGTTTTTACGTCCAAGATGCATTATCTTGCACTTATCCACATTAAATGTCAGTTGCCACAATTCTGACCATTTTTCTAGTTTACCTAAATCATTTGCCATTTGGCTTATCCCTTCTGGAACATCAACCCTGTTACATATCTTAGTATCATCAGCAAAAAGACATACCTTACCATCAAGACCTTCTGCAATATCACTAATAAAAATATTAAAGAGAATGGATCCAAGTACAGATCCCTGAGATACCCCACTGGTGACAAGTCCAAGCTTTGAATATATTCCATTAACCACAACCCTCTGTTGCTTGTCACTCAGCCACTGCCTTACCCATTCAACAATATTGGAATCCAAACTTAAAGATTCCAATATTGTTGAATGAGTAAGGCAGTGGCTGAGTTTATTGTATTTATTTGGGCAGTGAAGTGTCCGTTTAAGTTGGATAATAATAACATTTGGACCCCAAGTTGTACTTGGAAACTAGCAACAATTTAAACTGTGCCATTCGTGGTGAAACTGTGCCATTCATGGTGAAACAAGTTAATGTTATCATTTTTCATACAAACACAAAAAATCCATTTTACAATGACATGAATATTCTGATAATTATTTTTTATTTTGCTTCTTGTCTGAAAATGAAAGAAACCTCTCGAAATATTGTCTTCTAATATGTATTGATGCTGTACAAAAAGTATCACTGCTTTCTGCAATACTCATGTTATTTTGGCATGCAAATTAATTAATAATAGAGGTATTTTTGTGATGTATGCCTTTCATTTCAAGGATAACTATATATCATTCTTCAAATGAACTGAAATTGTAACAGTATAAGCATTTCTTATTAACAGAGAAATGTCAAATTTCCCCTACATAATTACTGAGAACATATTAGCAATTAACACTTTTTACTAATCAACTTTTGACTATTTTTAAAATATTAAGGTTACAGATACTTTAATAGGACAGCTATGTTTTGATAAAGGGACACTATAGTGTTAGGAATAGAAATGTGTACTCCTAATGCCCTTGTCACTGTTTAACCGTCTACGTGACCGGGCCCTGGCTTCCAGGGTTAAAATAATGAGTTTACTTACCTTATCTCTCTTGCATCTCTGGTCTCTGTCTCTTTGACAGAGAAAATCAAGATTGATTAGCAATGAAAGGTTAGTGTGCATGTACAGCAAAAACACCACCTTGCACCAATCTGATGGTCTCTGTAAGACAAGCAAATAGAAATAGTGGAGTTTTACTACAAAATTTTGGCGGAAACACCTCTAGTGGCTGTCAGTATGACAGCTATTAGAGCAGGTTAACCTTTACACAGCTCAAGGCTTGGGCCCCCAGGGCCTGCCCTCCTGTCCACCCACAGGACATAAACCCAAGTCCACCTAAGGTATAGTGTATAGTGTATGCAGAGTATATATACATAGTGGATGCCGTGTGTAGTGAATGCCTTGTGTGTGTATAGTGGAAGCAGTTTGTATAGTGGATGCATAGTGTGTGTATAGTGGAAGCAGTCTATATAGTGGATGCATAGTGTAGGCAGAGTGGATGCATAGTGTGTGTATAGTGGAAGCAGTCTGTATAATGGATGCATAGTGTAGGCAGAGTGGATGCATAGTGTGTGTATAGTGGAAGCAGTCTGTATAGTGGATGCATAGTGTAGGCAGAGTGGATGCATAGTGTGTGTATAGTGGAAGCAGTCTGTATAGTGGATGCATAGTGTAGGCAGAGTGGATGCATAGTGTGTGTGTTTGTGTAGTGGACGCAGTGGTAGGGGCTGTGTGTTGTGGGGAGTGAGACGTTTTATTTTTATTTGTCTTGTTTATTCCTCCCTCCCTGCCTCTTACATGTGATCAGGGTGCTGGGACACCAGATTCCATGGGGGTCCAGTGGCACAGGGCAGATTGCTGTCTATGATAGTAAAAGGGGGCCCAGAAGATTCCATTTCCTGCTCCAGCAGGTCCCCTCCTTTACTAGCGAGCCCTGCATGCATGCCATGTCAGAGCGGCGTGATGATAATCTGCAACAACACTCTGACAGCCAAGGCTCCCTGGAGGGAGAAACTGGAGTCTTATGGGCCCCCTCTTCACAATCCTAGACACTGGTGGCTCGGGGGAGGGGCATACATACATATAGCGATACTCTCTCTCTCTATATATATATCTATATATATATATAGATATATATATATATATATATATATATATACACACACACAGTATGTATACATTAAAAATATAGGGCCCAGGCCCCTTACAGCAATACTTGCTGTACCCCCCTGATGGCAGCTAGGCACATAGTGTTCCTTTACCTGCTAAAATGAATATATGGCTAATAATTTATTGCAGAATGCAGTTATCTAGAGCACTTCTGTCTGTCATATATAACTTTAATTGCAAATCAAATCAAGGTTAAACTGAAGCTAAGAATTGGGTTAGGAACCATCATATCCTCTGGGTTTTTTTGCAATGCTTTTGTTTGGGCTCCCCCAAAGCTAAAAGGGTAGTCCAGACATGGAATCCGTGCTCACTGTGGCTAGAGGGGTATCAGCTACACCTTGCTGATGAGGCCCTAAGAAGGCCAAAATGATTCTCTGGGTCAGAGAGAACCTGCCAGCATTTCCGATCCAGACTGCCGTTATGAGAGGGATCATTCTGATAGGCAAATTATATAGGTTAACTTTGTATTGGCAAAAGTGTGCAAAACATTTTTGAGATCTGAGCCGGGACTAACTGAAGGGCAAGCTACTGACTTTCTCTAAGCTTTTGCCTGTTTTCAGTTCTGTGTTTTCCTTAGAAGCCAACAGTGTCTCAACATCATCACCTTATATTCTTCATAGTACTATGTCAAAATTACCTGTTATAAATGACACTGGTTTATTCATTCGTCCTCATGTCACCTTGTTGGACCAGCTGTGATTTAATTTGACCAGGGGCTTCCGTCTGTCTCCCAAAACTCCTAGATCGTTTATTGCTAAAAACTCTAAAGGGGCAAGCTGCATCTTAAATACATTATTTTAGAGATACTCTGACTTTAACCTTGGTCTATTAGTGTGATTCTTGGAATCCTATATTTATAATAATTTATACTGATAATTTTTTTTAAGAGTTGGTAGAACCAGGTTTGATAAAACTGACTAGACATAAATTGACATTGACAGCTGGAAGATTATAGTACATTTTTTTCTGGCTACTTGGTGTTCTCACCATATTAAAAAATATTCAGTAACTGCTGGAACGTGGCTACAGAAGTTTTAAGATGTTGGGAATCCAGTCTCTGACTATAACTATGCTAGATTGTGTGTACGCAATGCTAAATCATTTAAAAACAAACATTGATGGAGATATTACATACAATTAATATATTATTTTACATAGATCAACACAAAAGAAAGTAAACATATTCACTCCACAGAAACTCAGTAACTGAAATTAATTAAAGGACCACTATCGTGCCAGGAAAACATACTCGTTTTCCTGGCACTTTAGTGCCCTGAGGGTGCGCCCACCCTCAGGGACCCCCTCCCGCCCGGCTCTGGAAAGGGGAAAAGGGTTTAAACGTACCTTTTTCCAGCGCTGGGCGGGGAGCTCTCTACCTCCTCTCCTCCTCCGTTACGCCCCGCCGGCTGAATGCGCACGCGCGGCAAGAGCTGCGCGCGCATTCAGCCGGTCTCATAGGAAAGCATTTACAATGCTTTCCTATGGACGCTGGCGTGCTCTCACTGTGAAAATCACAGTGAGAAGCACGCAAGCGCCTCTAGTGGCTGTCAATGAGACAGCCACTAGAGGGAATAGGGGGAAGGCTTAACCCATTAATAAACATAGCAGTTTCTATGAAACTGCTATGTTTATTAAAAAATGGGTTAACCCTAGCTGGACCTGGCACCCAGACCACTTCATTAAGCTGAAGTTGTCTGGGTGCCTAGAGTGGTCCTTTAAGTCTATCCTCCCCATTCAGGAACCTTGCATTATAAGCTCAGTGCAACCTCTAGTCTACATAGTAAATAGAGGGAACTATCATACACTATCATTCAATTTAGATGTCATGCTGGAGATTAAACAGGACACTCCAAAAATCCCCTCTAAGGACATACTAATCATGTTAGAAATGCTGATTGGACGGCATTAACAACCTGAATACTACACAAGCTCAGTTTCCCTCAACATCTTCTCCAAACAGCCATCCTTCACTATCAGTGAGTCAGTGTGTGCTTAACCAAAGGGAAACAATGTCGGTAATTTACTCTTTTACCACTGGTCGATAGATTTATTTGATTATGACAACAATTATCTAGTGGGTCACTGTTTCCCTGGGTTATATAAATAAATAGGAAAAAAGTTAATATATTTTTTTTCGTGTTTAGATTTTTAGACAAATTTTCAGAAGGTGTACACTCAGTTACACATCATACATTGTAGGTACATTTCGAGTTCCGTGCACCTTGGTATTACCTCTGTTACTTGCTGTTCACCCCTTGGAGTATACATATTTGGTGTATGACTTTTCCCAATCTCTACTGTAGACTGTTGTTGATGGTAACATCAGTAAAAATAAATCTAAGCTTAATAAATAATCTCTGAAGCACTTCTAACATCCTACCCAAAATAACATGGTAAGAGAAAATTAAAATAAAATAACGGAAATGAAGGAAAAAACATGCAATGATTATTTATTCATTTAATGCCATGTGTTTGGTCTGAAATCACTCCTGGGCTGTGTTCATCACAGTGGGTGCTCCTCCTCCCCCTCTGCCCACCCCCCTCTACACTCCCTCTGGATCAGGTGCCCCCTTGACCATGCCCTTTCAAAATTGGGAGTTGTGTTGGCCATTCTATTTGTCATTTCCTCATAAATTCTTGTTTTAGTGGAATGGTCTGGGTGCCAACTCCCACTACAATTAACCCGACAAGTGTAATTATTTCAGTTTTTTATAAACTGCTATAATTACCTTGCAGGGTTAAGTCCTCCACTAGAGGGCACTTCCTGGATTATAGCACAGAAAATCTGTGCTAGAGCATCGCTGGACGTCCTCACGCTGTGTGAGGGCTTTCAGCGTCACTCAATTCCCCATAGGAAAGCATTGAAAAGCATTTTCAATGCTTTCCTATGGAGAGCTCTAATGCGCTCATTGTACAGCGCTACGGAATCTGATGGCGCTATATAAATAATAAAATAATAATAATTATGGGAAGATTTGTCATGACGGGTTAATACTCATCTACAACCCCTGCTAAGAAATCTAAACGGATGTTATAAGTGATATCAAATAATTTCGGTCCAAATAATAAAACTCACTCTACTTTGTTTAGATGCATTGTTCCGTTTTATCATGGGCACCAAATTAAAATCTTCATAAGCTATCTTTTAGTCGGAGCAGTGCCACATCTTTAACACTGGTGACCATGTCTGTGATTACATCCATTATTAAAGGAACACTATAGTCACCTAAATTACTCTAGCTAAATAAACCAGTTTTAGTGTATAGATCAT
This sequence comes from Pelobates cultripes, assembly GCA_933207985.1. NCBI lineage: Eukaryota > Metazoa > Chordata > Amphibia > Anura > Pelobatidae > Pelobates > Pelobates cultripes. The sequence continues at coordinate 311,520,959 of OW240914.1, forward strand.
TCCCCTGAAATTTCACTGCTCAATTCACTGTCATTTAGGAGTTAAATCACTTTGTTTCTGTTTATGCAGCCCTAGCCACACCTCCCCTGGCTATGATTGACAGAGCCTGCATGGAAAAAAAAAACTGGTTTCACTTTCAAACAGATGTAATTTACCTTAAATAATTGTATCTCAATCTCTAAATTGAACTTTAATCACATACAGGAGGCTCTTGCAGGGTCTAGCAAGCTATTAACATAGCAGGGGATAAGAAAATCTTAATTAAACAGAACTTGCAATAAAGAAAGCCTAAATAGGGCTCTCTTTACTGGAAGTGTTTATGGAAGGCTGTGCAAGTCACATGCAGGGAGGTGTGACTAGGGTTCATAAACAAAGGGATTTAACTCCTAAATGGCAGAGGATTGAGCAGTGAGGCTGCAAGGGCATGTTCTATACACCAAAACTGCTTCATTAAGCTAAAGTTGTTCAGGTGACTATAGTGTCCCTTTAAGGACAAAACATCTTTTTAGATTTAAAAATTCATGCCAAAATAATGCTAACATAAAGACAATTATAGAAAAAAGGAACCCGATGACATTTTACAATGAGCACTCTGTAACTCTTCTAACACGTTTGCAGGAATTTCTACAAACAAGAAAGAATTCTTACATTTTTTAGATCTTTGATGATGCATTCATCAGCTTTAATCACAAAGCTACAAAAAAAAAAAAAAAAAACAAGCATGCTCTCCTTGACTTATAGATCATGGTTAAAATTTAAAAAAAAAGTATAGTAATATTTTGTACAGATAACAGCAGAGAATGCAATACAATTGACGAAATATTAGAACAAATCATCAATTCTATTTTCAAATCTAATTAATGAGCAGAAATGGAATTGTTATGGCCCATGGAAGTCCCCGGTGCTAGCTTACCTTAAGTTGTTAAATACAGTGGTGGGACATATGCACATACACTGTCTGGCACATACACACTGAAACACACAGATACACACACGCTGACTCATACACACACAGATATACACACACGCTGACTCATACACACACAGACACACACTGATTCATACACACAGATACACGCTGACACATACACACCTAAATTCATATGCATTGACATACACAGATAACACATGTACACAGTCTGATGGGAGTCAGGCTTTCCTTCCTGTCTGGTTCTCTCCTCTATCTATCTCTCCTGCGTGGCTACTAGGTAAGCTGGGAGGCAGTGACTTGTACTCACTTCTTACCAGCACCGCGATTTTACACTTAGCAGGGAGCTGGTCACGTATTGAAAGGCTGCAGCGTCTGACCAAGCCCTTAATAAAAGATAGCCTGATCAAAGGACCCCGCTCAGCATGTGTTCCAGCTGGTGCATACACACTGATTTCACTGGTGGTATTTCCACCACTGTTTAAACCGTTCTTGAAAGTGTGAAACTAAAGCCTTTTTGTGAATGGGAAGATACTGACTGGCTTAGAGTGTCAGCTGGCCACTCTAGTCCCATCAGTGGAACCCCTGAATTAGCCCTGAAGAGGAGTAAATGGTTGATTCCCTAGAGGTAAATCAGCAACAGGGAGCTCCTGGAACCATAACAACTAAATTTAAAGATCAGAACCTTAGAGTATTTCAATTACATAAATATGAACAGACAATTGTTCTTCAATTAACTGAAGGATATCCTACCCTATCTTGATGAAGAAAAGTTATCTTCTCCACTAAGATGGCAGCCAATATATCTGCTTTTTGTCTTTCCCTAACAAAGATGTAGATAAAAACCATCCAAATTGAAATGCTATGAAAGGGTAATATAACATGCAAACGTATGTAGTATGTATATGTGACGGACCGCTGGCACTCCGACTGAGTACCTCCGCCAATCGATGCTCCTAGTGCTCGCTGAGGACTCCAAGCACTCCAACCGACACCATCAGCACTGCAGACCCCACTTCCAGCGATGCAACTGCGCCGGGGTCTCTGCTGTCTCCACCCACCCTGGACCCAAGGCCAGGATCCAGCTTCCAGTGGGTGAACCTCTCTTTCCCCAGAGAGCAGGAACAGGAACAAGCTCTTAGCAGAACTTAGTGATCATACCCTGGGGAGTATAGTGATTATAGCAATCCCCAGAGTGTATTTCTCCAATCCCCCAAACATGAGCCAAGGCTTAATGCTGGAACAAGACTGATTTACTGGCACACAGAACTCACAATTTATGCAACACAAAACTCCTCCTCTGGGCCAGGCTAGATAATTGAGTTTCTACAATACACAAAGCTCAATTATCTGCTGGCCAGAAACATTACAATTTCATAAAACACACAGGGACCCCAAAACATGCAATAACCCCATAAAAAGTATATCCTTGGAACCGGGGGACCTGGTTGAACCACATATCCAAAATTCACCCAGATCCGTTCAGTACTTTGGAAAACACAGTTTAATGCAGATTCTGCAGAACATATACAGGCTAAATGAAAAATAATCACTGTATAATGTGTCCCCTGCTGTATAGTCCAAAACCACTGCACGATGTCTCTGTGCACCAAATACTGGCGAGATGGCACCGTGTTGAAAAGTCCAAACAGTGTCTGTGAGTTAAAATGGCCGCCATCCATTGTTCTCACCATGTGCTTCTGATACAGGAAATGGTGGCCACCCAGTAACTCCACAGTATGTCCCCAGATGGTTCTTAAAGGGCCAGCAGCAGCACAACACAAATCCATTATGCCCAAATCATGTCTTTAAAGGGCAATACATCCCAGGGGCCATAGTCACAGGGCAAGAGGCGGGCAAGCAGTCCTCTCCAGGCACAAGTGGCGAAGGGCACTTCGTCACAGTATACTTTCCCATACTAGATACGCCAACAAAAGTCAGAGAATATTCTCCAGCACAAACTAACACTTCCAATAAGGATATAGAATAAAATCAGTGAAAGAAGTACAAAAATATCCATCCTAGGAATCAAAGGACACTTTAAAGAAAAACTGCTTGCACCGTAACCACTTTACTGTGCTGGCACAAACCTACTGCCCCCAATGTAACAAATCAAATAATTCAGTTACAGATTTACTTCTTTTCCAGGGTCTCAGGGTCTTACTCGTTGCAGGAACTTCTCTTCATTGACCTATCCCATCAGTGCAGGGCTTAGCTCAGCCAATGGACTACCGTGCTTAGCTAGGAAAGCTAACAGAAGCAAGCAGGTGTGTGGCATGTGACAGGCTCCAAGTAAGATGTCATTCCATTTATTTCACTCCTTACATTGGGTGGGAACCATCTTACTCCTGGCACCATAACCACTATAGTGCTGTAGTGGTTTTTGGTGCTTGGAGTGTTCCTTGAAGCACCATGACAATTAAGCGGGTATGGTAAACTCATTTGACAGCTAAGGCCCATCCTCTTCCTACTGCTCATATAATAAGGATCATTAGCATTCCATTAATTGTATTTGTCACCAAAAACTATTTTTATCTAATTCTATATGGACCCCTTTGTTTAAATCCATTTTTATTTTCTTCCCCTAAGTGCATCATATTTCATAAAATACATTTAGAAATTTAGCAACTATGTTTCATTATGTATAGCAGTTAAGGTGACACTATAGGCACCCAGAGCAGTTCATCCCATTGACGTGGTCTGGCTGCAGTATCCCTGTCCCCTTAACCCTTCAAGTGAAAGATCTGCAGTTATTGATGTTTATATTGCAGGTTTAAGACTGCCTCTAGTGCCTGTCGCCTAGACAACCTTTTGAAACGACACTGGATGTCCTCACACTTTGCATGAGAACATCCAGATTATTGATTCAATGCTTTCCTATGGGGAAGTTTTAACGTGTGTTCGGCATGCGTATTAGGTTCCCCCCCATCACTGGTGTCAGAAGAGATGGAGAGCGATCCTGCACCGAGGGACCTCAGTGCTGGACTCAAGTAAAAGAATTTAAAAAATGTTACCCTTTCTTTTTCTGGGGGGTGCCGGAACAGAGTTTTGTATTCTTAGCACCATAGTGTTCTTTTAGTTTGACAACATTTGACAATGGGCAGAGTTTACTGCAAGGTTCTGTTAAGAACCTTTTCAGAAGATAAAGGTAAATGGCAAAGGAGGGAGTAAAATCATAACGATACAGAGGGCATAAAAAAAGGAAAACTGTAAGGAAAAAAAAACGACAGGTCCACTTTAAATGTACTTAAAACTGGAAACACATCACATACCTTTAATCATACCTAAACGTTCTAATATTAAAGTCTCAGATTGTAAGAGGCAATGCACACACTCACTAGGGAAATACCCCCATTGGGTTGCTCCGAACCAAGAGGGAAAACTCCCAAACCATCCAGCTGGTACAAAAACATACGTCCGACCACACCCAATGGTTTCTTATGAACAGGCAGTATTTTAATTTGGAGTTTAGAGGAAAAGACAACGTTTCAGCACTATCAAGTCAGCCTTGACAAAGGCATTGGATTATGCTGAAACATTGACTTTTCCTCTGAACTCCAAATAAAAGACTTCCTGTTATTAAAAAACCATTGGGTATGCCTGCATGTATGGGTCTGTTCTAGTATTAAAGTTTGTCTGATAACTTTTAGAATTCTTAAAATCACAGCAAGCCAGATTTGGACCCATTTTCTGCTTCTTAAACTACGTTGACCGTTTTTTCAAATTAACCCAAAATTCCTTGTATTTTTATGTAAATACAACAGAAGAGGTATCACAGATTATCAGTGTTTTTGTGATTAAGGTTTGAAGAACAAGGTTTATTTGTTACATATACTTAGGCCGCCAAAAAAAATAAATCTGAAAAATGTTCAGATGAGAAAAGAAAATGTCTAACACACACATAGGACCAACTATTAGTTAGAAAGCTTTTTTACCGGTACAGTGACTACACACTTAGGACAACTATATACGGTAAACCTTAATTTAGGAATCCTTAAGGACAGATAGGTGACATTTCTCTCGGCAGTTCAATTACAAAATACATTTAAGTAACTTTAGCAAGTGGGTCAATTGATTTCCAGGCAATGAAACTTTCCTGACAAAAAACTGCTGGAGAGAGTCACAGAAAGAAAAAAAAACAAAAAAAAAAAACGGAGTCAATCCGTAGCTTTAAGTTGTTTCCATGGACACAGTTCATAGGATCCTATGTGAAGTCAACATTCTGGCACCTTTGTTAATGCTGTTCTTGGAACCGCTGTGCTAACAGCCTGTGGTAATGCACTGAAATAATTTGGCACAAATAAGCACAACAATAAAAATGAATATACAAAGCTCAATTTAAGAATGTGAAATAAACTGCGGAAAGGATTTTAATGTCTGCTCCAGATTTAAGGCATTAGAGCATACTTAGTATTTCCTAGGTTTTAGCAAACATTCTGCAGATAATGAATGCTTTTTTCATAATCTCATAGGAGCCGTGTGAACTAATTCTGTTAGAATCAGAATTCATTTAATATATTGCATTAATAAATGCATTATCCTGCAGTAATAGATTTTCCACATAATATTATTTTTGTAAAATCTGCCATTTTAATCTACTTATATTGTATAGATATTAGCATGGTTTTAGGAGTAATGTGTATAGTCAGACAGTTACAAATGTTATGTTTAACATTCTACACATCATTTTAACAACCTTGATAAAATGTAGATAGCAGTCACAAAACAAGGTAGCGTTCTAACTGCCCTTTATTACTGGTAAATATTTTGGGATATGTGTACAAAATATTGTTTTATAAGAAAATTTGGTGGTGGGTAAATGGACCTGAAAATGTTACTTGGTTGGGATAATGTTGTATATTAAAGGACAACTCCACACTTAAAATCATGATGGTAAAAAAAAATCAATATTTAGTAGATATACACCCAATTCATATATGCATGCATTTTTTATAAACAGCAACCTTTGCAAGCCCTCCCCTTTCCTTTGCAAATACTTTCATTCTCTTCACAGGGAAAAAATACATGAGAGGCAGTGGCGAAGGGGTCGCAGCTGCGACCGGACCCGTCACTCCAGGGGGCCCGGCCGCCCTGCGGACCCCTGCAACCGCGGGTCCCGTCAACTGAGTAATGTGAACCCGGCCCGCGCGGTGTAACTGCCGGGGCCGCATTGAATAGGCCCATCGGGTGGCCCATTGCTGTTAGGGCCACCCGATGCTATGTAATTCCAGGGGGCCTGGTCAACGCTTTAACAGTATTCTGATGATGTCAGAGGCTGGGAGGAAGTGACTGCCCCGGTCCATTCCTCCCAGCAACCACTGGGAGCCACGCAGGAGAATGGAGAGGGTGTCAGAGTGGGAACTCTGACTCCCATCATCCTGAGCCACAACAGGACCCCAGGAAAAGGTATGTGTGTATGTATGAATCTATGTATGTGTGTCTGTCTGTGTGTGTATGTATGTGTGTATGTCTGTATGTATGTATGTGTGTGTGTGTGTATGTATGTCTGTGTGTCTGTATGTATGTGTGTCTGTATGTATGTGTGTGTATGTCTGTCTGTGTGTGTGTCTGTATGTATGTGTGTGTTTATATGTGTGTGTCTCTGTATATGTGTGTGTGTCTATTTGTGTGTCTGCATGTGTATCTGTTTGCGTGTGTGGGGGGAGGTGGGGACGTATGGGAGGGGGATGGTAGACATATGAGGGGAGAGTGGCGGGGGATAGACCTACGGGGGGGGCCCCAGGGCAATTTTCGCACTGGGGCCCCGTGGTTTCTAGTTACGCCTCTTGTCAGAGGCTTCTAATTGAGGAGCCTCTGAAGTAACCCACCCATGTGCACAAACTGAAGTAACCCACCCATGTGCATGCATATATGAATGTAGAAAGAATGTTGGTCTGATTTGAGATCTGAGTGGAAGTATGCATTGGAAGGCAGGTTTGCACAAGTAGAGGGTGCCTGCAGTTTCCATTAGCTCATAGGAGCTAACAGAAGTCAGACGCAAATCTCCCTGGTTGCTTGATTGATAGCCACGGAGAGTTGCATTATTTAATTATAAAAGTGCAGATTTCCAATAGAAATCGACACTTTTATAAAGTGATTTTTTAAGGGGATACTTTTCACCCATAAGGAACTTTAGTAATTTAACAATTCCCTCTGTGAGAGTGAAGCACACTTAATATGCATTGTAAGCTTGTTGGAGATAGCTGCCCAAAGTCAGGGGACAACAGAGATTGGTTAATCGAGTAAATAGAGCTAGGTCAAGGATACCATAATGCAAAGTAGTCAATAGGGAAGCCAGAAATTACCAATGGTACACTCTGACAATTCAATTATACCACATGGGTAAGACAGTAACAGACTTGTGCTGGTGTATGTACAGGGAGAGATGTACATAAATACATATCTGGTGGAGGTGTCCAGGTGTCGCGAGGTTGTGGATAGAAGTGAACACACTAATAACCAAAATTTTCCAAAGACATGTCGACCTAGATCCTTGGTCAACCCTCTTATGGTTAGACTAGACTGGTAGAAGGAATAACATCGAAAGAGTAGAGACTCCTAAACATTAATCTAGTAGCGCGCAGGGTCATAGCACAAACATGTCCCACTATTAATGCAGGTCATAGATACAATCAAAGACATGTACCTCATTGACAAGTTAACAGCATAGGTCTGCAACATTATGTCCATCTTTCACAAGATCTATGGCCATGAGAACAATATAGTGAACAGTAAAAATTGAATAATGGAGAGTTTGCAGGACCTTGGCACACCCCTTCCTGGCACCCAGAGTTTTTTCTTTCTTTTTTATGTTTTTAATGTTTATAAGGTTGTTTACTGAGGTCGCAAACGGTTACATGTAATACATTAATCTTAGACCTCAAGAGTATGAAGTGCGTAGCCTGCGTACACCCACTCACATCAAATGGAACTTACCAGAGGAGCTTGAGAGATACACTAAAGAGTATGACATCAGCAATATATTATAGTGTTATTGTGTGATTGCTTGATAAAGACCCGGCAGGGTCAAAACGTTGCTCTTTTTGCCCCAATAAAGCTGCTATTTTTGTTATCCTGAACCGTTATTTATTCTGCATATCTTGGAAGTGAGACCTGGCCAGCCCTGGCTTCATAGCACCTGGGTTGTTTGGTGAGTGCGGTTTCCAGTACGTCTCTAATAGTGTTATTGTTGGCAACATTATATATTTTATAAAACTTGCAGGCAATTGTATTGATGTTAGTAAAACTGCCTGACATTTATAACGGTTACAGCTGTTAATATTTAGAAAATATTTCCTGCAGCAATAGTGGCAGCCATTATTTAAAGATGTGACACTGTGCTCTTTGGTATTGAGTTGATATTGCATAATATTTAAAAGAAATACTTATTCTGCCAGAGAGCCAACATGCCTCATTTAAAGCTAATTGTGTTGTGACACTGCATCTTGTAACGCTTGTGATCTAATGTAATTTATATATTGAAATAGTAAGTTGATGTACAACAAATATATAACTATCTATATATGCCTTTACTTAAATAAATATTTTTTTTAAAAACTCACAGAAAATCAGGAATACTAAGAACGCGCTATTGGGTCAATAAGAAACCAAAACAGGGCACAGGACACTTATTTATACGTTGAAGGTGTTCTTAAAGGAACACTATAGGATTAGGAACATAATCATGTATTCCTGACCCTATAGTGTTAAAACCACCATCTAGCCCCCTTGGCCCACCCTTGCCTCCCTAAATGTAGTAAAATCTTACTTTTATTCAAGTCTGCGGCTGCTGCCTGTGTCCCTGATCTGCCTGCTTGGCTGACATCATCAAAAGTGATTCTCTGAACCATTAACAATGCTTTCCTATAGGATTGGCTGAGTTTGTCATAGGGGCAGATCAGGGGCAGAGCCAGCACAAGCCAAACACAGCCCTGGCCAATCAGCATCTACTAACAGAGATGCATTGAATCAATGCATCTCTATGAGGAAAGCTCAGTGACTCCCTGCAGAAAGAAGAGACACTGAATGGCAATGCTTCACACAGTGCAGCACTGCCCTAGGAAGCACCTCTAGTAGCCATATGAGGAATGGCCAGTGGAGTTAACAGTAGGCTGTAATGTAAACACTGCATTCTCTCTGAAAAGACTGTTTACAGCAAAAATTCTGAAGTAAATTTTTCTACTCACCAGAACAAATACAATAAGCTGTATATAGTGTCCCTTTAAGATAACCATGTCCTTAAATCAGTCATAAAAGGGGCAGACGTGCAGGGGTTGGTATCAGGGACTATATGGGAGGCTGCAGGAATGGGCACGATGGTGGTCTACTAGATCAGAAAACTGAATGATCGGCGGACGACAAGAGTAAGTGCTGGCACCATTACAGAGGGCCAGAGTTTGAGATGCCTGCTCTATGCTCTACATGTGATCCAAGAACTGGACATTCCCAACTCCTGTAATCAGTGTGACTATACCTCTAGTATACAGGGAGTGCAGAATTATTAGGCAAATTAGTATTTTGACCACATCATCCTCTTTATGCATGTTGTCTTACTCCAAGCTGTATAGGCTCGAAAGCCTACTACCAATTAAGCATATTAGGTGATGTGCATCTCTGTAATGAGAAGGGGTGTGGTCTAATGACATCAACACCCTATATCAGGTATGCATAATTATTAGGCAACTTCCTTTCCTTTGGCAAAATGGGTCAAAAGAAGGACTTGACAGGCTCAGAAAAGTCAAAAATAGTGAGATATCTTGCAGAGGGATGCAGCACTCTTAAAATTGCAAAGCTTCTGAAGCGTGATCATCGAACAATCAAGCGTTTCATTCAAAATAGTCAACAGGGTCGCAAGAAGCGTGTGGAAAAACCAAGGCGCAAAATAACTGCCCATGAATTGAGAAAAGTCAAGCGTGCAGCTGCCACGATGCCACTTGCCACCAGTTTGGCCATATTTCAGAGCTGCAACATCACTGGAGTGCCCAAAAGCACAAGGTGTGCAATACTCAGAGACATGGCCAAGGTAAGAAAGGCTGAAAGACGACCACCACTGAACAAGACACACAAGCTGAAACGTCAAGACTGGGCCAAGAAATATCTCAAGACTGATTTTTCTAAGGATTTATGGACTGATGAAATGAGAGTGAGTCTTGATGGGCCAGATGGATGGGCCCGTGGCTGGATTGGTAAAGGGCAGAGAGCTCCAGTCCGACTCAGACGCCAGCAAGGTGGAGGTGGAGTACTGGTTTGGGCTGGTATCATCAAAGATGAGCTTGTGGGGCCTTTTCGGGTTGAGGATGGAGTCAAGCTCAACTCCCAGTCCTACTGCAAGTTCCTGGAAGACACCTTCTTCAAGCAGTGGTACAGGAAGAAGTCTGCATCCTTCAAGAAAAACATGATTTTCATGCAGGACAATGCTCCATCACACGCGTCCAAGTACTCCACAGCGTGGCTGGCAAGAAAGGGTATAAAAGAAGAAAATCTAATGACATGGCCTCCTTGTTCACCTGATCTGAACCCCATTGAGAACCTGTGGTCCATCATCAAATGTGAGATTTACAAGGAGGGAAAACAGTACACCTCTCTGAACAGTGTCTGGGAGGCTGTGGTTGCTGCTGCACGCAATGTTGATGGTGAACAGATCAAAACACTGACAGAATCCATGGATGGCAGGCTTTTGAGTGTCCTTGCAAAGAAAGGTGGCTATATTGGTCACTGATTTGTTTTGTTTTGTTTTTGAATGTCAGAAATGTATATTTGTGAATGTTGAGATGTTATATTGGTTTCACTGGTAATAATAAATAATTGAAATGGGTATATATTTGTTTTTTGTTAAGTTGCCTAATAATTATGCACAGTAATAGTCACCTGCACACACAGATATCCCCCTAACATAGCTAAAACTAAAACAAACTAAAAACTACTTCCAAAAATATTCAGCTTTGATATTAATGAGTTTTTTGGGTTCATTGAGAACATGGTTGTTGTTCAATAATAAAATTAATCCTCAAAAATACAACTTGCCTAATAATTCTGCACTCCCTGTATGGGCCAAGGCTGACCTTTGAGGGGCAGATGTAAACTGAGTGTTGGGCAGAACAAAAATTGGGGCAGGGAGGTAATGTCTCTTAAAAACACACTGGACTATACACACCTGCATTCATACACACTGTTACCTCACACCAATATAAACACTTGCATTAGCACACATGGATACTAAACCCAAATTAATACTTATAGTTATACACAATGACAAACAAATTGTTCCCCCGAGGCATTCAACTGTTAGCTGATCAGCGAGGGAGCGATATCCACAGCTCGCTCTGCTCCCTAGCGAATATGACGTTACTCCAGCCCCGGTATAGCTCAGTAAGTGGGTGTGTGTCTGTCATTGAGTGTGTGTGTGTCTGTCAGTAAGTGTGTGTGTGTGTGTGTGTTTGTCAGTGAGTGTATGTGTGTCTGTCAGAGTGTGTCAAATCAATGAGGATGTGTGTGTGAGTTTGTGTCATTGTGTATCTGTCAGTGAGTGTATGTCAGTGTATGTGTATCTGAGTGTGTGCCTGTCAGTGAGTGTGTGTGTCAGTGTGTGTCTGTCAGTGAAAGTGTTTGTTGGTTAAATCATGTGTGTGCCAATGACTGTATCTGTCAGTGAGTGTATGTCAGTGTATGTATCAATGAGGGTGTGTCAGTCAAAAAAGTGGCCTTGACACAAATTGATGGGGAAAATTTAGATTTAGTTGTGCCTAGGGCAACACAGAAATTTAAATACGCTACTGTGTGGTACGCACCACTTTTATAAGTTTTACTAAACATGCATCATACCTGTCAACCTCACATTTTCTGACACACTGGTTGAAATTTATTAAGGTGTTCAGTTCTTAAAAAGTGAGCAGAAATATAAGAGGGGAAGAGTCACCTATAGAATGGTCTGGATCCACTAGTTTCTAGGGTGATTGCCCCACTTATAGTACTATAGCCCACTTTTTAGAAAAATAGCACTTTGATAAAGCTACCCTGTTGTATTCCCTTATACCAGTTACTCCTAGATTGTAAGCTCATCTTCACCTCTGTCTGTCAGTTTTATTTTGTCTGTCAATTACTGACTTCTATAAATTCCTTGTAAAGCTCAGTGGAGTATGCTGGTGCTATGTAAATTATAATAATGATTACCTATAGGTTGTTGCAAATTATCTTTACCATTAAGACTGCTTCCCTCCACCATTATACAAATCTATTAGATTACATTCTGCAACAGGTCCTTTGGAAACTGAGGACTATTCTGAATTATAAGATAATAAGTAAAAATATCATTCACAATAGCTACTTTAACTTTAATAGTATTGGATTTTCTAGCACTTGAAAAATTAAGATATAGTTTATAAATTCAAGAGAGGGTGATGAATGGTTCAAGTGCTCTAATCACAGAAGAAAATTCGAAATGATTTAAAAAGATTTAGATTCCGAGATGGGTTTCTATTTGCTATATCAGTAAGACTGTGTTATTTTATATAATGCACTCTCTGTTCACTTGACAGTCCTTTGCATTTCTCACAGTGTCTCAATTAAAAATCCAACAAGTGCTTGTATTTTTTCTCACGCTATAATTATCATCCCTTGTTAAATACTTTAGGCCGCCGTACTCTCTAAAGCTAATTCATGTGATTCTACACAATATACAAATGCGTTTTCAATTTCTATCTGGATTGTGTTTGTGTGCTTTTACTGTTTTGTATATATTTACAAGGTTGTATAGAAGACAAACATTTACATTCCTGTATGTGATACAATATTTGTTATTATCTAGAGAGGGACAACCTTTAAATTTCAAATGTAAGTTAGGCAAGACAAGAACAAGTTGACAAAAGTGAAAATGCTTACCAAGTGCCAATCTCCTATTTCACACTCAACGTTTTATTTTTGAGTGCTCCGGGCCATAATAGCTGCTAGAAACAGCAAATGCTAAGTCTCATCTCACACTAGAACCAATGACCCAGGTTATCTCCCACTCCCACACAGTCGTCTCCCTCAGTAGCTACAGTCAAAGTGTCTAGAACAATCCTGTTTGGACGTAGAAATGTTTTATTTCTTCTACTTTTGTTCCCTTTTATTGGTCACTTCACTTGATCTGTGAATGAAATCAATATTTAGTGGCTGTCCTCTAACCTAATCATCATCTCTTTTATTTTACCTCTTGATGGAACAGGAGGTCCACCCTACATGATTGTGCAGATCTCTTGTCCATCATGGAACACTAGGCTGCTTATTTGTCTTCAATAAAAATTAAAAAAAAGCCAACCATTCCATCCACCATTTTTACTGGTGCCCAGGCACTGAGCTTCAAGAACAGATTTGGAAGTCTACAAATCAATATTCCTGTAATCCTGGCACGTGGTACCTGAAATTGGAATTTCTTTTTTATCATCCCGATCGCCTCAAATTCGGCAACACTGCAATTCAATCCAAAACTAACCTAGTCTAATCTTGAGTTCATAAATCACGTGAGAGCAGGTTATCTCCTTTATTCCATATTATTATTATTTTATTATTTATATAGCACCAGTAAATTCTGTAGCGCTGTACAATGGGTGCACTAACAGACAGGTAATTGTAACCAGACAAATGGACCCACAGGAACAGAGGGGTTAAGGGCCCTGATTAATGATCTTACATGCTAGAGGGAGTGAGATATAGTGACACAAAGGGTGTAAGTAGGGGTAATGAAACTTACCATTATCCAGGTACTTCTGGGACAGAAAATAAAAGCATTATCTCAGAATAAAAACATTTGAGCCTTTATAGACTGGGTATTAGGAATATCCCCCTATATCATGACATCCCTGATTGTCATGGTTGGGTTTTTTCAGAATCAGTGTTATGGTTGCATGCTTGAAGGGTGAAAGAAATGTGCTGGAGGAAAGGGAGAGATTGAGAATTTTAGTGAGATGAAGAGCAAGAGAGGGAGACAGAGTGTGGATGAGATATGAGGAAATAGGATCGATAGAATAGTTGGTGGGGCAGGAGTACCGGAGCAGAGCAGAAACCTCTTCCATTGTAGTACGTGCGAATGAGCATAGAACAGTGGAGTGAGTGGGGTTGGATGGGGAAGGGAGAGAAGTTAGAGATCTCATCCCTGATTGTAGAAATCTTCTCAGTGAAGTGAGTTGCAAAGTTTAAGGCGGACTGATTGGTAGGGAGAGGGGGAGCAACAGGGCGAAGGAGAGCATTAAAAGTGTGAAATAGGCATTTGGGTTGGTGGGACAGTGTGCTTATAAGGGTGTTGAAGTAATTTACTTTTGCAGAGGAAAGAGCCAGGAACACAGCATAAATGTATACTGGAGGAAGTCCAGTGCAGAGTGAGACGTTCTCCAACAGCGTTCAGCAGTATATATATATATATATCTTCTCTTCTTCTGTCTGCTCATTCCATTCTCGCATTCTATTTCAATCTCTCTTTTTCACCCCCCTTTTCCATATTCCTTATAGTTCATATCATCACACTAGCTCCACTGATATTCTTCCCCCTACTCAATCCATTTCCACGTTTTATGATCTGCTTTCAATCTGTCTACCCTATTTATTCTTACCACCTCACTTCAACTCTCTTTCATATTCACCCGTCTTCATTTCATCTCCCTATTCCACCTTTTTTATTTCATCTCTTGTTCTCCTTTCATGTCCCCTTATTTTCTCTCTTTTGCCTATGTCAACTTCCTCGTGCCTCTGTATTTTTATTGCAGCTTTTTTAATCGTACTGCTAAAATTAATGGCATTAGTATTTTTCGTGGTGCAACCATGAGTCAGGTAGCCACCCGGCCGCAGATCTTTCCCTCTCTGTCATTTGTGTTATTTGTATTGAAATAGCAACAAGTTTCCTGGCCACCAGTCACTGCTTCTTTCTGAACAGTGCTTTCAAAGTGAGAAAGGCTGTAAGTCAAGATAGTGTCACATTGATTGCAAGCTCACAGTCCATTTTCCCCAGCCCTTTTATGAAAATGCTACATTCTTTGATTAAAGGCATGGGTAAGGGTACCTTGTGGTATGTTCAAATATGTGTTGCACTTTCCATAGACAAGTAAGTTTTCGAAATAGCTAGTGTTTGCAAAGCTCAAAGTTTTGTAAATATATATGAGACATAAATAAATCTATCCATGTGGATCTAATAAATGTTTATGAGGAACACAGATTTAGAAAAGTGAATAGCTGTTGTGTTGTTGATTTCACATTATTAATACATATTGAAATCAGATGGGATGCTTTGCTATCTAAACCAGTGTGCATATTGCACCCTTGGATACATGGAATGATTAAGGTACATTTCAGATATGTACAGCCAAAAGCCTCTACTGCATGGAAATTAAAAGTAAGATAGAGTCTTCTGGAGGTCAGCAAGCAACAAAATAAGATTTCATGGGCATTTAATTCATTACCCATGCATCAACCCAATTTAGTATATTATGATGACCCTTGGTCCAGCAGTCCAGCAGTTTCAGTGATGACCAGCAGGGAGCAGCCTAGTACTGAGGTCCCAGTATGTTACTTCGATAAATCATTGGAGCATCTGGTAATTATTCTTTGCTCAGTACACATGAGATTACTCCCAAAAACTGTACTTGAAACTCCCTGACAAGGTCATCTCACATTTTAGGCTAGAAAAGTTGAATTTGAAAAATGGTTGGATACATTTTCTAAAATGGATAAAATGACTTGAAAATTTAAATTTTAAGTTCTAACCAGTTCCCATTGTAATGATTTAACCCCAAAGTTTTTAGGCTGTTTTTGGCATAATTTAAGGAAACATTTTGTCTGATTTTTCTTCCCTCTGAATAATGATGATGTTGTGTTAAGGCTCAACTTAAGATGATTTTTTTCTACTTTTGATTTTAATATGGACTCTCCTCTGCAGTAAATATTGAAGAACAAACTAGATTTTGAGCGTTATACCAGCACCAACACACCTCTGCACTGTAACTCTACCAATGTAATATTTTTGAATGTTAGAAAAACATTATCTACAGGATTCACCATTAAAATCTATGGGAATTGTTGCAGATAAATCATTTGAAAAGTTTTTCTATCAAATTGTGATCAATTAAGGCCTTTGTGACTACACAGTTACAGTTTCATTTTGAAGAGTTTCAATACTTTACAGAAGACACGAAAACTATTTGTGTGATCCTAACACATTTTGCACCACTATACAGTGGACAATTAATAATTCTACTTACAACCTGTGCCGCCATATGCCAACTCTTCTTTTTAATATTCAGTATGGGATTGTTTGGCAGCCTGTCATAGCAATCAAACCATCTCAAATAAAATCATTTAATTATTAAAGATAACAAAGATCAATGGGACCACCTATTAAAGAGGGTCTGAGATTTGTTTGCTAAAATTATCTGGGCACACAAATACTTGAGTGGGAGAATGGCAACTACCCAAATTGCCTTCCCTTATTGTCTGGGATGTGGATAATTTATAATTATAAGGATTAGAAAATAGAATTCTTCTGCATACCTCCCAATATCTAATTTGGATTATACAACAATCTGTAAATGAGATTATCTAAATCCTGCACAATCTTTTCGTGCATGCGTATGTTTGTACTGTAATCGTCGTTATCATTCATTATTCTAGATGCATAAATGTCCTCCTGTGCATGGGATATTAAAACACTATCTAAATTCGTTCAGTTGCCCCATTTCAATTTTAGAAAACCACATTGAGAAAAATGTCTGTAAAACTTAGGGAAAAGCGAGAAGGAAGGCACACGTCTTATATTTAACCCTGAGCAATGAGATAATTCTGACAGTCCAGAACACTGGAGACAGAAAGTGTCGGCCATGAAAAGAGCCATACAACCAAAACACAGTGGAAAAAGCTTTATTTGTGAAGTTGTGCCAACCCTGCCATTCTCAGATGAAAGCTGCTTGGCAATGTTCTTTCAGATAACAAAATGTAAAGTTGTGTAATGCTTTATATGCTATCAAAGCATTACTGAATCCAGAAATTTAATGGAAATAAAAAATACAAACAGCTGGCATTAAATACTCGAATCACTAATTCACATTAGAATTTAAGAAGTCTCATTCTTTATTAGATAAAATTTCCTCAAAAGTACTTATAGGAAGCCCTTCTGTATTACCTATTATTATTAGTAGTTGTAGTAGTATTTTCTATAGTGCCATTATACCCCACAGCACATTACAATTTTACAAAGGAACTACAGGAAAATAACTTACAGTCCATTACAAATGTCAACAGGAACAAAAGCTCATCGATGTACCTTCTCAAACGGGATTACAATTTTTATAAAGGATGTTCTCATAGTGTAGATACATTGAGACAAGAGGAGTGGACTAGGAATTCCAGGGCTGATGCTCCCAAAAAACAAAGACAGTCCTCGTATGGCCCTTATGTAATAGCAGATGAAACCTGTTTGTTTATGGATGTTCAAAATACCATTGAAAGGAACCCTGCGGTTACACATGTCCAATACAGGAATTGGATGAACCATATTAATAATGAATAGTCAAGTCCTGCACATCTTGAGATGGCTTTCTAAATTTATGATCTGGAACCTAATTTTTAGACATGTGCAATTCGTTTTGTTCAGAATGTACATTCGGACGAATTTCATGAAATTCGGATGCTTCCAAATGTCCGAAGTTCAAATTGACGAATTTCCAAATTGACGAATTTCCGAATTGACGAATTTCCGAAGTGCCGAACCGAACCAAACTGCTGAAGTTCCGAATTGCTGAAGTTTCAAATTGCCGAAGTTCAGAAGTGCTTCGGATCTCTGAAAAGTGGCAAAACAAGTGGTAAGGGTTAGGGGTTAGATTTATGGTTTAGGGTTAGGAGTTAGGGTTTAGGGTTAGGGTTGAGGTTAGCGGTTATGGGTTGGGTTTAGGGTTATTGTTAGGGTCCGAATTACCAAAGCTCCGAATTGCCGAAGTTCCAAATTACCGAACTTTCGAATTGCCTAAGAGCCGAACCAAACCAAATACCATTGGTCCGAATTGCCAAAGCAGACAATTTTTTTAATTAAAAACAAGTCCTGTGCTCAAACTCCAATCACTCCTGGGCGGCAGCAACGACCATAGTACACATAAGCCACAATACATACAGTAAAAACCAAAGAAAAAAAAGTAAACCTGCGCTCTCTCCTAAATTCCTATGTATATTTAAACAAATGGAGGATATTTAGTTACTTCAATAGTCATTGGAGGGAATGCCCGTCTACCATATCAAGGCAAACCTCTCAGGTGGGTCCTACACTAAGCTTTCACCTTGCTTCCTTGAGCTTCTGGCAAAGATATCTCTAATGAGACAAAGAGGGGTATTTTTTTTATATACACCCCTACATACTTATTAACCCTTAAAAGGGAACACATGGGATGGGCGGCAGCATTGTAACATAGCTGTGTGATACAAAAAGTGGATACAAATACAAAAAACAAGTCCTGCGTTCAAACTCCCATCACTCCTGGGCCGCAGCAACGACCATAGTACACATCAGCCACAATACATACAGTAAAAAACAAAGAAAAAAAGTTACCTGTACTCTCTCCCAAATCCCTATGTATATTTAAACAAATGGAGTTTATTCAGTTACTCCAATGGCCATCGTAGGGAATTCCTGCCTGCCATGTCAAGGCACAGGGCCGGTGCAAAGAATTTTGGGTACATAGGCGAAGATGCATTTTTCCTCCCCCCCCCCAAAAAACATATTCGCCCATGTGCCTCTTAACCTCCCTTTTGTGTTTCTTATCCTGTCTTTTAAATATCTGACTCCCTTTAGTGTATTTTATCTCCTATTTTTGCCTTTGTGTGTCTCCTATCTCTCCTCTTTGTGTCTTTTATTCTTCCCAGCTCCTTTGTGTGTCTTTCCTTCTCAAGCCCCGCTGTGTGTTTCTTTTACATCCAGCCCCTCTCCCTGTCCCTTAATGGTCCCCTCCCTTCTCTGACCCTTACTGTTCCTCTCCCTTCTCTCCTCCTTTCCCTGTTCCTCAGTGTTCCTTTCCCTTCCCCCCTCCTTTCCCTGTCCCTTAGTGTTCCTCTTCCCTCCCCCATCTGTTCCCTGTCGCTTAGTGTTCCTCTCCCCCCCCTCCCTCCTTTTCCTGTACCTTAGGGTATCTCTCCCCTCCTCTCCCTGTCCCTTGGTGCGCCACCCACCCCCATAGTGGTCCCCTCCCCTTCCTGGTGTGCCTCCTACCTTTCTTGTAGCGTGGCTGAGCGGAGCGAATCCTGGTACAGTGAGCCTTTCCTGTCAGTCCTGCTAGGTACAGGAAACAGAAGTTCCTGTACCACGGTACACTCCGCTTGGCCACGCTACAGTCAGGGGTGTAGAAACACTGACAGTCACACACACTCAATGACAAACACACAGACATCTCTGACAGCCAGACTCACTTAGCTGACACTCATTCATTGACAGACACAAACACTGACAGACTCATTGACAAACACACACACACACAAACTCACAGACACTGACAGACACATGTACTCACATGCACACACGCACATACTGACAGACACTCACTCACACACACACACTGACAGAACCACACACACACACACACATATTCACATACACACACACACACAGACAGACACACACACACACACACACACACACACACACACACACACACACACACACACACACACACACACACACACACTGACAGACACACTCACTCACATACTGACAGACACACACACTGACTGACAGACAGACACTCACACACTGACAGACACACATACACATACACACACACTGACAGACACACTGACAGACACACTCACTCACACACTGACAGGCACACATACACACACACTGACTGACAGACACACACTGACAGACACACACACACTGACAGACACACTCACACACTGACAGACACACATACACACACACTGACTGACAGACACACACTGACAGACACACACACACTGACAGACACACTCACTCACATGCACACACACACTAACAGTAATTAATCATCTAAATTAAATTAAAATTTCCCACCCAGACTCCCTACCTGGAGAGCTGGCGTGGGTCTCTCATTGGTGGTCCAGTGGGGCTGCTGGGAGGCGTGCGGCTGAACTGGATGCCGAGGTGGCGAGGGAGCTCTGATCTCTCTGATCTGCTCCCTCACAGGCTGCTTACTGATGCCGCGGGAGCCGGAATATGACGTCATCAGTAAGCAGCCTGCAAGGGAGCAGATCAGAGAGATCAGAGCTCCCTCGCCACCTCGGCATCCAGTTCAGCCGCACGCCGCGCCGGGGATCCAGGAGGTGACCTGGCAGGAGGGAGCTCTTCCCTCCTGCCGGTCACTGGAATTTTGCGCCCCCAGAGCCGGTGCGCCCTAAGGCGGCCGCCTGTGCCGCCTTATGGACGCGCCGGCCCTGTCAAGGCAAACCTCATTTAGCACAAAATGCAACATTTACAAAATGTTCCTGGGACAATCTGACTTTATTGTTGCCACTTGCAATTTCATTCTACTAAAAAAAGGGAAAAACTGAACGAAAAAAAAGGTTACTGTTGCAGTATGTTACTAGTATAATCCTTACATTTTAGAATTGAAAGTACATTTGGCAATATGCCATACAGCTTTAAATAGAACGTTGGCAACCAATGTACATTAGAAATTTCTGCTGTACAAGTGTTTCTTAAATATCAACAGCTCACACGCAGGCAATGAGAAAAGGAACAATATTGGGTGGGAGATCTCAGAAACTTCCTAATCACTAGAGAAAAAGTGCAGGTGCAGCAGAATTTTGATGACCTGTCTTTATTTTTTGTAGGCTGTACACATGTATAATAAAGCTTCCGATCAATTAATTACTTTGAGACTTTGACATGGTGTTTCCTACATCAGACACACTTATTTACTCTCTTAAATGGTATAGACATGAGGACCTTGAGCCCTAGACTAATGGGGTCAAGTAATAGGTTTAAAAAGTTACACCATGTGGATGTTTCCTTGTTTGTGCTTGATCTACTAAGCTTACATTCAAGTACAAGAGTAACAAAGTCTACAGTATTGTGAATAATTGAATTGCACTATATGGTCACAAGTAGTGATGTACCGAACGGTTCGCCGGCGAACGGTTCCTGGCGAACATAGCATGTTCGCGTTCGCCACGGCGGGCGAACATATGCGCGGTTCGACCCGCCCCCTATTCGTCATCATTGAGTAAACTTTGACCCTGTACCTCACAGTCAGCAGACACATTCCAGCCAATTAGCAGCACAGCCTCCCTAGCAGACCCTCCACCTACTGGACAGCATCCATTTTAGATTCATTCTCAAGCTGCATGCTTAGTAAGAGGAGGGAAAGTGTAGCTGCTGTTCATAAGATAGGGAAAAGCATAGCTAGGTTAGGGATAAGGGTATGCTTTTTTTATTTTTTTTTTCTATCTAATGTAAATGCACTTAGTTGTCTGCCACTGCTGCCAGCTTCTGTGCCAGGCTCACAGTGCCCATTTCCCCAGTCAGTGCCACCAATTACATCTGGTGTCACAATAGCTTGGATTTAAAAACAAAAAAACTTTTTCACTGTTATAGATTGAATAGCAGTCAGTTGTCTGCCACTACTGCCAGCTTCTGTGTCAGGCTCACAGTGCATACTGTGCCCATTTCCCCAGTCAGTGCCACCAATTACATCTGGTGTCACAATAGCTTGGATTTAAAAACAAAAAACTTTTTTTACTGTTATAGATTGAATAGCAGTCAGTGTCCTTAAGCGGGTGTGTTACGCTAACAGTGGATACGCTGACAAGTGCCACTAATTAGATCTGGTGTCACAATAGTTTGGATTTAAAAAATTATCTTTTTCACTGTTATAGATTGAATAGCAGTCAGTGTCCTTAAAGCGGGTGTGTTACGCTAACAGTGGATACGCTGACCAGTGCCACTAATTAGATCTGGTG
This sequence comes from Pelobates cultripes, assembly GCA_933207985.1. Lineage (NCBI taxonomy): Eukaryota > Metazoa > Chordata > Amphibia > Anura > Pelobatidae > Pelobates > Pelobates cultripes. The sequence goes on from OW240914.1 coordinate 311,542,827, forward strand.
TCACAATAGTTTGGATTTAAAATAATAATAATCTTTTTTCACTGTTATAGATTGAATAGCAGTCAGTGTCCTTAAAGCGGGTGTGTTACGCTAACAGTGGACACGCTGACAAGTGCCACTAATTAGATCCTGTGTCACAATAGCTTGGATTTAAAAA
>OW240914.1:311543083-311628247 GCA_933207985.1 Pelobates cultripes
GTACAGAGACCAGTACCCCTGAGTGCCTGATGAAAAGATGAGTCTTCAGCGTGGAAGGGGATTATCAGGGCCTGGTGCAGGGTAACCACACACCCGCTGGTGTTGAGCACCAGCGTTTGTGCGGTCACATACCAAGGCCCTGATGCAACTACTGCGGATCCCAAGAGCAAGGAGCTAGATATGCAGATCTCCCAGGAACTGAATAGGGGGGCTCTGCAGCAGACATGTTTACAGTACAGAAACAAGGTAAGACTAGAACAGGCACCAAACAAGAAAACAAGACAAGACTAGAAGAACCCAGAACCAGAGCAGGACAGAAAGCAGAACCCAGAACATGTACACAAGACATGAGGAAAACAAGAACAGGGCAGGACAGGACTGTACATGAACTGGGAATACAAGACAAAATAAAACAAATCCAGAGATGCAAGGCAAAACAAGAGGAGACAAAACTAAGTACTATATATGTAAAACATTGGAGATTTAGACATACATAAATGGCAAAGATGTATGCAGCCCACCACTGCAGCAAAGTACTCCATTTACGGTGGGTTCCTATCTACCTAGATATGCATGACTAAATAAACAATAATAAAACACACACAGCACTTACCTGCAAGAAAGGGCAAAGGACTTGAAACAATTGCCTGCAGGAACCAACTGAAACAAAAGGATTCATGGAAAAGGAACGGGTGTGGCAACATAAAACAACCATATAAAGGAATTCAGGAGACTGGGAATTCCAGGAACGGAATACAGGAATGAGCCCAGAAAACCCAGCATAAAGAAAACCAGACATGGAATAGAAAACCAGAAAAACCAAGAAAAACTAAACAAGAATTGCAAAAAGAGTACTGAATACCAGAAGCCAAGGCCAGACATCTCCGCAGAACAGAGCAGGATGTGACATGAAGAAACTGATACTAAATAGGAGTTTGATATTTCAACAAGACAAACATCTAAAATACACCTCAAAATCAAACATGAACTACTTCAAGAAACAGGATATTAAGGTTCTGGAATGACTCTGGGTTGATCTTAAACATACATGGGAGAGTAACCTAAAAATAAATCTAAACTAGAAGTGTTATGTAATAAGTAAGGGATTAATTACTAAACACAAAGATTGCTACCAAGTGTGACTGACCGGGTGTCCATCTCATATTTACTGTAGATAAATCTATCTAATGAATAGTTACTGGGCATTAAATTATCTAGAAATATGTTTCTGTTTTTTTTCCCCACTGAAGATTGAATGTTAAACACCTTTCACTTAGAAAATCAACAAAACATGTTGTTTTGTCCGAGGTGCCCGAAGGTTTGTATAGAGTTTCTATTGTAAGCCAGTCTGCCTGCTGTCGGGATCCCTAAGAATTGCCCAGGTTTACAGGTCTATTAAGTCTGTTGCAGTACCTCTCATGGCCACTAAATTGCTGTGGCACATTTGTAGACTTTTCACTCGATTCGAAAGATCTTTTCCTACCCTCCTTTGCTAATTAGCTCATCTTCTTAAAGCAAACCTGTCATTTATTGTTTTTTCTTTCCCTTTGCCTCCGTTTCTGGTTTCCGGTTACACTTTTTCTGATAGTTCATTCATTCATTTATCTTCTAACAATTGGAATTCATCTCCTGTTTTTTTTTTTGTTTTTTTTTTTGTTTTTTTTTTAATCACATGGCCACTTTATTAAAATACAGATACATCTTCACCACATCCGCCTCTTAACTACCCTCCTACCGCCTCTTCCACCATTTTTGGTTTTCACTTATACCCTCCTTTTTCATTACCGTTCTAGGTTCTTTGGGTTTGTTGTAACGTAATAGTCTGTAACAGTCAATATAAACAATGTGCCCATTTACATGATGTATCTTGTTATTCAACTGCTACTTATATAATCCTCCCATATTAAATCTTCATTTCACCCGAATATAATCCCATAAGGTCTTTCTTTCAGTGTCCTTAAACATAATAACTAAATGCAAGAATTCCCCTAAGAAGAATTTAATGTTAGTAGATGCAGAACTGAAGAGTAAATTAAACCATATTTCAGAGCTAGTATTGGCTACATTGTACCATTAGAAGTGATAATAAACTTGAATCTGAACCTTCTGTCATTACTCCCTTGTCCACTTTTCACACTCACGTCCCCATTGAAGACACGTTTGGCAGTGGACAGGGGTCATCATGGGCGCTTTGAACAGCGATACATTGTGTGTTTCTATCATAGACAGCATTAAAAAAAAAATCAGCAATTTGAGCTACAGTTCTAAAAAGTGTGAATAGAAAAAAAGCATTCAAAGTGTTAAAAAAAAAGCTAATCAGAACAGCAGGTTTATGAGCAGAAGCTACTTCCTTTTGGCACGTACATGGTTCTGCTATGGTAACAAACTCCTTCTATTGCAGATAGAAAAAAGGTTTATAGAGGGGAAATAAAGAAGTATTAACATTGTCAATTAAATTAAACTGGGAACGATCAACCACTTTTACAAGGAAGATTTGGTCAATTGCTGCCATGGTTCCTAAAATAGTGTCAATGAAGTGGGAGGTAAGATTAAGATCAGAAAGTGTTGACTGCTCGACAGAAATTATGATTACAAATATATGGCTTTAATTTTAAACACAAACTTGTGTTATTTTTTTTTTGCTCCATATAGATATTAATATATTAACAAGTACAGATTAATGTGGAGCATTAATAACTCACAAGAAAAAAATAACATAAATAAATGCACTAATAAAATAATTATGACATGGAAAATAACTACGCAAATTAGTATAAATAGTCCAAGTATAAACACTAAGTCACAACATTATTAAAACCACCTGCTTAATATCATGTAGGTCCCCCTTGTGCTGCTAAAACAGCTCTGATTTGTCGAGGCATGGACTCCACAAGATCTCTGAAAGTGCCCTGTGGTATCTGGCATGAAGACATTAGCAGCAGATCCTTTAAGTCCTGCAAGTTGCGAGGTGGGGTGTCCATGGGTCGAATTTTTTGTTTTTGAGAAACAATACATCCAGCTCTGGACTTTAGAGGGTGATTTAACTGTGAATATAATTTAATATGAAGTGTTTTTTGTTAATTTATTAAAGACAAATCAGGGAACTACATTGCCATGAAGTGGTGTACGTGTTCTGCAACAATCTTTAGGATGGTGCAACGTATCAAAGTAACATTGACATGAGTGCCTGAACCCAATGTTTCTCAGCAGAACATTTTCCAAAGCATAACACTGCCTCTGCCGGCCTGCTTTCTTCCTATATTGCATCCTGCTGCCATCTCTTCCCCAGGTAGACAATGCATACACACCCAGCCATCCACCTGATCTTAAAGAAAACCTGATTCATTAACGTCCCCAATGAATAGACTTTCGGCAGTGGGCAGGGGTCATCATGAGCACTCTGACCAGCTACATAACCCCATAAGTAGCAAGCAGCAATGCTATGTGTGTTCTGATACCCTTCTATCATGGCCAGCATTATGTTTTTTTTTTAGCAATTTGAGCTCCAGTAGATATTCTGTGTGATCAAACCAGACAGGTTGGCTTTCGCTCCCCACATGCATCAGTGAGACTTGGGCACCCATGATCATGACACCGGTTCACCGGTTGCCCTTCCTTGCACCGTTTTGGTAGGTCCTAACCACTGGAGCACCCAACAAGACTTGCTGTTTTGGAGATGCTCTGACCCAGTCATCTAACAATCACTATTTGGCTCTTGTCAAAGTCACTCAGATCTTTTCATTTGCCCATTTTTACTGCTTCCAACACATGAGATTCAAGAGCTGACTGCTCACTAGCTGCCTAACATATCCCACCCCTTGAAAGCAGGGCCGGACTGGGAAAAAAATTAGGCCCGGGCATTTTTCAATCAGAGCAGCCCCCTAAGAAGGGGGCGGGGCCAGAGAGGGTGTGCTTTGTCATCACTAATGACAACACGCCCCCTCTCAAAGTGAGCATGTTGGTTCAATGCCCAGAGCCCCGCTGAAGAGCTCTGGCATTAGAAAAAGGCCCTGAATTTGTTCTGCCCAGTGCAAGCAAATGTAATAACATGCTTGCACTGTGTTTGCTTTTAAATTGTCTCAGGTGTCTCCATAAGTGGAGCCTGCTTGTGGAATTGCGTGTCTGTAGAGTGTGGTGTGGTATTGTGTAAATAGGTCAATTTAATTTGTGTTTGTGGTGTAATATGTGTGGCAAGGGGCTGTAGAGAGTGTGTGTATAGGGGGCATAGTGTTATAGGGGATGCAGCGAGTGTGTGCATACGGGCTGAAGTGTGTGTGTATAGGTGACGTAGTGTGTGTAGGGGTTGTAGAGAGGGTGTGTTTAGAGAATGTTGTATGTGTTTGCTGACAAGGAATGTAGTGTGTGTGTGTGTAGGAAATCTACTGTGTAAAGGACCCAGTGTGTGTGTGTGTGTGTGTGTGTGTAGAGGATTAAGAGTGCATATAGGGTAAGGGATCTAGTGTGTATCTGGAGCGTAATGTGTGTAGTGGTGCAGTGTGAGGGGTGTTGTGTGTGTGTGTGTGTGTGTGTATATATATATATATATATATTTTGACTTATTGTATGTGTGAGGGGCGCAGTGTGTGTATGTAAGAAGGGTGATGTGTGTTAGGGTGTTTTTATCTGCTGTCACATTCTAGGTTTCTAATTTTCTTTGTCTGTTAACTCACTGAGGTTTATTTTATATATATATATATATATATGTGTGTGTGTGCTGTATATGTGTGGGAGTGTGCTGTGTGTGTGTGTGTCTGGGTGCTGTGCGTGTTTGGTGGTGCTGTGTCGGTCTGGGGGTGCTGTGTGTGTCTGGGGTGCAGTGTGAGTTTGGGTGCTGTGTCTGGGGGTGCGGTGTGTGTGTCTGGGGGTGCGGTGTGTGTGTCTGGGTGCGCTGTGTCTGGGGGTGCTGTGTGTGTCTGGGTAAGGCCAGGTGGTTCTGGGGCGCTTGTGTCTCTTGGGGCTGTGTGTGTGTGAGGTGAATGTATTTTTTTATTTAAATTTAAATATTTATTTTATTAATAAAAAAAATATATATATATATATTCCCCTCTGTAGGTGCCGTGTGTGTTCGTCTGGGTGCTGTGTGTGTCTGGGTGCTGTGTCTGGGTGCTGTGTGTGTCTGGGTGTTGTGTGTGTCTGGGGGTGTGAATGTATTTTTTATTTAAATTTAAATATTTATTTTATTAATAAAATATATATTTATATATCCCCCGCCCCCCTTCTTACCTTTATCCTGGGAGGGGGGAGGAGGAGATCCGTTCTGCCTGGGAGGTGGGAGCCATGCTGCCTTCCCTGGTGGTCCAGTGGTGAGAGTGAACTCTAACCTGTAGGTTAGAGTTCACTCTCGCGAGATCTGAGCGTTGACGCTCAGAATCCCGCGAGAGGACCCGGCGGAGCTGCTTGTTGGAGCTCCGCCGGGTCCTCTCTCCTCCCTCCCTCACCCAGCCGGCGGCCGCATTTCCCTGTCTGTGGGCCGGTGGGGAGATCTTTGATCTCCCCACCGGCCCACGGAGACACATAGCCGGGCCGGCGCTCGGGTAGCGCTGGCCCTGCAGGGGCCGGCCGGGGAGATCCTGTGATCTCCCTGCCGGCCTCGGCCCCACGGCCATCGCGGCCCACCGGGCATTTGCCCGGTATGCCCGATGGCCAGTCCGGGCCTGCACCCATGTTTTACTGAACGTATGAGAACAGAAACTCTATAATTACCTCTAGAAGTATATATCCGGATGATATTCGATATCCGATACCTAATACTACATAATAATACTTACAGTGTCACGTAGCATATGGGATGGCCAGTTTACCTTATTCCTTATTCCACCATCTCTGCTACCCACTTAAATACATACCTTCTCATAGACACCCAGGGCCACAGATGGGAACAATGAAATGTAATGCAACGTAAAATTCCACGCAAAAATTAATGTAAAAATTTGTAAAAATTCATAAACTGGACATGTTTTCTATGTCATGTACCCCCCTGCCCTTTATTCTTTCTGTACCCCCAAGTTATTCTTCATTGGAAAATAAATTAAAATTTTCAATTTAAAAAAACAAATTTGACATACTAATAGGTGTGCAGTTGTTTAGAAAAAATAACAGTGATTACCAAGAATTCAACTTCTTCATGTGTCACTGCTATTGTTTCCTTGTTTTCCTCGAAAAGAGAAAAAACAACATTCTTTGCAAACTTAAAAATCTTCCCTCCACCCATGAAAATGACTCAGTCTGCATGAACTTGTTAATTAAAGGGCATTGCTTATCATCCCGAAAGATCAGACTTGGCTTTTTCTTTCAAAAATGTACCCTTTAAAAGGAAATTAAAGTAAAAAAATAAAAAAACTAATAAAATTAATAAGCGCTTTAATGAAAGTGATTTTTTATTTTTTTAATTATGTGCTCTGCTGCTTAGTTGGATTGGCAGATATTGCCAATCCCCACAAAAGAGAAAGTTGAAAATACAGCCTTCTTTTGAGATCCAGAACAAACGATAATTCTAATTTTAAAAGATACCATGATATGGACTAAGCAGGCTCCACAAAAACAATGCGTATAAGTACATCCATTACAGAGTTGCAGATCGTATCCAGTTCAAACTTTAAAGGGATATTATAAGCACCCATACCACTGCATGTGATTGAAGTGGTCTGGGTACAGTGTCCCTGTCTGTTTAACTCTGGGAAACTGCAACAATCACATTGGAGGGTTTAATTCACCTTTAGTTCCTGTCTTCCAGACAGCTTCTAGAGGCGATCCCGGTCCCTAGCAGAGTTTTACTTCGCTATCTGACTTTAGATATCCTCACTCTCTGCATGAATATGTCTAACATCTATGTCAACACTAATCCAATGCTTTCTTATGGGGAAGCATTAATTTGTTCCATGCATGCATATTAGGTCCCACCATAGAAAGAGGTAAGGAAAAAAAAGGGTCTTTAATCAAATGGGGGGGTAGGGGGAAGACCTACAAAACTAGGGACAATGGTGCACTATTAGGAATACAGGCTATAGTGTTCCTTTATTATGTTGTAAAAGGAGACTTATGCCTAGTATATATTCAATAGCTCCATATCAGTAAAATAGTTATGAAATAAGACAGAAATTTGCCATGCGTTCTGGAATGCCCGTTTAATCCCATGAATGCTTCTAGAACCAACTTTTTTACAAAGTTCTAATACTGGAACAATTTGCAGTAACAATCTGTTGGCTTCCATGGTGACCTGTCTACTTTTTGGACACTGATATACAATTATAAAGCGCTATGGAAGATGCTGGTGCTAGATAAATGCTAATTATAATTATTATTATAGCTGTAAGAGTATTATGGGAAATGTAGTCCAACAGAGCTCCAAGCATCCATCATCTTTATTGTCTATTGCATGCGTCTTTTATTGTTTTCCGCAAAATTCAAAGATATATATAGGACCTTACACGAGCTCCCTATATGAGTCTGTTTACAAAGGATGCCTACACAAACATCCAGTGTTCATATTTTGTTCATTTTTATTTACTGTTGTAATCAAAAATATTCATTGAAAATCGGGTTTATTGTAAAAATGTACAGGCTTTCAGCTGTTTGCAACGAACAAATCAAACGAAAGCAATTAAAATAGCTCAACATGACGAATACTTTGAGTGGTTTCCCCAAATTCAACTTAAAATACAAATTATAACTAAGTTTGTACATTTTGACAATAAAGCTGATTTTCGATGGGGTTGAACAATTTTGATTACAACTGTAGGTATTCTGACGTACAATTTAATTTTACATTTTTTAGAGAGTGTGAGATGTGCATATTGACTCTCTAGTGACTCTCTGTCTCTTCTAAATCATGGATCAAGAAATGGAGAAATGGATTGGGGTGTTTGGGAGCTTTGGGGTTATAGGCACATGAGATGAAAATGCCAGTACTGGCTATAATTCACCCCCTGCATGAGCTAAATCACAAAACCACTCTAAATACCAGTCAAGTTAGCGTTTTCCAGAGCATAAGTATGTTTCCTGTATGTCATTCAAATGACACATTGAAACATGGTTTGTCAGATCAGTGTATCACATAGTTGTGAAATGCAGAAATTCAATTTGTGAATAACCATTTAATGTAATGTTAGGATGCAGTGAATACTTTAACAGAACAAGGCATGGGACAACCATCCCAGCTCGGGGATTAAATTGTATTAAACTTCAGAATTTACTGGAACAATTTCTCAGGGAATTTCTGGAGCACCACTTATTTTGGCTGTTGGCTTAAGATTTTGTCAACGTCCCTCTTGCTTACTGTACATCTCTTATTTTTTTGTTAGGATGAAAGATTTGTGTTACTCTCCATTGTACAGCACTGCAGAATCTGTGAATATGTTGGTGCAACATAAATAATTGCAGTTGTACAGCTAGCCCAGCAAATCTCAAGTGCTCCTACCACAACAGCAAATGTAACCGAACACATCAAGGGGTATTCCCATTTGGAAGCGCAAATTGTGTGATTGCACAGAAAAGCCTGATGTGCTAGCAAGGCATTCTATGAGCATATTATATAAGCAAGTAAGAAAAAAAAAAGACTTTTGGTAAGGGAAAGTCAAAATTAAGCATCTGAAAACTGATAAATTTAAAAAATTTTATAATTTAAAAATTGAGTAAAAAAATAAAGTGTGTCGTATTCAAAGTAAAGACTGTTGTAAAGATGGGTAACAACAGTATAAAACGATGATCTTTTCATGCAAATCTGGAAAAAGTGTCCCATCCCACATGCCAATTTATATATGACCGTAACATACTTACCAAGTGTCCCTATTTGGGGGGGAGAGTCCCTATTTTGGCCCCAAAACTGCACTGCTTTACTTTTTCTATCGGAGTGCCCTTATTTTCTAAGAGCTCCATTTTATTGTTGTCTTATACTGTATAAGAGAGCTTCACAGAAATAATACTCCTAGCAATATGATTTTAAATCACAGTAAATGTGTTTAGAGATTAGTCTGTGTAAATAAGACTAATACATCTTAGTTGTATAACTTGTCATTAATAACAATTAACTTTTGCTTAATGAAGTGGTTTTGGTGTAAAGATCAGAGCAACCCCATCCCTGGCCATACCCCCTACTCACACCATTAAAATTAAAGTGTCTTTCTTTGGCCATTTGCACCGTTGGGAGGTATGTGGTGTAATGCCAATTTTGTGGAGTCCACTTGCTTCTTGTGAATCATTTTCCCATTAACTGTAAACATTCCTCATGGACAGATGTGATACATGCTATACTGCATGCAGTGGCTATCTCTTGGAGGTTAGTGTTGTTAAAAATGCTTTAAAAGAATGTTATTGCCACAACAAGCTTGTAACAGAAACATTTATCTTGTTTCCTGTTGATAATCCTACTTAAAGAAAATAATGTGCCCTTCCTGTTTAAAAAAACACCCAGGATGCTTTGGGAAATTGCAATGCTGGTTTGAATGTTTACTAAACAGAGGTCATGAGACATGGCCTGCTTCTTAAATAGAGAGAGTTAAGATAATTAGGATAGCATGTGGGACCAGAGCTGATAGCATCAGACCACCATAGAAGAATTTTATTCCAGACAGAAGCTGGGGTCCCAGGAGGACTTTTGTAGCACTTTAGGTAATAAAGGCTATAGAAAACATTGTATTTTGCACAGACTGTTATTAAGGGAGAATTCCAAACATTATCTATCTCCTGCAGACGTTGGTGTTACTGTAATTTTTTTTTATTTTACTATGTATTTCTTTTTATTGTAGATGGCTATAAGTGTCAGAGATTACCATGCGAAAATATAATAGAAAAAAAACAAAATGATTTCATGAATTATTTCCAAACATTACTTACTGAATAAAAGTGTATATTTAAACTAGAACATATAAAAATATGTCTCATTAAAATGTATGCACAGAAGTGACGAGGGAGCACTTTTTTTGAAAATTATAAGTGGAATCTGATGTGTTTAGAATCCACTGAGACTTGATTGAACTTGAGCAAAACTATATAAAATTAGAGCCTGTATGTCAACTTTAGGGCACCCTGTATCAGTTGATAACTGACTGATGAAAATCTGACGATTATTGACATGGGTACTAAAATAGAAATAGCTACATAGCGTACAGATTCAGCAGTTGTTGCTGACAGTTTGAACATCAGACAAGACCAATAATTTGATGAGATTGTTGTAAGGGGTTAACCAGGAAAGGTAAATTCAGATAACTCTGGTTTTCAAGTACATCCTGGGGATGTTACCTTATCCCAACATCCAGGGGTTGTTACTATTACATATGTTTCTTTATTATTATATTTAATAAACTCATAGATTGTAAACTCGTTTAAACAGGGCCTTCTTCACTTCTTGCCTCTGTTAAATTCCGTATGTATATTACGTGTGGAATATTCACATTTTATAATTGTAAAGCGCTGCAGAATATGTTTGTGCTATATAAATGCTAATAATAATAATAATAAATGAAATTATTTCCTATAATACCCCAAATTGGTATGGATGGAGAGAGGATGATGAGATGAGATAAGTATTTATGGAATACTGTGAATGTGTCAGCTATTAAAATACATTCACAAAAACTTGACAAGGTTTATGCACATTCTGATATAGCTGAGCATATTTTAGTGGATTTTTATTACAGCAGAACACATCGATTCTACAAAATAACCCACTAAATTGGAATGTGCAAGCCTTATAATGATTAAAAATATAGCAATGTAGAGGCCAGGATATGGAAGCAAGAACTACTGTAAGCACTATAACAACTTCAATTAGATGACATTGGTACAGTGAGTATAGTGTACCTTTAAGTACAAAACAAACAAACTGAAGCCATGTCACTAAGAAACATATTCATAAACAAACGTTAGTGGAAAAATGTACTCCAAATTGATTGTTGCAGCTGTGAGGTTTATTGAGGTATATACATGCCAAACATGTATGGCATGCTTTAGTTAAGTGTGCTTTTTCTCCCATCACAATCAGGAAACCAGGACATGTAGCACATATGGGATATGAAAGGATTTGCCCATAAAAACAAAGAAAAATTAAATGAACGGAGCCATATCAACAGATATAAATGCAAAACGTATTAACTTCACCAGTTAACTATAAATCCAGTTTGAATTTATATTTGATGCTGCAGCTCTTAATTTCAATCGTGTTAAGATCTTGGGAAATTTTGGGGTGAAAAAAAAAATGATGTTTTGGGTGTATACCACAGGCTTTGCATGGAGCCATCAGCTCTGAAATGCCCTAAGAGGCAGGCTTGCATATTATACAGTCTTCTATGACTGCAGTCTGAGCCCTAAAAATCTTCCGGGGGAAGTAGTAGTGACATCTGACATGCCAAGCTTGATGACCTCTGACATGGTAACGCGTTTCGCAGAGCGAATCGGCTTCTTCAGATTTCTGAGCATATTCACCTGCTCCTGGCTTGTAAGTGATATTGCATTTATATTATCACCTCCTTGTATATAACAGTACAGGTAGTCCTTACTTACCAACCTACCTGTCTATGGTCTGTGTTTGAGTGAATTTCTCCCGAACATAGCTTTGAGGGATTCCTTGCACTAGTGAGCTGGTCTACGTTCTGGGGGAATTCTCCGAACATAGACCTGCTCTCTAGCTCAAGAGAGAAATGGTTGTTTTGCTGGGATGATCGCTTACCGACCAATTCGTTTTAAATCATAGTCATAGGAACGGAACTCTGTCGATAAGTGAGGAGTGCCTATATTACACAATATTGTTTTTTGTTTTTTTCTGTTTTACATATATACATATATTGAAAGTGTGTTACTTCTGAATGTTCCACAAGTGTAAAGTAAAGTGTGGCACTACAGTATAAATACTTACCTGTAAAATATATGTATCACTGTTTTGCACAGCATTATTATTATTGCCCTTTTAACGTTAGCATTTGAGCACATTTTATATTGATAATTGTATTGATATTTTAGCACTTCATGGGTGATTGTGGGTCTCACAAATTTATGCCTTTTTTTTGTTTATTTGTATTTTAGGATGTTTCCTGAGCCATTAAACTAGGTAAGGTGCAGCTCCTAATTAACTAAATTTTATTATCAATTTTAAGTGCCATCATTTTTACCTGTTAGTTGTTATAGGTTTATATAAGTTTGTTTCTTAATAAAGTTCTGCAAACCGTGTTGTCCTAGATTTTCTGAGAAGCTTCAGGCAAAATATGAGGTATCATGTAAAAATGTTACAGAGAACAAACTTGCCTGTCTGCATTCATGCTGTATTTTCGGAAATGTAAAAAATATATATAAAGAACAAAAGCCCAAACCACAGAATGAAATTGTCTTTTGCTCTTTTTAAATATATTTGTGTGAATATTATACATTTAAACATAACTTACTTTCCCCCAAAAAATGAATAAAATTGATTTTGTTGGAATTTGAAAAATAAATTATCATTCGCTGTCAAATAAAGTGAGAAAAAATAAAATTGTTTGACTAGGAGAAAAATAACTTTTTCAAGGTATATTATCTACATTCCATGTTGGGATCACAAACATTGCATTGTGGGAGCTCGCAAAAGTGCACACAGGCCACTTTGCTGCAACAATGCAGTTTACATCACCAATAGCAGATCTTTAAAAGAGCCAGGTAATTTGAACCGTAACCGCTACAGAGGATTATAATGGTGATCATGCTAGACTGACCTCTAAGTAAGTAAGTTGTCTTCAAAACTAAATAAATGTTTAATGATAAAATGTAAATGTGCTTGAAAATGTGGCAGCACAGTGTATACTTACAATGTTACTCTCATTCTAGCATCATTGTGCCAAACTTGTATTACAAATTTATACACAGATAGAATGCAAGAAAAATGTAACAATTCATTATTTCATTTATTGCAACTTTGACCAGTATCTTTATGCGAATTTTGCTGTAGATTTATAATTTCTGTAATCTATGTGCAACAAGTAAAACATGCTTAAATTAAAAAAAGATTGCAAAATGTAATCTAAAATAGTAAAAAAATAAAATAAACAATTGTGTAATTGCCTTGGTGAACATTAACATGTAGACTTATGATTTGCTAAATCATATTGATATATAACTTCATAACTAAGGGTAAAAATCTTCAACATTTTTCTTTTCTTCATAAATCTCTGTCAGTTTTATTCTGATAAATACCTAATGTCAACTAATTTATTCTTATTGATTTACACAATTTTTTTCAGGGTTATTGAATAGAGTGAAACCATTCAAAATTACTTTGAACATTTACCGTGGGAAAGCACCAGGGAACTCCTTGCAAAATAACCACTACAAAGAACTGCAGTAATTATGGTGCAATACTGAATATGTAAGATAATTAGTTACAAAGGCCACCCAATGTTGTCTTGCGGTGTTTACAGCAACCTTGGGATCCTTTTGTAAGTAGTAGACTTAAAGGGCGAGTCTTGCGCCATAACCAATACAACAGTCTGTAGTAATTATGGAGCTAGAGGTCCCCTGGTACTATTTCATAGTTAGCAGTCAAACCATTTTTAAATGGGTACCTCTGATCCAGCATCTTCTTCAGATATATCTAAATGGGATGTTCCTCTTCCGTGTTAAAGAGATACATTTATGCCCAGTTTGGAGGGAATTTTTCGAGCCGAACTAAGATCAGTAATGTGGAAGTAGAAACTAGTCATATTGAAAAAGAATGCCAGAGCAGAGGTGCTTTGCTGATCCAGATCAATGTCAAACAATTAGAAAACATTTTGACTGCTTACTATGGCATGGCTCAAGGGGACTCCTGGCAACATGACCACTAAAGCATGTTGTATTTGGGAACAAACATTGCTACTTTCGGCTAACTGAGATATTTATAAATTACTACACATTCAGTCTCATGGTTTATTCTGATGTATCCACAGCTGCTAGCATTATTACGACACTATAACCCCATAATGCACGCTGCTATGTTATAAATACTCACAGATAAATGGTTGGATGGACAGACGGACAAACAGACAGGTCAATTTGTTAAACAAGAAAATAAATATACACAGTATACGCACGCCCAATTATACAATAATTAGTGCTTCATTTTAAGATATTATCTGTGATTAAAATGAAACTAAGCCTTAATTGCATGATGAACAATACATGACAACATCTGTCAGTCTCAGCAGGAAATGTTGGGCACTGAAGAACGTATAATCTCCTCTAACTAGTTCATTAGATAAAACTCACAAATGAAACACTACTATCAAATAAGGCTTGCTTACGAAGACTCATTTCCCCTTTCCTGCCAGGCTTTGGGAAAACCAATGAGTACGTGCCAGTCCACAGGCAGAGCTGCGGAAAGTAGCATGGCATAAACTGCAACATTGAAATTTAACCTTTTATCTGCCAGGTCCAGTTTAGACTGAATCATGTAGGGTAGGATGATCAAACATGATTAATATATTGGTATAATTATACAGTCAATAAAACGTAGGTACTGAACATGCATATCAATCAATCAATCAGAGCAGGATTAAGATTCCACAGGGCCCTTCAAATGTTTCAGATATCTTCTCCTCCCCTCCCCCACCCCACCCCACTTCCTCATCTTCATTCTTCACATAGGCATTAAGAGTCAAATGGGGCTGAGTAAATGGTTCTGGGGCTCCTGTTAAAACTCTGGACCCTCGACGGATGCTGATGACCAGTTTATTGTTAATCCTGCTCTGATACCAAATAAATAAAAGTAGATATGATGTTAAAGGTAGATTTTAGGCTGGAGATTAACCCCATTTGTTGTAGTTTATAAAGGTGGTTCATTAAAATGAACAATGTAAAATGTGTAATAATTAATTTAAAAATCGCAAAGCACTCCTTAGAGAGGCACCAGCACGGCCATTAAGGCCATTCCCCACCATCCCACCCAAATGATGTACCCAACAGGGATGTACTCTTTGTTTAGGATGTACCCACCGCTTCTCACCTCTCGCTCCTCTTTAGTCCTCTCTATTTATCTTTATCGTCTATATCCCTGCTAATCTGCACACCAGCTATGTGCTGGGAGTGCTTGAAAAACCTGGTGACCTCATAGACAGGGCAGTACCTAATGAGTCCTCAACCCTAAGTCAGACCAGGAATAACCCCTCCCCACACTGAGCAGCCTAGAGATAGGTAGAGTCCGGACATTAATACTGAGAGAACTGGTACCACCACAGGAAAGCGTAATATTAACTCACGCAGTGACTTAACCTTTGTGCCACGCTAATTTTGGCCAAGACAGTCTGGCACACACCTACGGTATGCAAATTAGTTTAACAAAGAATCACATTTTTGCCTCATTCCATTTTAAACATGGATTCCTTTTAATCTGTGTTTGCTGTATACAACTGCTTGGAACACAATTTAGGAAAAGATGCAAAGCCAGTGAACCACTCATGGGCAGCTGTTTCGTTGTTAATGCAACTCTTCAGCATGAGGTTGGTTACTGGTTTGCTTATTGAGGCTTGGTAGTGATTGGGAAGCAAAATCCAAATAGGTTATGGAGGGAATCCATGGAATCCATGTTTAAAATGGAATGAGGCAAAAATGTGATTCTTTGTTAAACTAATTTGCATATGCCCACCCAGAATCCTTTGCGGTTGTAACATCACTGCAGATTTGGGATTTCTGTGGGAAAAGCAAGTCTTATGGCTTGACTGGTGTGCAGACTTTTGTTTAACATTGTATTAACTATTCACAGACTTCAGGTGGAAGGGGTTTTCAATCACAATTTTTCCCCACCATAACCTTGGATTTTGATATATATATATATATATATATATATATATATACTAAAAACAAAAGAAAAAGTTACATGCGCTCTCTCCTTAATCCCTCTGTATATTTAGACAAATAGAGGTCATTTAGTTGCTCCAATTGCCATTGGAGGGAATGCCCGCCTGCCAACGTCAAGGCAGACCCCCTAAAGCGGGTCCTACAGGGGTCCAAAGATTGTTCTGAAGGGTCAGTTTAGGACCCACTTTAGGGGGTCTTCCTTTACGTTGGCAGGCGGACATTCCCTCCAATGGAGCCATTGGAGCAACTAAATGACCTCCATTTGTCTAAATATACATAGGGATTAAGGAGAGAGCGCAGGTAACCTTTTCTTTTGTTTGTTTTTTACTATATATTGGAGCTGATGTGTACTGTAGTCAATGTTGCCGGCCAGGTAGTGATGGGAGTGAGCGCAGGACTTATCTTTTTGTATTTATATATATATATATACACGTATATATAAATATATATACACATTTTTTACATATATATAAATGAAACCAAAGACAAACTTCTGGAATAAAAGGGAATCATGACATGTCACACATGTCATGTGTCTTTAAGGGGTTAAATCAGGGAAGTTAGTAGTTGTCACACATCAAAGGTATGTTAGAGAGGCTTTGATTTATATTAAAGTGACTAAATGGTGCATTCCTTTGCTAGCCTTTTGACCTCTCCATTAGTGTTTTTTGCTCCCAGAGGTGAGGCGGTGAATGGGTGCTTCACACTTTGTCAAATGAACTCCTGACTTCTCTTAACAACAGCTTAATGATTGCTTTAATCTGCCAGCCCACCAATTACAAAGTGACAGCCTATCACATTGAACTAAAATAACAACAGAACACACACACACACAAACATACAGGGTTATTCACTACACTCAGAACTCTCACAAATTAAACCCAAATGGAAAAACAGAGGCAAACATTTTTACGCCTAACATCTAAGTGCCAAATTAATATTTTAAAAATGAGAGTGATATATCGTCTGAATTACAAAACAAAAAGAAAATGGCGCAAAATAATTCAAGGTGGCGCAAAACCAATTCAAAAGTATTTCAACCCTTATTCAAAAAGTATCACAATTAATTTGTGTAGAAACCATTCAGAAAACTGATTAAAAAAAAGAAAATCCACAGTAACAAATGATAATAAATGGTGTGCATATAAAACTTTAAAAAAATTATATACCATAAAACAAAAAAGTGGTGACAATTTTCCTTAAAAGCAATACATATATCATGCATATAAATATTAGGGAAAAAAAGTGCAATATTGTGACATGAGATTTATTGCTGCACTTTTTTCTTGAGCAATGTATTCTAATATGTATATGCATTATATATATATATATATTGCTTTTAGGGCAAATTTTTTTTTGTTGTTTTTATGGTGTATAATTTATTTTAAGTTTTATTTGTGCACCATTTAATATTGCTTAAATCTTCTGAAATAAAATAGTGGCTGTGTTACTGTTTACACAAGATGATCATTCACAATCTATGGCCTTACAGTAACACAATGGTTACTCAACAAATTATCTTTAACCCATTCAGGAAATACTTTGCCGTTCATTTTTAGGATGAATTGGTCTAGAATTGGCTATAAAACTAAAATCTGACACATGATCACATAAGTTAATCATATGAACTGTAAAATATGAATATCCAATACCGAACTACAACTCCCAAGATGCTAAAGAGAAAAGAAGGCTTGCTTAGCATTATGGTAGTCTGAGTTCGGCAACAGTTTTACTATACAGTTCCTTTTGTTTCAGGTTAGGTTGAGCTTGATATTTTTGATGGTTGCTTAATTTATTAATTGTGCATAGTGTAAGGCAGAACTTTTCATTAGCATTCCATCAGCATGAAAAAAGATTTTTTAACCCTGCCCCCACATCATTAAAGTAGTGATTGATGGCCAGCTGTCAGTTACAAACATGCCTTGCAGAATAAATGCTGTTTGCACTCATTCCTCACTTTAATTTTATAGGGTTCTGGAGCCAAACATCCCCAGACATCTTAACCTAGGGCTGCATAATGTCTGGCCATAGCCTTCCTTTCTGGAGCCAGAAGTTATTTATTTTTTTACTTTTTTTTTAAACAGCGGTACAATGAGAGGTAATTAGGGTAGGGTCTGCTAATCCTCTCCGTTTTAAACTAATAGCAATTGCATACCTAAAACCAGTTAGAGAGAAAGTTAAATTACTGTTATCATCAAAGCTTTAAGTAAAAATAGTAAGTGGTAGAAGGTGAAGGATATGTTAAATAGAAGTACAATTGCTCATCATTATTTGAAATTCCAAGCTCTGTCACCACACCTCCAACTGTCCCTATTTAGAAAAAAACAGTCCTTATTTGGATGCCCAAATCCCTCTGTTTGTCGTGCAAGTCTTAAAATCTCTCTTTTCTAGCAGCTCCAAAATTCTTGTTCATTGTTGTATAACGGCTTTGCAGAAAAAGCTCACATTGGGTTATTCACTGAAGTGAGAATAGCTCGGAATTCAAAGTTAATTCAAAGAGAATTTCAAATTTAAAGAGACACTATATTCACCAAAACAACTTTTGCTCAATGAAGCAGTTTTGGTGTATTGATCATTCCTCTGAAGTTTCACTGCTTAATTATCTGCAATACAGGGGTTTAATCACTTTGTTTCTATTTATGCAGCCCTAGCCACACCTCCCCTGACTGTGACTGACACATCCTGCATGAAAACAAAATGGTTTCATTTTCAATCAGAAGTAACTTACTTTAAAAGCTTTTATCGCCTGTTCTGTAAATTGAACTTTAATTGTATACACAAGGCTCCTGTTGGGTGTATCAAGCTTTTAACAGAGGAGGAGATAAGAAATTCTAAATTAAACAGAATTTGCAATAAAGGAAGTGTAAACATTAGATGACTCTTTACATGAAATTGTTTAGGAATTTTGGAGTTGTGTCTAGGGCTGCATAAACAAAGTTGTTTGACTCCTAAATGGCAGAGAATTGAGCATAGAGACCACAGGGGCATGACCTATACACCAAAACTGCTTCATTAAGCTGACATTTCTACTTTATTCTCTAGCTTTAGAAACAAGGTAATTCGGATAATTTTTTAGTGTAAATCTTTCTTCTAGGATTTCTGTCTGTTTGTCATATGCTGCCGTACTAGTACAATTTCTTCTAATCCTCTGGAACTGGGCCTTAGGTATGTTGGTAAGTTAGGTATGTTGTTTAATGACCACTATTAAATAACACATAATTGTTCGTGTCTACCTTTAAAAAAAAAAGAATTTTTTTTTCATTTCATTATTTTCAATGTATATGTCCAGGTCTAAAAAAATAGCATTAGTCTTGCTATATTGACTCGTAAGGGTAATGCCCCAGTCGTTGACATTTAATATATTTTAAAATGTATCTAATAATTCCACAGACCCATCCCAAATAAAAATCAGGTCATCTATGTACCTACGGTAGGTGACCAGGTTTGTCTCCCATTCAGGGCTATCGTAGATAAAAACCTTCTCCCATCCTGACATAAATAAGTTCGCCTAACTGGGAGCAAACCTGGCCCCCATAGCTGTACCCTGCTCTTGTAGATAAAACTGGGAGTTAAAAACAAAATAATTATTAGTTAAGATCCAGTAGATACTATCCATAAGAAATTCTATTTGCTCGGTTGTATATTTTTTTGATCCCTCTAAGTATTTTTTAACTGTATCACATTAATATTGACGAGGAACAACTGCTGTTTGAGCAAATTGAGAAAGCTGCAAATCTGGGTAACACTTTAATTATTGGAGATTTTAATTACCCGGACATAAATTGGGACAGAAGGACTAGTAGCTCAGCAAAGCGAATTAGGTTTTTAAACTTGTTAAAGGACACCTTCATGTCACAACTCGTACAAGCACCAACTAGAATGGACGCTTGTCTGGACCTGGTTTTAACAAACAATGTTGATCTTTTGACCAACATTCAAGTAGGTAAGCACTTGGGAAATAGTGATCACAATATAGTGTCCTTTGAAATAAACTAAAAAAAACAAAAGCACATGGGGTATACTAAAGCATATAATTTTAAAATGGCCAATTTCAATAAGTTAAGGGAAGCTTTACAATATATTGACTGGCATAAACTCTTTAGTGAAAAGAACACTGAGGATAAATGGATCATCTTCCAACAAATATTAGAAAGGTACATTTCTCAGTATGTACCATTGGGAAATAAATTTAAAAGAAACAAATTAAAACCAATGTGGCTTAGTAGAGAAGTAAAACAAGTGATTAAAAATAAGAAAAGGTCATTTAAAGCATTTAAATCGGACAAATCAGATGTATCTTATAAAAGATATAAGGAAGCAAATAATGCGTGCAAAAAGGCAATTAGACTTGCTAAACTTCAAAATGAAAAAATGATAGCTAAAGGGAGAAAAACCAACCCCAAAGCATTATTAAGTACATAAATTCTAAAAAAAACAAACAAAATGAAAGTGTAGGTACACTAAAAACTGAAATGGGGTGTTAGTTAATGAAGACCAGGAAAAGGCAGGAATTTTAAATAACTATTTCTCCTCCGTATATATTAAGGAAGAACCCATGGCAATAGATGTGCAAATGATTGCTACTAAAAACTTGCAGAATAATTGTAATTGGTTAACTCAAGACAAGGTGCTGCAGCAACTAAAGAAAGTTAATATAAACAAAGCTCCAGGGCCTGACGGTATCCATCCATGTGTACTTAAGGAACTAAGTGTAGAAATAAGTGAACCTCTGTTTTTAATCTTTCAAGATTCTTTTCTTTCAGGAAGTGTTCCGGAGGATTGGAGGAAGGCAGATGTGGTTCCTATATTCAAAAAGGGTTCAAAATCCTTGCCTGGAAATTATAGACCTGTGAGCTTAACTTCTGTGGCTGGTAAAATATTTGAAAGGTTATTAAGGGATAATATTCAAGAATTCCTTGAGAAGAACATGGTTATCAGCAAAAATCAGCACGGTTTTATGAAGCACAGGTCATGTCAAACTAACTTGATTGCGTTCTACGAAGAAGTAAGTAGAAGTATAGATCAGGGTGTTGCAGTGGATGTGATCTATTTGGATTTTGCCAAGGCATTTGATACAGTTCCACACAATAGATTAGTGTTCAAACTCAAGGAAATCGGTCTAGATGAAAATGCTTGTTCTTGGGTAGAACATTGGCTTAAAAACAGAGTACAAAGAGTTGTCATTAATGGTAAATTTTCAAGCTGGACAGAGGTGGCAACTGGTGTCCCTCAGGGGTCTGTTCTGGGACCCCTTCTATTTAACATGTTTCTAAATGATCTTGAAGACAGCATTGAAAGTCATGTTTCCGTGTTTGCTGATGACACAAAACTTTGTAAAATAATACAATGTGAGCAAGATATTACTTTGCTGCAGAGGGATTTAGATAGACTGGGGACTGGGCACTCAAATGGCAGATTAAATTTAATGTTGAAAAATGCAAAGTTATGCACTTCTGTGTAAAGAATACACAAGCAATGTATACCCTTAATGGAAGAGAATTAGGGATAACAACACACGAAAAGGACTTGGGAATTGTTATAGACAACAAACTATGAAACAATGCGCAATGTCAATCAGCAGTGGCCAAGGCCAGTAAGGTATTGTCATGCATGAAAAAGGGCATTCATTCTCGGGACGAGAATATAATTTTGCCTCTTTATAAATCACTGGTAAGACCACATATTGAATATGCTGTGCAATTTTGGGCACCTGTTCTAAAGAAGGATAATATGGCACTAGAAAAAGTGCAGAGGCGGGCTACAATATTAATAAAAGGAATGGAACATATCAGCTATAAAGAAAGGTTAACAAATTTAAAACTATTTAGTTTAGAAAAACGTTGCCTGAGAGGGGATATGATAACATTATACAAATATATTCGGGGCCAATGCAAACCATTGTGTGGAAATCTATTCACAAACCGGACTTTACATAGGACACGAGGCCATGCGTTTAGACTGGAAGATTTTATCTAAGGCAAAGGAAAGGTTTTTTTTACTGTAAGAACAATCAGGATGTGGAATTCTCTGCCTGAAGAAGTGGTTTTATCAGAGTCCATACAGATGTTCAAACAGCTACTAGATGCGTACTTGCAAAAACATAATATTCAAGGATATAATCTTTCAATGTAGGGTAATAACTGCTTGATCCAAGGATAAATCTGACTGCCATTCTGGGGTCAAGAAGGAATTTTTTTCCTAGCTTGTTGCAAAATTGTGCTTCAAACTGGGTTTTTTTGCCTTCTTTTGGATCAACAGCAAAAAACAAAAGTGAGGAAGGGTGAACTTGATGGACACAAGTCTCTTTTCAGCTATGTAACTATGTAACATCCTAAATTGTGTCGAATTGATGTGTAGAGAGATGACACGTCACTCGTTACTATGACGTACGTGTTTTTCCATTCTATACCTCTTAGAACTTTTTTCATTTCTGCTGTGTCTTTTACATAAGTAGGCATTATTTTAACCCATTTAGACAGATTGTACCACTAAGGTAAATCATGCTAAGGTACAATGGTTGAGTCAAGGCTGCTTCTGCTTTGTAGTATTTTGTTGAATCCGAAATTAATGTGAATCGCACTCGGAGATGTCATGATCCATATCCATTAACATTAACATCGCTATCTCAAACCAAAAAGAAATAAAGTGCGCTGTGCCTTTAAAAATGTGACATTAAAGGACCACTATAGTGCCAGGAAAACATACTCGTTTTCCTGGCACTATAGTGCCTTGAGGGTGCCCCCACCCTCAGGGTCCCCCTCCCGCCCAGCTCTGGAAGGGGGAAAGGGGTTAAATCTTACCTTTTTCCAGCGCTGGGTGGAGAGCTCTCCTCCTTCTCTCCTCCTCCGTTCTGCCCCGTCGGCTGAATGCGCACGCGCGGCAAGAGCTGCGCGCATTCAGCCGGTCGCATAGGAAAGCATTTACAATGCTTTCCTATGGACGCTGGCGTGCTCTCACTGTGAAAATCACAGTGAAAAGCACGCAAGCGCCTCTAGTGGCTGTCAATGAGAGCTTTGGGGGAAGGCTTAACCCATTAATAAACATAGCAGTTTCTCTGAAACTGCTATGTTTATTAAAAAATGGGTTAACCCTAGAAGGACCAGGCACCCAGACCACTTCATTAAGCTGAAGTGGTCTGGGTGCCTAGAGTGGTCCTTTAATATTGTACATTCAATTTCCATAAAACCGTGTTCAAACAACATCAAAAGTGCATTCCAATATTGTGCAAAATGACACTTCAACCAGTGCTTCAGTTGAAAGTGCAATACATGTGCAAAAAAGATTCTTAGTGCTTATTGTGCAGGTACACTGTGAATTACAAAAAATAAAATATTTATACTTGCAATATGCAGTGCTTAACATGAAAGAAAAAAACACAAAAAAAACACATTGCTTGGACAACAAGATAAATATGTGTAACCAGATATGTGTTGAACACTCACAAACAAGGAGTCGGTACAAGACTGTTCAGGCTATATGCACTTCCAATAAAATTCCTTCCTTATGTGTAGGAAAACGATGGACAGGTGAGATCCAATATAAACACACTTTATTCTCTTTAAAAACAAAGACTTTAGATAGTCCTCGGTAACCCCAGTAGACGGCACTCTTGGATTCCCGGGCTGTTGTGGTCGTATCGGTTGGCAGAGTCTGATGACGTCTTCAATGTAGTGTAATTGCGTATCTGCGTACTTATGCACCATGTGATGGCACGTTTCGCCAATACTGGCTTCCTCAGATCACATCTCTCAGTCTACATCCATCATTATTTAAAGCTGGCCTAAGTGTGTTTTAGTCCAAAGGTCCAGTATTTTCAGTCTCTGATTGGTTATATCTTCCCAACCTATTTATGCATATTCCAACCAACTCATTTAAAAGTATAATCAGTCCGCATTAAATACAGGTGGAATTAAATAAAAAAGTAGTACATAAAAAATTAAATAAAAGTAAAAAAAATACAGGGAAATAATTAGTCATATCCTCCAAACTTGTTTATACTTATTCCAACCGGCTAATCTAACTAAAAACATTCTTCTCATAGATAAAGGAACTTATTTAAGTTATTTAAAGTTATTTAGGAATTTATTTCATGGCAAACTCTTTTCTGGCACCATAAATGCTCTTTTTTTATGCCCTTTTTAGATTCCAGGCAACGATCAACACAAGAGACCACTATATGGTCAGGTATTATGAACTTCTAAAAGAAGACTTTATATCTATATCTTGCTTTGCATATAGGTTATAAAATATCAGACTCAGATAATTTTAGCTCCTGCTATTCAGTAACAGGAGTCTAACATCTTGGCAACTGATTCATATTTGCTACAATTTATTGGAACTTTGAAGGTCATAGACTTTACACACATGAACTGCTACTTTATTTATTTTTTTATTTTTCATAACTGTTTATCACTGCATAATATTAATCCAAGATTGTTTGGTATTATTTTAATCCTAATGTTGTTTCTCTGACAGAGTTGTGACATCATAGTCTGCATCATGATATTACAGGTTAAGGCAATCTGCCTTACATTTGAGATATGGTAAAACATTTTTACTGTTACATTTGACATACGACCCAAATGTAAACAATTGGAGTCATAAAACTACAGTGGAGGTATAGAGAACTATAATTAATCAGTAACAGGGAGGTGAAAAAGAGAGGGGAAATCAATAGATAAGATAAAGGAGGAAAATAAATCATGGACTTAGAAGAAGATTGAGAACTTCAAAGAGGGAATGAGTTAGAGTGGGCTAAGCTTTAGAAAGATACTACAAGAGGCAGAAGAGAGGTAAATAAAAACGAGGGGCAATGAAATTGAGGAGGAGGAGTAAGGAATTGGGATGAAGAAGAGAGAATATGAAAGACGACAATAGATTGCATCAGAAAGAGGGAACTAGACAATATCAGCTACAATTCAAAAACACAAACTTGTATCCAGCTTTACTATACATTAGTACACTTCCCAATCTTGTCCTTCTGCTTTATTCACTAAACTCTGAATTGTAGTGAATTGAAATCCAAATGGAATTATTGTAACCGATCAACATGGCTATTTCTACCTAAATTTTGACACTTTCTTGGCAAACTCTTTTCTGGCACCACAAATTTTTCCCTGAATGGGATATCATATGGATGTTCTTCATTACATGACCAAAAATGTGTATCAGTGAGCTGTGATAGAAATGTCCCTTTTAAGCATTACAAGAACCATGACCATTTCAGTGATTTGAAGTGGTCATAGTGCCTGGAGTCTGCATGTGCAGAACAAAGGTCCGGGCTGGCTAACTTGTATTCAGTGAAAAACTATCATTTGAAACCGGCATGTATAGCATTCCTATTCGTGCCACCCCTTTCCTCCCCAAAGACTGTACTCCCTGATCTCTTCACCCGGCTAAGAAAATTGACACCAGCCAAGGAGGATCAGCTGAGGGGAGAACTTTGACTCAGACATAGAATGGATTTATGTTTTAGCATAACTTAAAAAAAAAAAAAAGTTTTAGTTTGATAAAACCGATAAGATAACTAAACAAAATAAGTGTTTTATGAAAGTTTGGTGAGCTATCAGAGACTGCTAAATATGTATAGCTTAGTCCGAGCTGTGGTTTTGTTATTGTAGATTAAAGCATTGCCTTATTGTGAAAAGAAACATATTTTAACAATGGTGTAGTATACATTTCAGGATACTGTGACCTTTCATCAACCCTTTTTCTGCAGTAGTGGAGCCCATGTTGTGTTTGCAGGACAGGTGTGCGAAAACATTCCAGCTGGCTCTAATCCACCGATAGGCAGCACATCCACATTGACAGGCTCAAGGCTATAAAGAATGTGGTCGCACGGAAGAGAGAAAATACCAAAGGGATATATCAATATCATGATCCCTTGAAATAGGATATAGCTTGTCAGCGCAGTGCGATTATTCAAGATCAATGCAGATTTTGCATCAAATAATAGGTAATGGAATACTTCGGGATAAAATGTTTCCTGGGAGGACACAAAGAAATACAATTTTCGAATTTCACAGAAACAGTAATATTCCAACTGCAGATTGATTCATGGTGCCGGTGGTCCACATTGTACTAGATCCAAGTTGTTCAGGAACATTAGGGCAAGAGTTTTTGAGATATCTGATAATTAGGTGCTAAGAAGAGCAACAAATAGAGCACGAGCTTTGGAGGGGATCTGCCAGATGTTGTTGTGATGGCGAGGAGGTGAAATAAACGTATGTTCCAGTTTCCGCCCTTACCATATCTTGATTTTGATGTGCCCCATTCCATTCTTATTCTGTCTCCCTCCCCATTCCAAATCACTCCCCTTCCATCCATCACCATAAACCTGTTCTACTCCTTCATTACATCTACTTCATTTAATTTCCACTTAACGGCATGTCCCTCCCTTTTTGCATGCAACTGCTATCACTCCATCGCCATACTTAACTAATTTCATTCATATTATTGCCTTTTCCTTCTAAAAGTCCATGCCTTCCCTCACCCCACCCCATCATGTCAAGTCTTTACATCACTCTAAGTGTCTCATTCCATACCGTACAATAAGCATGTTAAACTCAAAGTCTGGCACAGGCCACATAAACAAGGTTTAAGTTTAAGTGGGCTGCAAAAAGAAAATACCTTAAATTTTCATAGAAATGTAGGTTTATTTTAAAAAGTACAGTATAAAAAAAACCCAGCATTCCCCTCTACTAAATCCCAGTCCCCCCCTCTACTAAACTACAGCACCCCCCTCTACCACCCTGTGCCAAATCTGATCTGACACAGACACACACACACACATACTCACTGAGAGACACACACATACTCACTGACAGACACATACTCATACTTTGCCACTGGTTTTTGGAGAGGACTCATGGCCAGCCTTTTACCTTGTGACTATGGCCCCTTTAATTTACTGTGATTAAATATACTATTTGTGCGTATTGGGACTTGGCACAATACCCCTTTAAACTTTCAAAGTGGTCACAGTGGAACTTCGAACCACCGAACAGCCGAACCACACACAAGTGGAGTGTGCAGCCTATTTACCTCCCAGGCTGGTAGTTAACTGCAGTCAAATTGACGAACGGATGGGTGGTCGCCATTCGTATAGTCAAACACGTAGCGGCAGCACCATCTTGTTTAGTCGAACGTGTTCAACGTTGTTTTTTGTCGTTGAGTTCAAATCGGACACACGATGGCACGAACACCGCTGAACTTAACCATCTCCGGGATTTCGACTCTTCAACGGGAGTCGAACGACAATCGGCAATTCAAACGGCACTTTGAATTATTGACTATGTGCATGAACGGTTCCCGTTCGACTATTTGAACTGAACTTAGACATTGAAAATAGACCGGCCGCACAGCCTAATTCCCTGGAACTATTTTGGGCATGAAGCCATGCTTGCGGTTGGTCAAATATGACTTCCAGGAATTTCCTGAACCCCTGCTCTGATCTGGGGGATTTTTGGATATGTTGTTCACCCAGATCATAGCTATCAGGGGATAAAACCTTTATGGGAATATGTGTAATTTTGGGGTACTTGTGCCATATTTTTAAAATGTATGTTTTTTCTGTTAGAGTTAATTGAGTTAGTCCATTGTCTTCGGTAATTATATCGCAGGCAGAGGGGAGGGATTATGTACAGTATGTGGGAGTGTTATTCATGATCACACTGTTTCTGATTGGCCTGTATGTTTTGTGTCTGGTGCCCAACAAGGTCCAGCTGGACATCAACCTTGTTGGGAAAATTGTATATAAAGCAAGCCTGTATCAATAAACCTTCTGTTCTACTTCACCCTCAATACTGAGTTCTGTCTCTTATTGGGGGAACTGCTACAAGGGATTGCTATGCTCTTCATACTCCCTTGAATAATCACTAGCTCTTCTAAGAGCTGTTCCTGCTTCACTCTCTGAAGGAAGAGAGGTTCACCCACTGGAGCCTGGAGCCTTGTCGTAGGTCCAGGGTGGGTAGGAGACAGCGAGACCCCAACCAAGCTGCGGCAGTTCGTGGGGTCTGCAGTGCTTATGGTGTCTAGTGTGGTGCTGATGGTCCTTGGTAAGCACTAGGAGCATCTGTCAGTGGAGGTACCCAACCGGGGTACAGGAAGCTCCGTTACAGACACACACACACATACTCACTGACAGACACACACACATACTCACTGACAGACAAACACACAAACACACTGACTGACACACACACATACTCACTGACAGACACACACACACTGACAGACAGACAGACACACACACGCATACTCACTGACAGACAGACACACACACACATACTCACTGACAGACAGACAGACACACACATACTTACTGACACAGACACACACACATACTCACTGATAGACACAGACAGACACACACAGACACACTGACAGACACACACACATACTGACAGACACACACACATACACACTGACAGACACACACACATACTCACTGACACAGACACACACACATACTCACAGACAGACACACACACACTCAGTGACAGACACACACTGACAGACACACACACATACTCACTATCAGACACACACAGACACACTGACAGACACCATGACAGACACACACATACACAGACACACACACATACTCAATGACACAGACACACACATTTACGCATTCTTCCTCTCACATCATTTAATTTATTGTTCCCTACCTTTGGGAGCTGGCGTGGGGATCTTCTGTCTGGAGATCTCCTTCCTGCTCCTCACTGCTCCCTCACGCAGTTTAGTGATGCCGGGTGCCGGAATATGACGTTATATTCCGGCGCCCGGCTTCACTACAGACGGTGCGCGGGAGGGAGCAATGAGGAGCAGGAACACTGAGCTCCCTCGCTGCATCCACCGTCCCTTCTTCCCCGGCCGGGCAAGTTTTAGCAGACCCTGCACCTGCAAAGTTGGGAAAGCAGGTGCCTACTCTGCTATAACACCAGCATGTACTCGTGGCTTGCCGGGCTGCAAAGATGGTCCTTGCCGTACAACTATTTGCAACCATTATTAACATTATAGTGGTAACAGTATTTTTTAAATGAATTAATTATATAACGTATTAGGTAAATTCAGGGGTTTAAATATCCCTCCTTGGGATGTGATTGGTCAGAGCTTGGCCTCTGACCCCAGAATGTTTGTGTCGAAGTTGTGACGTCACACGCACATTCGCGTGACCTTTGGAGGCGGAGTTACAAATGGCCACAACCTCGTGGTCGGCACGATTTTGGATCCCATGTGTGGAGGGGACGGATGCCCCAGCGGGTCGGCTCCCGGCTTATTGCTGAACAAGTCATTCCTCGAACCTGTCAGCATGGTCACACCGATCAGGTGCGACCACGTGCAGCCGCGAGCCGGGGGCCGAGACAAGATTACAGTGTCGTCTGCATACTACAGTTAAGGATTTGCAGACATTAGGCAGATCATTTATAAATAATGTGACTAGCAGGGGGCCGAGTATGGAGCCTTGGGGAACACCACACTGGACTGGAAGAGGGAGGGAAGCGCTATCAGAAAAGGCCACATATTGCAATCGTTCTGAAACATATGATCGAAACCAGATTAGCGTTCGATCACCAATGCCTCAATTTTTATGTTTTTGCTAAATAATGCCATGGTCTACTGCAGGCTACCCCAAACTCCGGCCCTCCAGATGTTGCTGAACTACAACTCCCATAATTCCAAGCCTATCTATTTCATTCATAGAATCATGGTAGTTGTAGTTCAGCAACACCTGGAGGGCCAGAGTTTGGGGAAGCCTGGACTACTGTGTCAAAGGCCTTGGCAAAATTAAGGAAAATAGCTCCAGTTAAGTCTCCTTGTTCCATGCCAATTTGGATGTCATTGCAAACTTTTAAGAGGGCAGTCAAAGTTAAGTAATTTGCACGAAAGCCTGACTGATCAGGGGTCAGATAATTTGATCATTGATAATATTCACATAGTTGCGTGTGGACGCATTTTTGATTTTTGACAATAATGGGAGCAATGATATTGGGCGATAGTTAGATACCAAAGTATTGTCACCACTTTTATGGATAGGTACAACTTTTGCAGTTTTCCAAAGTTTGGGTATGTATCCTGACACCAGGGATTCATTGATAAGGATAGTGACAGGTTTAGTAGTTGCTGGCGCACTGAACTTCAGCAATTTTGCTGGGATTTGATCTGGTCCACACTGGTTTTTAATTTTTACATTATTATTTTTTTTATTATTATTATTATTTATTTTTGCAGTCAGCTTAACATCTGAGCATATCACAACTGTAGAGTGAAAATATCAATGCATTCATTAGTGGTACAACAATCACTCCAGAAGTATAATAACAACCTATTTTATATATATATATATTTACTGCAAGACCCTGCATGTCAATAGTCAATAGCTATAACAGTGAGTCAGGGGGGCAGGTACAAGGCTTTGTGTGCCTGCAGCTTGATAAAGCAATGTGCCGACTGCGTGTTGCGCATATGGCACTGATATGTTTTAAATACTGCATGTAAGCTATGTGTAACTCGTAACTGTGGCCGACTCAGGCCAGGAGGGTATGCAATACAGGCTCAGAGCTGAGGCTGAACGTGTGTTGGAACATGTACTGCAAGAAAGGGGCAGCTTGGCATGTTCAATCTGGCTTGTGGTGGGTTAACAACTGGGTTTATATGCAAGTCAAATGCTTACAGAGCCAAAATGCATGAGAGACTTAAAGTCTAACACATAACTATAAAAGAGTAACCAATAATGCGTTTGACAGTAATGTCAGCTGCCCTTGGCGTCAGGTAGGAGAGTCA
The DNA here is from genome assembly GCA_933207985.1 of Pelobates cultripes. NCBI lineage: Eukaryota > Metazoa > Chordata > Amphibia > Anura > Pelobatidae > Pelobates > Pelobates cultripes. Next base: position 311,573,663 of record OW240914.1, read on the forward strand.
GTAGTCTCTGGTGCTGCCCGTCTGGGCACAAAGGGAGTGCTTCTCTCCACCGTCCAGGATGATTGGGCGTTCTTCGTAATGGTCTCTGTCGGTAGACCTAGGGTAATTTTTAAATTATTAAGATGTTTATTAACAACACTAACAGGAAAAGGTCTAAAATTGAATTTCTCTGTATGAAAATTTTGAAGTTTTGGCAGGGCCTGATCTTTATTTGTGGTCTGAAAATGAGTGTCATTCGTCATCTTAGCAACCAGGGTGGTAGCACATCCAGCTATTATTTGCTACATCTAGGGGGTGTTGCAGTGTTTGATTGTCTTTGACAGTGGAGGGTTGGGAGTGGATTGTGGGGGTTTGTATGCTATTTATGATTTTCCAGAAAAGCTTGTTGCATGTGACATGGGTGAGTGACATGGAGTAAGGATAAGGGTGAGTGAAAGTAACATGGAAAGGTTAACGGGATAATTAGATGTGGACGGAAAGCAGAGTATAAGTGACAGTGGGAAAAGAATAGGTTCTTGTATGTGACAGGGAGGGGAAGAGGATGATATAATGACATGGTGAGCGGACTTACAATTATTTGTATAGCGCCAACATATTCCGCAGCCTTGTGCAATAGGTAAACAAGACAAACACAAAATTCGAACAAATCATGACTGACGTACTGAAACAGTAGGGGAACGAGCTTACAATATAGAAAGGTGGGAAGGTGTTGTTGAATGTTAAACATGGGTTGGGGAAGGTGTTGCATGGTGTGAAGTGTCAAAGTGAGGGGGTGGTTGAAAGTGACATTTATTAGGGTGTGAGCACTGAGACAAGTATGAGAAAGGGGTATAAACATGTTCCCACAAAAACACCACTGGAATTAGAGTGATTTTCCATGCAAACATATCCCTGCACTCATACGTAGATTGATACTCAACATAAATGTATCCCTGTATTCACACATTCAGACATTCCAATTCGTACATTAGCACACACTGACACTTCACTGTTACATCATTGCGTTCACACTCACTGACCCTAAATATTCATTCCAGCATTAAACAGACACAACATAACTCAAAAACAAAATAATGTTTGAGCAGGGCCCTCATCTACCTATTGTTCCTGTGTCACTGTGTAATTGTCTCATTTATTGTAAACGTCCCCCCCCCCTTTCATAATATTATAAGGTGCTGCGGAATTAATTGGGGCTATATAAATATAACATTTAATAATAATAATAATAATAATAATATACAACTGAGGTAGAGAAGTGGTTATAAGCCTGGCTAGTAACTAAACTGGAATTTTGCATATTTTATATATTCTGTATGTAAATTACATGTCAGATATCCCTATTTTATAATTGTAAAGCAGTACAGAATATTTTGTCGCTATATAAACGCTAATTATAATAATATTACACACAACACAAGCAACTACCCCGCACACATACACTCACAAATACAGAGCCACACATTCACACACAAGGATACTCCAACACATTCACAGGTACACAATTCCAGAGACACAGACAGGCTCGGTCAGAAATGAACACACTCACTCTTTGGCACATACACATACATTATGCTAGACACACAGACACACTCACTCGTTTCTCCCTCCCCACCCCCAATTTAGCTCTCAGCCTCCTTCACACACCACTTACAGAAAGAGAGTCCACTGTTCTAGGACAGGGCCCCAATCTGGCACCCTACCGAGTGCCCTGAGAAACCTTAATCTTGCTCTGGGAATACCTATGACAACCTGTGTTACTTTGAAGTTTGGGTCTGGCACTTGCACATTCACCCGAAAACCAATGTCTATACAAAAAGCAGTTACAAATAACATAAATCAGGGGATAATAAGTAGTGCTCAAAGACTTATCTCTGAAGTATTTGAAACATTCTCTGATTTACTGTAATTACCAATGGTAAATCCTACATATTAGATGTGTCTTTCCTCATGTGAAGATAAACTACTGAACAAACTGCACCTTTAGAGTGCCGAATGCAAGCACAGAAAACTGCAAATGTCCATTTGGATCACAGCTGCACAAAAGGAATGCAGCCTTGTCTGCACACCTGTAGCCAATTTCAGGAGGCTAATTACATTTCTACAGATTCAAACGGGGGTGGGGGAGACAATGGAACATTATGGTGTTGGGAATATAAAGCTGTATTGCTAACACTACAGTGTCCCTCTGCTCCTGTGGCAATGAAAGGGTCAATGACCCTTCAAACACTTACCTGATTCTAGCGCCAAGGTCCCTGGGGCCTGGCTCCGTCTCTGCCTCCTCTGACGTCAGAATGAGGGGAACCCAAAGTGCATGAGGACAGCGTTTATTAAGCCATTCCCATAAGAAAGCATTGAATCATAATGCAATTTACTGTTATAATTGTACACAAATGTAAGAAGTTTGATTCCATTTCAATAGTATTACTGGACTTTCTTATATCTTTCTTGGAGCGCTAATGCTCGGACTCTTACATTATTAAGAATTTTTTTCTATTTACTATTTTGGTTTATGGTATAAATCATGGTTTTAAATTTTTTATCATTTAAAGTGAGAGGTCTGAACACCGCGCACAAGAGAAGATTACTATTTAAAGAAGCTAAGTCCTGTAAGTCTGATATATGTGTTCAGGAAACACATTTTAAGGATGCTAAAGAATACACGCTTATGTCAAAACATTTCCCAACCCAATTTCGCTGTGTCTAACTGTCTATAAATCTAAGTCTAGAGGTGCATCAATTTTTTTCAACAAGAATGTGGCAAGCTTTACGGATAAGGTATTGACGGACAGCGACGGGAGATATGTGTTAGGTAAAATAAATAAGGTAGGGGCATGCTGGGGCAGTGGCGAATCCAGGAGGGGGCAACGGGGCAATTGCCCCCCCCCCCGAGATTCTCCCATGCCGGCTAATGCAGGGCTGGCATTATCCAAGTGCCAGCACTGTAATGTGCCTGCGCACCAGGGAGGGAGATCAGAGATCTCCCTCCCCGGTGCTCAGGCACTGTGCTGGCAGCCGGCAGGGGAGTGAGAGAGGACACGGGAGCTAAGCTTCGGGTCCTACTCTCCCGAGCACAGATCGTTGCCGCGGTTACCACAGCAATGCTCTGGATCTCGCAAGAGTGAACTCTAGCCCTGGAGCTACGGGCTAGAGTTCACTCTAACCACTGGGACCACCAGGGATTCCCCACCGGACCACCAGAGATGGAGAAATGTCCCCCCTCCTCCCTCAGTAATGGTAAGAAGGGAGGGGGGACATAAATGTATTTATTTTATTACATTTAAAAAAAACATTATTAAAAAGCCTCCCTACCCTCCTTCCCCCCCATGCACACACTGCCCCACAAACATTGCCCCACACACACGGGCCCAGAGCCGGCCTTAGGGGTGTGAGAGCTGTGCAGCCGCACAGGGCGCCATGGAACAGGAGGCGCCCTGACAGCCGACACAGCTCGCACATGGCCGGTGTCAGGGGAGCTAAAATAGATGCCCGGGTGGAGGATTAATTATTCTCCACCCAGATCTATTAAAAAAAACAAAGAACGCGGCAGCAGGGGCGGGGCTTAACGGCCGGCGGAGGTGGGGCTTATCGCGAGGCGGAGGAGGGGATAATACCCAAAGCCCCTGCACAGGAAGAGGGATGAAAGAAGGACTACAACCAAGTGCATCCACTCCCCTTCCAGCCTAAATGGAAAGAGGTAAGTCTGTGTGAGTGTGTGTGACTGCCTGTTTGTATGACTGCCTGCCTGTGTGTGTGTGTGAGACTGTCTGCCTGTGTGTCTGCATGCCTGTGTGTGTGTGTATGTGTGTGTGTGTGTGACTGTCTGCCTGCCTGCCTGCCTGTATGTGTGACTGTCTATGTGACTACCTGCCTTTGTGTGTGACTGTCTGACTGCCTGTGTGTGTGTGTGATTGTCTGCCCGCATGCCTTTGTGTGACTGTCTGCCTGCCTGTGTGTATGAGCCTGCCTGCCTGTGTGTCTGCATGCCTGTGTGTGTGTGTGTGTGTGTGTGTGTGTGTGTGTGAGACTGTCTGTCTGTGTGACTGCCTGCCTACCTGCCTGTATATGTGACTGTCTGTGTGACTACCTGCCTTTGTGTGTCACTGTTTATCTGACTGCCTGTGTGTTTGTGCCTGCCTGTGTGTGAGACTGTCTGCCCGCCTGCCTGCCTGTGTGTGACTGTCTTGACTGCTTGTGTGTGACTGTGTGACTGTTTTCCTGTTTGTGTGACTGCCTGCCTGTGTGTGTGTGTGTGTGTGTCTGACTGCCTGCCTGTGTGTGGGGGGGTGACTGTCTGCCTGCCTGTGTGTGTGACTGCCTCCCTGCATGTGTGACTGTCTGCTGTGTGTAACTGTTCATGATTGTGTGCCTGTAACTGTGTGTGACGGTTAACTGTGTGTTTGGCTCTGTGACTGTCTGCCTGTAACTGAGCATGTGTGACTGTCTGCCTGTAACTGTGTGTGTGTGTGTGTGACTGTCTGCCTGTAACTGAGTGTGTCTGACTGTCTGCCTGTAACTGAGCGTGTCTGACTGTCTGCTTGTAACTGTTTGTGTGACTGTCTGCCTGTGCCTGTGTGTGTGACTGTATACAGGCAACATGGTGAGGAGAGGGGGCGGGGGGCACTGTGAAGACTTGTCGCACCAGGCGCCTAATGGCCTACGACCCTGCACGGGCCCCCATACACACATTGCCCCACAGATACATACGGTGCCCCACACACACTGCTGCCCCCCATACACACATTGCCCGACACACACGACCCCCCCATACATAGACTGCCCCCCACACACATACAGTGCTCCCCATACACACACTGCCACCCCATACACACATTGCCCCCATACATGCAGTGCCCCAAACACACATACAGTGCCCCCCCATACACACATCGACCCCCATACACATGTACACTGCCCCCATACACACATTGCCCCCCATACATACAGTGCCCCAAACACACATACAGTGCCCCCCATACACACACTGCCCCAAACACACATACAGTGCCCCCCATACACACACTGCCCCACACACACATACAGTGCCCCCCATACACACACTGCCCCAAACACACATACAGTGCCCCCATACACACACTGCCCCAAACACATATACACTGCAAGCCTCACACACACTGCAACTCTTACAAACACTGCCCCCCTCACATATACACTGCACCGCTCACACACACACTGCAGCTGTCTCACACACACACTGCCCCACACATACACTGCCCTCTAACATACACACACTGCAACCCTGACATACACTGCCGCCCTCATGCACTCACACACACACTTCACCCCTTACACATACCACTGCTCCTATGCCCTATATCCCAGCAGACCCCAGGTAAGTTGTCAAACTGTTTTTAAACGGTTTGACTACTTACTCTGGGATGGGATCCTGGCACTACTGGCACCATAACTACTACACTGAGCTGTAGTGGTTATTGTTCCTGAATTATTTCTTTAAATAATCTACAAGTGCCCCTCCCGAGATCAGGCTCTGGATCCGCCACTGTGCTGGGGAGAGCAGTGGGTAGGGGCTGCAGAGGTAGCAGGGGGTAGGGGTATGCTGGGGAGAGCAGGGTGTAGGGGCTGCAGGGGAGAGCAGAATGTAAGGGGCTGCAGAGGGAGCATGCTGGGTAGGGGCATGCTGGGGAGAGCAGAGGTAGCAGGGGGTAGGGGCATGCTGGGGAGAGCAGAATGGTAGGGGCTGCAGAGGGAGAGCAGAATGGTAGGGGCTGCAGAGGGAGCATGGGGTAGGGGCTGCAGGGGAGAGCAGGGGGTAGGGGCTGCAGAGGGTGTTGGGGGTGTAGGTACTGCAGAGGGTGTATGGGCTGCCTTGGGATGATAGGGGTTGTAGTTAGTGTAATGGTTTAGGGGCTTTGGGGGTATAAGGGCTGTGATGGGGCAGTAGTGGAGAAGATTATAAAATTTTAATATTTCAAATTAAAAAAAAGTTTAAATCCCCCTCCCCAAGTCATACATTCCTGGTGATCCACAAATCCTCTCCTGAAGGTCTCTCACAGGCCCAGACATGCTGCCTGTAAATCTGCTTAGGGCAGCTCTGCACAGCTCACTCTGCACTCTGACTGATGTCACTTCCTGCAGAACAAGCGCACGGAGCTGCCCTGTGCAGTGTTACACTGAGACAGGCACACTGAGGGGCAGCCTAGGGGGGGTCTTTGGGAAGGCCCCTTGGCTGTCCCTCAGTGTGCCCTACAAGGGGGAGACGATTTGTAGCAGCAGGGGCCCGCAGAAGGCTGTGCAGCAGCAGGGGCCCAGCTCAGCCATTACTGCACTGCAGCAGAGGTGGGCCCCCAAGAGCCTCTGGCCCTCGGTCCATAACCGATTTGCCCGAGTGCTCAGTCCTAGCCAAATTAATTCCTGATAATCAATTAGGATCAAGTGGGCTTTATAAAAGGCAGACAGGCACCAGATGGAACAAGGAGATTTATTAATTTGATTCAACATATTAACTTGACCAGAATGCCTTCTTTGCTTCTACCTTTGGATGCAGAGAAGGAGTTTGACAGGATACATTGGGGTTATTTGTGGAAAACATTAAGCAGATTCAACATTCCATCATCCTTTGTTAACGCAATAAAGGCGTTATATTGTGCCCCTAAAGCCCATTTCTCAGCTTCTGGCTTTAAATCTCAAACTTCTTCTTTAACTAATGGAACGAGGCAGGGGTGCCCTTTATCTCCTATTTTATTTGTTTTAGCTATAGAACCCCTGGCTGAATTGATCAGAATAACTCTGAAAATTGAAGGTATAAATATCAAAGTCTCCACTCATAAGATTGGCTTGTTTGCTGATGATATTATTTTGGTAATTAAAAACCCGAAAGAATCTTTAAAACACCTTAAAAATCTCTTAAATCAGTTTGGAGAAGTATCTTACTATAAATTAAACAAGTCTAAAACTCAGGCCCTTCCATTTTAAGTCATTTAGAAATCGCCACTCTCAAGAGATTGTATTTACTTGACTGGAGAAACGAGTATTTAGAATATTTAGGCATTCATTTCTGCAAAAACCTAGTAAACATGCATTCCTGTAATCTACCTGGAACCTACAAAAAGAGATGAAGAGGTGGGGCGTGATGGAGCTTTCTTGGTTGGGGAGGATTGCGTCTATTAAGATGACAATCCTCCCAAAAATGTTGTATTACTTTAGGACTATACCCCTGTCTATTCCGTTATCTTTTTTTTAATAAAGTCGATGGATGCATGGAAATGAAAGAGTTAAAAATTCTCCCATTGAATCTCCCGGAGATACCTTGGATGTGTCCTGAAAAAGACTTAGAATTACTAAATTATTTTTATCAACTAAAACTATGCTTAGGGCCTTGGATAATGTGTTTAAGAATAATAGCCATACTACATGATTATATAGAGCACATACCATCCTTGAAAATAGAATTATGGAAAAAAATACTACATAACAAATTTAGATAGCTTTTTTCATGGCAATTCTTTTGTTTGAAAAATTTAAAATTATGTATGGACTAATGAATGACTCTGAATCTGAGTGTATGTTGATTATCGAAAAAAATTAAAAGAACTATATAATGTATCAGAAACTGACAAGAACTATAAGAACTATAGGTCATTAGAGATATCAACACTAGAAAAAGTTTTTTTATATGACCCCAACAGAAAGGGTACATTATCTATGTGTTATTCACTTTACAACGCTAAACCAATAGTTAATCTGAAACATATGGTGTCATGGGAGACGGAGTTAGGTACACAATATGAGCTTAAGGAAGGGTTGGGTTTCTTTAAAGCTCTAAAAGGAATTTCTTTCTGTACTAACCATTTCGAGAATCATTACAACATTCAATATCGTTGGTACCTGGCTCCGTCTAGATTGCACAAATATGAATATGTTCTCTGACAGGTGTTGGAGGGACTGTGGCGATATGGGAAATATGGCCCACATATGCTGGTATGATTCACGACTTAATTGTTAAAGTGGATCGATCGATTGGTATCTTAACCTCAGAACTTGCACTATTCAAAAAATTCCCAGAGTCCGTCAATAGAACAGATAGAATAATAATAGGCCACATCCTGATTGCGCCTGCCTCATGCCTATCACAATACTGGAAATCCAAGAATGTACCATCACTTAAAGAAGTTTTGAATTTACTACTTGATACTAAAGGTCACATCGGAAAACTGTGCATTCATTCACGAAACTAATATGTGATTGGGATAAATGGGAAGAAATTTTAAAAGTATATTGTTTATAAAATTAATTTATTCATGCAAAAAGTGAGGACCTCCAGCATCGTTTCATGGAATTAAACTCTGTGAAACTGCAGGAAGCGCTTCTTGTAGGTGTCTGGGAGACAGCCACTAGTTGCAATCTTAACACAACAATGTAAACATTGCAGTTTCTCTAAAACTGCAATTGTGTTCAATTGCAGGATTAAGTGAAAGGGAAACTGCATCCAGACCACTTCAATAAGTGAATAAGTGAATGAAGTGGTATGGGCAGGGCCGGTGCAAGGATTTTTGCCGTCCTAGGCAAAATAAAATTTGCCGCCCCCCCCATATGTCCTGCCCACCATGTAACATCACAATGCCCCGCCCATTTGCTCTGCCATATGGGCCAACGTCAGTCTGCACAAAGTGTCTTTTATCTGAAAAGGGAGTGTGTTTACATTAAAAAGCCTACAGGCACAGGCTATAGACACCAGAACCACTACATTAAGCTGTAGTGCTTCTGGTGACTATAGTATCCATTTAATGTGAGGTAAATTAGAGATTAGTGCCACTAATAATATATTGGATTGCCTACTTACCACCAGATGAGGACAAGAGGCTGATGATGGGCTCAGTCTGGCTCCACAGGTCTGGCGTAGAAGAGGCTCTCAGGAGACTGATTGTAACAGTGCTCACAACAATTAACGAACAGGAAGCAGCGCCATTTTTTGGGGCCCCTTACACAGCTCAAGGTCTGGGCCCCCAGGGCTTGACTGTGATTATGCCTACAATGCCCACACATTAATCCACCTACATGGCCCACCCATGAGTTCTCTCACAGGTAGTGGAGTGTATGTGTGTAGGGGATGTTTTATGTGTTATTGTAAAAATGTTCATAGTGCCCTCCTGTCAATTAGTGATTTCCCCTTTCCTCCTGTCCCTCAGAGTTCTCCCTTTCTCTCCCTTAGTGCTCTCCCTTGGCCCCCTGTCCCTCTGCAGTCCCCCCTTGGTGGTCTTCTCACTCCCCCCTCTCCCCCCTTAGTGGTCCTCCCTCCCTCCCCTTTGGTGGTCCATCCCTTCTTCCCCCCCTTAGTGGTCCTCCCTCTAGCAAACCCCTTCCCTCCTCCTCCAGTGGTCCTTACTCACCCCTCTCCTCCCCCAGTGGTTCTTACTCCCCCCTCCTCCCCCAGTGCAGTGGTCCTTACCCTCCTCTTCCCTCTTGCCTTTGTAGCGTGGCTGGGCGGCGCGCGGAACGCAGGACAGGAACCACTGAGTGAGCACTTCCTGTCAGTCAGCCGGCGGCCGGGTACAGTCAGCCCGGCCACGCTACATTGAGCGCTCTGCGCTTCCCTCCTGCCAGTCACTCAAATCCGGCTGCCCTCCATACAGCAGTGCTGCGCCGCCTGAGGCTTGCTAAAGCATGAGGAGCTGCACCGGTGACTCTGGGCGCAGGGATCCGGCACTCCCTGCTAACTTGCGCCCTAGGCGGCTGCCTAGGTTGCCTTACAGGTAGCGCTGGCCCTGGAGTGTACCTTTGAATCCAAGTAAAAGATTTCAGTTAATGAAAAGTTAAAAATCACTAGTTACCTGTATAGTTACAGCATTCTTTGTTAAACTGTGATGAAACTGATTCAGGTTTTTCACAGACAAAGTGATGGGATAACTTAACCTCAAATCCTGATGCAAGTACAGCAGCGACAAACTTCTTGTAAATAATAAATGATAGAGATAATTTGTAATACACATGATAGTATGATATGACTCTGATGCTCCTGAAACTCTGATTGGAGCTGATGAAGCAGATCTCAAAGGTTTCTCCCTTCATTAGTCCTTAGGACTATAAAATGCAGACATCACGATGCAGAAAACATAGCCGTATCACTCAGAGTTGCTTACAGGCAGACACAGGCACACACAGGCATGCAGATCAGGGACATATTAGCCGTGAGGCAAACAAGGCATTTGCCTTGGGCGGCATTTTCCAGGGGGCAGCAAAAAAAGCCGCCCCCAAATGCCCAGGGCAAATGTCTTGTTAGCTTTGCGGCTAACAGTCCAGGCAGGTGGGCGGCTAGGTAAAAATCCGTGCGGGCGACGCTGGCTCGGGAGCACTTTCCCCTGAGCTCTCTGCTCAGCTCCTTCACGCGCCGCCCGCAGAGTGATGCTGGGAGCCGGAATATGACGTCATATTCCGGCTCCCATCCTCACTCTGCGGGCGGCGCGCGAGGGAGCTGAGCAGACAGCTCAGGGGAAAGTGCTCCCTCGCCAGAGCCGCCTGCCCAGCAACCCAGCAGCCACTGGACCCCCTGGAAAAGAGGGAACCCCCCAAGTCTGTTAGTGTGTGTGTGTCTGTTAGTGTGTGTGTATTAGTGAGTGAGTGTGTCTGTTAGTGTGTGTGTCTGTTAGTGTGTGTGTGCGTGTCTGTTAGTGTGTGTGTGTGTGTGTGTCAGTGTGTGTGTCTGTTAGTGAGTGTGTGTGTCTGCGTCTGTTAGTGAGTGTGTGTGTCTGTTAGTGTGTGTATCTGTTAGTGAGTGTGTGTGTCTGTTAGTGAGTGTTTCTGGTAGTGAGTGTGTGTGTCTGTTAGTGTGTGTGTCTGTTAGTGTGTGTGTGTGTCTGTTAGTGAGTGTCTGCTAGTGTGTGTGTGTCTGTTAGTGAGTGTGTCTGTTAGTGAGTGTGTGTGTGTGTGTGTCTGTTAGTGTGTGTGTTACTATGTGTGTGTCTGTTAGTTTGTGTGTGTCTGTTAGTGAGATTGTATGCGTCTGTTAGTGAATGTGTGTGTCTGCTAGTGACTGTATGTGTCTGTAAGTGAGTGTGTATGTCTGTTAGCTAGTGTATGCGTGTCTGTCAGTGAATGTGTGTGTGTGTATTTAGAAGGTGGGAAAGGGGGGTGGCCCAACTGGTATTAGTTAGTCATCTAAAAAAAGGCCTCTTCAAATAATGGGTCTTAGCTCTGCCTTATGATTGAATGTAATGACATTAAAGTAATTATGTCTGTACGAAATAATGGATTGACTGAGACTACTGAGTATGTGATGAAAACAGGAGTCAATATAATCAGGAACATTTCTCTCATCAACAAAGAATAGGCCGAGAGTTGGCTTTAACCATGACCATTTTACCTCAGCCTGCACTGGTTGGTGCAGAGATAATTTCAATATAATTTATCACAGATAAGCAGATAGCTGACTCTGTCAGATTACTGATGTAATCCAGGTACAAACTCAAATTCTGTTTCCTAGAGCATGTAATTACTCCAGTACAGGTAACATATAACCTGATGTAGACCAGAAATAGTTGGCTGGCTCAGATTGCTGAGAATGAGCATACCAGTGCCAAACAATACATATCTGGAAAGCCTCTCATGTTAACAGAACAAAGGCCTAATTTTCATCTTATTTGCGTGGTCAGGGGCACGACTGTTATGGGAAATTGTGGTGACTTACTACTAACAATTTATGCAACTAAAATGTATTTTAGAACAAGAACCATGTATTTTAATTACACAGACTGATTTCTAATCACATTTATCGTAGTTTAAAAACACATTACTGTGAGTATTATTGCTGTGGAGCTCTGTTATACACTGAGACACACCAACAATATGGAGCTCCTAGAAAAGAGGGACATGACTGCTGACTCCTTCGATCACCATATCCTGTTATCCTTCCATTCCCAATAAATAACCCAACGCCATGTAAAGTGGGTAAGGGCATCGGCCACAGCTTTATTTAAACCAACACAACCAAATACTGTCAGCTGCTGGTTTCACCAAGCAGACAGGTACACTTTAAACTTCTTCCAGAGCCTCTTCAGCCTGTCCACAAAACAACAATTCCAGAACAGAACCATTGGAGAGGGTGGGTGGGGAAAGACACTGACAGACTCCATCAGCTGTATTCACCAGTAGTCTGGTAATTTTCCCCAAATTACCTGCTTCCACCTGTAAAACCAACTGTATCCATTTGGTTGCTATGTCACCTCCTCAGGGCAGCAGTCATGCTCCCCTCTCCCTATTCACTCCTTTAGGATAGAAAAGAGGGTCAGAGGGATTTGGGCCCAAAATAGGGACTGCCCATCCTAAATAAGGAGTTATGAAACCAACAAGATATTCAAAACATCAAAATCAATTTGTTATCTTAAAGGAACACTGTGCTCACTAGAATAACTTCATCTAGTTGAAGTTGTTATATTGCCTACAGTAGTTTCTCGTGTCCTAGCGTCCAAATCCCTATATTTTATTAATTTTGAGGCTTGAAGCCACGCCTCCAACCCCTCTGAATAGAAGAGCTGGGACTCATACCCTGGCAAATCAAGATCTCACAAACACATGTGCAGTGCCATCACTGATTGTCATAGAGAACGTGCATTCAATGATTCTCTATGACAAGAGAATCATTGGTGGATTCCTCCTAAGGTCCTGCTCCTGGAGGTGGAACTGTTGGCAGAGACTCTGTGCTGGAAAAAAGTAAAAATTATATTTTTCATTTTTTACAGTGTACACTGGGGGAGGAGGTTACAACGAACTAGGAACATGAAGACTATAGCGCTGGGTCTACAAATCTGTATTCCTATCACTAGATTGTTACTTTAGGTTTAGTAGAGTAGTATAGACTACTGGTATCACAATCACATAGCATTGTATATTATTATTATTATTTTATTATTTATATAGCGCCAGCAAAATTCCGTAGCAATGTACAATGGGTGGACTAACAGACACGTAATTGTAACCAGAAGCACTCTTTAAAGGAGCACTATAGGGTCAGGAACACAAACAAACATTCCTGACCGTATAGTGTTAAAACAACTATCTAGCCCCCTTGGCCCCTTTTATCTCCCTAAATATAGTAAAATCTTACTTGTATTCAAGTCTGAAGCTGCGGCCTCTGCCTGTGAACTTCCTCTGACATCATCAGAAGTGGCGGCCTGATCCAATCACAATGCTTCCCCATAGGATTGGCTGAGACTGATAAAGAGGCAGATCAGGGGCAGAGCCAGCACAATTCAAACACAGCCCTGGCCAATCAGCATCTCCTCATAGAGATTAATTGAATCAATGAATTTCCATGAGGACAGTTCAGTGTCTGCATTCAGAGGGAGGAGATACTGAATGTTTGGATGCATTTTAGGCAGCCATGACCCAGGAAGGATCTCTAACAGCTATCTGAGGAGTGACCAATGAAGTTATCACTAGGCTGTAATGTAAACACTGCATTTTTTCTGAAAAGACAGTGTTTACAGCAAAAAGCCTGAAGGTAATGATTCTACTCACCAGAACAAATTAAACAAGCTGTAGTTGATCTGGTGACTATAGTGTCCCTTCAATAGCTCCCCATCATACGACATGAAGTATTTACTTCAATGCTCATTAACCTGCTTCTAAATGTGACCTTTTTATATGCAGGTCATTGAAATAGCAATAACCCAGCTTTGCTGACCTAAAGCTTTATAATTAAAGCTAAAACCTGTACCTAGGATAATATGCCTCTGGAGTCAGGTTTACAGGTCTGATTGCTGCTAAATATGTGGACTGATGGACTTTTCTATTTTTCCTGTCCTGAGTGAGGCAGACCATTTGCATATGCTGTTACGGATAGCCAGGAAATGTAACATATTAGAAGAGGTCCATCTTTTAGAAGGGTGTTGTTGGACCAAGAAAGAAAATTATGTTGTATAAAAAAAGGCATGCTGTTGTGTGTACAATCTTTCTGTCTTATATACTATACTGGAATATGACCAAAGTCCAGTTTGCATTGATTAAAGCCTCAGCTAATATCCATATCCACACAACGGGTGCATCAAAGGTTGACTCTGTGTAGGTCAAAACATTGTACATTCAGATTTCAATAAATCTGCCTTTTTGAAGAAACCTTGAGTTCCTGCACCTACTTTCTACTAATGCTAAAGTGTTGTGGCAGGTTTATATAATGTATGACCATACACTGCAACTGTACCCCCACTGTTTTCGCCTTAAGCAGATGCTTTGAACAATGTAATGCAAACGCAACCTTGGCCAGCTGGTGTTTACAAACGGCTTGTTAAAAAAGTTGAGGCTCAGATAGACATATATATATATATATAAATATACATACAGCTGTAAGCAATGTTCCACGTGGAGGTGTTACTTGCCCATTTAAAAAAAAAAAAAGAAAATTTATAGGAACACTGCCTTTAACCATCATTGTTAATTCCAGAAATAGGATGATAAACAAAATACAAAAAAAAAGCAGAAAAACCTACAGCAAAGCCAAAGGAAATGGTGGGACAGCCATCTGTTGGTTTCTACAGAACTGTAGGAACACAGTCAAGCGTAGTCTTGGAGGAAAGCAGATTATTAATCCACAAAGAGGAAACTGGCTAAAATTATCTACAGGACATATTAAAACAAGCAGCTACTTCAGATACAGCTGGACAGGAAATTGCAAGAGCCGCAAGAAAATCTGTACTTTGAACATAACAGTATAAGGAATAGCGAGAGTGTGAAAGTAATGATACGGATTAGTACATTTCACCTACACCTCATTCCTCTGAGTATTTCAAAGTTATACATAATTTTGTACAAAGCAATGTAATGCTTTTCTTTTTCGCAGTATAATACTACTTCATTTTTGGCAAACCCTAGAACATTAGCTGTTATGTGGCGTGGTAAATTATGCAACATGTTTCCTGACAGATGCACCAAAAATGGTTAGGTAACTAAAAGTACCAAGCACCAGTTTGTGCTTAAATTTTTCAGGGAGGGGGGATTTTTTTATTTATTTTTTTACAACCTTGACTATAGACAGATAAATGGGGCTCCCCCAGCTCAGCCAAATGGATAATACGGAATTAACACAGCATTATCAAGGTCAATTTAATCAAACCTGGATGATATTGATTGGCTGAGACTGCTGAACTAACACCCCCACCCTCAGCCATCAAATGACTGGGGCAGTCATTTAATGTTGAGTGAAATCAATTCCATTGATAATGCACACACCTACATAAAATCTACATAATTACAGTGGCCAAGATGGGGCAGCCCTAGGTTTATATCAAACAGTTTGATATTAAACCAGGGGTAGCACCTAGTCACCCCAGACAACCTGACCACTATAGCTCACAGATCTAGTCACATGGCTTACAATGCCATTTTAAAGATCAGAAAGCTATTTCAGGTAGTTTTTCCAATATTTAAGCAGGGCTTAAAATTTCAAGCCTTATGCTACTAGTCAGGTCTTGAAAGTTACAAGCCACTGCAAGGCTCTGGTGTTCATAGCACTCACCATGGTCTCAATTTCTACTTGCCAATGTAAGTTTGTATTCATCAATAGTGAGTGTACATTGTGAGCCCTGCAGTAACAATTGGCAAGGTTTCCTGAATTTGTTAATGCTACAGTCCGTTCCATGTGAAATATTCACCAACCAACACCATAACTCGCCCATTGAAGTTTTAATTGCCCTAAGTGCTTATTCTGCCCCTTTCTCAGCAGATGCTGAGAAACTACATTCAAGTTTTAGTCAAATTTGAGAAATTCACCAAGTCACCTTATTTTGTCTGAAATTATGGAATTTCCAACAATTCATGCAGTGGAGAGACATTTACTTATCAATTCTTGGGTGTCCCGTGGGATTGAGCAACTATGGGAGATTTTCTGCTCATGGTGATACTACTCCAAGCATTGCATGCACTGTAGCATACCATTTTTTATTTCGGATTTAAAAATGAATTACATTGTGTATCTGCTGTGTTGTGTCAGACGTACACTTCCATGAATCGTGTTCATAGTAATGAAAATGTTTATCAGGAGAAAGCTAAATTTTCCCCCACTTAGTTTTATTTATCATCAGAAGAAGGTAGTTTTTTTTTTTTGTTTTTTTTTTTAATGCACACACTGGCTTCTTGACTTTAATGAGACTCACTAGGAGTTTATCATACCTTTAGGACAAAAGGTTGCTCGTTCGCATAAGAGGTATTGGTATGGACATGAACTCTATAAAAGCAGTGATTATAAAAGAGTAAGTACCATTTTTGATAGAGAAAATAAAGGTTTTCCCAGATTAAAGACTGAGAACCATTGAATCCAACGAGGAAATGAATTGAAGGACGAGGTGATTAAAGTGGTAAATTAGACGTAATTCTCAGTTTGAGGTGGAGTTGAACTTGAATAGGTAAAATAAATAAATGAATGTTGGATCCGTCAAGAACAGTGTTTCCTCAAACATTTATGAAGAAGTACTGCTGGAGAAAAAAATAAATAATAATTAAATAAGGGATAGAGCTTATATATATCTCCCCTTAAGTACACCTACCTTGAGAAAGTAATTTCTATTGATTTAAATTACAAGTTTCCAAATCAAAGTGTAAATATTGATATTTGCATTAATCCTATATTGGAGAAGAATGTGACAATGAATATTTTTTAAAATAAATTACAGAAATGTGAATATGGGGTATATAAAAAAAAAAGTGTATATACTATTAATCAATAGTATAAAAGTCACAAAATGAAAATACACCACTTAATAGTTACACACATAGAGGACATTGACTCACTTACTGATTTGAGACACACACAAACACACACACACACACACACACACACACACACACTCTCTCACTGATTTGACACTTTTTGGGGGGAGAGCTGGAATGGATCCTTTCCTTGCGGTCTAGTGGGGGCTTGTGTAATCTTTGTGCTCTTCCAGCACTGCTCTCATGGGGGTACGACATAACCCATGGCATTACTGGAGAGGGCACGGAGGAGCACTGCTTTAAGATTACAGCTCCCTCACCGCCTCCCGGGGGCGAGAAGGTGGCCAGTTGGCCACCTCGCCTTTGGTGCGTGTACTACAGGTTGAGAAACTAAGGTCTAGAGAATTGGTTTTGGTTAACTTAAAAAAAAAAAAAGAAAAAAAAATTATATATATATTATATACACACAAACATTTTTCAATAACCAAAATAGTAATTTATTAATAATTTAAAGATTTACATTTCTATAATAAACTTAATCTTAAAACTTTAACTCCGTGGACATTTGGGAGAGTAACATTTCTCCCTTATTGGCAATCAATGTGCAATCTAAACGTTTGCATGACAGTGGTACACACATGTTTTCCAGTTTACATACTTGAAAAATACAGCATTTGAGGTGAGACTCCCTAAAATAGAAGAGTAAGAGCAAGAGGTAATTCACATTAAGTTTCAGAACAATTAATGTGTTAAAGAGAAAAATATATATAAGAGCTCAGGCAACAAGCCATATGTAAGTTACAGCCATATATGAATAAACAAAATACAGAGAAAATCTTTAAATTTTTTTGTGCATCAAAATGCACAAACCCTCAAACATTGATATGCTACAAACATTTTCAAATTATAGAAGGAAGAAAGTGTTCTCAACCCCACCTCTATGTTTTAGGGATGAGCAGACAATGCTACATATAAAAAGTAAATATTTATTTACAGTACTATGTAGAAACGAAACATAAAAAAGTAAATACTTCAAATTATTTAGAAGTTGACACATTTCTTTGGCTCCTTGAATTTTTAGGAGAACCAGTCTTCACAGAAGACATGAACGGAACAACATTCTTCTGAATTTTACAGAATGTAGGTCATACGCAAGGTCCAGCTCTGCATTTGTTTGGATCTCAAAAAGCCACTGTATCATTAAGACAGTGTGTGCCGATGAGCATGCCAAATCTTTCCAAGGCATTTAAAGTTTCTTCTCCAAGTCATTTGGATACATTGACTAATCATCTCTCTCCCCCATTGCAATTCTGCAACTTTAATAAACTTTGATTCACACAGGAACTTCTTGAACCAAATCACATAGGGCTGTCGACAACTTTCTCAAAGCAGCCTAAAAGAATTATTTCTTTATAGGAATGATTATCACCATCATTTCAGTGCGAGCACGTTTCACGTGGACTGTAGAGTATCTACCTGAAACACATTTTGGTTTCCTGCACTAGTGAAATATAACTGCTGAGAAGGAACCCGATTATCACACGGGCTGCTAAGACCCAATGTCCTCTCAAAATCCAGAAGTTGACCCATGAAGTTAAAGTTAGGAGAGATGTTAGATTTCTTCATTTTTACAATGTCATATGCATCATTCATAGAAAGATTCAGCTTCTGCATGAGATAGGCCACAGTAACTGTTACAGAGCGACTGATCCCAGCCAAACAATGCACCAGAACACCACAACTTTTGCCCCGGGCTTCATCTGGGAAGGGAAAAAAAAATAAAAAATAAAGTTCCACATTAGAATGTCACATATGTACACACTAATAAATTACACATCTTTAAGAGATGAAGAAAAATAATGGTACATGTATGTACAGCTAACTTTTTTTGACAATGATGCAATTGAGGACAGACTATCCTTGTCACTTCTTATGAAAGAAAATAAAATTGAAAGCAAAGTAAGAAGAAATTTTTTTTTTTTTTTTTTTACAAAAACCCTTATCTAAAATATTATCAGCACTGAAATTAATAAACCCCCATAACTTGTCTTGAATTTGCATGACAGTGATTTCTAACTTAATCTGGATCAAAGTTAAAATATAAAAAGATTTAACTGTTGTGCAATGAACAATGAAAGCATTGAGGCATTCAGAGAGAAAGAAGAAAGTCACAGGGGACAGGCCATTAAGAGGAACAGGATGTCAACACAGCTTTAAAATGGGTTCCTTTGTAAGAGGAAATGCATTACAATGCTTGGAGATTAGGTTCTCCCTGGCTTCCTGCCAAACATTTCTACCAGCAGTGCTCATATTACCATCACCCTCAATGTTAGAGAGGAGGATCAAAGTTCGATGTACTGAGTGCTATTAAAATTTAAAGAGACAGCCACATGTGTGTACACAACAATGACTTAACGAGCAAGCCCAAACGAGGTCCTACAGTAGGCTTATACAGGTGAAAACATGAAATAAGGGGGTTAAGGGAAAAGAAAAAAAAAAAATAAACACAGACACACAAACTAATTTGAGAATGAATCTAAATTTGAAAAGTTTCTCTTTTTTGTCTTTAATCATCGCCACCATCTATATGCGATGTGGGGGGTTTCTTAACGGAAGATCACATTTTAGTGGATTGAAATCAGAAAAGCATAATTTAGACCAAATATAATTCTCCAGCTCAGCCTATTCTAACCCAAACTACGCAATTTGGTTTCAAACTCAGTACAATCGAAAAGTTTAGCGTAGAACCCCTTAAGCTGAACAAAATTGCACTTACCAATAAATGAGATCGCTTCGGGGAAAAACTGTGACAGGTTTTGGCTCCAGTGGTCTGAGATGGGAATCTGCTTGTATCTAAACTCCCCAGCATTCTCGAAAAGATTAGGCAGGTTTGGGGTCACATTTAGGATGTACTTTATGCCAAACTCTTCTAAGACATCCAGGTTAGTAGAATCCTTGGCACAGCCGAGGTACAGATAGGGCAGAATTTCGACTGGGAATGATGGCTGGGTATTGGAAAGGGGACTTCCATCAGAATCGGTTGCACTGACAGGGTCTCTGTCAATGTCAGACTCTATATCAGATGAAGAATCCGAGCTGATTCTAAGGCCTCCCAAACCAAGCACTGGTGGGGAACTACTGCTGCATGAACTGTCCAGATTCGTCTCACAATGCACAGGAAACTCTGCCTGGAATTTGTTGAAACCACCTGTTAAAAAGGAAGAGAAAGTTATTAATATTGGCAACGATAATTGCAATATCAGCAAAAAAACAATTTAGAATATACCCCACGAAAGCAGCTAAATCAAACAGAATTTTTTTTTTTTTTTTTTTAAATCCTAAAGTCTTTTGCCTTTTAATAACACCACAGGGTTATCAAGTGCACCAAGACTTTGCATCTGAATGGAAATGATAATTTAGATAAGTGTTTTTATTGGCAGTACTGAAACAACTCAAAATAACCATAAAACACGTAGTAAACATGGAGTGGGGATATTACATATCGAATATAGAAAAAAAAATAAAAAATTGTATTTAGTATAAAGTTATACACACACACACACACACACTTATTTAGCAATTCGCTATAGAACATGCTAAAGTTATTTTTTTGTAAGCCCCAATGCCTTTTAGATCCCTTAAGCAACATTTACAGAGCAGAAGATTTTTTTAAATAGACCAAATTACACTTTCACCATTACTAGAGGACACAGACAGTGATATCCGATCAGCACATAGAGGAGCGCTATGTCAGCACACATTCTAAGATCAGAGATGAGGTTTAATTATTAACATGGACTTTAATAGGATAAATGATTTTTAATTGCCATTCTATTTATCTTACAGAGCACAATCCAGCCCACCAAAGCCAGTCCTACAAGTCCCCTACCATTATATCAAATCTGTGCTCTGCCATCAGGGGCCCACTAACAGCAGCCATTTCAATCTGCACTATATTGAGAAAAAAAGAAAAAACCCTCTGACTGGCTCTGCATCTGATCATGTCCTCTAGTAATCCCTTCCAAGCAATGCCTATAACTTGCTTTACAAGCCGGCATGAGAGTGACAGTCGTGCAATGCACACACAAGCAGTGCAATGAGAGTGAACGTTGAGCATTGCACAACACCGACACGTTCGTGTCAAATGTGTGACAGTCATGCATTGCACCCACTTGCCAGGTGTGTGTGACAGTCTCTCATTGAAAGTCACCCATTAGCCAGATGTGTGCCATTCAAGCATTGAAGAGAGAGCTCCATGCCAGGAATGTACATTGTACAGATCCCCTCCTCCAGAGGTGTGAGACAAATGTACATTGCACAGTCCCTCCAGTGCCAGTGGTGTATGGAACAGTTGTGCATGTACAGACCCCTCCAGTGACAGATGCGTGACAAACATGCACTGCACATTAGCCCCTGTGACAGTTGTGTGTGACAGCCGTGTACTGCACATTAACCTGGGACAGTCGTGCATTGCACAGAACTCCCAGTGCCAGATATGTGAGACGATCGTGCATTGCACAGAACCCCCCCTCCACCCCACCCCCGGCCAGTCATGCATTGCACAGACCCCCCCCCATACCAGGTGTGACAGTCGTGCATTGCACAGACCCCCCCAGTGCCAGTCGTGCATTGCACAGACCCCCCAGTGCCAGGTGTGACAGTCGTGCATTGCACAGACCCGCCCCCATGCCAGGTGTAACAGTCGTGCATTGCACAGACCTCCCCCATACCAGGTGTGACGGTCGTGCATTGCACAGACCCCCCAGTGCCAGTCGTGCATTGCACAGACCCCCCAGTGCCAGGTGTGACAGTCGTGCATTGCACAGACCCGCCCCCATGCCAGGTGTAATAGTCGTGCATTGCACAGACCTCCCCCCATGCCAGGTGTGACAGTCGTGCATTGCACAGACCCCCAGTGCCAGGTGTGACAGTCGTGCATTGCACAGACCGCCCCATGCCAGGTGTAATAGTCGTGCATTGCACAGTACCAGGTGTGACAGTCCCCATGCCAGGTGTTGCACAGACCTCCCCCCATGCCAGGTGTGACAGTCGTGCATTGCACAGACCTCCCCCCATGCCAGTTGTGACAGTCGTGCATTGCACAGACCTCCCCCCATGCCAGGTGTGACAGTCGTGCATTGCACAGACCCCCTCCCCCCAGTGACAGTCGTGCATTGCACAGACCCCCCCCATGCCAGGTGTGACAGTCGTACATTGCACAGACCCCCATGCCAGGTGTGACAGTCGTGCATTGCACAGACCCCCATGCCATGTGTGCCAGTCGTGCATTGCACAGACCCCCATGCCAGGTGTGACAGTCGTACATTGCACAGTAGCCTGTGAGAGCCCCCCAGTTACAGGTGTGTTCCCCCCTCACCTTCCAGGTAATAAGCCTTGCAGCCCTCGTCCTTCAGCCGTTTCATGAGCAGCCCCAGCACGGACTCCCCGCCCGTGTTCTCGTTCCACTCGCTGCTGCTCTCGTCGTACAGGATGACCGTGTCGGTCCCGCAGCGCCGGGCGAACCTGTCCCGGTCCTCCCCGCTGGTGAAGAGGGAGCGGATGGGCAGGTTCCCCTTCTTCAGCCGGCGCAGCATGATGCCCGGGATGGCCACGTTGATGGCCGCCTCGATGTGGGACGACTCGTAGAGCTCCAGCGGCCGGCAGTCCATGAGCAGCAGGCGGTCCCCGGCCATCTCCAGCTGCTCGTTCAGCCAGGCCACCGACTTACTGACCGCCATGTCTGCAGCGGGGAGCACGGGTCTCAGCTTGTCTATCATTGAGGGCTCGCTCGGGGCACGGCCTGGCTACTGGGGCATGGGCGGGCAGCCCCCGGGAGATGGAGAGCGGTAGGTACTGGGTAAGTAGGTAGGTGGATGGAGGATCGCAGTAGTCCCTGGCTAGCGGTAGGTACTGGATAAGTAGGTAGGTGGATGGAGGATCGCAGTAGTCCCTGGCTAGCTGGCTGGATTTCTCAATGGGAGTGCTGGCTAGCTGGCTGGCTGGATTTCTCAATGGGAGTGCTGGCTAGCAGTAGGTACTCGGTAGGTGGTTGGAGGATTGCAGTAGTCCCTGGCTAGCGGTAGGTACTGGGTAGGTGGTTGGAGGATTGCAGTAGTCCCTGGCTAACTGGCTGGATTGATTGATTTTCTCAATGGGAGGGCTGGCTAGTTGCTTGGCTGCTTATGGTCGCCACCCGTCTTGAAGTGGGGACTGGAAATCCAATTAAAGATGTGAATGAGTGAATTGGGCTCGGGCTCCTCCTCCCGCAGCTCCCCCTGTCAGCCTGGCCGCACCGTGTGTCTGTGGGCGCCGCTCTCGCTCTCTCTTTCTCTTTTCTGATCAATCAGCCCCGCGCGGCCAGCCAGCTACTGAATGGATACAAACAGCCAGCGACTCAATGGATACATTGTGCGCCGCAGCCAATCAGCGAGCTCTCGAACGCTGGTTGCCCTGGAGACGGGCCGGCTGGAACAGGTTTGTGTTGATGAATTGTTAATGAGTTTGTCATTCACAAAAACGGAAAGGAATTTCCGCTCTGGATCAGCCGAGTGCAAACAAGCAGCAACAGCAGAGGAGGGAGAGAGGGAGGGGGGCACGGAGGAAGGAAGGAGGGAAAGGAGGAGGGGGGGGTAGGTAGAAAGGGGGGAGGGGGGAGCTAGTTATCAAGCTCACTTCTCTGCTAAAGTTCACAGCAAACACAGAAGTCATGTACAGGAGTTTTACTTTTAATTCATGTAAAGGAATCTAACAATGGTCTCTGAGTCCCTTTCTGCTGGAAGGTTATTCACTAAAGTGCAACAATAACTGGGGCTCCACTGTGGATCTCAGATCATGTTAGAAGAAAAACAGCAGAACTAGAAAAAAAAATCCCCAATTAAAATATGTTTTTTTTGCAGCTGATAATATTTTATTAAAATTTGAAATTGCAGTTTTCAAGTTTGCTTTTTTTTTTCTTCCAAGTGCAAGTAAGAATGTTACCACGAACACATAACATTATATCTTATTAAATCACCATTCTTTTTTGAAGTCTAACAAGCACTCACGTGTCTTACAGGGGACACAATGAGACTGTGGGGGTATTTGATATACTGTAGTCTGATTTGCAGGATTTGAGTCAAATAACAGACTCTAAGGAACACTGGTTACTTTTACATACTTACTAAATGTCACTTGAAAGCAAATTCAAGTATTAGGAGAAGATTTGAAATATCAATTTAGGACAATTCAAGTCTGCCTATAGATATGCCACGTTCTCTATGTACATTTTAAGATTTTGTGGCAGAATTTGGGACTTCTCTTCGATTAAGCTTTAGTGAACTGAATCCCAAATAAATAAATTGGCCCACTGATTATTTAATCTATCAGCAGGCGATTCTGTAATATATTATCAACAAGCAGGGGTCACAGAGGGAGTCAAGACCATCTTCCCATTTTGTGCTAGATTTACAAGATTTTTGATAATTGCAGAAAAGTAATTCATTTCCTATATATATATATATATATATATATATATATATATATATATATATATATATATATATATATATATAATCTAGTTTAACTGCAAGATCTTTGTTGCAGGGTGATATTTTACACGGCGCCTTTTATTGCCTTTTCTATAAATTCTTTTATACTACATTTTCTTTCCTATAATGTGACTGACAAAAAAACAAAAACAAAAAAAAACTATAGAAATAATGACAGAGAACTCGCTCTGTACAAACAACCCCCTCTCTCGTTATTTTGCTGAGTGAATGTAATTCTATATGTATAGATGGGACCACAATTACATGAGTCGTTTAATCAGTTAAATAATTTGCTTGCTGGAGATCTGAGCGGATTGGCAGCGACTATAACCACATCTGGCACCGTTCACTGATATGTTTGAAATGCTGTATGCAAGTTGAAAGTAATAGGGGTTTCTACTCTTCCTTTGGCTAGACAGGAAATGTAATTCTGTCCAAGGTACTCACAGTATATATAATCTAATGCATGGCCCAGATAATTGTGTGTTAGTGGATTAGGGGCTGACTAGTCACTTAAGCAGTCTGAAGTTGAATCAAAGGCTCCTTTAATGTAGTATCAGTGTTAATCATTTATACAATAAGAGCCCTTGAACATCAGAAGGCTTTGGCAAGCTGACAGCTGATCTGGCACAGTTTTGTAAAATGGACATTGAAGATAACACAGGTTCAAATTTATTATGTTGTTTTATGTCTTACTATTGAATGTTTTATTTTTATTTTTGTTTTACATGTTTTTTTCAGTTTTAGATTGAAATGAATGGTATCATTTTTCCCCCCACTCATATTAAACCTACATACCACATATTAATAATGTGGGCCTGTTTTGTGTTCATTTTTGTATATATTCTTTCATTTTTTTTGGAAAGTGTTTTACCACCGGAGATTTATCTTCTTTTTAGATAAGATCAGTGATGCTCAAAACATACAATTGTGTTGCATGGTTACACATATAACATGCAATGAACATACATAAACAGTTAAAAGGTATAGATATGCTTTAAATGGAGATATTTCTTTACAGAGATCGCAGGCTTGTATAACATTTCAGGGTCTATTCACTAGACACCAAATTGTAGTTAATATAAAATTAAATTGCAAAATTCAGGCAAAAATGGCTAGGCCGTTAGAATAGCTTAGTTGGAGACTGTTTCCAAATTAGCTTTTTGTCCCTTGATTTTGAAAATCAGACTTCAGTTTGCTACAGTTCAGCATCCGGTGATATGCCCTGCAAATTATTTCTGTATTCCATAGCTGTAGATTGGAGAAGGCTGCCAACAGAATTCCTTCTTAACAAGGAATGAAGAGCAGCATTCTAGAAGTGGAACTTAGTTTGTAGGGGCCATAGAGGGCAGACTGGCCATGTTTTAGGAATCTGACTAAAGAGGTAGCAAAGAGAAAGGGAAGAAAGTGAAGGGTACTTCTAATTATAAGTGTTAGCCATTTTAGTTAATTTAAATATCAATCACTATAAAGCAAATGTAAGAGAAGGAACTAATAGTGTAGAAAAAGCAAATGTATTCAGGATATATGTAGAAACAGAAAGTGATAAAAAAAAAATACTCAAAATCCCAGGTGCATTGTAAAGCACCAAAAGACAGTGCACTGTATATGTCTATGAGCACCCATTTTGCAGTAGTGCTGTCACATAATCTTGCGTGTTTACCCACTTGTGTGGCATTTCCTGATTCCAAAAAAGGATCTTAATATAGTGGTTCTGGGCGATATAACCTCTGCCTGCTGGCAGAGCTGTGTAAAAAATTTAGTGTTTACACTGCTGCCTAATGCCACATGTAGTGGCTGTCACTCAGACAGCCACAAGAGGGACTTCCTGGGTTCAGTCCTGCAAAGATGGCAGGACCGACGCTCAGAGTCTCTGCCTGGAGATGCTGCATGCTCCCCACAGATATGCATTTACTTAATGCATCAGCATGCTGATTAGCACAGTACGGTGATTTGCCAAGCAAGCGCTTTAGCCTTCCAATGCTTTCCTAATGGGATCATCAGGTAATGATAGTAATTACCTTTTTGTGGTACTGAATTAGCGTTTATAAATAGGAGTTGTGTCTGAACAGAGCAGCAATTATAGGTTATAGGGTACAGTTTACATAATAGTTCCCTATTATTATAAATTAAACTGTTAATAGCTCCTGACTGATTCCTCTTCTGCAACTGTCACTAGTCTAATACTATCCTTACCTTTTTGTGTAATTTTACCCCACTCCTTCTAGCATGTAAGCTCATTGAGCAGGGCCCTCAACCCCTCTGTTCCTGTGTGTCCAACTTGTCTGGTTACAACTACATGTCTGTTCGTCCACCCATTGTAAAGCGCTGCGGAATTTGACAGCGCTCTATAAATATCATACTAATAATAATAATAATTTATAGGAAGTCCACTTCTGGGGTCAAGGTCTTACCATAGTACAAGCTGTTACAATATATGTGTAGGGGTTCATATGGGTCAAGTTCTAATTCAATAAAGCTTTCATATTTAATTGAAGACTCTTTAAAGGGACACTATAGTCACCTGAACAACTTTAGCTTAATGAAGCAGTTTTGGTGTATAGAACATGCCCATGCAGCCTCACTGCTCAATCCTCTGCCATTTAGGAGTTAAATCCCTTTGTTTATGAACCCTAGTCACACCTCCCTGCATGTGACTTGCACAGCCTTCCATAAACACTTCCTGTAAAGAGAGCCCTATTTAGGCTTTCTTTATTGCAAGTTCTGTTTAATTAAGATTTTCTTATCCCCTGCTATGTTAATAGCTTGCTAGACCCTGCAAGAGCCTCCTGTATGTGATTAAAGTTCAATTTAGAGATTGAGATACAATTATTTAAGGTAAATTACATCTGTTTGAAAGTGAAACCAGTTTTTTTTTCATGCAGGCTCTGTCAATCATAGCCAGGGGAAGTGTGGCTAAGACTGCATAAACAGAAACAAAGTTATTTAACTCCTAAATGACAGTAAATTGAGCAGTGAAATTGCAGGGGAATGATCTATACACTAAAACTGCTTTATTAAGCTAAAGTAATTAAGGTGACTATAGTGTTCCTTTAATTGTACATTTTAGTAATGACTACACAATTCCACATTGGTACATGTTGCCAGTATATTAGATAGTACAGTAGTATTGATCTGAATGTGTAGTTTAATATAAAGGTTTGCACTCCACCTTAGTAGATTGGTACACCTGCAATTCCAGATTTTGGTTATGTTTCTCATATTTACTAAACCCATATCTGGTTGGAAGGAATCTGCACTCGCCGGCTGGATGCATAGGCAGCTTTTCACACCCAATTCCTATATAAAGTTGTAATCTGGACATTTACAAAGCACTGAATTTAAAGAAATTTGGGACCAAACACTTCCAGTAAAATGCAAAATTCACAGATTATCGTTTACTCAGTTTCCGAAAGCAAAAAACAAAAATTAGTACTATGTGCCCACTGGCAGCACAATAGTAGTTATGGTGCCAGGTGTCTCTGGATCCCTTCTGTCTCTAATTTGTCAAAACTTTAGGTCTCATACCTCACTGTGTTGGACACTTGCATTCCCTCTAGTATCAACTGCCGCTGAAGACTCTCTCAACCAGTGAATATTATTAATCAAAAAACAAATAAAATTATGAACAAACAAAAGCGATTAAGAAGGCCTTGTTCAAATGAGTCTTAAAGGGATACCATAGTCACCAGAACAACTACAGCTTATTGCATTAGTTCTGGTGAGTAGAATCATTCCATTCAGGCTTTTTGCTGTAAACACTGCCTTTTCAGAGAAAATGAAATGTTTACTTTACAGCCTACTGATAACTTCACTGGCCACTCCCTGGATGGCTGCTAAAGCTGCTTCCTTGGGCAGTCGTGCACAGTAAGCAGCACTTCCATTCAGTGTCTCCACCCTCTACATGCAGACACTGAACTTTCCTCATAGATATGCATTGATTCAATGCATCTCTATGAGGAGATGCTGATTGGCCAGGGTTCTGTTTGACTTGTGCTGGCTCTGCCCCGATCTGCCTCCTTGACAGTCTCAGCCAATCCTACAGGGAAGTATTGTGATTGGCTAAGACCACCACTTCTGATGATGTCAGCAGACACAGGCAGTTTCAGAGGCAAACAGGAGCAGAGGTAGTGTTTAGGGAGGCAAGTGGAGGCCAGGGGGGCTTGATGGTGATTTTAACACTATAGGTCAGGAATACATGTTTGTGTTCCTGACCCTTTAGTGCTCCTTTAATTTCAGATATAAAATTAAATACCTAAGACGTTTCTTTTCCTGCATCCTCAGGCTGAATGTATTTTATAAGCTTCCAAAAATTAAAAGAGTTCTGGTCAAATTCATATATTTTTTAACCAACCAGGTCTTAGTAGATTGTGAAAGGATACCAGATATCTTGATCTTTCTTAATATGTCTCCAAGAAAGATTTATATTTTTAATATTATCTCCAAATTATTACATTGGACTTTGATCTTATGAAAGTATTTGTTCACATTAAATTAGATTAACTGGAGATTTCCAGTTGTGCAGTTTAGTATATGTCAGGGATGTTATTAGACAACAACAAACAGGGCACACAAACTAATCAGAAGTAGACACAAAATGTGAATAATGCCAACAATATCATAATTACTAGCAATATGTACGTATCAGCCATCAACCGCAACATTACCAATATGCAATGTAATGCAAGAATTAGTCAAATAATGCAAATAAACATATGGCACCATGACTGCTTTATGGAAATGGATTTCGTTCTTCTACGCAAACATATTGTATATTGTTGAACTTATCATTGTCATTGAAGTATGACCTTTGACATTCTATTTATTGTCATATTAGAAGATTTTAGATATTTGAACATCTGATTTGCACAAGCCTTTTGGCATTTTGAAGTGATCCATTGCATGGGGTTAATCGCTAAACACTGT
The DNA here is from genome assembly GCA_933207985.1 of Pelobates cultripes. Classification (NCBI taxonomy): domain Eukaryota; kingdom Metazoa; phylum Chordata; class Amphibia; order Anura; family Pelobatidae; genus Pelobates; species Pelobates cultripes. The sequence continues at coordinate 311,602,786 of OW240914.1, forward strand.
AATTTGGTGAACTGAAATATGAATTGCAAAAATGAGACAAAAGTAGCCAGACTCTCTCAGTAGCTAAGGTGGGGAATGTTTAAAAACAGCTATTGTTCTCCAAATTTTGCTTTAGCGTTAATGCAGCTTTCCCTTTGTTTTGCTGCTTTTTCTACGGCTTGCTTGCTCACTCAACCAATCAGGGACTGAGGATTTATCACTAAAAGTATTCTTTTAAAGCTGACAATTTTTTGAAAAACTTGAACATAAGCATGTATTTCTTTAAATGTCCTACTAAACATGAACTTTGTATAGTTTAAAACTTTAAACTTAAAGGGTTACTTTAACCACAGTGAACACTGCGTTTTAGAAGTAGTCATGGTGGTAGGAATCTATATGTGCTGCGTTTTTCTTTGATACAGAGTAATATGCACTTTTTTAAATTGCCAGTGCTCGTGACTTAGAGAGTTCCGGGCTTCCTAATGTGAATTCTGTGCAAAAAGTATGTCTGTCATCAGCGTGCACTACATGCTGGCAACCAACGTTATCATCTTCTCCCTTTGCATGCAGTGCTGGGAGCGTGTCTGCAAGGGGAAGCTTCAATGTCCCCTGCCTCCATCCCTGCTTCATCCAGAGGTGGATTCCAGGTAAGTTTAGAACTTAATGTTTCATGTTTAACTAGTCATACAAAGAAATGGCATTACTGGTTTAGTGGGGAAGGGTAGTTTGGCCAAGCATTAGGGTGTGCACATCTATCCTTTTACGTTGATCATAATTACTGTCTGTATTTGCGTGACAAAATCCCTTTAAAGGTCTGCTAAAGTCACCCGGACCACTTCATCTTAATGAAGTTGTCTGGGTGCAGTGGTCCTGTCTTTAGCCAAGAGAAGCGCTTCCTCCTCCAAAACTGAGTCAAACTTAATTTTGAAATCAAATGCTACTGATAGCAGCATTTGATTGGAGGAGCAGCTCTATGATAAGACATGGATTGCAGGAGATCCCAGAAAATGCCAATAGGCATGATGATGTTTTTGATGGTGGGCTAGAGGACTTTGTTGTGGGACACAGTTGATGCAGCTGGTCAGTTCTCCACATGGCTGCTCTTGTTGATCGCATGAATCCAATACACGGCCCACTTCCGTACAGCAATATGGATACTGTCCGCTCGTGGAGTGCATCCTCTAATAAACCTAATGTGCACAATGTCACTTCCAGTCTACCATTGGTCTTGTCACCCAGGTTACCTCGTTCCCACACTTTTTAAGGTCGCACAGGTTACATTTCTTATATAGTTCTGTTTAGACCTTGGCTTATCAGATTCTGAGTACTTCAGTGTCCCTGTTCTGGCTAGTTATATGTTTTTCTGCTCACTCTGATTATCCATATATCCATTATCCTGACCTTGACTACTCTTTCAACTTTTTTATATGAACAGAACATCTAATTAGACACACATGTATATAGACTTATCCATTCACAAATATCTAATTAACCACATAAGCAAGTACGTGACTATTCACTCACTTGCGTACATACCGAAAAACCAACCTAATTAGCAAAACAGCCAAGCATGTAAAAAGACACACTAAAACACAGAATCATGTAAGCACATATTCATAATCACACAACAACACACATAAACATCCACTAAAACATATACATAGGCAGACTAGTACGTAACATACATTGATACACACCAGCACACATACATGAACACACTAACACAAACACACATAAATCATACTTTTATTACCATTTACATTTTTCCTCGCCTGCAACTTCCTTTCATCAGGATCAGGGAGATAAAATCTGAGGAGCTTAGTGATTAGACTGGAACAATCAACATGCAACTGCAATGTTTGATAATTGAACCTTGTTTAACAGTCAGAAAACAATCCACCTGAAAAACCATGCCTGCCCTAAGCCAGGGCCGCCATCAGGGGGTGACAACCATAATGGTTGTCACGAGCCCGGCGGTCCTGTGGGGCCCGGACTGCTTTGGCAGTCCAGGGCCATACAATTACTCTCTGCACTTATATATAGTGATGATTGCTATACATATGTGCAGTGCAGGTGCAGCCGCGGGCCCCCGGCTCTCTGTATTTGCAGGGGGGCCCAGCGGACTGCAGGAGCACTTTACAGATCTTCCCTGTCTCTAACTCCCGCGAGACATACGGCGCCATGGGCGCACACCACGTCTCGCGGGAGTTAGAGAGAAGAGAAGAGCTGTAAAGTGCTCCTGAAGTCCACTGGGCCCCCTCTGCAAATACAGAGAGCCGGGGGCCCCACCATGCCACCGGACCACCAGGGATCATGGAATCTTCCCCCCCCTCCCTGGACCAGGTAAGAAACAGGGAGGGGGGAATAACTTTCATTACATTACATGCATACACTAGTAAACACACACACACTCTGCATCCAGTCCACTGACACACACTCTGCATCCACTCCACTGGCACACACACACTCTGCATCCACTCCACTGACACACACACACTCTGCATTAACTATACACACATCATCCACTACACAAACATCCTGTATTCACAGTACACACACTACATCCACCACACATTCAAACATTCTGCATTCACTATACAGAGACACTGCGTCTAATACACACACACTACATCCACTACAGACACTGCATCCACTAAACACATTGCATCTAGTACACACAGAAACTACATCCACTACATCCACTACTCAAACACACTCTGCATTCACTATACACACTGCATCCGCTACACAAACACACACTCTGCATTCACTGCACAAACAGTATCTAATACACACAAACACTACATCCATTACACACATTCTAATTCACTTCCACAATACACACCACATTCAGTCCTGCATCATTGTCAGCGGACTAGGTAGGAGTCCTCTAGGCGGACTCGTGGGCGGGCCGGGGAGGGAGGGGCCCAGACCTTGTGCTTTGTCAGGGGCCCCAAAATTTCTGGTGGCGGCCCTGCCCTAAGCATCTTATTCTAATGAGAGAGTTTTAATCAGTCTTACATATGCTGAAATATTTATCATTGTAACTCCTAAGGTATGCATCAAATAAAACTGTCATGTCTATACTAGATTTCTTAAAAGCTACCAATGGAACCGCACTCCATTCCAAATCCAAAGTAGCTCTGAGCTTGACAAAGATCTTAAATAGGGTCGAAACGTTGCTCTGTTGATTCAATAAATCTGCCTGTGGCTTAGACACTGTGAGTGTCTGAAGATTTTGCTTTATAATGTTATACTGGATTCCCTGGCACCCCCCAACCCCATTTCAAAGGGTCAAACTGTTAATTATTATCTGACACTGGTAGTTGAGATGAGGAGCGATGCCCAGCTGACCCCAGGTAAAAAGTGAAATCATTCAAAAACTATTTGACTCCTTACAATGGGGGCGCCAAGGCACTCCTTGCACATTAGCCACAACAACAAGCTGTGTGTTCCTTTAATGGAATTTACATATTCCGAATTTGTAAGACAACTGCAGGGATTTCCTTTCTCTGACATACATGCAATCCTATCACCTAGTTCACATATTTATGTAGGCAGTTATGAAGGACCCCAGGCTGATGTTTGTTTATGCAAATTAGCGGTGATATAATAAAATATAAGCATTCTTTTGCTAAAGGAAATTAATAGGATTGAGTCTCAGAACAATCACTACCTTCTCCAACTGGATAACAGTTTGCAGAATGGTGTAACATAGGGTGACTTGATATACAGGGTAAATGGATCATACAACAATTGATATCAAATCTAAACACATAGTAAACAGGAACTAAAGCCAGCAGTGTAGAGGGAGGGTGTGTATAATTGCTCATACTGGTAGTACTTATGTTTCTAAATACAGTCTACCCCCAGGCAAAGTTGGAAGTAGAATGTAAAGTGCTAATGGCTTTAGTCTTGGTTGTTTTCACTTATTAAACAGACTTTGTCATGCATAGAGTTATGTTTAATCTGAAAATAATTTTATTTATCAAGCATGCTAATGAATAGAAATGGAGATAAAAATAAATAATATATATATATATATATATATATATATATATGTATATATATATATATATATATATATATATATACATTCAGCCTTGCTTTAAAACATGTGTGTTTAAATTGTTTAGGATTCAAAGTGTATTTAAAATTTTAGGTTAAAGTCTGATTCAAGTCAATCAGACCAATTAATCTCAACAAAGACATCTGGGTGCAATGGTCATTTTAAGCCTTCCATGTAAAACTTTCTAATACATTCCATTTTGTAGGAACAGCAGTGTTTACATAGAAGGTTTACATACACCTCTAGTGGCTGTCTTCCTGACAGGCACTTCTGCCTCCACAACCAAGTTAAAATCAGTTATTCATTTAGATGGTCTCCCTTTCCTCTATCACATTTTGTTCACCCTTCAAACATGCAACTATAACCCCAATTCTGAAAAAGCCCAGCTTTGACCCCCAACTGCTGCCCTTTCTCACTACTGCCTTTTGCCTTCAAGATCCTTATGAGAGTTGTGGATGTGAGATTGACAGACTTCCTCGAATCCAGCTCTCTGCTTGACCCACTTCAGTCTTGATTCCGCACTCGTCACTCTGTCGAAACAGCTGTGACCAAAGTATCCAACGATTTAATCGCTGCTAAATCTTGCAGCTATTACGCTATCCTAATTCTTCTTGATCTTTCTGCTGCCTTTGACACTGTTGATCATCAACAGCTTCTTCTCATTCTCCGTAATCTGGTCTACAGGATACTGTTCTTTCCTGGTGCTCCTCCTACTTCTCCCAGCACTCTATGTCTCCCTTGGTAAACTCATCAGCTCCATTATCATTTATATGCAGATGACACGCAAACCCACCTGTCCTCTCGTGATCTCTCTCTGCCTGTCTTGACTCATGTCTCTGACTGCCTCTCTGCCTCTCTGCGATTTCCAACTGGATGGCTGCTCACTTCCTTAAACTCAATCTGTCCAAAACAGAACTTCTTGTCTTTTCTCCCTCAAGTGTTGCTACTCCCGTGTCTGTCTCCCTCCAAGTCACCAGCGCTACCATCACCTCTACCACACTGGCTCGCTGCCTAGGTGTTCTCTTTGAATCCAACCTCTCCTTCACCCCTCATGTCCAGTTGATCGCCAAATGCTGTCGCTTCCATCTCCAAAACATAGAGCGTATCCGTTCCTATTTAACAGCGGATGTGGCTAAAGTGCTGGTCCATGCCGTTGTTCTCTTTCACCTAGTCTCCATTTCTTCAAAAAATCATTGAAAACTTACTTCTTCAGGAAAGCATATCAATTAAACTGTTTTCATTCCCACACCCTGACTCCTCTCCTGCAACTATCAAAAATAAGCTCTAAGTGAATACTTTTCTAGAAACCTACTACTTTACCCCTACTTTTACCCTTTGTGTCACTATACCCTCTAGCATGTAAGCTCATTGAGCAGGGTTCTCAACCCCTCTGTTCCTGTGTGTCTGACTTGTCTGGTTACAATTACGTGTCTGTTAGCCCACCCATTATACAGTGCTACGGAATTTGCTGGCACTATATAAATACTAAAATAATAATAATAATAATAATAGAGACCATTTAATTGGCACAGCGTAGTGTGGAGAAGCATTGGATCGGCTGACATTATCAAGTTTGATTATCTCAGCCGAGGAGAATGGGCAGCCGCGGTGAGAGCATCATGGCAAGCGAGTAAAGGTAAGCCACAGAGGAGAACCTCCCACAGGTAGAGTAACACTAACTAGTTAACTGTATTCCTAAAGCTGTACTGTTCATTTAAATTAGCCAGATTGGAAAAACGTCCCGAAACCACATATATTTTAATTTCTCCTATTTCAAAATATCCCTGTGAGTGTGTTTATCATTCCCCTAAGTGTTGCATCCAGATGACAAGCAACACTTTTGTTTTTATTATATATTTAGATCTATTTATATACTAGGCATGTCATCAGTACAAAGTTTATGATAAATGATTTACAGATTAAAATATAACAAAGCCATCTATAACCTTTTAATTTCATTATTTTCATGGCATCTTTCACATATCTCCATATGTCTTTTTCCTTCTCTTATTTAACATTGTGCTTACGTTGGACTTTATCAGTCTGCGGCCATCACCTTCTTGTAGTCATGACCCTAACTTGTATTTAAATGTACAAAACAAAGACACATATAAATCCTCTAATTTCTCAGAATTCCAAGCAATAATAATCCGTATGCCTGTGAAGTCTACTGCATCGTGTATTATTTTACCTCCCCAGTATAATCTGTGCACCTGTTTCAACGGTCACAAAGTGTTCAGTACAACACCGTTCATCATATTATGTTCTCTTCGTGCCTTTGTATTAGCTAATAAGTATAATTTACAAAGAGTTGCCTAAAATATATAAAATCATCTATTGCCCTATGCAAATCCTACTGTAAAAGGAAAAATTGTGTATTAGTCACAAATTATGGTATTAAAAATATTTTTCTGTCGACTATGATAATGTACCGAAAATGATCATCATTCACTCAGCACAGTTATGACTTAATGCATTTGCATCCAAAGGACTTATATCTGTATACCCTTAAACTGTCCCATGCTCTTTGGACACAATTAAAGTCCGAACTGTGGATAAAATGTGTGCTAAAACCAAACGATTGAGAAGGCTCTACCTTTAACAAGCATGTGTTGATAAGGTGTTATTGAAATAGCAAAACCTATAAATAAAGCATACAAGTGAGTCAGCATTTATCAAGATATATTATGGTCATAAAAAAGCTTAGTCTACCAACAGCTTCACTGTATTACAGTTCTCGTGTGTCAAGCTTCCATTATTTTGCTCTTAATATTGTCAATAGTTGACAACTTACCTGGGGTCCACTGGTTGCTGATCACCCACCGCCTTGAGCATAGTTCAGAAGTGCAGGGCTTAGCTCAGGAGGACTTACAGAAGCTCCATGCACGATTTTAAATAGACACTATAGTCACCAGAACAACTACAGCTTATTGAATTTGTTCTGGTGAGTAGAATCATTACCTTCAGGCTTTTTGCTGTAAACACTGTCTTTTCAGAGAAAATGCAGTGTTTACATTACAGCCTAGTGATAACTTCACTGTCCACTCCTTAAATGGCTGTTAGAGATCCTTCCTTGGTCATGGCTGCCTAAAATGCATCCAAACATTGTGTCCTCTCCCTCTGCATGCAGACACTGAACTTTCCGCATAGAGATTCATTGATTCAATTCATCTCTATGAGGAAATGCTGATTGGCCAGGGCTGTATTTGAATTGTGCTGGCTCTGCCCCTGATCTGCCTCCTTGTCAGTCTCAAACAATCCTATGGAGAAGCACTGTGATTGGATCAGGTCACCAATTCTGATGATGTCAGCAGACAGCTTGTTATTCTGAGGCAAACAGCATGTAGAGCTACAGCTTCAGGCTTGAATACAAGTAAGATCTTGCTATATTTAGGGAGGCATGAGAGGCCCAGGGGGGCTAGATGGTGGTTTTAACCCTATACGGTCAGGAATACATGTTTGTGTTCCTGACCCTATAGTGTTCATTTAAACTACCTATGTCATAATGGTATAAGTTGAAGTCTGGATACAAATTCTATGAAAGGCCAGTTAAAAAAAATAAAGAAACATATTATATTGAAGTATAGAAGTTAATGTATAGTGGTTTCCTCCAACGCAATCTGTTTACAGGTGTGTTTGTTTTAGCAACAAGGACAGAATATTTTTGATTGGTTACTTAGTACTGCAGATATAAAAGTAAGTTTGAGGAAGGACTTTTGTTCTCAGCACATACAGCTAGTTAATGTTTGACACAATCTGTCATGCTATAGATGGAAAGACTTATAATTATTAAACTTTGGAATATGATGATTAACACTTACAATCTATTTTTTGTTTTTAGCATTTCCTTATTTTTATTTACGAACACATTTCTTTTATCTCCCTACAATCACACATTTCTTATCTCAATACAAACCGGTGATTCATAGTCTTTTTTGAGATAGAACAAAATGTTGGACATGGCATTGGCTTAACGATACATTCTTCAGTTTTATAATTACCTCAATAATCCATTCTTCACCTGTTATGTAATATAACGAAATTAAATCTGTAAAACTCCTTCTTTTGACTTTTCATGTTGTCAAAAGTGTTTCCACTAAACTTATGTAGTTAATGCTTTTACAGTAACTTGTCTGTAGTTTCTAGTATGTGATGAATATGATGTACCTGTTCCAGCCATTATGGGCACCTACTAAATTAGCAACTTTGAGTTTCAACTCAAGGGTTAAAAACCACTTTTATAAACTAAAAATTTAAAATAGAAAGAAAAAAAAATCTAAAAATGAAAAACATATTGAAGATTGGGCAAAAATCAAATAAATAATTGTAATAATGAAGATAAAGTAAGTTGTTACCATTCAATCTTTCCTTCTAAAAAATAAAAATAGAAAGACAACATAGGTGTGAAATATTTGCTAAACTCAGAATTGTCATTTACTCAACTCTGAATTGTAGCAAACGAAATGTAAATGGCAAAATGGAAGATAAAATCGTTGACAAAAAATCTCCTTCTCATATGTAGGAAACCTTTTGGCAGAAACGGATGTGACACAATGTATAAGAAGATAGTAGCAGCACTCTGTATAGAGCCTTATCGAGCTCTGGGTATAATGAGTGTAGATGGTACAAACCCTGTCTTCGGATATGTATATGTAAATAATGCAAGGAAACATCAATGCTACAATAGATGGATATGTGGTAATATGTTTATTACTCTAAGTATATTTATTCATGGACTGATGAGCACCAACTTGCTCAGGTGTAATAAGCCTTGGTGGTATAGCCCTTACCATGGATCTTTGTGTTTTTACATGTGTATTTTAATTGGTTATTGGTCAAATAAAGATTAGTTTTCTATTGGACTTGGTATCCTGTGCCCTGGAGTATTCGTGGTGGGGACTATACCACCCAAGCTTATTACGCCCGGGCATCCAGTTTGGCCAGGTCAAGACCAGCGTCTGTGGTGGCTGCTGAGAGATGCTTTCCTCCAGTGTGGATTCCTCTTCTGAGGATCTGAGATTACTGCCTTCAAGCGCTGTGCTGAGTGATTTGAGGACTGCCCTTCACCACCTTCTGCAATCACTGCTAGTTCCAAACGTTCAATTATCACTACCAGGTATCTGAAAAAGTCCCCTGTTAGGTCAGCTCCCAGCCTGTTTGGATCAGACAGCCTGTCGTGGCGTGGCAAGACTTCTAGCTTGCTCTAGGTGGACTGACACCGCTTGATTATTTTAGCCTCAGCTTTACAATTTGGATTTAATTAATTACATTTCAGAGTTTAGTGAATAATCTAGTAAGGTTTTGCAGGACACTGATGTCACTCCACGTTGCTCTATTTAACACAATATCTCTATTTTACCAATCACAATGCTCGGTGTCACCTATCAAGCTGAATGAAGTCACTGAGGAAATCACAGTGTTGCAGACATATCTGTCTTAAACTCACCGAGACAACTATGATCCACAACTTAATACCCTAAACAGAGACATTTTTTTAAAGTAATTATGAGACACTTCTGTTTTCATAGACCTAAAATGAAAAAGAAAAGTGAGTGAAGTAACAAAAGTTTCCCTGGGGCATTCATTTTATGATTTTTCCACCTCTTTTAATATGTTTTATTGACTTACTGTAATTATAGTCATGGTTGTACTTATAGCACTCATTATTCTAGTGTCAACACTTCTGGACATTGATGTCTGAATCACCAATCTTCTGTGTTTTTATAGACTACTATACACTAAAACCGGTTCTCATTTTGTCCAAGTAACAGTTGGGAAAAAATACTTGTTTTGGAAATGCCTATTAAAAGAAATTGTAATAAAAATCTACAGATATGAACAAAGCACACAGGCGTCCTTCTTGAAGTCACAGATTAAACCTTCTGGACACAATACCTTATCCATTAGGTAACAGTATAAAATCATTGTAGGTGGGTGTTTGCATAGGTATTCTGGACATACAATATAAAACCTCTTAATCAGCCCTGGAAATGGACAACAGTATCAAAATGCATTTCAAGAATGAAAGATGATGAATCATAAAATGAACTTGAGATATGTTGTAATAAATAAACTCTACTTAGCAAAGTTACAACGGCTGTGGATACTGGTTAATTATCTGTGTAGGCAAACACAGCACTAAACAAACAAGTTCTGCAAGTTACCCTGGGAGGTTCCTTAAAGAGAAATTTACCGATAATAGTATAGTGTGAAGTATGTACTTTATTCAATCCATAAGATATAAATATATACAATGACAACTAATTATTATAGCACTACCATATGCCGCAGTGCTGTACAATAGGTAAAACAAGACAAAACATGACTTCTAACAAAACACATATGACATGTGGGAACAGTGGGGGTAGAGGGTAAACCCCCCCCCCTTGCCCTAGTTATTTTCCCTGCTTGCGATAGTTTGATCTACTGAACACCGACCACCCCCTGGCTCATTTCACTTCAAAGAAATCACAAACTTAAGTGCTCTCTCTATGTGGCCGCCGTTCGTATACCCAAACAACACGTGTGCTGGAAAACAGCGGCCATCTTGTCTCCTGAAAGCAGGCAGCAGTACTTGGTCATCGAGTGTTTGGAACTCTAAGTCGGCTACCATCAAAGGTGACTAGGGGTCCCCAAGCCCCTAGTCACCCACCCCCTGACCTAAAAAAAAACTTACCCCCTACCTACTCCCCTCACTCTAAAAAATAGTGAGGGGGAAATAAAATAACTAACCTGAAAAGAAAAATTAAACTTACCATTTGACGTCTTCTTTTTTCTAAAATCTTCATTTTTCAGCCCCCAAAAAGGCCAAATAAAAAACCATCATACCCGTCGAACTTTAAATAAAATAAAAAACCCGAGCACAAAAAAAAACAGACGAAAAAGAAAAAACCCAAGCACAAAAAAAAAACAGACGAAAAAGAAAAAACCCGAGCGCAAAAAAAATAATCCATCTTCACCCATGGAGGGCTCCACGCAGAATGAGCTCTGCAGGGCGGGGGAAGGCTTATAAAGCCTTGCCCCGCCCTGCAATTAGGCTAAGAACACTCTGATTGGTTGGTTTAAGCCAATCAAAGTGCTTTGTGTCATTTTACACAGAGTGGGAAAGTTCTTTGGAATTTTCCCACGCTGTGTAGTTTGACTCATAACACTCTGGTTAGTTATTTTATTCCCCCCTCACTATTTTTTAGGGTGAGGAGGGTAGGTAGGGGGTAACTTTTTTTTGGGGTGGGGGGGTAGGTGACTAGGGGCTTGGGGACCCATAGTCACCACCCACCGCTCAAGGGTGGGAGCCGGGGGGTGGACAGTAGGTCCCCCCATTGTAATTTATGGCCCCCACCCCTGTGCGGTGGGTGGGGGCCGGGGAGGGAGGACAGTAGGTCCCCCCCTCATTATCTTTATGGCCCCCACCCACCGTGCAGGGGTGGGGCCGGGGGGAGGACAGTAGGTCCCCCCTCATTATCTTTATGGCCCCCACCCATCACACAGGGGTGGGGGCAATGGGTTTTTTGTTTTTTTACAGTGAGCAGCCACAGGCCTGCAATTCCCTGCAATTCCAACATTAGTAAAAAACATTAGTAAAAAAACATGCTACTGTGTTTTTTCATTTTTAAGGTAAGTGCAAGTTAGATTTCTGTCTACTGCAGCGATGGAACTACCTGCACGCACGCCTGTGTGGTCCATGCACTTAGGGCCATCTAATGTGCATGTGTCCTCAGGGTTAAGGATCTTAACAGCACGACCAACCCCCTTTAACATCGGCAGTCAGTGGTGGGAGGAAGTAATGCAGGTCACTCCTTCCAAGCTAACTTACATGGAGCCATACAGGAGGCGAGGCGCAAACTGACTCCCAACTGCTCCAGCCAGCAGAAGCCTTCTTCCTGCACCCAAAATGTAGGAAACATGAGGGTGGCTAAAAGATGACCAGCATGTGTGTCTGTAAGTTTGTCATTGTTTGTGCCTGTGTATCTATATATGTTTCAGTGTGTGTATCTGTGTATATGTGTATCTGTATGTCTGTGTATCTGCATGTGTGTCAGTGTTTGCAAATGTGTGTCTGTATGTATGTCAGTGTTTGTATCTGTGTATCTGCAAGTATGTGTGTGTGTATATGTATCAGTGTGTATAAATGTGGCAGTATATGTGTATATGTGCATACATCTCAGCATTTAAATGCCAACACTACACACAAATACACTTCTGCATTCAAACATCAACACTACATACAAATTCATGCCTGCATTCAAACGCCAACACTGCATACACACGCCCATACATTCAAAAGAAAACACTACACACAAGTACACCACTGCTTTCAAATGACAACAGTCAATGACAACAGTACATAAAAAAACACAACTGCATTCAAACGACAACAGTACACACAACTATATCTCTACATTCACACACACACATAAGCTATACAAAAACAAGCTTACAAGCAAACACACAAACACTGCTCAGTGCTTAATACAACCCTGCAAAATATGAGCAAATGATAGATTCCGAGCAGGCAAATCAGAAGAGGACTTTTACAATGATAGGGATCAATCCATTGGCCACCTTTGGAATAATAGTGGACCAAAAAAATTCTTGCACTTGGTTCTCTTTGTTAGTTCCGCCACTGGTCTAGTGTAAATATAGTAGCATCTGGTTTACCAGCTACCCTTTTTTCGTGATTTATGTGATAATAAATGGGTCACATTTAGGAGGTTATTGCTGAGCATAAAGTTAAGACATCAAGGGAATTAAAGAGTGTGGCTAATGGCTATACTTCATGGAAATCAGCCTTTATACAACAGCCCTGAGGACAGAAGAGAGGTCAATAAGAGGGTTTTAATGGCTATAATTCATGAAAATCTGACTGTATGCTATGCAACCCTGAGGATATTGGGAATGCCAACACCAGGATCTCCATAAATATATCTTCCATAAGTGAGTGTACAGCGGTGAATCTGGCGTCTGGCTGCTGAAAGAAGCTGGTGGTTTCAAACCCGGGCCAAAACACAAAACGATGTTATCATCAAGAGTCTTTGCAAAATATACAAACACCCACACATGTTCCAGAGCTGCTTTAAGACTTAAATATAGATGGAAAAGACACGTTTTGGATGTCTGCTTGAATAAGCACATGTGTATATCACATGTTCAGTAGCATGAGACTTAACTCACTATTTCCTGGTTCTAACAAGTTAAATAGCTTTAATTATCTGCACTGGTTTATGCTGTGAGCCCCTGATGTTATATCAGGATATATAGTCAAAGTATGCATCCATGTAGTCTGAGTGACCCAGGTTCATTAGGGTTCAGTAGTGGCATGCTGTAACTATGCAGGAAAGTAGCCACTTCACATTAACCGAGTTGTTTCAAAGATCCACGTGAAATTCTTCCATCACCAGCTACCCAGATTTAAAGGGATACTCCAGGCACCCAGACCACTTCTGCTCATTGGAGTGGTCTGGGTGCCAACTCTCACTACCCTTAATCCTGCAAGTGTAATTATTGCAGTTTTCATAAACTGCAATATTTACCTTGCAGGGTTAAGTCCTCCTCTAGTGGCTGTCTATCAGACATCCACTAGAGGGATTTCCATGTTCTTAGAAAATGAAAAGTGTTTTAAGCAACACTGGACGTCCTCACGCCATATGAGGACCTTCAGCGTCGCCGAAATCCCCATAGGAAAGCATTGAATTGAATAATGCTTTCCTATGGGGAGGTCTAATGCGTGTGCACGGCCATTGCCGCACATGCGCATTAGGTCTCCCCCCTGGCTGACATTGGTGGGGGAGGAGAGTAGGCGAAGACTGACTAGCGCCGAGAGACATCGGCGCTGGACTCCGGTAAGTCAGGGAGAGGGGCACTACAGGGTTTTCCTGGCACTGGAGAATCCCTTTAACTTGTGGAGAGGTAATTAGAATCCTGAAATTCATGACTGCTGTCTAGATGTAATGCCCAACCAACCTGTTGCCCCCTTTCCCAATGACACACACGAGACTGTATTAAGTTGGGTAAGGGCAACAGCCACAGCTTTATTTATTCTTACATGCCAGCAACAAAACCATACTGTCAGCTGTTGGGGTGATTGCCCAACAGACAGGTCTATCCTAACAAACCATGAGTCCAGAGCAGCCTGCCTCCGCCATCAGCAACCAGCAGGCTGCGACTCCCCAAGCCTCCTCTGCAACTTCTTCACTTCTGCCTGCGCTGGCCAGGACTCCCATGCTGTGACAAAACAAGAAAAGAGAAACCAACAACAAGCAACAGAAACAAACCCAAATTCCTTCAGTACCCCCAAATGTCCTAGGTACGGGAGGGCGGGAAAGTCAGGATCCCTGCACTTCCAAGAGCTGACTGGTAAGTCCCCTCCCCTAACTGTCCTTATAACTGTCCTACCATTTTGGCCACTTTGTATCCATCTACACCCCTCCCCTCTGCTTCTCCTTCAAGACTCCTTAGCCTAGCATCAGTCATGTCCCCCCTACCTTGTCAGTCCAGGGAGGTGTCTTTACAGCTGGAGCAGACTTGACCAAAGTCCACTTTCACCAGCTGATTTTCAAATGGACTTGTATATTTTCACTTTCAGCACTCAAAGAGTGTGGTTTTGCTCAGTAGGCTGTCTATACGTGCAAAAGAACACATTTAGATCTGGATTTTCTTAGCAGAGTAAGAATTTACTCTGATTATCGAGTAGCACTCCCTCTATTTAAGTCTACAGGAACATCACTGTTCAATACAGAGAGTAAACAGATTAGTGTACAGAAAATATACATGTATAGAAATATTAATTCACTCACCACTATTGGCTTTCTTACAAGGTTTACGTTTATGTGGGCCGCACACACACACACACACACACTCATGCACATACTCACTGACAGACACACACACACACACACACATACTCACTGACAGACACACACACACACACACACACACACTGACAGACACACACACATACAGACACACTGACACACACATACAGACACACTGACAGACACACACACGCATACTCACTGACAGACACACACACAGACACTAACTTACAGACAGACACACACACACTCACTGACAGACACACACATACTTGCTGACACACACATACTCACTGACAGACACACACACACACATAAACACAGACAGACACTCACTGACAGACAGACACACATACAGTCACACTGACACACACACTGACAGACAGACACGCACACACACAGACAGACACTCGCTGACAGACAGACACACCTACAGTCACACTGACACACACACTGACAGAAACACACATACTCACTGACAGACACACACACAGACAGACAGACACTCACTGACAGTCAGACACACATACAGTCACACTGACACACACACACTTACTCACTGAAAGACACACATACACACAGACACTCACTGACAGACAGACACACATACAGTCACACTGACACACACACACATACTCACTGACAGACAGACACAAACACTGACAGACACACACATACTTGCTGACAGACACACACACACTGACACAGACACACACATACTTGCTGACAGACAGACACACACTGATACAGACACACATATACTCACTGGCTGACTGACAGACACATACACTGACAGACACACACATACTTGCTGACAGACTCACACATTTACACACATACTTTTCATTATTGCTTCTTACCTTATGGAGCCGATGGGGGGCATCTCCATGGGGTCCTTCCTGCTCCTCGCTGCTCCTGTGCGCGGTTTAGTGATGCCGGGTGCCGGAATATGACGTCATATTCCGGCACCCGGCCTCACTTCAGTCGGCGCACATGAGGGAGCAGTGAGGAGCTGGAAGGCTGTGCTCCCTCGCTGCCCTCCTCCCCGGGTAAATGTTAGCAGAGTAGGCACCTGCAATGTGGGGAAAGCAGGTGCCTATTCTGCTTTAACACTGAGCATGCACTCGCGGTTCGCTGGGCCGCAAAGATGGTCCTTGCGGGCCGCGAGTTAGACATGCTTGACCTAAACAGTGTTTTTCAAACCTATAGTGTCATGAATACAAGTTTCTATTCCTGACACTATAGTGTTCCTTTAACCCCTTAACGCCGTTACGGCGTTCTATGCCGTCCCGCATTAAAAGGGCTTTAAAGCCGTTGTGGTTGAACAGACATATAGCGCAAATTCCAGTTTTGGTTTATGTTTTGTATTGATCAGAACGTGCACTATTGACTCCGTCGTGAAGGGGTTAAGACTCTATGGACAGGTATCACAGCATTCATCACACGCTTAGACATTCTTGACCACTTTTATTTACTTCTGGTATTGGTTTGCTCCATTGTTGAGACGCATAATATAGAATATAACTGTTTCTATGCAAATATTCACCGCAGGAGTACTTTCATAATATGTTTAATAAGTAACTGAAAATATGAATGAAATATGTAGTATGTATTGGGTTAAAGCCAATACCCAATGGTACAGGTTACCAGGCCAGATTTATCTTCCACCACTGACATGAAATACAGCACGCCATTGTGTGCAGTGGGCCATTTCCTTTCTTTCTACAAAAGGTTTGTGCAGTCAATACATGTTCAAACAACATCACTGTTGAGCTAAGGTGTTCACTACTGCTCCAATTTCATTAGAGTCACTAGATTAGCTGTGGCTGAGGTCAAGGCCGGACTGGCAATAACAAGCTGTAATACTCGAGAAAATAAAGTTTGTTGGAACACAATTGCAGAATTTAAATGAACATGTACTGTCACTTTAAGAAAAACAAAATGGTGCTTACTTGATAGGTCTTGTGAGTCCAGAACAAGATTCCAACAGCAAGGTTAGGTTAAATCCAGAGAAAATGATACCGGAGAAACTGACGGAAGCAAAGCACAGAGAGATGGACACAGGTTTCTTCAGGAAGGAAGAGATTCTTTATTGGATCACCGATCGGGACTCAGAGGGACTAATGTCACCAAAAATACAGCAAGTTCTGAGCCCTGAACAATAGTGCAGGCTCCCTATATAGGCACATAACTCCTCCCATATTAAGCTCCACCCGCACATTCTCTTGACCAATCATTACAAATAAGAATTAACTTCCTGCTTGACCGCATGGCTTGTCCAGCACAATGGAGGAGGGGAATACTACATCCTGTATTCTTGCACATGCTCCGTACACTACTGATCGTATCTTGCCTCGTGCAACCAACTGATCGATACGTCAGCATATGCACGTACACATGCCACGTGGTAATCTCGGCCTACTAAATTTATTTTTACCGAGATTCCACCACATTCCCCCCTTTGATGCCTCTTGATATTTTACAATTACTTGAGGCATCACTTAACCTTGGTTTGCATACACCACAAGTTACCTTTGAACCAGACCAGACTTATCCTATGATGTGAATCTTCAACACTCGTCTTCCTGCATTGGTTCTCCCTGATCTAGAGCCTTATATTTATAAATTGCCATTATCTGTGCAGCAGCCTTCCTCTCTGCTATATTTTCTATCAGGCTTTGCACAGACCTAACTACTAAGGGTATAAGACACGGCAGGAGTAGACACAACATTAAAATCAGTAGGACTCCACCTACCACTGCCTTAAGCCCTCCAAACCACTCATACCAGCTACCAAACCAACTACTTGGATTGTACCCTTTCCATACCTGAGTAGGCACATGCGCTAGTTTAACCATATGGCTAGTAAGCTCAGCTATTGCTTGCCCTTCGTCATCTATTTGAAGACAGCAATTGCTCAGGTTAAACTTCCCACATACACCTCCCTCTACTGCCAAAAGATAATCCAAGGCTAATCTATTTTGGTAAACTGCTGTCCTCATCCTGGTATTATGCTTCGCTAGAAGATTGAGCGCTTGTGATGTCTCGTTAGTAATGATCTCAACCACCGCCTGTAACCTTATAATGCGGTTGAGCATATAAATAGGGGTTCTATAACCAAAGGTACCATCCTCTGCCCACGTGGCTGGCCCATAATAATCTATAATACGCTGGGGAGGCCATTCATTATCTTCCCAGGCACCTATCTCTATGGGTCCCCTTTTCTTCCTATGATTCACATCATACACTTTAACACCTAAAGTCTCACCTGTTTCAATAGGCAACAAGAAGAAGGATGGTTTTAACATACCCAACACACATGCCCCTTCCCAGTCCTGTGGTAACTCCGAATAGGCCTTCTTACCACAGATCCAGTACAAATTCGCTGGGGCTCTCCAGTTAGATGTGATGGATAGATCAAACCATACGTCCTTTAAATTGGCATATCTTGCAAACGGGTTAGATGGTTCTGAGACATTTGAAGCCGACCACCAAGTTGTATTCTTTGTATCATCATCATAAGCTTTTTGCCCTAGACAAGTTAATTCTCCTACAGAAGTATTATACATCATTCCTTTCCTCGCTATGCAAACATAACCTATGATGGAGGTCTTCAATCTCCACTCAGATTTACCTCTAACACTCATATGATAGTCGGCTTGTGTAGATATTAATTGGTCAACTGCCTCAGAACCGGACATTACCTCCTTTGCTTCCCAAGGCCATTGGTCTCCCATGTTAGTACCTCCACACACATAGCAGTTGGTAACATTAAGACTACCGGCAATACTCTCGGCTAAATCAATGAACAAGTTTTTAGCATTATGGGGGATCTTATTATCTATGCTCATCTCTTCATAAAAGGAATGGTATACTTGATGAGTTTGGGAGGTTACCGTATCAGTCTCTATCCCTATAAACAATATTGTCCCAGGGTCTAAACCCGTCCCATATATTTGAAACCCAAATAAATTACCATATTTATCTAAGAACTTGTCAGGGTTATTTATAAGTATATGGATTGGATTGCATTCCATAGACTTACAATATGGATCAGTAGGCAACTTAGTCACAATCATGTCCTTGTCTGCTGTCTGTCCCCAAGTCGCCCACCCCACACAAGACCAATATGGGCAGAAGTTATAATCTCTATTTGGGCATCTTGGACTTACATATTTATTTTTACTACTGGGACAAATATATTTATCGTTAGACCCATACGTCCTCTCCCATCTAAGATCCCCACATACATTCCACGGCTTTCTACCACTTGATATTGCTTTACACGCATCAAATAGCAGAGCACCTGAAGAATATACGGATTTTAATACCGTCTTATTAATTAGGGTCCCCTGAGAATCTCCATTTCTGAGAGTCAACCAAATTGTACGGGGTTGATACTCAGGACTGAAGCACTTAGGTTCTCCTACTCCTAAATGACACACACTATATTCTATATTTAAGTATCTACATCTTGATACATCTCCTTTACACTCATATTGCGAATGCCAAATTAGGGTCTGGGATATATGGTTACCTGTTCTTGTAGTCTTAATGCATACCTCACAGCTAGGAGTGTTGGTACCTCTACCTTCCTGAATATAAAAATACACATAAATAAACATTATTAAAAATACATCTTTCGTCGTCATCCTCAGTCTTCGTCCGTGCGAAGGCACCTCAGCTTCCAGGATGTAAGGACTGCAGGGAATGGAGTTCTGCTCGTCTTCACAGGGGTCCCCTCAAGACTTTCCCTGACTTATACACTCGTTGGTGAGTGGACAGGCTTTATTATGGCCTTCTCACTCACTTACCAAGTCTCTGAAACAATAAAATTTGTAATCTACAAGGTTCCTCGTCACTCCGACTGAGTCGTGCGTTTTAACCGGATCTTGCAGGGATTCTCTGGATTTGCTGTAACTTGCCAGGAATCGGCTGCTGCTGGTTTAACCCTGGAGTGATGTATCCACGGAGCCACTTCGGCTACTTTTATCGCTGTAGGGGTAGACAGAAGAACAACATAAGGACCTCTCCACTTGGGCCCTAACGGCACATTATTCCACTCTTTAATCCACACTTGGTCGCCTGGGTGGTAACTATGAATTGGGGGATAAATATTCACAGGTAATCTATCTTGTACCCATTTCTGTACCTCCTCCATAGTCTTACCCAACTCTACAACCTGCTGCCGGGTAATTCCTTCTCCCAACTGACTCAAATCCCCCCTTAAGTTACCAAGCACGGGAGGTGGTCGCCCGTACATGATTTCAAAAGGAGAGAGGCCCATCCTTCTGGTAGGTGTACTACGGATTCGCAATAGAGCTATGGGCAAGAGAACGTTCCACTTAAGTTGGGTTTCCTGACACATTTTAGCCAACTGATTCTTAATAGTTCTATTCATTCTCTCTACCTTACCAGAACTCTGGGGTCTATATGCCGTATGAAGCCTCCACTTTATACCAAGCATATGAGTCAATTGTTGTAGGCACTGATGAACAAAAGCTGGACCATTGTCCGATCCTATAGAGCAGGGTAGTCCATATCGGGGTATTATTTCTCGTAGCAGGAATCTCACGACTTCTCCTGCTTTCTCTGTACGAGTAGGACATGCTTCTACCCAGCCTGAATAGGTGCACACCACTACCAGCAGGTAGCGATGTCCACCCGATTTAGGCATCACTGTATAGTCAATTTGTAAATCGGACATGGGAAGTCCCCCCATAAACTGGACTCCTGGTGGCTTTACTGGTCCTTGTCTTGCATTATTTTTAGCACACGTTACACATCTACGTACAATGGCCTGAGTCAAGTTGGACAATCTTGGTATGTAGAAATGTTTTCTGAGAGATTCTTCTGTACTGTCTCTCCCAGAATGTGTCCCGTTATGATAGTTTTGGACAATTTCTACCGCTAGTGATGCTGGAATAACTATTCTTCCATCTTCTAACTGATACCATTTGTTCTCCAAATACTTTCCAGGTTCAGTCCTTAACCACTCCTCTTCTTGAGCTGTATAAATTGGAGTCCATTGAGACAGTGGAGTTGGTATAAGAGCAGCTATATGCCCCACATATTCCTGTCTTCCTGATTCAGCAGCACGCTTAGCTGCACTATCTGCCATCCGATTCCCTTTGGTTACATCACCATCTCCTCTCAGATGCGCCCGACAATGTATAATACCGACTTCTTTCGGCTCCCACACTGCTTCCAATAGTTGTAGGATCTCAGCTGCGTATTTGATTTCTTTGCCTTCTGAATTCAATAGTCCTCTTTCTTTATACAAAGCTCCGTGGGCATGAGTGGTTAAAAACGCATACTTGGAGTCCGTGTAGATGTTCACTCTTAAACCTTCAGCCAATTGTAACGCTCGTGTCAGTGCTATCAATTCTGCCTTTTGTGCTGATGTTCCTTTTGCCAGTGGCCGAGCTTCTATCACCTTGTCTATCGTTGTTACTGCATATCCTGCATAGCGGATCCCTTCTTTTACATAACTACTGCCGTCGGTGTAATATTGAACATCAGGGTTCTGGATGGGAAAATCACGAAGATCTGGTCTACTTGAAAATACTTCATCCATTACTTCCAAACAATCATGTTGACTTTCAGTAGGTTGTGGCAAAAGGGTAGCTGGATTTAAGGTATTTACAGTCTCTAAATACACTCTTGGGTTTTCACACAACATTGCTTGATACTTGGTCATACGGCTGTTACTAAACCAATGATTTCCTTTGTAATCCAACAACGTCTGTACTGCATGTGGAACTCGTACATAAAGTTCTTGACCCAGAGTGAGTTTATCGGCTTCAGCTACTAGCAGGGCGGCTGCAGCTACGGCTCTTAGACAAGGTGGAAGTCCGCTGGCCACTGCATCCAGTTGCTTAGACATGTAGGCAACAGGTCTTTGCCATGATCCCAAGTACTGTGTCAATACTCCCACAGCCATTCTTCTTTGCTCATGTACATACAGGTAGAATGGCCGTGTGTGGTCAGGTAGACCTAATGCTGGGGCACTCATCAAAGCCCTCTTCACATCTTCGAATGCCGTTTGCTGTTCTTGAGTCCATAAGAAGGGGTCGTGCTCTGTACCTTTGATAGCTGCATACAGAGGTTTTGCCAGTATCGCGTAGCTGGGAATCCATATCCTACAGAAGCCTGCTGCCCCCAAGAATTCTCGCACTTGTCTTCTATTCCTGGGTATCGGTATTTGGCACACAGCTTCTTTTCTCTCTGGCCCCATAATTCTTTGACCTTCAGAGATATGGAATCCCAGATATTTGACAGTTGGCAAACACAACTGAGCCTTCCTTCTTGACACCTTGTATCCTGCCTTCCAGAGAATGTGTAGTAGATCGTGCGTTGCTTGCTGACATACTTCCTTTGTAACTGCTGCTATCAACAAGTCATCTACATATTGTAATAATACACACTCTCCTGGGATAGACTCGAAATCTAGTAGATCTTGACTTAGAGCTGAACCAAATAGGGTAGGTGAATTTTTAAACCCCTGGGGCAATCTTGTCCAGGTCATTTGGCGTTTCGAGCCCGTTACAGCATTTTCCCATTGGAAAGCGAAGATACATTGGCTTTCTGCGGCAATTCGGAGGCAAAAGAAGGCATCTTTGAGATCTAAGACTGTAAAGTAAGTAGCCCCGCCCGGAATTAAAGCAAGCAGGTTATATGGATTGGGCACGACTGGATGTATACTAACAACCGCATCATTGACTGCTCTCAAGTCCTGCACAGGTCGATACTCATCTGTACCGGGCTTTTGAACAGGCAGCAATGGGGTGTTCCAGGGGGAAGTACAGAATTTTAGGATACCATACCGTATGAACTTATCCAGATAAGATTGGATGTTCTTCTTAGCCTTCTGCGGAATATGATATTGTCTCAGGCTTACTGGATAAACCCCAAGTTTTAGTTCGATTTTAATAGGTGGAATATTGCGGGCCAGTCCTGGTGGGTTGTTCTCTGCCCAAACTCCTGGTATGTTAAATAAGGATTCATCACTCCTCGGGTTTTGGCTAGTCAACACTGTATAAAGTCGCCACTCTTCTTCCTTTGGTACGGACAATGTCATAATACCTGAGGGTCCATTAAACTTTAAGGATGTTGTTCCATTTGGTAGGAACGTAATCTGCGCTTGTAATTTGGATAGCATATCACGTCCCAGCAATTGGACTGGACACTCAGGCATATAAAGGAATTGATGTTTTACTACGTGGCCTCCCAATGTACAGAGTCGACTTTTAAGAACCGGTTTTTCAGCACTTCTTCCAGTTGCTCCTATTACAGTAATAGTTCTTCCAGATGGAGGAGCAACTTGATTAGTCACCACCGAATGTTCAGCACCAGTGTCGATCATAAACGCACTCCTTTTTCCCCCTATTGATACATCGACCATAGGCTCCGCTCGACCAAGGGGGATGGAGCCCGGTCGGTATCAATAGTCCTCCATGACCGTGTCAGCCAATCCCACAAAGTCCCTACCTTCTCTATCGCGGGACCTTTGCGCTGCTGGATAGTACCTATCTTCCCTTACACTTCCTCTGTTCCCATTACTCCCTCTATTACCATTACTCCCTCCGGGGCCTCCTCTACCTCTCGCTCTGCCTCTAAAGTTTCCGTAACCTGCCCTGGGTAAGTCTCTCTCATACTGCTCTCTTTGCGGACACTCGTTCCTCCAATGCCCTTCTTCCTTACAGTACGCGCACTGATTCCTACTCAAAGGCTCCCTATTCCATCTACCATCGCCTCTATCTGGGCCCCGTCTATCTACGCCTGCGATCGCTACCGCTAGCATATCTGCCTTTCTACGCATCTTGCGCTCTTCCTCTTTCTTACTTTCTGTTTCCCTATTCATATATACTTTGTTCGCTACCTCCATTAGTTGGGTGATAGACATACCTGCAAACCCTTCTAATTTCTGTAGCTTGCGCTTAATATCTCCGTAAGCTTGGCTGACAAAGGCGGAGTTTACCATTCGGGAATTATCAGCGTCTTCCGGATTAAAGGGGGTATACAAGCGGTATGCCTCCAATAATCGGTCATAAAAGACACTGGGCGCTTCATCACTTTTCTGAATCACCTCAACTGTCTTCGACATGTTAATAGCTTTCTTCCCTCCGGCTTTCATGCCAGCAATTATAGCATCTCTATAGGCTTTAAGTTGAGCCATATCTGCGCCATTTACATTCAGTCAGGATCGGTGTTAGGGTAATGTGTTGCGGCCCATGCTGCCGGATTGGCTTGATTTAAAGCACGGGCTCTCTCCTCTAGCGCCTTAATGGCCGCTTGGTTAATCCTTGTCCTTTCCTCATTATTGAACAATGTCATTAATAACTGCTGGCAATCAGCCCATGTCGGGTTATGTGTCTGAACTATCGAGGTGAACAGATCGGTCATAGCTTGTGGTTTCTCAGTGTACGAGGAATTGTGGGTCTTCCAATTCAAGAGATCGGTAGTCGTGAACGGGACATATACGAAGACTGGGTCAGCATGTGCCATTTGACCTGCGGCATCGATATAGGCTGACCCAGGATTCAGACGAAGAGGCATCTGATAATGTTTTAATTGTTGGGTACTGGTCAGTTGTCGGGTTAGTATGGGGCTACGTGGAGGGGCGTCAGTTAAAGGTTCCGGTCGAGAGGTAATAGGGCATGAGGATGTGGGAACTTGATTTTGGGAAAAGTTAGTGAATAGTATACTCCGAGCCGAGCTAGAAGAAGCTTGACCGGAAGTTTGAAGTGGCGCCAAATCAGGATATTCAGATCTAATGGGGGTTGGTCCTGGTTCCGGAAGGGGAGTTTTAATACGAGGGGGGGTGGATTCTGTACTGGAGGAGGAAGCGGAAGTGGATGGGGGCAATAGGGGAAGGGGTGCAGAACTTCCTGCATTCGCGTCACTTCCTCTTAAAGGAAAGTAAGGGGGCGGCAAAGGGATCTCGGACTCAGGGGGCGTGTCCAAAATGGGCCTAACACCAGTCCTAGTGGACAAACAAGTCCTGGCCACCATGAGGCGACATTGCTCCTCGTGGCATATCCGGATCCATTTTGGCGAGTCGTTTACGGCCTGCCCCCAACAATCAATGTATGGAAACTGTCCGTAAAGTTCAGGCCTACCTGATACAGCCACGTGTACACGCTGTACCAGGGTTGGATCCAAACTGCCACGCGGCGGCCATGCCGCAACCAAAATAGGCCACTCCCTAGTGCACAAAGTGACCAAACGTACAGGAGACATTTTAACCCCAAAATCACATGTTTTGAATCCCTTTTTAAAATTCTTTACCATACAACCTAAGGGATCCGAAATCGTTGACTCTGACGCGCCCATACTTATCAATGGAACGTCGTTGACAACGAATACTATGCACGCGTTCTTATTCAGCAGTCACACCCGTTTCCTCTGGCAACAGCACCACGTGGTACAGTTACCGAGTGAAACGTACACAATAACACAATAATCACTCAGGGAATTCCCGTACACACACAGCTGTTACACCAGTCACTAAATAATCAATATTATGCCCTTTGGTGAAACTATACAGTCACCCACGCTATAATTCTCTATATATGAATTACCCGTCTATAACACACCCCAG